>OW028710.1:13367500-14567500 GCA_932294345.1 Pandemis cinnamomeana | reverse complement strand
CCTAAACATGGCCTTAAGGTTGTTACCTTAGGCTCTGTCTACACCTTAAGAGATAAAAACGTGACATATGTATGTATGAAAAACATTTACAGGGTTATTAGTTCAAGGTAACCTAACAACATAATAATATTAAGAGACCTTTAATACCTATCGTTGGCTTTAAAAAAAAACTAAAGATACAATACATAACGGCATAGTTATAGCTCTGAAAATAAAGACCCCTGTCTAGTCTCTATGAGCTACACGATAAATGTCATTATGCCTTGGCCAAAGGGCTGATCTTACTGATATAATAAAAATCTCAGAAACATTTGCTTTACAATTAGCCTGCTATCGAGACGTTCAAATAAACTTAAATAGACTTAAACTATTGGGTAATTAGCTAAAGTTACAATGAAATTATAACATCTGTGGGCTTATTATCTAACTCGCTCGCAATCGCTATCGTGTTCAAATGACAGTTCATGTATGGGCTGACAATTGGCATCGGAGTCAGCTAGCTGTCACATTCATACAAGAACTGTCAAAATGAACACGGTGGCGATTGCGAGCGAGTTAGACAATAAGCTTATACATTCTTAGTCGTCTTAAACAATAAACACAATTAAAGAAAACACATTTTTACACAGGGCTGCGAATCGAATCCAGTAAGCTTATTACCTAACTCGCTCGCAATCGCCATCGTGTTCATTTTGACAGTTCTTGTATGAATGTGACAGCTAGCTGATTCCGATGCCAATTGTCAGCCCATACATAAACTGTCAAAATGAAACGATGGCGATTGCGAGCGAGTTAGGTAATAAATCTACTGGTTCTAATTACCTAACATGAGCGATAACAGGGCACCTAATACGCCAAAAAACTTTTATCTGATGAAGTATGAAGTAATTGGTAACCAAAAAAACTATTAGCCACTAAGAAACCTCAAGTATAATATATACTAGCTGCTCGCGACAGCGTCCACGTAGCATCAAATACAGCCCATGTTCATCAGGGATAATGTACGATTCTATAGTCCCCCTCTTGAATGAGTCCTCGCGGGCGCGGGGTGGGACGGCGGGGAGCTCTCGGTGCGGGCGGGGAGTGCGCCTGCCCCCGCACAGAGGCCCCCGCGGTCCCACCCCGCGCGTTGCACCACAAG
The DNA here is from genome assembly GCA_932294345.1 of Pandemis cinnamomeana. Taxonomy (NCBI): domain Eukaryota; kingdom Metazoa; phylum Arthropoda; class Insecta; order Lepidoptera; family Tortricidae; genus Pandemis; species Pandemis cinnamomeana. The sequence continues at coordinate 14,566,359 of OW028710.1, read as the reverse complement.
GGCGAGCACTCATTAAAGCGCTCGGTCTATAACGGTGAAAGAATTTTTCAAATCGCTCCAGTAGTTTCGGAGCAAGCAAGCAAACAAACAAATCTATCCTCTTTATAATATTAGGACAGTAGGTAGATTATATTATTATTGTAAGACAACTAAGGCTTTGTTACACAGCCGTATAATACATAATTTACAGAGTACTATTGTCAGCTGTTAGCTTAGCGGTGATCGGGAATTCGTTGCCATACTGCGGGATGTCAAGTAGAAAGAATAATATGGATACACCTTTTATCCCGCGATACCAATTAAACTTAAAAATAAATGTAATGGTCATGTTGGTATTATGGTTATAAAATCGTCATGAAATAATCAGTATTGGTAATGATATATATAGGAATACCAGCAAGCAAGTGGAACAAAGTAGTCTGCTGCCTACTCCTATGGGAAAGAGGCGTGACTGTATGTATTTTTAATTAGGAATTATACTACTACAAAAAAAAAAAGTATTTAGGTGTAACATAAAAAATAGGAACAATAACATTTATGTTGGGATGTTCACTAAGATATGTGGTATTTTTGCACTCAATAATCAGTGCAGTTACACTTTCGAATGATACACTCCAGCAAGAGTAAAGGGGGAAGGAGGGAGAAGAAAAAAGGGTAATAGCAATTGATCAATAGTCAAAACGTAATCCAATAATATGTCAAAAAATCTTTTATCCATACCAATCCCGCAATCCCGTGGTATATCCATATTAACATAATGATTGAGGTCATTCACCCCGAATGGCAACCAAATCCCCAAACACTGCAATTAGATGCACATTAATAGCATTGTCATGTATTAACGCTTATTCTAGTTAACAATTTATTTCGTCATATGTAAAAATATCGTCTTATTTATAATTAAACGCTCCTCCATTATATCTGTTCTCAAATACAAATTATGTGTTATTTTTACCTCCCGCATATTGTGTTGTTTGTCCAATGGCGCAACTATAACGTCTGGGGCCCGCGACAAATTCGTCAGATGGGGCTCCTTCCTCAATATAAAGAAGTGTATCAGCGTCCCTTCTGTGCTCTAAACCAAGCCAGTTCGGGGCCTTGTAGATTTAGGGCCCCTGGCATTTTGCCACCCCTGCCACCCTATAGTTACGCCACTGTGTTTGTCTCTTCCTTTGTAATGTGTAGACACTTGTAGATAGGACGCTCAACGGGACAGCAATGAGAGGGGTGCATTCATTTTTAAATAAGCCAATCATTACATTTTAATTAAAATAATCCTACGCTCTAACTGTAAAACTCTGTATAAAGCTTCTCACCGTACCCCCAGCCGATCTGTACGCTAGATACGCAGTTACAAATAGAACAATGTAAGACGGTATGATAGTAGCGGCATACAATTCGTTCCTGTTTAGTAAACTTAGACCGGACACAAAGAAATGGGACACTACTACCCAGACTATCTTCGGGTAGTACTTATCGTCAAGGCCGCTGAAGAATATGACACTCCAGAAGGTGTTGAGCAGGATCATGCAGAGGGTCATGGCGGCGCTTGTCACGAAGAAGTATTCGGTGCCCGTGTTGAGGCCTAAAGTACCTGGGCCAACCTGAAATATCATTCAACCTGAATTTACATCCATTACTATGTAGTTGGGGTGCGAGTCAGGTTAGATTATATAGGATAGCAGTGGCGTAACGATAATGTCGGGGGCCCGTGGCAAATTCGTGAGATGGGGCTCCTTCCTCAATATAAAGATGTGCATCAGCATCCCTTCTGTGCTCTAAACCAACTCAGTTCGGGGCACCGTAGAGCTAGGGGCCCCTGGCATTTTGCCACCCCTGCCACCATATAGTTACACCACTGTGGAATAGATTAAGATTCAAATCATAAATATTTCAGAACGGGATCTATCCATTTATAATGATTGCTTTTTAGAACATAGTAATTTTAAGAAGTTTACCGAATCCGCAAGAACGTTGACAAGTGCGAAGGCTCCACTCATGGCCCCGAACCCAAGCCCCGAGACATAAGCCATCTCAAGCTTGTTGCTGCCAATGTTTTGGTTTTCCGAAATTTCCTTCAGCCCTGCTTCGGTTTTCCGGAGCAGCAAGTACATGCCATACCGAAAGAGCTCCTGAAAAAAATTAAAAATTACACTGTAACATACACATTTCTTTTTTTTTTGGGTACTGCACTTGAAAGTCCAGTGTGACAGAAAAGGTCTTGTACTACTTTCACAAAGTTTATCAGCCTTTGCCTTAAAATATTTTTTTTTCTATTTCAATCAAGTGCAGTGACTTTCACAAGCAACAATTATTATTAGAGACCGATTATATGCAACATAAAAAGCTCGTTATATGCATGCAAATATGCATGAAAAATGCTTGAAATATGCACGAAAATTGGCAAAATATGTAAAATATGCAAAATATGCAAAATGAAATGATAAATTTTAGGAACCCAAAAAAAAGATAAAAGTAAGCTTTAATTTGTTTAATTTAAAATTAGCATACAATTAGTAAGTTATTTTTTATAGACGACAATAGGTCATAGGCCAAATAGGACAATAGGCCAAAGTCATAATTTTGTTATTACTCAATAGCCCTTATATGTTGTGTGACAATTAAATTTGGTCGAATTCGCGATATTATCACTTTTATCGCATTTTGAAACGCAGTGTGAGTGCTCGCACTCGGAAAAATATTGTAAATGTACCGATAATATGCATCATAACTAGATTTTGGGTAAAATATGCAATTACCGCTGAGAATGCCTTAAATATGCAAATGCATATGCAAATATGCAAATGCATATAATCCGGTCTCTAATTATTATCATTGAATTGAAGATATTTTGATAATGTAATGATGTTACATTCTAAGAGGTACCTACATTAAAATTCCTCCCCCCCCCCCCCCCCCACACATTAGTTTTTCGTATCACGTGGTGATTTTATGCACAATTAAGTTTCAACACTATCAGCTTAGACAGTCAAACTGCCCGATCAAAAACAAAATAAGCATATACTAACCTGGAAAATGATCGCAAACACCATTCCAAATACTAAATAAGTCCGTAAAGGCACTACTGCAAACCACACTAACGATGCCAGCAAGAAGGACAGTAGCCACCCAAACGCCGCAGCAATCATGATGATGATCCGCACAGGGTCGTTGGCGATCGTCATGGCGAACATCACCAGCGGAGGCCCGAAGGCAAGCAAGGAACAGCTGAAGAACTCTGCGAGAGTCATCTTTCACTTTTTTAAGTTTCACGTTAATTAAACGAATCGATTTACATTTATAACTGTCGTTTGGTGGGGCTAATGTTAGATCTAGTTCATAACAATAGAATAAACAGTTAACTGTATTGTTAGTCCGTTAATGTAGATAAAAATTAGTCATGAGAAATCCGCAACAAGCCAACTCTAAACGTCAAGTTGACATTTTTTGTTGACATATCGTGTATTTTTTAAAAGATGAAAAAAGACAGTGACGTATAAGCCATACAACTCAACAATGGGGTCTATTCCGTTCCAAATATGACGAGAATCTTCCCAAAACCGAAACTAGGCAGACAATTGCGAGCGAGCATAAAATTCTAGCTGAAAAGATTAAAGTTTTCTAGCAGTTTATTTTGAGACGATTTTTAGTTAATTCTTAAACTAAACGTAATATAGTGTCAAACTCAACCAAACTTCTTTAATTTTTACAAATGATTAACAAAACGCATTGTTTTGACACTAGCGATCTATTTTCGTAAACTATTTAGGCTTTAAAATTAAAAATATCACTTGGCCGCATGCTCTAATTAGCACAATACAAGAAAAAACATGCCCCCAAAACAAGCTAAGAAATCTTTATGGGTGGAGTGTGAGAATTGCGGTCGAAGTATAACCTCCAACGACAAGATAACTCACGTGGAGTCCCAATGCGAGAAAAATCAGGTGAAATGTCCATATGTGGAGGACGGGAGGCTGTTTACCTGGTTGGAGCGGGCCGGGACGCCGCCGGAGGGTGCCCCAAGGGACGCAGTCCTCGTTCATCCCTCAGCAGGGGCGCTAATAGGAGCTGTTATAGGTGGACCTTTAGAACTGAGTAGAGAAGGCGCTCCAAAGCTGGTGAAGCGAATGTGGCCGTCTAAAACCTCCGCGCCGGCTGCAGTCATACTTCCGGCTGCTGGTAAGTCAAAAAACAAGATTCACAATTTTTTTCTTTATATAACAAACTGCCCAGTGCTTGATCCCTTTCTCACCCGAGTGAGTGCGGATCTTGTGTTCACTCACCAATATCGTTACTATCTTTTAAAAAGCTCAAAGGTATGTCTTAAGTCTTACTAATAGTACATTACTGTGCAACAGTGAAATAAGGGAATACCGAATGAGTTTATAATTAAGTTGTTAAAATATGAAACTGTTGTTTTCAATAAAGAGTATAGAAACAAATGATAAACAGTCTATTTTCAACTTATTATTTATATTTTCAGATTTATCCGGAGCTTGGTGTAAAGACAGTGTAAAAGACATAACCGTCTCGGTTCTTGAAGGACAGATCCCTAACGCCACATATGTCACAGTTAGAATAAAGAACCATAAATCAGACACGGACATTTGCGACATATTAAAACATCATTTCTACAATAATTTTGTCAGTGTCGGCAGCATCCTAGTCTACTATTATTTTGGTAAAAAATTACTAGTTGAAATATTAAGTATTAAATGCAAAGAACAAGAGAACAGCAATACAAATTGGTTTGTATTAAAAGATACTACTGTATGGAATATGGAGAAAGATGTGGTACAGAAAGTTAAACGAAAAACAAATGCTTTAGGAGGTGTCCAAGACATTTTAGAAGAAATACAAACATTTATCAGCATATCTTTCAATACGGATGCTTTTGCGTCTAATTTCCAGCCAACAAGAGGTCTGCTAATCTACGGACATTCAGGGATAGGAAAAACTGCCATGTGTAAATATTTGATACAAACAATGAATTGCTTTCATGTAGAATTAAATGGTCCAGCCATATTTAGCAAGTATTTTGGTGAAACTGAGAGCACAATGAGATCTCTCTTTGATAAAGCGATACAGAATGAACCAAGTATAATTTTTGTTGATGAAATAGAAACTATTTGTCCGAGAAGGACATCAAGTAGCACTGAACAGGAAAGAAGGGTTACGTCAGCTTTTGTAGCACTTTTAGACAGCCTACACGAGGAGAGTAGCAGCGTCTTTATATTAGCATGTACGAGAAAACCAGAGGCAATAGACCCCATGTTACGAAGGTTTGGTCGCTTAGACAAAGAAATAGAGATACCTGTTCCCGATAGAGTCCGTAGAAAAGACATGTTAAGAAGCATGCTCGCGAATCTCCCTAATAGAGTATCCTCAAGTGATATCGAGTCAATTTCAGACCTAGCTCATGGTTACGTAGCAGCAGACCTGGTTAACCTCTGTACGCAGGCATCAATGAAGTGTGTGAAAAGGTCAGGTGAGGCTATAGAGAAGGTAGATTTGGTGGCAGCTCTCACTATTGTTAGGCCTAGTGCCATGAGAGAGTTGCTAATAGAGGTTCCCAATGTGAGATGGTCAGATATAGGAGGCCAGGATGATCTGAAGCTCAAACTGCGTCAAGCCGTCGAATGGCCTTTGAAACACGCGGAAAGCTTCCGCCGTCTCGGCATCAGGCCGCCTGGCGGGGTGCTCCTCTACGGCCCCCCGGGGTGCTCAAAAACGATGATTGCCAAAGCGCTCGCAACCGAAAGCGGCCTCAATTTCTTATCAATAAAAGGTCCGGAATTGTTTTCAAAATGGGTCGGCGAATCTGAACGCGCGGTGAGGGATTTATTTACGAAAGCACGACAGGTTGCTCCCTCCGTTATATTCTTTGATGAAATGGACGCTATAGGGGGCGAGAGAGGGGCTGGGGAGGGGGTACATGAGCGAGTACTGGCACAATTACTTACCGAGTTAGACGGGGTTGTGCCTTTGAATTCGGTGACTATCTTGGCAGCTACCAATCGGCCCGATAGAATGGATAGAGCTTTGCTTCGACCAGGGCGATTGGACAGGCTCATATATGTGCCGTTGCCTGATTTTGAAACTCGATTGCAAATAATAGAGCTAAAGATTGCCAAGATGAGTACGAGTGAAGTCAACACACATAGCTTGGCTGTAAGAACGGAGGGTTTTTCGGGGGCTGAGCTCCAAGCTTTATGCCATGAAGCAGCCTTGAAGGCTTTGGAGAAAGACTTGGACTGTCCAGCGGTCACTATGGAGTATTTTGAGACTGTTCTGAAGGACTTCAGGCCTCGTACTCCGGAGTCTCTTTTGAGAGTGTATGAAGAATTTTCTTTGGGGCAGAAGTCTGGGTAATTTAACTTATAATACTTATAGCTAAAATAGTTACAGCAAAATCTGAAAAATATATAAACACAAGGTTTAACAGGCTATGACTTTATCTGGGTCTTGAACAGAATTTTAATGAATTAAGATTAAGACAGCAATAGAGAAGGTTATGAATTCTTTTGAAATAAATATGCTAATAATTTTTACACATTGTAAATAAAATCCGTTTTAGATAATATTTTAAAATAAAAAATCTATTTACTATCAAATAATTTATTTTAACATGTACGAAATCTTATCAACTATTCCAATATAAATAATACAGTCTTGAATATTATTAACGCGTTCACACGGAGTGAAAATTTTAATAATTTTCAGGTACCTACTTAGAAAAAAATTAATCACAATATTTTTAACCTTTTTAAAGGGTCAAGTCACACCCCAACCACAAAGCTACAATGCAACGAGACTAAAACCTCAGCAATCATTCGTAATAACCAATCGGAAGCAGCGATTTGAACTCCATTTGTCGTTAAGAAAAACCGCCGGGATTTCAGACAAGTCAATTTACCTAAGACAGGACCAAATGGTTTTTGACCATGTTCTACCGTACAGCGTAGCCGACATGTTGGTCACAAGATTTTTGAATACTGTATTTATTACACCGATCGATGGGGCAATATTAAAAAAAAGAACAATCCTAAAAGTCGGGATTTATTTGGTTCAGGAACTTACAATAAAAATAATTTAAATGCATACGTCATTTATAATTTTGAGACACCATTATTTTTTTCTCAAATCATCAGAAAGTGTTTACCTTTAGTCGTTACGATACAGATTTTTGTGTTGACATCTGTCAACTAAATCAAGCTTAAAAATAAACGATCACAATCAATGTCCAAATCGAAATTCTAATCAATTAGTCACATTTTTGCCGTAAAGCAATTTTTTTCATTTCACCTCCATCCATTTTCCGCCATACGCTAGTACAGTCAGCTAGAGTAGCATGAAACATGACCAAAAAGTTCGATCTATTTGGCCGACTTGGATGCTTCAAACTATCGCTGACTGTACGTTAGATCTATAGGCCTAGGCCAGGGGTGGCGAACCTTTTTTGGTGGACGTGCCATTTTTTCACAAATAAAGTAATATTTGGCTCTGACCTGTCATCAGACCCTGTTGTCTTAAGAGTGTGGTGTTATTTTACCATCATATGACCACATTGCCCGTTTTTCGCCCTATTTCATAATAAAAGAATCTTAAGTTGGTGATTTAATGGACAAAAATAAACGTTTTTTATTATTGGCGTGCCCAAATAATTTTTAAGCGTGCCAACAGTGGCACGCGTGCCATTGGTTCGCCAGCCCTGGCCTAGGCATTGAAATATAAATTTTCGCAACAAATTCTTGGCCATCTTTCATATAAATAGTTCTAACCATTCTTGCCAATCACGCCCATCATAATGTCATATTTAGCCTATACAGCCCACTGTTGGACAAACCTACATAATCACGTCAATTACTTACCAAGGGCGCCGCCAATGGGGGACAGCTGCCCCCCTCTAGAGAATCGAAAAACGTAGCCTTTATCTTTTGTCAATGTCAACATCCAAGTGCCGCTTTACTGATTTTCCTACCGATAGATGGTATACTTCTAATAGCCCCCCCCTTAATAATCGGCTGCCAACGCCCTTCTCACTTACCCTAAAACGGGGTAAAATTTGCAACGCTCGTAATGTTGCCAGACCTAAACTGATTGTCCTCATCCGTGGCGTAACTATAGGGTGGCAGGGGTGGCAAAATGCCAGGGGCGAACTGGCTTGGTTTAGAGCACAGAAGGGACGCTGATGCACTTCTTTATATTGAGGAGCCCCATCTGACGAATTTGCCGCGGGCCCCAGACGTTATAGTTACGCCACTGCTTTTCAAAAACCTGCATGGATGACAGAATATAAAGTGTATGTGGAAACAGAGATAAGGCTCTCCTCGCCAGCTGGGGCTCCTAAGCCCCCAAAATCTCAATGTGACAGTGGACAAACAGCAGTCCAGAATTCAATATTGACATACCATACGATAATATCGAACGTCTAATTCAAGCTAGATCTCGAGGATAATTTAACAGCTTGTGAAACGTTGACTTTAAAAGGGGGAAGGGGGACCACCACAGAAACATTTTGTCAAATTTTCGTAAATTGAGCGAGTATGATTAAAAACAGGGTTCCTTAAAGTGGCTTTTTAGGGTTCCGCAGCAACACAGTTAACCATTAACATATTTACTTGTTTATATTAACGATAGGCTTTGTTTTCTTGTGCTATAAGCTTTTAGACGGGTCCATGGGCTATTATAAATTCTGAAAGAGGCCGGGGGCGGTCGGCCCCCCGCGCCCCCTATGTTACGGTGTCATTGCCAGTGGAAGTGCTGGTCTCTGGCCGCCGGCGCGGCGTCCTAAACCCTCAGGATCTCGGCGTGGCGGTTGTAGCATATCGCGATCCAGTCGGGCTGCGTGGCCCCCCACTGGATCTGGTTGACCTCGCCCTCGGCGGCGGTGTACGCCAGGATCGGGTCTTCGATGGCGCGAGGCATCTGCTGGATGTCCCAGATCAGCGCCTGGTGGTCGTCGCCCGCCGTGCAGATGTGGCACGAGCTGCGGAGACACATACACATACAAATCACGTCTACCCTTACGGGGTAGACAGAGCCTGAGGTAACAAGAGCTAAGGGCTACATTTTTTTTTTAATGTTAGATAGGCCAGACAAACGAACTAGTGGGTCACCTGATGCTAAATGATCACGACTGTCCATAGACACCCGCAGCGCTTTACGCGATGCCAGTGCGTTGTCGGCCCTGCAGAAAATTGTACACTCGCCTCTTAAAGGCACCCAGGCAAGTAAATACGAATATTTTATTGAATCAGGTGTTACTTTGCAGTCTATTTAAATGAACAAATAGTACATTGTGTGTTAAGGGCGTTAAGTAAGGAATTACGATTGAGGCTCTAGTAGAAGCCCGAAGTCGAAGGCTTTCTGAGTAAAGGTTCGTAATTCCCGTACCGCCTGTGAAATATGCATGTTTTTCATCACATTTGCGAGTAAATAAATAAAATTATAGAGCAGAAAAACTGGCAGACGCCAGACACGCTCATTTGTTACTAGGTGTTATGTATTTTTGTTATTTATGTTCTGACAATATTTTCACATTTTGTGGTTTTATATTTTATATTTACTATTTGACATTTTAAATAGGTTTTATTTAAATTATTATTTTCTCTTTTTATGTACCCATGACGATCTTTTGTGAATCTACATTGACATTTCATTCAGCTTTAGTTTTGTTTGTTGTTATTTTGTTTTAATTTAATTTCAGTTATTATTATTACTATTTTATTACAATTAACGATCCCTTTGTGAATTCCTTATGTTTGACATTTAATTGTACTTTCAAAAGGGTGATAAATAAATCGAATCTAATCTAAGACTACAACAGAGGGTAACGCACCTGTGCGGCGCCCAGGCGATGCCGTTGACGCAGGCGCGGTGGTTGTTGAGCCGCGCCACGGGCGTGCAGGGCACGCGCACGTCCAGGATGATGACCTCGCACGCGTCCATTGCCACGGTCGCCAGGTAGTTCGGGTCCTGCTTGTTCCACGCCAGCCGGAGCAGCGGCGTGTGCTGCGGGTCCTGCCAAACAAACATACGGTTTCATGAAATCACAAAGCCAAATCATACTTATATTATTAACGCGAAAGTTTGTAAGTAGGGATGGATGTTTATTAGTCTTTCACGCCAGAACGGATGGAATCTGGATGAAATACACACATAGTTCACACACACACATAGCTGAGTGGCGGCCATTTGGCTGGTTAGAATCCATAAGTAATATTCTGTGTGTATCTGTATCAGTCAATAAAGTTTTCTTATTCTTATTCTTAAATTTGGAATATAGATAGATTATAATCTGGAATAACGCATAGGCTACTTTTTATCCCGGAAAATTGCGTACATTGCGTAATTCATAGTCAGCCAGTCTCTAACCACTAGGCCATCCGGTCGTCTAATGAAAGAATGAAACTATTTTGGGCAACATAACTGATAAAATTATATGTATTAAAATTGCGTTACTAATCTTAACTTAATAATTAGAAAATACGTAAATAAATGACGTATTGATCCCCTACGGTATAGACAGTGCCTAATGTAACAGGGCCTAAAGGGCACATTTAGCAAGATTATGGGCATGTAGTATAGGTGACAAGTAGAATAGTGATGGGTTGCTAGCCGCATCGCCTGTAACATGATTTTTGCTCGTTCCCTCGATGGGCTTTTACCAACTGCGCGGGAAGAGAAAATCAATTAATTAGAAAATGGTAATGATAATAGGAAATCAATAGTAGACAAGATATCAAACTAAAAATTTTAATTTCATTCCACGTATATATTACGAAATTCATAATAAACACAATCGCTACACATGGCGCCGCCATATTGGCCTAGGCTGCTCTACCGAGCGCCTGTCGCTTTATCCCCACTCCGCGGCTGTAATGCGACATGCGAGAGATGGACGAAGAAAATTGAGACTATAGAAAAAAAGTTTCACTTTAAAAACTAGCTACTGTCTGAAAGTTCTTTATTATCCGCAGCTTCGATATTGGCCTTAGTGTAGCTTTCCATCCCGTATGGTAAGATAGAGGAAATGAATAAATAGAGTGGTACTAAGAGCTATCCGAGTGTGGCAACATATCAGTCTTTATAAACTTACACCATATTAGCACAAATTTTTCAAGATTGTTTCTCCTTTATCTTCTACTAGCTTCTGCCCGCGACTTCGTCTGCGTAGAATTACACATATAAACCTTCCACTTGAATCATTCTACCGCATCAAAATCCGTTGCGTAGTTTTAAAGATCTAAGCATACATAGCGACTTTGATTTATACTATACTAGCTGTTGCCCGCGGCTCCCGTTTTTTTTTCTTCTAAATTTCAATATGAAAAATATTCCGATTCTCAGACCTACTCAATACGCATATAAAATTTGGTAAGAATCGGTAAAGCCGTTTCGGAGGAGTACGGGAAAGAACATTGTAAAACGAGAATTTTATATCTTAGATATATTGTGATTGTGATGAATTGTATTACATTTCCAATGTATTAGGTAGTTTGCTCTATGCCTTGTAGCCTCAACGTATATCATGTACTAACCTCGTATATGATGGTAGAGTGCTCCAAGTGCCTCAGGTCGAACATTCGCACCGAGCCGTCGGCGCCGACCGACGCGAACATGTCGCGGCCGCCGCCCGCGCGGCTGAACGCTATGTCGTACACCTCCTGCAACGTGGTGCCGTCTGACAAATGTGATCTGCCGCCGTAACGTTGACAAATACTCAGCGGCAAAAAATGTGAACATTCACGTGAGCGAGCGAGCGAGAGAGGGAGGGAGAGAGAGAATGAGGGGGGGGGGGGGGAGGGAGAGGTAGAGAGGGGGGGGGAGAGGGAAAGAGAGGGGGAGAAAGAGAGAGTGAGGGAGGGGGGAGAAAGAGAGAGGGGGAGAGAGAGAGAGGGAGAGAGAGAGAGGGAGAGAGAGAGGGTTTTTTCCTAGTAGCAAAATTTGCATTCGCATTTTTTTACTGAACCTTATTTTCGCAGTAGCGATTTTTCTGTGTCGCATTTTTCCACAGTCGCGTTTGTACCCGATCCCGACAAGGACACTGTGTCGATGGAACCATTAAACTTTGATAATGATCCCGTAGAGGGATCGAAACGCGTCAGTGTTTGTGTCGTGTAAGGGATAGTTAAGTTTGTGGGATTCATATGTGTTTTATGTGGCAGTTGTGGAGGGAGGGATTGGATGAAAAACATAATATATTTCACAGTTGGCTTGGTTACCTTGCACGTGAGTAGCGGAGTAGCAAATATTGGACCGTTAATTATTCATATATCTAGAAAGGAGCACTGACATATTGTTCAGTGATTTAATCACATTTATAAAAGACTAGCGACCCGCCCTGGCTTCGCACGGTACATTATGCATCTATTATACAGATAAATCTTCCTCTTGAATCACTCTATCTATTAAAAAAAATCGCATCAAAATCCGTTGCGTAGTTTTAAAGATTTAAGCATACATATAGGGACAGAATCGGCTTCGGCAAGAAACATGTTTCACCGAACAAAAGTCATACCTTGTCATGAGCTATCAACTGGGTCTTGACGTGTCCGGAGACCTCGTTGACCCTGCCCAGCACCTGGCCGGTCTCCAGCCCCCAGATGGTGCACGTGGTGTCGATGCTGCTCGTGCCGATGAGGTTTGGGTCCACCTCGTTCCAGTCGAAGGAGGTGAGTGGAGCGCAGAAGTCTGAATTCTTGTTGTTGTTCAGAACGCATTCGAACAGTGTGTACGGTTCCCCCGCGCGCCATATCCTGAGGTAGTCGCCTGGGAAACAGTCAGTGGCGTAACTATAGCGTGGCAGGGGTGGCAAAATGTTATATTCCAGACTATACTCTATCTATGTTCCAAATTTCATTTAGATCTGTCCAGCCGTACTGGTGTGAAAGAGTAACTCAAACTCAAACTATTTATTGCATAAAAATGTTGTGATAAAGATGTTATTATGTATATAGTTTCAAACATTTACCCTGTAAGGGCATGGCAATTTATTATAAAATAATCTTACTAAAACTTATTATAATAACAGCAATAATAATATTAGCATGGCACTTGCACTAACAAACATCCATCCATCCATCCATCCATACTTACAAACTTTCGCGTTTATAATATTAGTAGGATGTATGAATTGATGTGTCAAGCAAAAATTTAGGCATTTTTGAACTTGTGACATTTTGTCATTCTGGAGTTTTAATTTTAAGTTATTTTGAAATTTTGTCATATCTGTGATTCGGTATTTTTAGGAAATCTACATTTGAGTATTAGGCATTTTAGACAAAAAAAGGTGGTCTATATGTTTCGGGAGGCAACACCTTACTTCCCGGCCTTTGTAATAATGCACTATTAGTGTGTATAAGCTGGCAGTCTCACCGCTGGTGGCCAGCAGGTCAGGGTACTGGCCCTTGCTGTCGGGGATCCACATGATCTTGGTGGTGGGGTACGGGTGGTCGAATGTGGACTTGGCGCTGAACTCGCTCGTCTCCTCGTCCAGAGATATTATTTGCACCTACAAAAGTCAAAATAGTAAAGACGAGTTGCAAGAAGAAATATTTCAAATACAATAAGGGCCGATTTGTTCATCCTCAGATAAGCACATAACTGACGGATACCCATAGAGTTGTTCGTCGATAGGTCCTATCTGACGATTGAAAAATCGACCCTAAATATTTAAAATTAACAAAAGGACAAAGGATTACATTAACATTCATGTATGTAAACAACACAGAAAAATCCGAAAAGAAACACTATAGATGGAATTTGAACCTGGATCCTAATCATTTCGTGATGCGAAATATACTGCTACAAAGCCTTTGAATTTTCTATCTGTACCAGCTGTCGCGTGACCTTGTGATATGATGAGATATGGCTCACACCATCTCCTTAGATATTGTGTGTACTCTTATTGTATTTTGTATGTATGCATGTGTGTAATGATATTTAGTAGTTTTTTATGTTTTTTATGTTTTGTTTATTGTGCTTAGATAAGTACGCTCTATTGTGGCTTTCACTATCTCGAATTTTAAACCTTCACTTTGTCGGTCCCTCGTTTAATGCTCCTCTCATCTACTCAAAGGTTAACTGGTAGAGATCCCTTATAGGGATAAGTTCGCCTTTGTGCATATATTAATGTTTTTTCTTTTTTTGTGAATTGTATCTGTTTCTTTATATTTGTACAATAAAGCATTTACTTACTTACTTACTTACTTACCTTGTTACTCTGCGAATTTTTGTCGCTAAGCGTCATCTGTTTGAATGATGTCTGTACGACACAATTACAAGCTCCCATGGAACATCTACTACTGTTCACCAGGGGCGAGAGAAGGAACAGATCATCAAAAATGAATCATGAAGTAAAATTCTTGATTCATTTGATAATAAAAATCCCATTCATTAAAAAAAGATTAGAGAGTATTGGGATTCAGCAACAAGAGCACACAACCCATCTCTTTCTAAAACAAACAGATAGAAAAAGACAGGCAGTCTATCTCGCACCTGAGTAGCAACACTATCCCATCGCCAAATAGATTTGCAACATACATACATACACATACACAAATCACGTCTTTATCCCTTACGGGGTAGACAGAGCCTAAGGTAACAGGTACCTACAGGCCACATTTAGCAAGATTGTGGGCGTATAGGTGGAAAATGGAATCAAAATAGTGATGGGTTGCTAGCCTCATCGCCTATAACATGATTCCTATGATTTTCGCCCATTCCCTCGATGGGCTTTTACCATCTGCGCCCTCTCTGTTCCCAGACCAGCATGGAAGAAGATTTGCAAAGTTATACAAAAAAAAAGAAAATCCATTACCTTATTATTATATTCCTCCACAAAACTGCCGAGAGCCAGCCGAAACCGCTTGTCAGGTCTCACAGACCAGTTCATGGAATATAGTGGCCATGGTGCCTGATACCTGGAAATCATACATACCACAACATATAAGATATAAACAAAAACACGTCTCAGAACCAAAATTACGAGCGCCTAAGTAGGTCAACAAAAATAAACATGCTAGGTTATGTGAGGCAGTTACTTGTATATTTCTTTTCTTTTAGTACTCGAACTCGTAGTACTAGAACTGCTGTGAGGCATCGACATCATTGGAGAGCCGGTGGCTGCTGAGCCCCATGAAACAAACAAACAATTTTGTAAAAACAAAAACACATTAACTTAGTCACATTCGAGAAAAATCAGTTTAAATATGTACCTCCACTGACTACAAACGACATTTCCACGGAAATTTCACTTACTGCTCAATAAAAACACGATTATCGTGCAAAATTTTGCGAAACTTTAATACTCTTCAATTATGATGCTTTTTAACAGTTTTGCTTTTGATGGACATGGGTGATAAGCTTACCGGGTTTAATAGTGACGTTTGGAAAAATCACAGAGAGGTCACTGTTTAAATCCGCTAGTTATTTTACTGGGAAAATAAACAAGTAAGCAATTAAAATTTGTCGATAATGCAACGCGATTGTAAGGAATACATTCTGTTTGATGATTGTTTGGAATCTGTCAGACTATATTGTAAAAATCTATTAACCAATTTTAACCTTATTCACTTGCAATACAGTTTAATTTGATCGATAGGTGCAACTTCGATAAACATAAAAAGGATGAAATTAGCAGCAAGTGCAATTAGAAAACACTTTTGACGTATATGACATTTAGTAATGTTTCCATTCTAAAAAATTAGCTCGTCTACCCATAGACCACACCAAAGAGTTGTCATAGCGCGATATTTCGAATTTAAAAGGCTTTTGAATCAGACTTTGTTAAATGTCTTTCTTTTTTGTTAATTTCTTGATGTAAAATAAAAGAGAAAGTTAAAAACTCTTGTTTCTAATTTCTTATTAGGTCCATTAACCAATTTTACCAACGTAATCTGATTAATCATTGTAAGACAATTACTACATGAGTCACCACTGGATCTCACGAAACAATTTAGACGCAATGCGACCCGGTTTAGGACACTGCATTCCATCAGCTTACCTACACGATCATTACGTTACACATAATAGTTCCGGTAGCGAGAGTGGTTCTAACTGTGCCTTAAGTACCGATAATTAACTAGGGTCGTTTTATTGATATTACCCAGTCTCGTTCGATTTACATGAACGGTGATAATGAATTTCTATGAGTACTGGCCGGCACCGCCCTGTCGTCCGTGGTTAGCTAGTCGTAGTTATTGTAGTTTGTTTACATTGCCATAACAGAGATACTGAGTAAATTCGATAAAGATTCCATTGATATTTTATTGTACTATTTAATGCAATAAGTTCGATGCCCACATCAGAAAATCCTCATAATTTCAAGCAACTTCTTTATTAAAACTTTAAGCTCGTTTTTTTTCTGGCTCGCGCGGTTGCAGAGACCTTTTCATCAAAAAAAAAAACTTTTTAAACAACTGGACTTTACGTAGGGTTGCCAGATTTACTGGCCATATCAACAATAAGTATGAAAATTTCATAATAATCCACCTACTAGGTACTGTGTATAAGATATTAGCCCTATGATAGACAAACGGTGGGACAGCGGAGGCTTAAACTTAAGGAAATTGGGGTTTTGTGTTCACACTTTTAGGGTAACGAATCATAAAGCGGCGCTCATCACTTCTCAAACCGGATAGCCAAGGTTGATGCAAGTGCTTGCTAACTTGCAAGTAGAGTAGGCAGTTCTTGCTTAGCCCGACCTTATCAAGTCGAAGCATGCGCGCTTAGCCCGGTTAAGGACATCGCTTTCTTTCTTACGTCAGCAAACGTGATATAATTATTTGCGCAACTCCGCCTCTAAGTGTAAGCATGTTAAGTTGAATGTATTTAAATGCGAGCTGGGTTTATCCGTGCAACCTCCAATTTTATCTATGATTCAATTTAACAAATTAAAAAAAAAACATACAGACGAATTGAGAACCTCCTCCTTCTCTACCCGCGCAGATGGTAAAAGCCCATCGAGAGAATGGACGAAAATAATAGGAATCATGTTATAGGCGATGAGGCTAGCAACCCATCACTATTTTGATTCCATTTTCCTACGCCCACAATCTTGCTAAACGTGGCCTGTAGGTACCTGTTACCTTAGGCTCTCTCTACCCTGTAAGGGATAAAGACGTGATTTGTGTATGTATGTGTATGTGTATTCAATTTAACGCTTTTCGGACAATATAGGCAAAGGCATGCGAGCGATAAGTTCTTTAGAACCTACCTATACATTATGAATATCTATCTTAATATATGTGGTTTTTTCCTTATTTTTGTACAATTAAACAACAGGACAGTTTTTCCTAGTTACTTTGGTAACATAGTGTTGCTACACATAATATTCTATCAGTGGCGTAGCTACCTAGGGACTAGGTGGGGCAATGCCCCGGGGCCCTCAAGCTCAGAGGGCCCTCGAACCCTTACAAGAAAATCTCGATCGAACTATTATTATTAAAACGTAACCAGTTTAGAGAGTGGTATTTTCGCACATGTGCTTTCAAAAATCGGGGCAAGTTCATTTACACATTAATGGATTACCGCAAAGTAACGCCTGATTAAATGAATTAATTAGATAATTCCATACAATAAAGAGCAGTCACAACTTGTCAGGGGGTTGACCCGTGACCTCTGTCCGATCAGATTAGCTGACAATGTATAGAACCTTGAACCAAGGTCGAACAATTAGTTGAAAGGTTGGCTACGGTTTGGACCGATAAATGTATGAGTTATGAGGCGTGGAAACTAATCATTCGGCAGCTGTATTGTCTTAAGCGAGCACATTGTTGCCCCGACGCGCTGACAGAGGTCACCTTACACACGTAAATCACGTCTTTATCTTCATCCGAGGTAGACAGGGCCTAAGGCAACAATCATCACAGGCCACACCACGCTAAACAGGCACTTAAGCATAATGGGTAGGTATAAAAAACGATCCCTCTTGCCCACACTGTGGGAAAGAGGATACAAGCAAACATGTCCTCACCGAGTGCGGAATTTATAGCCCAAGCCCTCTCGATCTGAGAGGAGAAGGAGACCTGTGCACAGTAGTGGGACGAATATAGGCTGGAGATGATGTATATCTCCAGTGGCGTAACTATACCTAACGTCTGGGGCCCGCGGCAAATTCGTCAGATGGGGCTCCTTCCTCAATATAAAGAAGTGCATCACCGTCCCTTCTGTGCTTTAAGCCAAGCCAGTTCGGGGCCCCGTAGAGCTAGGGGCCCCTGGCATTTTGCTACCCCTGCCACCCTATAGTTACGCCAGTGTATATCTCTCTCTCTGCACTCTCCGCATACAATAAGTAGCAGTTATTTGCAAAGATTATGTGTTTTATTACTTTTATTTAATCAGGCGTTACTTTGCGGAGGTCCATTTTTTTAACAAAAAATATTTACCTTGCTACTCCGCTACTCACGTGCAAGATAGCCGCCTGTGTGAAATACACATAATTATAAATAAATCCCTCAAACTTAATTATCCCTTACACCACACAAACACTGATGCGTTGCATGAAAAACATGTATTTCACACAGGCTTGGTTATCTTACACGTGAGTAGCGGAGTAGCAAGGTAATTTTTTTTTGTTAATTTAAAGATTATGTGCTAAATAGAACTGCTACTCCAGTTCGAGAGATAGGTAAATTTTACATAGATTTGACCTTACAAGCCTTCTTAGAACAAAAGTCTACTCTAGTTAGACGTAGACTTAAGGAACACAAATTTTTATCCGGTGACTATAACATAACATTACTTGTCTGTCTAGTTGACTATAGGTCAAGGGTGTCTATTATGCTACATTATCTTTTGTCCGTTTGTCTGATCTACCATTCGTCATGTTTTGACAACCGGGCAGCTTTTGTTACCGAAAGGTTAATGCTTTATTAGACCGGTATCAGTCGATTTAATTGTTTTTACTAAATATTACTTCGAACGATCGAAGGAACTAAACTTCCTCATAATTGTATGTATGTATGTATGTATAACTCTTTATCGTACATATAACACGAGAAAAAGATCAATACAGGACAACACACATGCACAAAGGCGAACTTATCCCTAAAAGGGATCTCTTCCAGTTAACCTTTGATGCTGGCTGGCGTTTATCCAAAAAATTATCCACTTACATGGTTTTTCTTGATGAACGCTGATCTATTTTTGTGGCTGTGTTTTTGTTCTTGTTTTTTTTTCTATAAAATTGGTTTTCTTTCTTTATTTCTTCTTTCTTTCATATTCAGAATCGTTTATCCCTATCGATTTTTATACAAGAAAAAATGTGTCCTAAAACTTCCATTCTAGTTTGACACTTTTTTATTCGTCGTTTTTTATACGTTTGGAACGTGACGAACAGGAAAAGAAATCCATAGTAAAATTTGGGACTGGAAAGTGTAACAAAGAGACAGGCAGACAGAGTAACTTTCGCATTTATAATATTACTAGCTTCTGCCCGCGACTTCGTCTGCGTAGAATTATACATAAAAGCCTTCCTCTTGAATCACTCTATCTCTATAAAAAAAAAATCGCATCAAAATCCGTTGTGTAGTTTTGAAGATATAAGCATACATGGGCACATAGAGACAGAGAAAGCGACTTTATTTTATACTATGTAGTGATATTATAATATTAAAAAAAACCCTGACACAACATCTATTATATTTATCTACATCCATATCATTGATGTACAATAGATGTGTGGGGTACCTACATGTACCTGGAAGAGCAGTGGCGTGGCGTCAAGTATATCAGAAGGCAAGCCGAAGGGAATTTAACAAGCCTTTTCCTCTAATTCTGCTCAATAAAGTGCCCAACTGCCTTGCAAGCCGGTGGGAATCGAGATCTATATACGCCACGCCACTGCTGGAGAAAGATCTCTCTGTATTGTTCCCTCTCCCCACAGTTTATTATTCTTCTTCTTATTTGTGGCGTATCAAGTCGTTATAGCGACGACAACTTCGCCAATGTCAAAGTAACAAAAATACAATAAAAAAATCTTGTGACAAAATGTCGGCAACGTTGTACGGTAATGGTCAACACCCCCTCCCTGTCGGGCTCTTAGCCGACGGTCAATGATATCCCTCAGAAACTGCCAGGAGATCATTAGATGCCCAGGCTGCACCGGACCAAGCACTGCTCTTCCCGGACGGATCCAAAAACAAACCGCAGCTCTTGACCACACGCGGAGGTAACCCGACTCGCACCCCAGTGGTTTTTTTTTAACAAATTACACCAATTGACCCAGCCCCAAACTAAGCAAAGCTTGTACTATGGGTACCAGGCAACGGATAAACATACTAAAATACATACAACATCCATGACTCGGGCACAAACATTCATATTCATCGTACAACTGTCTGCCCCTACTGGGATTCGAACCCAGGACCTCTAACTTCATAGTCAGGGTCACTAACCACTAGGCTATCCGGTCGTTATTGCACGTCCATTATCGATATGGATCCCGGCAAACCATAGAGCATTAAATATTTATAAAACTCTATGAAGACTCTTTTCACACTGTCCACTGAACACGTCATTTTAACGTGTCATCAAAAAACCCAACAACGTCAGCAACAATGTCAACACCGTCCAAAATGTAGCTCCAAATCAGTTACCAAAATAAAATAAACTACAAAAATGAAAATGTGAATCATGAAGAAGAGAATAACTCCTCACAGACTCAAATCTCTAGTTTTGCGCAGAATCAAAAAATCATTATTGGCGACACAGTCGTTCATGTACGACAATATACTGAGAGGTAACAATTTGAACCACTTAGCAACTATTTTGCAGCAAGTATTTTGTTGAATTGCGACTTCAACTGTTGTTATTTGATTTTAATCGAAGCAACAATGATCCTATTTTACAAAAAACTTCAGTCTACTGTGAAACTTGTTCACGGTAAATGCCAAAAACATCGAATGTGGGTATTTGAATGTATGAAACGCACAACTCGTTTTTGGATCTCACGTAAAATTATCGCTGTGTCCTTAATGTTCTCTGCATCATCGGACTTCCAAATCGATGGTCTAGTTCACAACAGAACTATTTTTTACTAGCTTTGTTTACCCAGCGGGTCCCTGGAGCTCGGAGGCAAAGGAGCTATTCAGGGAGCTGGGTCGCAGACTGACTGATAGGGCTGCGATCCCCGCTCTGGTTCGTGGCTGGTTCAAAGGGTTGCCATTGCAGTTCAAAGAGGCAACGCGGCCAGCATAATGGGATTAAGGGAACCTTTGAAACAGGCATGAAACAGGGGGGGGATTTTTAAGTTAACTTTAAATCAACTTTCCTAGTTTTAGCGTTCTTTGTTGTATTTAATTCTTAATACTCGGTTTAGTGGCTTAGACGTGAAGGAGTAACAGACAGATAAACAGATAGAGTTTACTTTCGCACTTACATTATTGTAGGGATAGTGCGATCTTAGGAATCATGTTATAGGCGATGCGGTTAGGATATTTTGATTCCTCCACCTTTACGCCCACAATCATGCCAAACGTGGCCTTTAAGGGGGGTCTCGTAAGGGTTAAAGGCATGATTTGGATATGTATGTATGTATGTGTTTCGTAACAAGCAGGTGCAGCTTTCTGTGGCATGCTGTGTTTGAGCTCTTGGTATTCCTAGGAGGCAAGAACAGCTGGCAGGGTTCCGTGCTGGTCGGCAGGTTTGCGGTGGCGACCGGCGTGGTGGTGGTCACCCTGGTCGTCGTCAGGACGCTGTACGCCGGGGTCATCAATCGGTGCTGGTGCTGGTGAGGTAAGCTCATTACGAGAAGACCACGTAGACCTGGGGATGTCCTAGCACGAGGATACTTTACAACCAGCAGCGGCGTTAGGGCCACTGACACCCTGGGCAGTAATATTTAGGCGCCTAAGGACAGTATTGAGGGTACACAGCCGGTGAGCCAGGCCGAGGCCCCAGACCTCAGCGCCCCCCAGATTTGGCGCCCCGGGCCGTCGCCCCATCGCGCCCCCCCCCTAACGCCGGCACTGTTTACAACTTTAGTGACTTCCTTCCAAGGGTACCCCTCTAGAGAAAGTTTCTTTTACATTAATTAAATTTTACCTTTGTCCCTTACGGGGTAGATCCTGTAGACCGAGCTTTCGGTGAGAAGACCACGTTAAGCGTGATCGTGGGCGTAGGTGGAAGAGAATCAAAATAGTGATGGGTTACTTAGCCGCATTGTCTACGTTTTGAAAACGGTCAGGTTAGAAGTACCCGACACCGACGTGCATGTATGAAGATTGATGAATGTGGATGAAACGAAATGTATGTCAGGATCAGTGGCGTAATAATAGGGTGGCAGGACTGGCAAAATGCCAGGGCCCCCCGACCCAAGAGGGCCCCGGCCCAAATTAAACTGAGTACAACGTGACGATTTTTACTGATAGGGCCCCATCAAAAGAATTTGCCACGGGCCCCAGATGGTATAGTTACGCCACTGGTCAGGATCGTAGCAAGTGGAACAAAGTAGTCTCTGTCTAGCCCTGTGGGAAAGAGGCGTGGCAGTATGTATGTATTCTTCTGGTGTTGCAGTTGTCTCATGTGTGGTGGTGGACTCTTACCATCAGGGCTCGCTCGCCACCCTCTTAAGTAAACGTTATTTGTTTGTTGGTTCCAGATGAAACTGCGAACGACCAAATGTTTTATTTCCGGCCAAAAGGCAGGCTGTACAGAATAAAGAGGAAGATATACTTCAAGACGGCTGGCCGCAACACCTGGGACCCTTACAGCGTGCAGTTGAGCCATGTCGCTATTTGGACGGGCGTGCTCTTCGGAATCATGATTCTCCTGCGGTCTTTGTATCTAAAATACGTTAAGCACAACACAGGAGACTCCTCCGACATGATATGCCATGTTTGTCACCATTGTTTCGTGTTTCTTTTTGTAGTTTAGCACCATTTGCCATATTCCATTGCCATGGTCTGGGAGCATAGATAAAACAGAATGTATCAGTTGCTTCTCTTCCCGCGCTGATGGTAAACCCATCGAGGGAATGGGCGAAAATCATTGGATTTATTTCGAATCCCTTTCTGCACCTATAAGTCCCACAATCATGCTAAACGTGGCCTTTAGGTCTTGTTACCTTAGGAATATAGTAAGTACTAGCTGTTGCCCGCAACTTCGTCTGCATAGAATTTGTTTATCGCTATCCCGCAGGTCTTACTCAATTTTCCGGGATAAAAAATAGCCTATGTGTTATTCCAGACTATAATCTATCTTTGTTCCAAATTTCATCCAGATCTGTCCAGCCGTTCTGGCGTGAAAGAGTAACAAACATCCATCCATCCATACTTACAAAGTTTCGCGTCTATAATATTAGTAGGAGTAGGATACTGGGTCGCAACATCGGAGCTATATTACAATCGACACCAGCTTCCTAATAGTTAAAGTTACAAAGTATTCTTATATTCTTAACACAATTGCTATTACTAAATAACAAAGACAAATCACTGTAATTTTACATTACACGCCAATTTACATTCTCATATATGGTTTTGTATTGAAAGAGAGTATTTTTACAAAACGGTCCTTGACACATCTGGAACGGCCAAAACATTGTGGCAACACTGCTTTTGACACACAAATTACAATGTTACCAACACACTTAACTGCATCTTTATTACATACTTTTTAAGGTGGAGAATGTGTGTTGCTGGCTGGAAATAAATATGAGGTGTATTTTTCAATTAAGATGCAGCCCGCGAAGCAAGCGTCTCGGTTTTTGAACGCGTAACAATGTGTTGGCTGAATAATCAATACCATTGCCTCGATTATATTGTAAAAGTATTCTAAGGTGGCAGGAGATTTGGCGGGAGAATTAGAATAGAGTTTTACTGTGAAAAATTTGATGTGATTTGGGATAGTAAACAGGAGAATAGGAAATGGAAAAGTAATGCATTGGTAGCTTGGTTTACTTAGTTAAGGCTCTTTGCAATATTATTCACGGAGTTCTTCCGTTGATAAAAAAAAAATACACGAACGGATTTTTCTGTGTTCTTATTTTCATAGTATTTATGCGGGTGGTAGGGCCTTGTGCAAGGTCCGTCCGGATCGCTACCACCATCTTACTCGCTAATCCTGCCGCTAAGTAGCAGTGCTTGCACTGCTGTGTTCCGGTGAGGTGAGTAAGACAGCCGGGGAAATTACGGGCACAAGAGGCATTTCATCTTAGTCCTCTAGGTTGGCAACGCATCTGCAATCCCTCCGGGGTGGCGGGTGTCTATGGGCAGTGGTGATCACTTACCATCAGGTGACCCACTTGGTCGTTTGTCTTCCTATTCATATATATAAAAAAAAAGTCGTTTAGAAATTTACTTTAATTAGCAGCCAAACTGAAGTTACAAGCTGTCTCAAAACAGTTCTGAACATTTCAGAACGTTGGAGAGTAATAACGCTCCAATTGCGTTCGCCAAAGCCTTTATAATTTTGTTACTTACCCAACGGTTGCGACAATCTATACGCAGAGTATTGTCGTTACACAAAAGATAGCGAAGTGAAAGAATTTGTGAAGGTTCAAGGCTATATCCGAGTAACGAGGCAAAACGTTGCTTAGATACAGTTATAACCGGGTGTCTTGCGTGACCACGACTGCTCTGGCAAGAGTACCTGACTGAGAAGAAGAGATATAAGTACAACAATCGAGGTGCGAGTCGGGTTACCTCCGCGTGTGATCAAGAGCTGCGGTTTTTTTTTTACTACGAACTGACCAGTGATTGACCTCTATCTCACTTGGTGGAAGGTGCAGATGAGGCCAAAGGTGTAACTCACTGGTTCAGTAATAGCCTATTCACTCTAGCCTCGTTCGTTTTTGGATCCGTCCGAGGGGAAGTGCAGTGCTTGTTCCGGTGCACCCTGGGCACCGGTTAATGATTTCCTGGCGGTCTCCGAGGGATATCATTATCCGTTGGCTAAGCGCCCGACAGGGAGGGGGAGTAGTCTTAAGACCATGTTCTACCGTACAACGTTGCCGACATTTTTGTCACAAGATTTTTGAATACTGTATTTATTACCTTGACATTGGCGAAATCATCGCATGGTTCGATGGGGCCATATTAGAAAAGAAGAAGAAGAAGTACAACAATCCTTCCTTAGGCTGCGGCTCCACTGAGGCGGAGACGAGCGGAGCGGAGAGGAGACGTGTGGGGATCGACCAATCATATTACATTAAATCCACATCTCGTCTCCGCTCTGTAATATGATTGGTCGATCCCCACACGTCTCCTCTCCGCTCCGCTCGTCAGCCTCAGCCTCAGTGGAGCCGCAGCCTTATAATACGGAAGTATACCTACTGTATAAGTATGCTGTATAAAAGTCGAGTGATGACTCGTCATGTTTTGGACTAGTTCGTAGTTCTTCTTGGAGCGCTCGCCTGGCGGCAGCGAAACGAATATCGGCCTGGAGCTATGGATATTGTAGACACTCATACATGCATCGAGGGAATGGGCGTAAATCATAGGAATCAAGTTATAGCGCGGCTGGTCTATTTTGATTCCCCCTTCCACCTATACGCCCGAAATCAAGCTAAACGTGGCCGTTAAGTCTCGTTACTTTAGGCTGTCTACCCCTTAAGGGATAACGATGTGATTTGTGTATGTATGTGTATGTACCTATACACCCATCGATTGATTAAAAAAATGGTCTTACTAAAGACCATTACTAAGTAAGACCATTTTTTTTTAATAAATCGAGGGAGTTGCCGCAATAGTCATTTATCTGAGCCGGGGCGAGCGCTCCAATAGCAAGGACTACGAACATGTCCGAAACATGTCGAGCATCACTCGACTTTTATACGTGAGTTATCCGTTTGTTTAACTATGATTGAGTCTCACGGTAGTTTCATGTTGAAAACTCCTTCCTTAACAGTTAAATTGAACTCAATACCTTATGACAAGGTAATTTGGCTCCACAGATATTAGGGTTCCTTCTCAGAGCCACACAGTCCGCTTAGTGTAAGTCTTCACTACATAGTATAAAACAAAGTCGCTTTCTCTGTCCCTATGTATGCTTATATCTTGAAAACTACACAACGGATTTTGGTGAGGTTTTTTTAATAGATAGAGTGATTCAAGCAAGAGGAAGGTTTTTATGTATAATTCTACGCAGACGAAGTCGCGGGCAGAAGCTAGTCGATCATAAAATATGAAAACCAGTCTCTGACCCACGGCACAACTATGCTGCTCATCTGGTAGAGCCATCGGGGATTTAAATTCCCCATCATACATTTAGTTGTTCCGTGGGGAAAATCTACGTACTCATGGCACATACGCTTTTTTCTCAGGAGATTTGAGTGGGTCATCATGTAGAACTGTATCCCTTCAGACCCACCATACCCCTGCCACTACATCTGGGGGGTAGGGTGGGACTGTACCATCCCACCATAGTAGTACAGGGATTTGAGAAATTGGCAAGGCTCCGCTATGGAATAAAGCGATAAGTCCGCCTTTGTGCATGTGTCTCAGTGTTGTCAATTGTATTTGTCTTGTTTATTTTGCACAACAAAGAGTTTACATACATACATACATAATGTGCGACTCGCGCTTAGCTGATTTTTTACTGTCATGTAAAAAACTTCGACCAATCCATACCCGTGTGGCCTTGAGCATTTATTACTATCGTTTTACGTTACTAATCCGAACATATTACTCGTATCACATGTCGCATGGATTTAAAAATATGGCTTTTTGGGTCGTTAATAAGTTGATTATTAGTAGATTTTTTTATTTTAAGCTCATTTTTAAAGGTTATTTAAAAGTAGATCAATGTTTCGTAGATAAGAAGTTAAACGACACTCGTGTAGAATTTACGTGTCATGTGGGAATTTACAGTTTTAATCCTTACTAATATTATAAATGCGAAAGTCTGTCTGTCCGTTACATTTCCACGCTTAAACCGCTGAACAGAATTAGCTGAAATTTGGTATAAAGATAGTTTCCGTCCCAGGGAATGACATAGGATGGTTTTTATTCCGGAAACCAACATAGTTCCCGCAGAATTCTACGCAGACGAAGTCGCGGGCAACTGCTAGTCATGAATAGTTACGAAAAGGAGTTGTCAGAAAACGGTATTTATACTTAGTAGGTAGGTAGGTATTTTATACACGGTATTTTTAGGGTTCCGTACCTCAAAAGGAAAAAACGGAACCCTTATAGGATCACTTTGTTGTCCGTCTGTCCGTCCGTCCGTCTGTCAAGACCCTTTTTCTCAGTAACGCGTGGAGGTATGAAGCTGAAATTTATATCAATTACTCAGGTCTACTGTCCCTTGAAGCTGTGAAAAAATCAAACTTCTAAGCCAACGCAATCAAAAGATACAGCCGTTTATGCCGCAAATTTCCGCAAATTTTCAACTCTCAAGGGAATCAAAACCTACAAGGTAGTTCCCGTGAACGCAGAATCTTGAAATTTGGTATGAAGGTAGGTCTTATAGCACAGATTAAAGAATAATTGCGAAAACCGTAAATGTGTATGTATGTCTGTATATAGCAGTGACCAATATAAAGTAACCCCACACTGCGTACATTTTGCTTTGGAACAGGGCTCTGCTTACACTGGTTTTAGATATTTATAGATAATGATACGGAACCCTCGGTGCGCGAGTCCGACTCGCACTTGACCGGTTTTTTAATTGATATTTTTTGTAGCTCTTACTTGCCCGATTTTTACGCGTACGCGTTTGTTTTTTGATATCAGGCTAATCGCAGACTTGCTAACCTGCACAGTCGCTTGAAGGCGTATTGGCTCTATGGATCCTCTTAAGTTAATGTGGTGTGTTTTGTAACTTGTGTGTGTATGCATATATTTATTCCCTTTTAGGGATAAGTTCGCGTTTGTGCATGTGTGTTGTCCTGTATTCATCTTTTTCTTGTGTTTTATGTACAATACATTTACAACACATTACATACATACTACTCGCCACCTGCGTCCACCGGTTTCCCGCAAATTTCTCGATGTCGGTCCACCTAGTGGGAGGCCTGCCAACACTGCGTCTTCCGGTTCGTGGTGGCCACGCTAGAACTATAATAAATGTAGATAAATACATATTTAAATACATACAACATCCATGACTCGGGCACAAGCATTCGTATTCATCATACAACTGTCTGCCCCTTCCGGGATTCGAAACCAGGACCTCTAGCTTCATAGTCAGGGTCACTAACCACTAGGCTATCCGGTCGTCGCTATGAGAGCCTCTAGTGTAAATTAATTTTATAGTCATCAGTCACGTTACCAGTTTTATGTAGGAAATCATTTTAAAGCTTTGAATTCAAATAATTTAATTATATTAACGCATTGCGTACGTTCCGGGTTCCTAATCGATTTATTGCTTAAACCAAAGCTTGCATTAATGTTGATTTTTTGTCCGAATTCAATCAATCGCCGTAATGACTCGATCTTATTTACGGTCCGGTGCTCTTCCCACGCTAACTTTGACAATCGAGTGATTTATCGAATAATCGTGACGATTATTAGTCGCTTAGAGGTTAAAAAGCTGTAGAAGCCTAGTGGTTTCGCATATGGCCTCTCAAGAGGCCATATGGCCTCTCACCCTTAGCCATCTCTGATCAGTCCCATGAGTCTGTGGGCTGGCAGTGAGAAAACTTACCTCACAAAACCCGCTGTCCGTCCAACCATCCGTCAGTTGCCCGTAGGTCTCATGGCACAGACTTCCTCTCACTTTATGTACAGGTGTCCTCCACACCTGAGGTAGGTTAGGGATGTAGGCATAGGAACAATAGGATAGTTTTATTTCCTCATCTCTATTCATATCAGTACAGTTTGCCGATGCTACGCTCTAGCCCAGGCTCTCGTGACCTGGAGTTTATTACACTTGCATTAGTCGGTGAACTGTACATTTGGTACATGCAATTTGGTTTGGCATACGCAAGTTTGAGAACTACGAAATGTTCCTCCACAGTTTTAAAAATAGGAAAGCTGTGGAAATTGAGTTCTTTGGACATCTCCTGGTACTAAACCAATTAACCGAATTGGTTTAACATTACATTTTGAAAAAAAGTAGTACAAGAACTGCGGGCGAAAATCTTAGGAATAATGTTATTACACATTATTATTTTGGTTCCCATTTCTAACTAAGTTATACCCCACAATCGTACTAAACGTGACCTTTTAGGTCTTTACTTGGCTCTGTCTACCCCGTAAGATAGACGTGATTTATGTAGCGTTGCTAGACTTGCTGCTTTTTACTTGCAATGTTTCCATGGGATAATTTATACCATAAAGCGGAAGTCGTGCGTAACTGAACTTAGCACAAATCCCGACACTTCGTATTCATATCCTATTGCAGTTCAAACAATTATGCTATCGGATATCGTGGATAGTGACGCACGAACAGACGGACAGCCGGATTCGGACGGCCTTGCCGAGCCGTTGGTAAGTTCGCTCAACTTGCCGGCAATATTAGTACTTTGAGCGCAAAGGTTTTCACGGGAAGTAGGTTCGAGTATGACGATCCTAAAATTCAGAGTATTTATGGTGAGATACATACACACATACACAAATCACGTCTTTATCCCTTACGGGGTAGACAGAGCCTAAGGTAACAAGACCTAAAGGCCACGTTCAGCGAGATTGTAGGCGTATGTGGAAAGTGGAATCAAAATGGCGAGATATACACAATTAAAAGTAGACAGTTACGTGAACCACTAATTGCACTGAAATGTCATATACATACATAGAGATTACTATGTTCCACTTGCTACTATCCCGAGATACCTACCTCTTTCGCTTCACCCACATTCATCAATCTCTTCATACATGCTCGCCGGTTTCGGGTACTCCTGACCTGTCCTTTTTTCAAAACGTCTCCTATTTGGTCCCGGAACGTCCGTCTAGGCCTTCCCCTCCCAACGCAACCATTCACACTCCCCATATAGACCTGTTTAGTTAGTCTACTTTCATCCATCTGCTTTATGTAACCAAACCAAGTAAACATACGTTTTTCTATCCTAGTCACTATATATCTTCTTTCACACCACTACGTTCCCTTATCACTCTATTCCTTATTCTGTCTTTTCTTCCATGCTGGTCTGGGAGTAAAGAAAAAACATAGAATGTACCAGTTGCTTCTCTTCCCGGGCAGATGGTAAAAGCCCATGGCGAAAGTTTTAGAAATCATGTTATAGTATAGGCGATGCGGCTAGCAACCCATTACTATTTTGATCCGATGTACAAACGTTACACTTTTGCGATCTTGAATTTCATTTAAAAAACACCTGTACAGTTACTACATACACGTCACTTCGTACCAAACGTCCTTGTGTCGAAAGGCTAGAATTCCAGGATTAAAAACAAAAGCAGAGCGGCCGCGCTCGCCTCTGATTGGCCGAGACGCGCGACCTTGACACGGCGCGGGCGCAGCGAAAGTGAAATGAAAAGGCTGACAAAAGATCTACATTCTATGCGCTGTTACATATTCCTGGAGTGTGATGGAGCTTAGGTAACGGGCGTTCGGTTGTTGTGTCTCCTTACCTGACCTAACTATTGTAAATTAGCATACGTACGTATCAAAACAAAACACATTCATAAAGTTTGAAATGTATAATAGGTAGGTCAAATTACATAGGGTGACGGGACCAGTGTTAGACATTTTAAGCTAACAAGTAGCAGTAATGGACACTTCATTGTTAATTTAAAAAATAATACATCAAATCACGACTTTATCCTTAACAGGGTAGACAGAGCCTAAGCTCTAGAGTAACAAAACCCAAAGGCCACGCTTAATGATAATCTTTACTAATATTATAAATGCGAAAGTAACTCTATCTGTCTGTCTGTAACCTTTTCACGTTTAAACCGCTGGACCCTAAGTCCTTCCTGCTTGATAGATCTTTAAGTACATGGATTATAATAATATTATAGACTAGCTTCTGCTCGCGACTTCGTCTGCGTAGAATTATACATATAAACCTTCCTCTTGAATCACTCTTATCTATAAAAAACCGCATCAAAATCCGTTGCGTAGTTTTAAAGATCTAAGCATACATAGGGACAGACAGCGGAAAGCGACTTTGTTTTATACTATGCAGTGATAGAACATTAAAATTTAGTTTCAGTCTATAAGTTAATTAAAGCAAAGTGTTAAAACAGTACATTTAAAATTCGATATCGGCGTGTCGGTTTCTTGTGCAAGTAGTAAGTAATACGTTGTAATTGCGAGTGTCGTGTTACCCGTGGAGCAATCCGTATTATGTTTTGAAGTAGGTCGCTTAGTTTAATCGATGGCCAGTTTATAATAAAAAAAGTATGGTATAGTATTGCCAGTATTTCAAGTCGGTATTTTTCTCGGGGATTTTCTAACTTTTTGACGAAAAAAGCGGGATTCTTTCGTCAAAAGCGTGACTTAAGAAAAAACGCATAGTAGGAGCATTAAGCGAGGGATCGATAAAGAGTCGAGTTTAAAATAACCATATAGTGAAAGCCACAATAGAGCATAGGTAGGTACATCACAAAATCCAACAAACAATTCATAAATAAACTACTAAATATCATTAAACACATGCATACAAAACAGGCTTACCCACCTGCTATGGGTGGTGTAGGGGTATAGCACGCGTCACGGAATGACGAGGATCCGGGTTCGATTCCCGGCCATAGCTTTACTTTTCGGATTTTTCTGTGTTCTAATTTTCAGTGTCTTTTAGATATTTTGTGTAATTTTTGTTGTTGTGTGTAGTTATCCTAAAACAGGTCGTTATGTGGACTAAACGCGATGCAACCCGCCAGCCTACTTCGCGTGCCAGCGTAATAAATAATTTATGTGCTGACAACATGTTGCGAATGTGTCGTAATTGATTTAAGTAATGAGTAATTAATTAAGTGGTGCATTAAAAAGGTTATGGACGTCCGATTGGAGGAATCAGGGTTTGCTCATTATACTCTAGAATAGTCTAGAAGCAGACGGTCCTGGGTTCGAGCCCGGCTTGCACCTCTGAGTTTTTAGGAATATATGTGCGATATTACATTTGAAATTTACTATGAGCTTATTGGTGAAGGGAAACATCGTGAGGAAACCTGCACACATACATACACATACACACGTCTTTATCCCTTACGGGGTAGACGGAGCCTAAGTTAACAGGTACCTACAGGTCACATTTAGCAAGATTGAGGGCGTAGAAAATGGATTCAAAATAGTGATGGGTTGCTAGCCTTTCCTTAGATATAGTACACACTCTATCGTTTTTGTGACTATGTTTTATGTCTATGGTTATAACCGTAATTTTTAATCTTATTTCTAAGGATGTTATTACAGAATGATGCTACGACGTGTGCTACGAAGGCTACGTGGCTACGTCGTAGACATTAAAGAATATTCTCAGGCAATTAAAAATATAATAATATTAGAATTTAAACAGAGAAGGTAGGTTCGTTATTTTTGAAGTTTACAAAAAAAAACAAGATTTTAACTCTACTCAATGCGTTCCAAAACTTTATTTGCGATTACCTAATAAGTAAAGCTGTCTAAAGTAGACTATTATATTCTAAAGAATATAATGATTATTGTTAGCAAAAGAAATCGACATATCCGTAAATTTGTAGGTATTTTTAGTTTAAGTATTAGGTATTTGTTTACTCAAAAATGTTGACTTAACATAAAGTTTCCGCAATCTTATCATAGCTATTTAAGTATTCAACAATTCGTGAAATACTTCAGTGTAGGTAATTATTAATTTCATAATCTTAATTAACCGGTTACTGCGGCAGAGTACAACGTCAGCTCATTAATTTGTACGTATGTGATTTAATGAACACGCAATCATGTTATTAAAATTCACTGTTTACCGACTACAGTATTACGCGAGATGAGTTGTATCTACTGGCCACTTGTTAAGTTACTGGCGGCAGAGAAAGAATTAGGGGTTTGTCTATGCTCAACTTTAATTTAATTTAATTTTTTTCGTAAAAGTTAAAAGAGCTGGTCCATGCAGTCATCTCATTTTTTTCCCTTCAATTATGTATGTATGTAGTATAGATAGAGTAGAGTGCGGAGGCTGAAATGTTATTTTAATATTACTTCAATTTTGAATGTAATTTAATAGCTGAATTAATAACACCTCGGCAGTATCTGACCTACTTAAGTAATCGTTAAAAAAACTCCAAATTGGGCTACAATTATTTAAGTTAACGGCCAACATCCTTATCGAACGTAAATAAAATAAGTCGGAGGGAAATAGAAATAGCTTCCTTTTTCAATTAAGTTCAAGAATTAAAAGAAACAGCCAGACCTATAGCTAAAGCTATTTTAAGGTTTTAAATTATATCGCCGTTAGGTTTTTGCACACTTTTTTCACGTGACCATGAGATCCGCAATCAGACTTTCTTTAAGTTACTAGACGTGATCTTTCTATCGCCTCCAGATCAGTCTTCCGCAGATTCTGGACTAGGAAGCCAATCCAGATCGATCGGTGAAAACGTAATTAATATAATAATAGTTTGGAGGGGAGTTTATAAAGTAAAGTCGGGCTGCCGACCGCCATTCGCCGCGCGTTACCTCCGCGCATGTGCCCGCCTCGCGAGTGAACAAAGTGACAGTTAAACAAACATGGCGGCGAAAATTTACGTAAGTGTCAAAAGTGTTTAAAATTCAAATAGGTTTGTGGTTTGGAACCTACCCGGGTTTGTAAAGTGATTACTTAGTGCTATTTGTGGTGGTTCGAAACCACAATTCTATGGTCATTGTTCCGTGTGATTGTGCTTGTGTAGGGCATTGTGTTACAGGAAAAAAGTAGATTTTTAGCGATACTTGTATTACTTGTGCAATGGGTTAATAGAACATTTGTCAATAAACTTTGCTTTTCAATTGGTCGCTGAAAAAGATTGACAAGTGTTTTGAATGTAGAACTACATTTTGTTTTTTTTTCTAATAGAGTAACTGGCCACTTTTGAGTAAAAATTTGCAATGAGTTAAGTTCTTAAGAACGTCTAACATCACGTTTGATTTGTCATTTCATAAATTTCGATTTGCACATTTAAGATAATTAAACAATTATTTTTTCACAATTCACCAAAAAAAAAAAAACATAAGTGTCATTGTTAACTTTTTCTTGCGTCCGTTTACTTTTGTATTTAGATAAGTTAGCTTTAGGCAATGAAATAATATCTTGGCTGAATAAATTGGCACACATTGAGCACGGCAAGTGTTAGGCAACGCGTATAATGCCTATGCCTGTTGCTTAGAAAGGACAATAGTTGCTCCGGGTCATTCACCCCGCAGCCCTTTGGAAATATATCGGTTGGGGTGTCAGCTACAATCTTAGAAGGGATATTCGAGCTACAAAGTTTACAGTCACAAAAATCAAGGTCAAATTAATATAAAAAATCTGTATGTAAGTGGTATTATTTTAATGCTTACAAGAAGTAGCTGAGATTGTAGAATAAGGATATGGAGGTTGTTATAGGTACTGGGAAGAATTTATATTAATTTATACATATATATACCTATTGTGGTATGAGTAGGACCTGTGATTCAGAGTCTTTAAAAGAGCGTTATTAAAGTATTTTTACCCGAATTTTTGGGGTATTTCAGTAACTTTAAATTATAAAAATGTAATGAAAAAGATTTTTAAATGTCCTATATAAGCTACTAACAACGTAACACAAATTTTAAACATGACCCATTTAGCATTAGAGTAAACCAAACATCAAGAATTTACGTATTTCTACTTTAAAATCAAAGCTCACAAGAACAAAAACGAAATTATTAACCAACTTCATAAAGTGTAGGTATAATATTTCATTAATCGGACAAGATATATCTTATCACGAGTTTTCTATTTAATGCGCAACATCCTGTATTATAAATACTATAGCTTATAATAATGTATATGTAACAGGAAGCTCTATGTCCGTGCTGGTTCGTGGGAATAAAAACATAAAACAAGGTAGAAAAGAAACTTAAAAAACATGTTTTTAATAATTAGTTTCTAGAAAGTCAAAAACATTGAGATAAACCTCTAAAACTTTTACCTTTTTAGTTGCCAAATGCAAATTAAAAAAAACGGGTTTTATTAAAACATTACAATTCAATTCATATATCGTGTTCAATTCGGACTCTAAACATGCTTGAAAAGAAAAAACAAAAGTCATCGCAAACAGCCAATTGTCCGAGTTGTGCTAACGAGATGGGTTCTCCGCATCGAAAGTGAAAACACGAGTGAAACGGAGGAAGTCGAGAAATAATATGTATAACCGGCCAGTCACCCCGTGGAGCTTGAAATCGAGAGTTAGTCTATGAAATCTGGTTTAGAAAAAAAATACAGCTATTTCCTTTGACAGGCCGATCGATTGCCAGGATGTTTGACACTTTATTAGATAAATAAAAGTTTTAGAGGTAACATTTCGAAGTTAAGTAGCGAAAGTTATCTTGTAAAATGGCCCGGACTTCAAGCGAATATAATGGTAATTACGTCAATATAACTAAGCTAATACTAAAATTACGCTTAAAAACCTTTTTTATGTTAGTCCATCATATTCGTAGTACCAACATACAAAACGAAAATACGCGAAAAGTTTAATCTCAAACCAGATCTGAGCTCTAAAATAATTAGTAGCACTAAATACATAACGGTTAGATACTCAGACTCAGACTTGTCTAGTATAACATGGCGTGGTTTCTTTTTATGAGCAATTGAGTTCGCCTTGAGCTTTTTGCTAGCCACCGATTTATCATAAGATAATGCGTTATATTTCTACTAACTAACCTTCTGACGGACATTGTTGGCCACGATCTCACGGATTAACGCGTTTAATTGCGTTAACACTTGTAACGCATATTGTTACGTTTTTTATGTTAATGGTTGATAATTAATATTATACACGCGAAGGTGACATTTTATTGTTAATTTTAATATTATTTATTATTCATTTTTAAAATTGCCGTAACCATTAAAGTTTATGAACGCACCGCCGAGTTCGATTCACAATTGTTTTTGTTTTTTTTTTATAATCTGTATTAAAATCGGCCAAACACTTTTAATTTGATGCACATTCGAATTACGTTATTTTTTCTGATTAAAAAAATAGTTGAAACTCTTTGGTCAATTTTTTTTTCTGGAGTAGGAACTGTCACCTGAAATTGAAGTATTTTGTGGATTGTGTACCAACTTAGCCGTAATAGGCGAGAGTAAGGTTGGCAACCCACGCGTGAGTCACAAGTTTACCGCGTAGGTTTAACTGCTGACCGCGTTAGTTATGTATGAACCATTACTGGATTAATTTTGATAAGTTGCCGACATTGGGTGGGAATGAGAACAAAATTATCGTTGTCTTTAGTTTGTAGTTTAGTTTAGTAGGCAAAGATTTTTGGTAAATATAGAGGTATCTACATGTGCCTATCTGATATCATGTCAATTAGATTGCAAGTGCGGAAAATTTTAAAAATGAAATGAATTGTAGAATTTTTTTTTTCTTAGAAAATATTTGGGTACTTATTTCTTTTCAGGATATACAATGTACGAAATATCAATAACTAACGAACGAACATTTCAAGCTAAACAAAATTTTGCAAAATTTTGACAAATACGGCAAAAACTTCGAAATTTTTTTTTTTAACACAGTTTGCAATGTCTTTAGGTCTCGTGTTCATCGTAAGTGAACTCTGCGCTAGCGCATATGATCCAGCCTCTCGCGGAACGCATGCGTCCGCGTGGGAACTGGGTCGCTTGCGCCACCCAGCGCTGGGCACGACCCGGCTTCATGCCTAATGAAGGGAAATGGGTCTAGAGTTCACGATGACTTGCGACTGAAGAAGACCCCGATGAATACATACACAAATCACGTCTTTATCCCTTACCGGGTAGACAGGACCTTAGGTAACAAGACCTAATGGCCACATCTAGCGTTTAGGTGGAAAATACATTAATACACAAATCATGGTCTATATCCCTTACGGGGTAGACAGAACCTTAGGTAACAAGACCTAAGGGCTACGCTTAGCATAATTGGAGGCGTATAGGTGGAAAGGGGAATCAAAATAGTGATGAGTTGCAGCCGCATCGCCTATGACGTGATTCCTAAGAATTTCGCCCAGTCCCTCGACGGGCTTTTAGCATATGCGCGGTACGAGAAGCAAGTGGTACGTTCTATGTTTTTCCTTTGCTCTCAGACCAGCATGAAAGTTTAGCATATTTACATACATATATTTAGAGTTTGTTTGCTTCATGCCTATCGGAAAGCCCGCAAATTGAAAGCTCACTCGATAAACAAAATATTGTGCAACGACCACCGTTAGAAATTGAAAATGAAGCGAAGTTTCTACAAAACAAACAGTTTTTTAAGTGTCGAGTCGATGTTAATGAGAGGACAATGCTGCGCCGGAGTGCTTCCCACTAGTTCCCACGCGGTCGCAAAAACTGTACTCAATACACTAGACTTGAAACACAGAACTTACAACGAGAGTTCCCTTTAGCTTATCTGTGCATAATTCATTCTCGTGGCCTTAAAAAATTATACTCAACACACAATAAAAAACACTTCGCAAGTTCCCTTTAGCTTATCTGTGCAAAATTTATTCTATTTTTAAATTTCCATATTTGAAGTGTGTGGAGTAGCGTTCTGGGGCCCGATTTTTGAAAGCACTTTTAATTTGAGAAAATATCACTGGAAAGTGGTTAAAAATCGAGATTAATTTTAAAACAAAAGCAAATTACATACACAAATCACGCCTTTATCCCTTACGCCGTGAGGCTTACGGGGTAGACAGAGCCTAAGGCAACAATACCTAAAGGCCGCGTTCAGGATAATTCTGGGCGTACCTATAGGTGGAAAGGGGAATCAAAATAGTGATGGGTAGCCCGCGTCGCCTATGACATGTTTCCTAAGATTTTCGCCTATTCCCTCGATGGGCTTTTACCATCTCCTGTAATAATTGTGATTATACGTATGCATGGTTTCTTTGTGATAGTACACAATGAATGAATATGTTCATTATTTAATTATGCCTTTAAATAATCAGTGCGTTCGTGTTTTCGAGCTCGTTACATGTTTCGTAGTTTAAAATAGAGATGGCGCTATAGCTAAATGAAATTTAGAATATCAGAAAAGTTTATTTAATTTTCATTGCACTTTGAATGGATTGACTTAAAATTTGACACATTTATAGATATCAGATGAAAATAAAACAATAAAGTACCTACAGTCATAAAAAAATCATGGTTTGTTGTAGCTACAACTGGCGGCGACATTGGTCAAAAACTCAACCTCTGATTCGCTGATAGGACTAGTGTTGCTAGTTTATACATATAATATTGTAATTGGTAGTTTTAAGAGAGCTTTTCGAGATACGGACCTCTGAAATATTTAAGTGAGAATTAAGTAATGTGAAACTTTAGTACGGCAGTGAAATAAATAGAAACTTAGCTACACTTTAGTTTACAATTTTATAAGTTATTTTGCCTAAATTATGCTAATGAAAAGACTGGCTCGGTAAAAAACGATTTAATACTATTAGGACAGTTAAATCGGCTATTAAAATTATGTTAATGTTTTGCATAAAATTATTTAAATAGGTTTATTTTATGGATTGCGATCAAATGCGGATCGTTCACCCGTTGACCTAGAGACAGGGTCATAACAACTTAAAAGCGAAAAACCGTTATTTTACTCATAATAGTAATTATTGAGTGTATTTTCTTACAAATACTTAAGTTTTATTAAAAAACCGGCCAAGTGCGAGTTGGACTTGCGCGCCGAGGGTTTCGTACAAATGAAAGTGAATATAAAAATCCAGTGTTACCAGAGCTCTAATGCTAAAATTTGAGGGCATTTTATGTTGGTTACTTACATAGATTCAATATACAAATTCGTACATTAGTACATACATAGTATTCAATACTTTGTAATCACACCACAATGAAATACAGTGAATTTGCAAATTATCTTAACAGGGTAATCGATAGGTTGTCCTATCGCATAAACCGATGACTTTTAGATAACCAGTTTAAATAGGAACAAAAAATAAATATTCTCTTCTGAAAACAAACTAAACATACGTCCGACAGCACCAAATGTTTAGTACTTAGCGTATCCAAAAGGCAGGGTTGCCAGTACAATTTTTTAAATGATACCGACATGTTTTTGAAATTATCAGATAGATACAAACGGTTAAAGTAGTGCTAAAAAATGTGATTATTAACCACGTAAACATACCTATGATGATTTCTTTTTTATTACCAACGCGTAGGCTTAAGCACATTTATTTTATATGGCAACTCAATAAATAACATTGTGACAGCTAAATCCATAGAGTAATCATATCAGTAGAGTAAACGCCACTGCACAACACTTGCTGTCACACAGCACTAGTGTTAAGTTTAGATGGCCATAATTTATTTTTTCCGTGTCCAATTATACATGGGGGGTCGAGATATAAAGTGGATACAATTAGTCCTCTAATTATACAATTTTTGTATTCAATTATACAATCTGGCAGCCCTGTTAAAAGGCATAGACCCTAAACCACAGAGCCATCTCCTTTATCGCCCCCATTAGCGCAACCGTAGACAAAAACAATATTGGTTGCGAAAGATCAACGCAACCTTCTTCTTATCTGTGGTAATATAACACTAGATCCGAGTAAAAAGGTCTTATGACTCTTCGTGAGAACAAGGCATCCTTGGTGTACTTATTTAGGTTAATTTCGCTCATTTCCGGTTGTGAAATTGACATTCCGAGGTTATTAGATGTTTTAATTAGTGATGTTTAGAGTTTGAAGGTGGGTCGGTTTTGTAAGATTTGCTTGAGATGGAGATACAATCGTGAAAGTGGCTCTACTTATTGGACGCATGAAGATGTAGAGTTACCTATACGAGTACGGAACTCTCTATCTATCGGTCTAATTTTTTGGCACAAAACTGTTTTATTTAGCTTGAATCAGGATTTTCTGACCGATAAAATGTCATTAAACCGTATTATATTAGTACAAGATATTGCCCGCGACTCCGTCTGCGCAGAATCGCTATCCTGCGGAAACTATTAAATTATCCGGGATAAAAACTATCCTATGTCCTTCCCCGGGACTCAAACTATCTGTGTACCAAATTTAAACAACCGATCCAGCGGTTTAACAGTGAAAAGTTAGCAGACAGACAGACAGACGGTAACCGACAGACAGAGTTAATTTCGCATTTATAACATTAGTAAGGATCGAGAGGTCTGGTTGACATTCCTGTCACGTTCGGGATCGGTTTATGACTTAAGCAGAAGAAGTCATCCAAATGTACATAATGAGTAAATAAATATCATAGTAAAATAAATCTACAGTAATTGATCTTGTCCCTAACTAAACAATGCTTGTACTATGAGTACTTATCCATGTAACATTAGAAACATTAATATGTATCATATAAGGGTCGTTCTACAAACTAAGGAATTTTCGGCGGCTCAGCTAATATATCATGAAAAATTTGTTGAAAATGAATTTATTTGTATAACATATTGTAAAACATACCTATGTCTAGCTGGTCTCTAAAAATAATGTAGATTAAAACATTTTTTCTTGACAATTTTTTTTTTCTAAGCGTCAAATATTCAGGATCCTGGAGTGTCCCTCAAACAAAATCGAATCAAAAGTGTACCGTGATTTTTTTATTATAACATTTAGGCCATAAAATAAACCAAAATAAAGTAGTACATAATATTTCTTCTTATCTGTGATACGTATTATTATTTCGCTGCACCAAAAATATCATAAAATCGAGTTCCAGAATTTGTCCCAACAGTTTTATGTCAGGATCCTGTTCAATCTAAAATGTAAGCAAAATTCAATTTTCTATTCGCCGAGCGACGTTTTCGTTTATCTGAATCAGTTGTGCCTATGAACGAGACAAAGAATACCGCCTATCTGTTTGCACCTAGCGTATTGTTTAGCCAGCCCGGCGCAGTAAACGGAGGAAGTAGCGTCGAAATCAGTCGGGTTCACAGGAACCTGGTAAGATATTTACTTACGTAATTAAAATAATAATGTGGTAATTTTAGCATTTTGATATGTAAGTTGCTTACACGAAGGCTTAGTTCTGCTTGAATTTGGTTGAATGTTTTAAATTGATTGTTTTTTTCCAATATAATACAAATATTCTCAGGAACCTGGTCTCAAGATCCTGTCAAATTAAACCCCAGGATACTGAGCAGCATCCAGGACCCTGAGTGTTTATATTGAAATACTGTTTTTGTGCAAGATAATTTGATACTTTTTTCTACTATACACTTTAAAGTTAAAATAGTAAAGTCTTTAACATCAGCATTGCAAGCGATCTGACATTAAATTGAAAAAATCCAGAAGTTTTGGCTGCTATGCCTGATATGCAGATTGACCTAGCTACTCTCTTTTTAAACCCGCCCGAAGAGCAAATAACAAAGCAATTACAACAAAAAAAAAGGAAAGCTAGAACTCAAAAAAGAAAATTTGAAGATACCGTTAACGTGCAAACAAAAAAGAAAAAGAAATGACTGCAAGAAAAGATAAAGTTAAAAAGGAGGTAAATTATACAAGACAGAAACCAAATAAATCCAAAATAACAGAAAAAAATAACCACGAATCCAGTGATTGAAGACAATATTCTATACTTAATGATTAAAGTTACTGTTGTTGTTGATAGAGATAGACTGGTGTTGATAGAGAATTAATGCAAGTCAAAAATAGACCTAATTTTCGTTATCGTTCAAAATATTTGGACTATTACAAAGTAATGCTTAGAAGGATATTTTTTATTTGTGAAATTATAAATAATCGTTGATCTCAGATGATTTTCTGGTTACATCCTCAGTTTCCTGTTTCATGAATTTCTTGAAATGGCCATAGATCTAAAATTTTAAAATATTTTGACTGTTCCACTTAACATAGGCTAAAAGACAGTGTATTCTTTTTGATAGACTATATTTTGCAACCAGAATGTAAAAAAAATATCGGGCCGGAATCAGACTCGATTTCGTCCTTAGTTTGTAGAACGACCCATAAAGTGCCTTCGCACCTCTTCCTAGGCCTAGGGCTCTTCAAGGCTAGAGTGAATAGGCTATTACTGAACCAGTGAGTTACACCTTTGGCCTCATCTGCACCTTCCACCAAGTGAGATAGAGGTCAATCACTGGTCAGTTCGTAGTAAAAAAAAAAAAAGAACCCGGGACCTTCATAGTCAGGGTCTATAACCACTAGGCCATCCGGCCGTCAAATTCTATACTCGCATATAAAACGTTCTATCTATCCAAACGGGAAAATTATCTGCGATTGGGCAAAATTCTACATACATACATATATCACGTCTTCATCCCTTACGGGGTAGACACAGCCTAAGGTAACAAAACCTTAAAGCCACGTTTATCATGATTAATGGCGTATATGTGGAAAGGGAAATCAAAATAGTGATGGGTTGCTAGCCGCATCGCCTATAACATGATTCCTAAAACTTTCGCCCATTCCCTCGATGGGTTTTTACCATCTGCGCGGGAAGAGAAGCAACTGGTAAATTCTATGTTTTATCTTTACTCCCAGACTAGCATGGAAGAAGGGTAAAATTCTACTGGCAAAATTTACCTCAACGAAGGAACAAAATATTGAAATGTTATTAGCTCATAAAAACTAATTTAACGAACGCACACAGTAAAAAAAAAACTTGCCAAAACCTTTACCCAAAACCCAACACCTTGTCGCAACCGCAAATGTCCAAATTTACATAATACTTTTTACTTTCATGTACCCGACATTTTGTTATCTGTGGCAATTCTCATTTTACTTGCACAACCGATGGACCGATTATTATTATACAACTCGATAATTGTGCTCGAATTACTCCACAATCGATTGGAACTCGTATGCGTTTAATGGGTTCGAAAGGTTTTTAAAAAAATATATATAACCGGCCAGTATTCACAATAAGAGCAGCACAGAAGCAAGAAGTTTGCTCATATTGTCGCGTTATGTTGGTACTGCTTAGCGAATTCACGGTAAAGATACGATGATAACCTTGGATATTGTGCCTACTCTGTATTGTGAAGAATACTCTGTTTTTTTCTCGGATGTAGTGTGGCTACTTTTGTAGGTAAGCTTAAAATTAAATAGAGCTAAATGGAAGTTATTTATATGGAAAAATAATACAAAAAAAGTTCAAACGAACTGAACCGCTCCTATTTTGGGAGTCTAAATATACTTACATACAAACACATACATAAATATATCACTTCTTTATCCCTTACGGGGCAGACAGAGCCTAAGGTAACAAAACCTTAAGGCCACGTTTATCATGATTAAGGGCCTATAGCTGGAAAGGGAAATCAAAATAGTGATGGGTTGCTAGCCGCATCGCCTATAACATGATTCCTAAGACTCGCCCATTCCCTCGATGGCCTTTTACTATCTGCGCGGGATGAGAAGCAACTGGTAAATTCTATGTTTTTTCTTTACTCCCAGACCAGCATGGAAGAAAAAAACACGTCTTCATTTTATAACTTGAGTAGTAGCAAGCAATAAAATGCATTTTTTGTACCGTGTACCAGAATAGCCACCAAAAAATAATTATAATATTATAAATACGGATAATTGTCTGTAAAAACAGCGTCTCCAGTGGTTTAATGCTACTGAGGAGTCATTAAACTGCACCGACGTGCCTTGCTCGCCGTAACCCGCAACCGAGAGAGGTCACGAGCGTAAAGGTTCTTCCTGGTGTGGCGACCCCTGGCGGACGGCTGCTCACCTAGATGCGGCGCAAGTTGCCAGTTGTAAAAAGCATTGTCGATGACACAAAAAAAAGTAGTTGATGTGACTGTATTCTAATGCCTAATTATGTACAGCATACATAACTTTATTTGTATTAATATCATAAATTTTCTACAATAAACACATCACATAAAAATACGTAAGTAACATTATATTCTTTTCTTCGAAAATTCGAAATAGGTGTCAACTGACATTTATATTTTTTCTTAAATTCATAGACAATTTAGGCGTGAGTCGATTTCGATTCTTCGAAAAATTCGGTAATCACAACCAGATACGATTATTTTGTTTTTAAGCTGTTCGAAGTTTGAATGTAATTAGAGTATCGATGTTGATCTTCGATCAACAATACAACTAGATTCACGGTGATAGCTCTGAAAACGGCTCCGAGAAATAAGAGCACAAAATAAATTTGTGGCCTTATTTCTGACAGTATGCGCCAACCTCGGCCAACGTGAGGACGTGTCAAAATGCCACAATGTGCGTTCAAAAATTGCAAAAACAGCCACCGAAACACAAAGGTTTCGGAAGGAATATCTTTCTTTAAGTAAGTACAAGTCAGTATTTCATAAAGTACGTAAAAATTTGCAGTTTACATTTTTAAAATCAATAATTTATTGTTTGGCCAATGTTGGCCCACTATCTTGGCAATAATCGGTGGTTTTAGAACAAGAAATTCAAGGAGTAGTTGTCGTTTTATACAATATACAATATAATTATATTGTATTTTTTTGTAGATTTTCTAGTGATCCTTTTTGCTCTGCGGAATGGATAACTATTGTCGCGAGAGAAAGAGAAGAATAACTTTACAGGCCTTACAAAAAATCTGCTATATATTCGATTCATTTTGACAAATTCGACATAACTGGAAATAGCCAAAGGCGTAGATTACAGAAAAAGGCGATTCCCAAATTGTAGGTATAGTTACATAGAAATGTTTAAAATAATATAGGATGAAGTATAGTGAGATGGAACAGAGGAGCTATCACATATTAAAGAAGACGTAAAGCTTCAAGAAAAGTTCAAGCCGTACAATATTTATAATATTGCCGTTAATTGCAGATTCACGTCAAACAATTGATAGTGCAAGCAGCGGCAATAACAGAATCGACGATGTCAAATCGGGTAAAACGTTTATGTTGTCTCTTTGTACAATTTTTGTACTTTTCTCCAACTCAACAACTCCAACTCAGGAGGTGCGATGCCTGGTTTGAAACCACGACTTTCTGCTTGAGAGGCGGTAGGTCGAACAACTAGGCTACTACGGCTGTTGCCTGGCTGGGCCTGCGT
Organism: Pandemis cinnamomeana; assembly: GCA_932294345.1. Lineage (NCBI taxonomy): Eukaryota > Metazoa > Arthropoda > Insecta > Lepidoptera > Tortricidae > Pandemis > Pandemis cinnamomeana. Next base: position 14,521,362 of record OW028710.1, on the reverse strand, counting down.
GGGAACTATGGCCCAATCCCTCTCGTTGTTAAAGGAAGCCTGTGCTCAGCAGTAGAACGTAGATGGGATTATTAAAATTCATGTTAATATTTGTATTTGTAAATATCTGTCAAATAAAAAAGATTCTGAGTTATATACTTAATTGCGACTCCATTATTACCCTGTTCCTCAAATAGAATGACATCTTTTTGAAACGAAGGTAGTTCTTTTGTTTATCGAACGCTTTCGCTCGTCTTGTGACGAAACGTCGTAAGTATTATATACAATTATAATTATTTGGATCTTTATTGCTTAGACTTAAGGTTTATTTTACGTTAATAAAGAAACTAAAACAGATATAGCTATAAGCATAAGCAACACGACCACTTTTTCGCTTTGATTTTGTATGGGACCGTGAATCTAGGTATTGTTGATCGAAGATGTTGATGCTCTGATGTAAACACACAGACATTCTCAAAGAAACTCACCCATCATTAGGTGTCGGGGGCTAAAAATTAAAAAAAAAACTGACTTGTCAGATAAAATGTGAAATCGTGTTCTACAAGGTTAATGAAACAAAGAACTCGGAAACTCGATTTGATCGGCAACCGAATTAGTTACGCGTTTAACGCATTAGGACTATTGTTTTATGACGGGCTTCCTTTGCTTTCTGGTATCTATTTGGCGATGGATCTTCCGTCTGCTAAATTGTTTGTTTATCTTTAAAGGACAGTAACAAGGCTAAACTTAAATTCTATATACATACATACAAACATATATCACGTCTTTATCCCTTACGGGGTAGACAGAGCCTAAAGTAACAAAAGCTAAAGGCCACGTTTAGCATGATTAAGGGCGTATAGATGGAAAGGGGAATCAAAATAGTGATGGGTTGGTAGCCGCATCGCCTATAACATGATTCCTAAGACTTGCGCCTATTCCCTCGATGGGCTTTTACCATCTGTGCGGGAAGAGAAGCAACTGGTAAATTCTATGCTTTTTCTTTAATTCTGTGTTTTTGTTTTAACTTAAATTCTGCGTAAGTTTTATAACAAACAGCTATTCTTTTATTCTGCCTAGATTCATATTCGAAAACTTAAATTTCTAGACGACACTGAAAATAAGAACACAGAAAAATCCGAAAAGTAAAGCTATGGCCGGGAATCGAACCCGGATCCTCATTATTCCGCATAATTAAATTTCACCGTAAAACCGTAAAAGTAAACAAAAAATCAAGAAGATTTTTGATTCATTTGATATTACCTATTCACCTATTACCCATTCAACTTGTTCACCATTTTGAAATAATTCATTTCTTTCACACGCCCGAGATTTCGCCTTATTAATTATAATAAAAAAACAATTATCAACAATAGAGCATATTAATTTTGCACATAATAATTGTATTCATAATCTTCATTTATGTCAGACGCCCTAACAGTCTAGATTTGCATCACGTGACATCTGTCACTTTCTAATCACCGTGAGAATCGTTTAGTTTCTCTTTCTTTCACATTCGCACAATATTATGCAGATATAGGAGATAAATAACTAGTTATATCGTACTCAGTTTTACTGGTCATTAACTTAAGTTTTTCAACTATACGGCTCTAGACTACGAGCTCTCCTTGACAAGTTCATCTCACAGTTGATGCGCGCGTTGATGTCTCCACTCCTGCGCACGTTGCCGGTGAAGATGGCTCGTTCGCTACTAAGTGAAAACAATAAAATACTAGCACAAACTCTTCTATGCTGGTCTGGGAGTAAAGAAAAACCATAGAACTTACCAGTTGCTTCTCCTCCCGCCCAGATGGTAAAAACCCATCGAGGGATTGGGCGAAAGTCTTAGGAATCATGTTGTAGGCGATGCGGCTAGCAACCCATCACTATTTGGATTTCCCTTTCCAGCTATACGCCCTTAGTCATGCTAAACGTGGCCTTAAGGTTTATCTTAGGCTCTGTGTACCCCGTAAGGGATAAAGACTTGGCTCTACTTGCATCATCATCATCATCATCATTAGCCTGAATACGTCTACCTACTGTTGAACAAATATGCATACATGTAGATATGCAATGTTTGTAATTTTGTATAAAGACTGGGCCAAATTTTATGCCGCTGAGTAGGTACATACAATACACACATAAGTTACGTCTTCATCTCTCACGGGGTAGACGCAGCCTAGGGTATTAAGACCCAAAGGCCGCATTTAGCATGATTGTGGGCGTATAGATGGAATTTGAAAGTGAAATGGGTTGCTAGCCGCATCGCCTATAACATGATTGCTAAGATTTTCACCCTTTCTAAGTTATTTCTTTACTCCTAAACCCGCATAGAAGAACAACATACATAAATCACGTCTTTATCCTTTAGGGGGTAGACAGAGCTACCCTAACAAGAGCCAAAGGTCACGCTTAGCATGATTGTGGGCGCATGAGGAGGCACGACAATAATGTATAGTAATTGCAAATTAGCTTATAGTTTACATACTGGTTTGCTGTCGTCAGCACAATGCCGCCAACACAGAGACAAAAGAAATTAGCATCTCCCCGACCTCGACCTCTTTGTGGCATTCGTTGCGACGCCCGCGCCTTTTGTTGCACTTTAAAAAAAAACTGTCGCGCTCTTAATGTCATCGCTCGACGCTCTCTTAGTAACTAGGTAAAAGTAAAAAAAAACTTTATTTATAACTAGCTTTTGTCCGCGCAGATAACTTCAGAGTGACGACATACCCCATACATCCACTAATGTCTCCAAGTATAAGGTTTTTTTTCTATCCCGTGGGAAATTCGGAAAATCCCTTCTTAGAGCACCTATGTGATCATCTAGGAATATTATCTCCTAATCTGCTAATTATAGTCTTAATTATTTACCTCGTATTTTTATCCCGTGGAAAATTTGAAAAACTCTTCGTCTGCGTAGAATTAGACTTAAGAACTGATGTTGGCAGTACATTCTTCAATAATTATTAACGTCCCGACTAGGCAGCTACGCCCTTTGACATGGTTATCGCTATCCCGCGGGAACTGTGCAAATTTCCCGGATAAAAGGTAGCCGATGTTTTAATCTAGGGTACCAGGTTCATTCCAAATCTTATCCAAATCCGTCCGAAGAAGGAACAAACATATACATCGGCACAAACTTTCGCATTTATAATATTGGATTCGTTTTCATTTAAAAACAACTCAATCTCGATTGTTTACTGCATTCCTTCCGTTCCGAAAATAAATCTACCACTAAATATTCCGGTGAAGGCAACACGTGAACCAAACTTTCTAATACGATTAATTTATCGGACCACCAACCGATTTACGATAAATCGTAACGATACCGGACAATCGAATATGTAACGATAAATCGAAGCACTATAATGCGATTAAAGAGTCATGACTGTGTTAATTAAATTGCGGTCATATTTTATATTTCCGGTTCGATCAGGATTAGGGTTCCGGCTTTGTGAGTTGCTTGGTTACTTTGGCACTAACATTAACATTGGCAGCCACCGATTATGATTAAAGTTTGTAGTAACATGGTGAAACTCCCGCAAAGCGCTGCATGTATGTACGGTCAAGTGCAAAGATAAGTATCGATAGGAACTTCTCAAAAATATGTCTCACGACCTTATTACGCTGGCGTAAGAGCGTATGGTAGGTACTTATTTTTGAAACTTTGTCTAGATACATATTATTACACTTGACTGTACGTATTATACATTTGTAACCACTTGAAACACCGTAGAGGGATCAAAACGCGTCAGTGTTTGTGTGGTGTAAGGGATAATAAACATACATACCGTCACGCTTCTTTGTTCCACTTACTACGATCCTGGCATACCTCTTTCGCTTCATCCACATTCATCAATCTCTTCATACATGCTCGTCGATTTCGGGTACTCTTGACCTGACCTTTTTCCAAAACATCCCTAATTTGGTCACAAAACGTCCGTCTAGGCCATTCACACTCCCCATATAAATCTGTTTAGTCAGTCTACTTTCATCCATCCTCTCTATGTGACCAAACCAGTATGCTTAGTGTGAGGTGATTTTGTATTGGTCAGTTACATAGACAGACATAAATAAAATTATTCCGTTTTTAGTATGTGTTGTTATAGCGGCAACAGAAATACATATTCTGTAAAAAAATCAACTGTTCATGAGGTACAAGCCTAACCACCACAGCCTGGTGACAGACAGGCAGACATACGGACATAGGAGTCCTAAGCTAAGACTAATAACAGGGTCCTGATTATACTGTTTGGGCACGGAACACAGTCTAACAGTAAAAATCACAGTAATAAGACATCAGATAATTTTATTGCCAAAACGACCCCGAATTTTCACACACAACAATAATTTATTACATAAACTTAATAATTCGTGTGCCCTTGAAAATAAATATTATAAAACGCATTGTCTGTCTGTCTGTGAGCCAACAGGACGTAACAGATAATGTCAGTTGCATAAATCATTTTGCAAAATTGTTTGCAGTTCCCGCGGTCGCGAGATCGTGCCCGATACTGCGAGAAGTAACTTAAAACTGTATAGACTCCGGTGTTACTTTGCGGAGGTCCAAATTAAAATAAACGGACAACTTTGCTTCGCTACTCCGCGATATCCCTTGGAAGAGATCCCTTTTAGGGATGAGTTCGCCTTTGTGCATGTGTGTTGTCCTGTATTCATCTTTTTCTTGTGTTTTATGTACAATAAAGAGTTATACATACATACATACATATAAGGTCAAGTCATGCTAAACGGCCAATCCCGTTGAATCTATTCTATTCACGCAGATATTGTTTAAGAAATAACAAAAATCAAAGAAAAAGTAACTGAAATGACAAACAAAACCGTCACCGGCATATTTACCGTCCGAGACATTTACGTATATAGGTAGTAGATATAATGCCGAGGCCTGGGAAGTAGCACGAACGGCAGGTGAGTGTTTTTTAAAGGTACGAATCCAGCAATTGCTCTTCCAGCTGAGGCAGATATAATGTTTTCTCAAACATTGAGAAGAAATGAAAGGTCGAGAGACCACCCGCACCGCACTCGATCCCCTTTGTCGTCCTACCCTGCGCCCCTGCGGGCGAGGACTCAGTTTAGCGGTCGGTCTATAGATCTTCATTCGGCCCAGTTGCTATAGTGAGCCATCTCTATTGCTTAATACTTAGTTCGTCTGCATTTATTCATTGTCGAATAACTCAGGACCTGTACCAAAACCGGTGTACATTCTTCATAGTGGGATTACAGAGCCAGTTACGCATAGCTCGCTCCACATTACGCCCTTCAACCGGTCGCGTTGCGTAAGCGCTGGCAGTGTGCTAGGGAGTCCACTGGTCTTATTCGAAATTCGATTTTTGGAATTATTTTTGTGGCGTTCCGTTCACACATCCTTACTTCCTTACTAATATTATAAATGCGAAAGTAACTCTGTCTGTCTGTCTGTCTATCTGTCTGTCTGTTACCCTTTCACGCTTAAACCGCTGGGCCGATTTAGTTGAAATTTGGTATACAGATAGTTTGAGTCCCGGGAAAGGACATAGGATAGTTTTTATCCCGGAAAATTGCATAGTTCCCGCGGGATAGCACAGCCCAAACCACTGGAATTTTTCAAATTTAAGGCGGGACAAAGTTCGCCGGGTCAGCTAGTAGTCTATAATTTGAAAGTGTGAGGGATGGTCTGAAACGAACTTTGAATTTTGGAGTAGACCCCTGCACGACCAAAAAGTATTTATGCTCTTTTTATAGACAGCTCTGTAAAGCCACGGTAGCATTGTGGTTTACGTATAAGCTCACATAAGTAAATTAGAAGAAAACTAGCGACCCGCCCCGGCTTCGCATGGGTGCAATCAGTGTTTCTCTACTATATTTATGCATGTTTTGTTTTATACATATAAACTTTCCTCTTGAATCACTCTATCTATTAAAACATGGCATTAAAATCCGTTGCGTAGTTTTAAAGATCTAAGCATACATAGGGACAGACAGACAGCGGAAAGCGACTTTGTTATACCTATACTATGTACTAGGGTAACGAGACCCAAAGGCCACACTCATGATTGTGTGCGTATAAGTGGAAAGATGAAAAAAAAAACAGTTCTTATTATTAAAAAAAAAAGTAAACACTACCATAAACGCAATCGCAAGGTTCCATTGCTTTTTTTGGGCTGGCCACACACGTTGGTCGTTTCAAAAATAAGAATTCCGGCTTGCTCCAAAGTTCGAAATTCGAATTTTTATATGGCAGTGAGTGTGAATACGATTCGAGTTTCGCATTTCAAATTTGAGAGCATAGACTATAACTGATCGATTGAGTGCAAGTTTTTATTTTTTATCAAAATTTGTTGTTGGCAGCCCTATTTCTGTGGTTGTCTCATTGGTCATTCCCCGCATACCTGGCTATCGAATTGAACAGCTTGCATAATTAGGCGTTATTAACGTAGTCTTTCTAGTGGTTAGGAATGAATGACACTTAAATCCCTTTCGCTGTCACTACTTTTTTTTATGAAACGAGAGGTAAAGGCCATAGATCCACACGTTTTCTTTGCTACTCGTGCAGGTAATGTAATAATTAGGGTTCAGGCAGTTAACTTTGAAGTCGATTATTAGGACGCGAACAACCGCTGAAAATGCCTCTACAGAGATGAAACTCATTTCTCTAATGTAGGAAAAGTAAAAAGTTTCAAAAATGGGCAAAGGCATATTCTCAAGTAATTTATTGGCTAAAACTAAAAGTGCCTACAGATCTCCGTCATAAGATTGAGAGACTCAAGGAGGCACATTAAAGCCCTTGGCTGCGAGGACGGAGCAGGGATTCTGTAAAGAATAGGCTGGGCAGCTACGGGGAAACGTTGAAGAGTACATGCTATATAAAATTAACACTTTGGTGCGGTCACCGCTCTTCTTCATCGGCATGTTATTCGGGTACATCTTGCGTGTCTTCAGAGGAGAGAAGATTAAGTTGTCACACTGGTCCTCTCAACTGGTTCCTTTCGCTATGGCTGTGGAAGTTCCTGGCGCGCATCTCCTACGGGATCTTTCTTTTTCACATGACAATTCAGAAAGCGGTGTCCGCTGCCCCCACCACTCCACAGCATTTTTAGTATGGATCTAACAGCGACTTAAACTGAACCGCATTGATAACCTACCCCCCTGCACTAGATACTCTGTCGGTCAGCTGATTTTGTATACGGCTCACGGGGCGTCCGCTAACACATAACCTCTCTATATGGCGCTGTTGAGTAACTAACGGGACAATGAGTGCTAACAAGTTACGGTGTTGAAAGTGCTTACGAAACGGCGCAGGAGTTTCAACTGAACTCTAGTGATCAATTGATTTATTTGATTTAGTTTTACGGTGGTTTGAGACCAAAGAAAAACATAGAACCAGTTGCTATTCTTTCCGCGCAGATGGTAAAAGCCCATCGAGGCATTGGGCGAAAATCTTAGGTTTCATGTCATAGGCGATGCGGGCTACCCATCACTATTTTGATTCCCCTTTCCACCCATACTCCCCTAATCATGCTAAACGTGGGCCTTAAGGTTTAGTTACCTTAGGCTCTGTCTACCCCGAAAGGAACAAAGACGTGATATATGTATGTATGTAAGTACAAAATCAACTTCGCACTTGACTTCAAATTAAAATAGGCAATTTGTTCCCAGCCAATTCAAGATCAAATCTGCGCACGCCTCAAATCGCCACTGAACTTAACTTCCGACCTTACAGCTAATATGAATAAGGACCGTTATTAGCTTATCTGCTATTGCAACATAATAACCTACCGACAGATTTGTTTGGCCTTTAGTTATTGTATTGGAGAGTATATTTGCTTGTATTTGAATGGTTTAAAGACATTTCGGACGCGTTTGGACAACCGGTTGGCTTAGAGCATTGTTGAGTTTAAGCTAGTGGTCATACAAGTATGTATGCCATCAATCAATGTAATTATATGTCTCAGCAAAGTCTTGTATTGTTTAAATAAACACCGCCCCCCTCTAGATGGTGCTATCAAAATGACAATTTATAGGCATTTAAATTAATTATAATGTTATTCTTCCGTGTTGGGAGTAAAGAAAAAACAGAATATACCAGTTGCTTCTCTTCCCGATGGTAAAAGCCCATCGAGGCAATGGGCACAAGTCTTAGGAATCATGTTATAGGCGATGCGGTTAGCAACCCATCACTGTTATGATTTCCCTTTCCACCTATACGCCCTTAAACATGCTAAACGTGGCTTTAAGGTATTGTTACCTTAGGCTCTGTTTTATTCATTTAATTTCATTAAACATTTTAACCAGTGAAGAAATAGAAACGGAAGACAAAATATTTTTTTCAGAGGCATATCTGAAGTTAGTTTTCCTTTGACCTGTGGCACTGTTATTATAGCTTCGTTACTTTTTAATTGGAAAAGTGAATAGTCTTGATCGCTCTACGCGTAAGAGTCCTCATTTTGGTGGCCTCTGGGAAACTATAGTCAAAACTTCAAAGCGTTGTCTCATACGTGATTTCAGAAGGCATAAAATAATAACTACTGAAGCTTGTGTCTTCTATTTTATTATTAATATATCTTCTATTAAGTAACTATTAGATTTCATTAATTTGTACAAGCTTTACTTGGTTAATAATAAGGTGGTATGGTTTTTAGTTACAGTAAAATAAATATAGTAGGCTTCATTTGCGTTACAAATAGTATAAGTAAACAGATTACAAAACAATATTGCATTGAATAAAATAAAAATCATATTTGAAAACACAAGTCGCATCAAGTCAATCGATTAAACTACCTGATATAAACTCAACTGTTTACTCGTAGGCTCTATTATGTTTACGGACAAAAGCGTAAACAGAAGTTACTTCACTGTGAAGACGGACAAAACAATTATTTCCATATATAATCAAATATTTCCATTGAGCTTTGAGAAGGTCGTAGTTGTGAAATGCTTAGTATTCCGAACACCATCGCTTTTGGACCATCCATTGTTAAACAGAATGTGAATAAAGCTTTGTTCTTCGTGTTTCACACTAAAAAACTCTTGAAGTCATAATATGTCGTTGATTAAATACAAAATGGACGCATTCCAAAATCATTCGCCATTGCGTCTAAAAACAAAAGTCGGTCGTTATAAGGTTTCAAATGCAACAGTGTCCGATCTCGAAATGTGTCGTTTTTGTATTTAATCAGCGATGTATGTAGTCAAAGTTTCAAAAATAAGTACCATACGCTCTTACACCGGCGTAATAAGGTCGTGGGACATATTTTTGAGAAGTTCATATCGATACTTATTTTTGCACTTGACCGTACATGCTTTTTATTTAAATAACGATTTTTAGTAGCAAATAATAATCATAATTATTTATTCATTGGTCCAACATAAGTAAATAGGTATTACAGGTGTTATAGGTATTATTGTAGGTATTAGGTGTTATGAGTTAATGCTGGTCGTGAGTTACAAAAGACTTCTGGTTACAATGAGCAGTGACAGTGAACTGGGAGGGTGTTTTATTTGTAGTTTAAGTTAGGCTAGCTTTAGGTTAATTTTGTACATATTATTTAGTTTTTTTTTTTAATTTTTAAAGAAGATTTATAAGAAAGGACAAACAACGTTCGAAAGTGTGACTGGGTATTTTTAATTATGTAGAAATGTCGAGGGAATGTACCTAACATTTAACAATTTGTATATAGAGCAATGTTAATTGTGTAGGTATGTGAATAAGTAAGTGAAAACGGCTGAGCGATTTCGATGAAATTTGCATGTGCAAGTGGGAATTCTTGGGGTGAAAAATCTGGTCTCGTTTGACAAACACTGAAGTGTTTGAAATGAATTTGACAACCTTTTATTTTCTACTAAAACATTGACTTTGTCGGTCCCTCGTTTAATGCTCCTCTCATCTACTCAAAGGTTAACTGGTAGAGATCCCTTATAGGGATAAGTTCGCCTTTGTGCATATATTAATGTTTTTTCTTTTTTTGTGAATTGTATCTGTTTCTTTATATTTGTACAATAAAGCATTTACTTACTTACTTACTTACTTACTTACTTTTTGGAAAACTTATAATACAAACCTAACCTAACTTTATGTGAGCTACGCAAGATTTTTCGATTTAAAAAAAAGTTAACGACTTATCCCATATCAAAGGGTTTTCAAATGAAATGTTTGTCAAACGACACATTTGTCAAACGTTTGTCTGTCACAGTATTAAGTACAATTGTGATAAAGTATTTGTTAATTTTATGGTAATTCCATGGATCTGATACATTTACATTGTGATTATATTCGTACGTAGTTTATGTTCCAGTTTCTCTTTGCTACAATAAATAACTGTGTAATGAAAAGCTAAAAACCAATATTAATAAAATGTTTTTTTTTCAGGTAAGTACATTCAGTCTAAACGCAGGAAGCTGGTAAATAGACCGACATTATCGATAAATGGTTTAGAAACGAAGGAAGTACATGTCTAACGTAATATATTAAATAATCACACTTAGATTGGCAATTATATGTTAAGACAATTATTCGCCGATAATCAGTAGGCCTAATCAAAGGTCAAAATCTCGAAACTCAAACAAGAAACTTAAATGGAAATTATCAGACCATCTAGAAACATTAGATGCCGGAAACTATTAGGTAAGCAGACAACATAGTATTAGATAAGATAATGCAAAAACAATAGCTGAATTAAAAGCAGAATAATTTGAATTACAATACCTCTTTTTATATAAAACTTTTTTCATTTAAGCGTTTGACCACATTCACGCTTCATGGTAAGCGAAGATGAGGTCTAAAATGGATGCTTGTCTAATAGATGCATATCCAACCTAGATTTATAGGCGGCCAGAGCTAGAAGCGTTCGGGAGCTCAGTCGAAGGCATGGACAAATCTTCAGCATTCATGTAAATCACTAGTACAGTAGGCTTATTGTCTAACTGGCTCGTAATCGCCATCGTGTTCATTTTGACAGTTCATGTATGGGCTGACAATTGGCATCGGAATCAGCTAGCTGTCACATTCGTACAAGAACTAGTAAAATGAACACGATGGCGATTGCGAGGGAGTTAGACAATAAGCCAACAGAACCCGCAGTAAACATTTTTTATCACTACCTTTAAAAACATTTTTGTTGGCTATGTACTTGCATTGTTATAATATTCTTCATACTCGTATTGAATGAAAAAGAACCATCTCTGGAAGGTGTGAAAACATTGTAAATGCAAGAAGTTATGCCGAAACTACCCATCTTAAACGCATAGTCATCCAAATTTCGTAACAAGTAAATCCTGCATGCCAGATTGAAAAAAACACAGCATGGATACTGGCAGAACATTTACTTACTCGTAGTGTATAAGTTCAGCGATCATAAACCTTTTTTACCTCAGCCAGACGTAGGTGATCAACCTTTGGAACAGGTTTTAAATATCGCCGGAAACTGTTAAAGGTCTTGTCTGTGAACTTATGACTCAGGCGACGATGGCTATTCTGTGTACAGTATAAGCCCTATGTTGAATGCCGTTCGAGATATCTCGAAGAAACTAGTCATGTAGGTATCAAAAGGTGCAGGCCCGTCATTTTTAATATGGATCTGACAGGGAGCGAACCTAAACTGAGTCGGAAGTGATTCGCATTAAGACGTCATGGTAGTCTCCCAGTCCATCTTAGAACGACATTCGAGTTTTAAGTACCATCGGCTGAAATATCAAACCCATAAGACAGAATTTATCGACAAGGTATATGTACCAACAACTGAGTCATACGGGCATATATTTATCCAGATGTTTCATTTCTTACACTTAGTCACACATCACTGCACCTGCAGACCTGGCGGCAGTCTTGTGAGTTTCTCGGTCTTTAAAATCAAATTCAACTAATGTTGCTTTATTAGTGTGTATATTAGCAGTTGTTAAAATATATACCAGTATGAAATTTACGCATTGTATACATACCTATACTATGCGCTAAGGGATCCAAAGGCCTGCAACGATGCATGCTGTGTATGCCGTTGAATAATGAATGAAACAGGGATCGGAGTGCACCACGGAATGACGTTAGAAAGGCGCGTGCGCAAGGTTGCAGTGTTGCCCGCGCGGACGGACTGTTAATATGGTATTAATCACAATACATAATGAGGACCATTTTTTTATCAATCACTAATCAGGAAGTAAAATCTAAAAACATTTTTTTGAACTATTGAAAGGTTTATTAATGAAAAAAATACAAAAAGGGAAGTAACTAATAAAAGTAATAAACTATGATTAAATTAAAAACAAATTTAAAACGTAAAGTAAAATAATTAAAAAAGGACCCCTGTGGCATATCACAGACGCTGGCAGCATTCCCCCTTTGGACAGCGATACTAACACGCTGCCCAAGGAAGCTGCCTGTTCTGCGGTCACCCGTAGCGTCTATTAGCCTCTTCGAAATATCTTTGAACATTTTGGACCTAAAAATTGCATTTTTGATACATTACAAGATATTTTGCTGACTGTACTTTTTGTTGACTGTGCTTGCGTTGTCATTATCCTTATGTGTACCAAATTTCAAGTAAATCAGACAAACCGTTGAAGAGTTCCCTCCTGCAGATACTGTCCTGACTGGGCCACCAGAATTCTACAACCACATTATTGTATCGTCATCCAACTTCCACAAGTATGCAAAATCTCAGCTAAATCGGTTGAAGATAGGTATCTGCTTCAAAATTGAGTTGCAAGATTCCACCCGGACAAACATACTAACATACGTTGCAAGTTAGAATAAAGGCCGATGGACGGTCAACAAAAAGATCAAAAATCGTGTACGACTCGCACTTGGCCATTTCTGCGCTAACATGTATTTAGTGGCTGCGCACGCGACGGTTACATAACTAGAGCATGCGCAGTTAGATCCACGACTTCATTAATGGCCGTCATTTAGGTGCGGTCGAAAGTGATACTTTTTTAAAGGGGTCCCGTAAGTGATTTGAACGGATTCAATTCAAATTAATAAACAGTTTAATACAGTTAGGATAACTATCCTATCAACTGATATAAGATTATTTAAGCGTTGTTATTGTGAATTATAACTTATTTATACCTACAATTCTGAACTAAAACTAACTTAAACATAACTAACGAAAAATAAAACTAAAGCTAAAAATGAATTTGGACCCTTTAGATCGGGTATTCCAACGCTGTATTGCTAGACTTGGTAATATTCATTATTAACTTATTATTTATATAGGCAGATAGACTAAAACTGCGGAGTATAATAATTAAATAATAATCTTGTACCTAACTAAATACATTTCTAATGAGGTATAAAGCTTAACATAATGCATTTTCACATCATTTAATGGAGTTACTTAATCGGTACTTAACTTTTTCTAGTAAGACGACCCTAATAAATTTAATAAAATATCAAATGCATGATTAAGAAATTTTACTAAAACCAAAACTAACTTAACCTTAAATAAATTAAAATTTTGCTAATAAAACTTAAACAAAACCACGATGATTAAATCATTCCATTCAAAAGCGCAACTCCTATATCTGCGCTTCTGATTTTCTATTACACTCGCCTTTAAAACCAAAAAATCATTAGAATAGAATAGAATAGAATAGAATCGTTTATTGCAAGCCACATATATTGCAGGTCATTAACCAGCAGCAGACAACATAAATCCTTTAAAACACCCATTAATCTAACGACCGCAATTTGGACACATGTGCATAACGTAATTCAAACTTTCCACGCAACACAACAATAGTATGAAAGTTACAAACAAAGAAATTTACATCTCATTTCCACTCTCGCCTAATACCTGCGCAGACGCCGTTGCATAAGCGATTTACTTTTAATAACTTTAACTACACTGTTGCCGTGGACTTCCGTGACTTAATAGTAGCCTTGGGCTCCTGTTAACTTGTAGAAAACCGATAGATTGTCAGAAAAACAAGTGAATAAATAACATACATTTTGCCAGATACTAGCGACCCGCCCCGCCTTCGCACGGGTGCAATCAGTGTTTCCCTATTATGCATGTATTATACATATATAAAATCTTTCTCTTGAATCACTGAATCTATTAAAAAAAACCGCATCAAAATCCGTTGCGTAGTTTCAAGCTAAGCATACATAGGGATAGAAAGACTGCGGTAAGCGACTGTTTTACCTATACTATGTGTGATAATAATACATTTTATTAGAGAGGCAAGAATCCCATACCAAATTGAGCAATAAAATAAGTAAAATAGAGTACAATTGTACACTAACATAAAACTTACAACCTACGACACACAAATGAAACGATCACAATTATTATTATAAACGTCAATTTTCAGAACTTCGTTTTTTGAGGTTAGGAGTCTTTTCCTGAAGGCAGCAGCCCTGGTTTTTAGGATGGCGTAGAAGTCGGGGACTCTTGCATCGGCAAACATGCCCTTCGCCCTGAAAAACGTATGTAGTGATGAGACCTAGAACTAGTTAGATTAATTTTCCGGCCCCCGAAACCCAGGACGATTTATTAAAATCCTTAGAGCCGTCTCCGAGATCCGTCAAATAACGAAAAATTTAAGGTTGCAAGATTGTTCCGAAATGTTTTCAGTAACTAAGTGGTTCGTAGTTTCACTGAACACTCCTACAAAGAATTTTCATTTAAATTTCAATTCAAAATTTAGTCTAAGTTGGTCCGTTGAAGCTTCTGTCAAAACTCTATGATAAACTCCCGCCAAAAGCCGGCCAAGTTTCTTTTAGATTTTCGTCCCTCGCGGATTAGGCAAAGGTATCAAGGTCCATACACCCACCTCTCAACTAAGCTCGGTTGTGTTTTTTATTTTATTTTTCTGGCCCGCACGTTTTGTGCACAGTGGCCCGCCAAGCTCAGTTAAAAATCGATAATTTGCTATTCAGAATACTGCACCGATCATCATAACGTATGTAGATACAATTTACGTGTAGTAGTTTGTGTACACAGCGAAAATATAGAGCCATAGCTATATAGCTATAGAGTCTCGATTATAGAGCCATTAAAACCAGTATAAAGTGCACCCGACTCAGCTAAAGGTTGGAAGCATGTTAGTAATGTTGGAACTGGTTTAGCGGGGTCAAGATTAGTGAAAGTCGTCATGTACTTGTTTAAACATGTGTAAAGCAACAAGATTTATAGGCTGACTAATTACGTGCAGTATACTTACCGCTTTGCGCAGAGACATACATACATACACAAATCACGTCTGTATCCCTAACGGGGTACACATCACCTAAGTTACCTTAGGGCAAGGACTAAAGGGCACGTTTGGCATCGTGGGTGTATAGGTGGAAAGGGGAATGTAAATAGTGCTGGGTTGCTAGCCGCATCACCTGTGACTTGATTCCTAAGATTTTCCCCCATTCCCTCGATGGGTTTTTACTATCTGCGCGGGAAGAGAAGCAGCTGGTACATTCCATGTTTTTTCTTTGCTCCCAGACCAGCATGGAAGTTAGATGAGCAGAGACACGGGTCTATATTGGATGGTTAAATTGAATAAATCTAAGTACTTTTTCAGGAAAATTATAAAATGAACCTAACCTAACCTAAAAGCGTAAGAACGGTCTTTGTGGCGCTCTTTGGGGGAGCCATAGACAGTAGTGGACGACTTTTGGCTGATGATGTTAATGATGAAGTTAACCTAACCTATTTCTTCTAAATTATTTTTAGTCTTCGTCGGAGAAATTTTAGACCAAACTAAATTAAAATACCAAATTATTCGACCATACGAAGGGCTCCCAAAAAATTGGATTGAATTAGTTTGACCCGTATTCTGTACGACTTTAGTTTAGGTAGAACTATATTATTTGACTCTAGTTTGTCACGTGTCCGACATGACAAAAAAGATAATTATTCAGTAACAACACTATTCTATTGTAAGGTGTCAAGCCATAATTATCTTCGGAAACCTTTAAAACATGACATGACACGAGTCCAAAGCACTCGTGGAGCTGTCAAAACAAAAGCCGGCGGACAACAAAGCAACTGTCACTCTGACAGCTGACAAGTTCACGTAACATAATATGGGAATCCGAACCAAGGGCAAGCGGTCACGCACAAGATGGCGGCTAATTAATGTAATTTAAGATGGCGGAGTCAAGGTCGAGCGAAAGCGCGGGAAAAAAATGATTGTGATTTACTAAGAAGTAGGTATCGATTGTGTTTTGTGATTGATACGTTCGATTAAAAGATTGAGCGGATATCGAATGATAGGTAATTATTTTCTTTTGGCTTAAAGGTTGAGGTTAGTTCTCGATTGTCTGCGTTGAAGTAGATTGATTTTATGTTGTAAATTAATAGATTAATTCGCTCAATTTCGAGCTTTAAAATAATCACGTTTCTAGAATTAAATTAACATAGTCTACCAAGTTTGTAAGGAGTAACCAAATCTTTTCTGGATCACTTAATTTTTAGCCTTGATTTTAAATGCTTGGTTATTTTCACGTTCGGTTTTTTATAAAACACTGCGATGTATTTTAGGATAATTTGAGGTTTTCTATGTTACCTACCTACGTAAAACTCAATTAAGATAACCACCTTCATTTTCCAATTTCAACCAGGACAGGTATTAAATCAGTAGCATTATATGCTCTTACGGTGTGTCTTAATAAGCAAACTGGAGTAATGTCCACGTTAACCTTTCCTCGAGTTCATCTCTAAAGTTCAGTCTCGTATCGATGATTGATGACTTCTGCGATGATTTGAGATCGAGACGGCGACTATTTTATAAGTCATTAGGAACGTATGAGTCATGACATGCAATGATTTACATATTTTGTTTGCAATCGAGACTTTGGTTCATGTTTTTTTTTTAATAAGTTGATGAAGCTTTGGATTTGGCAGTGTAATTCCGGGATTTCTCTGAAAAAATAGATAAGATTTTTCAAAAAAAATGTAATATTAAAGTTTATTAACGTAACATAGCTTGACGAATAATGACGATGCCTTTGCAAAATGTCACGTCCTCATGTCACTTAGCGGTTGACATTTTGGAATTTTATGTGCACAAACCCAAAATTTAAAAAGTTTGCAGCGCCACTAGCAGCACGTAGCTTTTCTTTTCGGATTTTTCTGTGTTTTAGGTTTCAGTATTGTTTACAAATAAAATTTCTAAGGGGTAAACCTTAAAAATCCCTTCAAGCAGAGGGTCGTAGGTTCGAATCCTTGGTTCGCACCCCTGAATTTTTCGGAATTTATGTGCGAAATTACATTTGAAATTCGCCATGAGCTTTTCGGTGAAGGAAAACATCGTGAGGAAACCTGCACACATCTGCGAAGGAAGTCAATGGTGTATCTAAAGTTTCCAATCCGCAATGGGCCCGCGTGGGAACTATAGCCCAAACCCTCCAATAAATGGAGGAATAAATGGGCTATATATAAACCGTAAAAAAATAATAATTGAGAAGTAAAACTCTTGATTCATTGATAGTATAAAACATACATACATACATACATAAATCACGTCTTTATCCCTTACGGGGTAGACCGAGCCTAAGGTGACAAGACCTAAAGACCACGTTTAGCATGATTGTGGGCGTATGGATGGAAAGGGGAATCAGAACAGTGATGGGTTGCTAGCCACATCGCCTATATAACATGATCCCTAAGATTTTCGCCCAATCCCTCGATGGGCTTTTACCATCTGCGCGGGAAGAGAAGCAACTGGTACATTCTATGTTTTTTCTTTGCTCCCAGACCAGCATGGAAGAAAAGTAGTATAAAAAGTTTCACAAAATGGCGTCTCCGCGACAAGTCTAGAGCGTCAGCTCCTTTAATACAGATAGGAGCATACTTCATGCAAATGTCAATGCTCGTTGCGCCATCTATGTTTCGCAAGTGATAACTCGGTGAGAGCGGCGCTGTAGTCAAATTCACATGAAATTAATAGCCGCGAAGGAAAACTTCTGTAGCTCTTAGAGCTTCTAGCGTAACTGGTTTGATGGGTGGCCAATTATTAAATTATTAGCGAAGGTTTAGTACCGCTGCGGTTAGCTAGCGCAAGGTTGGTAGGTTCAAGAGACAAGTTTGACTTTAGAACACGGACCGACGGTACATGTCAAAAAAATAAATACATGCTCATACACAAATCACGTCTATATCTCTTACGGGGAAGACAGAACCTGAGGTAACAAGATCTAAAGGCCACGTTTAACATAATTGTAGGCAGTGGTGGAAAGGGGAATCAAAATAGTGATGGGTTACTAGCATCACCTATAACATGATGCCTAAGAATTTCGCTCGTTCCCTCGATGGGCTACTTCCATGCTAGTCTGGGAATAGGAAAAACATAGAATCTACCAGTTGCATCTCGTAACGCGCAGATTTTTAACTATGGTAAGTAATTTACTGGGCGAAAATCTAAGGAATAATGTTATAGACGATGTGGCTAGCAACCCATCACTATTTCGATTCCCATTGCCACCTGTACGCCCACAATGCGCTAAACGTTGCCTTTAGGTCTTGTTACCTAAGGCTCTGTCGACCCCGTAAGGGATAAAGAAAAACGCGGCTTTTGTGTGTATGTATAAAAATAGTAGAAGAAAAAAATTAAATGCACCAAAGTGTGCGTAATAGCCTTTTGTTTCACATTTCTAAAGCCATACGGATTAAAAAAAAAATGATTGCATAACAGTGGGCTTACAATTATCGTCGCTCGATTACAAAGCTCGATTAAAAATCGATTACGGATAAAAGCTCTCTTTAGTTAATCGGTCCGCTTTAGTAATAAGACGATACACTTTTGATTGTGGAATAATCCGACGTTACCTTTTTATTTTCATACTAGCGGCTGCTCTCGACTTTGTCCGCGCAGAATTAAAAAATAGCCTATGTTCAGTAGGGATAATGTAGGATTCTAAATGTGAAATCATTTTTTAAATCGGTCCAGTTGTTTCGGAGCCTATTCAATGCAAACAAGTACAATCAAATCTTTCCCCCTCATAATATTTATTTATTTATTATTATTTTTGTTATTTAGTTATGTTATGACAATATTTTCACATTTTGTAGTTTTATATAAATTTACTATTTGACACGAACTTACTCGCCCGTCTGTCACCCACTTAAGACGCATTTTTGTCCGTTTTTTTTAATACACTTCATAGAGCCACAAGCTATTTAGTCTGTGGAACATCCCGTCCTTTTCGCGGGAAATACCACGGCCAAGAGCAAACCGGTGCGCATGCGTGGTCAATCGCCTGCGCGAACGGAACAACGCAAGGAGCTTTCTATGCGCGCGCAGCATGCGTAATGGCAGAGAAAGTACTGATTTTATTCAGAAATAGAATTACCTAACGCGTGGAGTGGCTTTGGTTACCTTAGAGGTTGTAAATAGATAATTTAAATTGTTATATATCAACAACTACCTCATAATTAAGCGTACACTCATTTTGTATAATTTCGTTTGCTATAAGTATAATTTATTTCTTCCATGCTGGTCATGAATTTATCAGTTGCTTGTCTTCCCGCGCAGATGGTAAAAACCCATCGAGGGAATGGGCGAAAGTCTTAGGAATCATGTTATAGGCGATGCTAGCAACCCATCACTATTTTGATTTCCCTTTCCACCTGTACGCCCACAATCATGCTAAACGTGGCCTTAAGGTTAGAACAACATAGGCTCTGTCTACCCCGTAAGGGATAAATACGTGATATATGTATGTATGTATGTATAATTTATTTGGCATAATAACATCGAAGGTGGTAAAATTAATTTGTTTTAATTTGAATGGTGTAAATAAGGTTAGGTAGGTTAGTTTTTTGAATTTTGACCTCTGCTCTTTGCGATTCATGTCATTTGAATATCGCATAATTTTGAGATAGTATAAATACATAATTTATGCCGTAATTGCGTGACAGAGATAGGAATATATCCGTAATCGTCCTTCTTAAGTATTACAATTAAAACTGTATTGTCGAGTCTCTCAAACATTAAAAAAAGATAATTTGTAAGTTTTAATTATGTAATGTAAAATTTTCATAAATAATTATAACGAAAATTTTAATTAGTGTTCATAATGATTTTATCTACGTAATCATGAATCCAATCCTTATTTTCACTGTAACGTAACTCAACATCATAATGTTTTGAATGTAATTAAATATATTACATAGTTTAGTGAGCATTTGCTTTTTTTATTAGAACAGATAGTAATTACTATACACTATATAATTTAAAGTACCTACTTAACCTGGGGACCTTATACATCCCCTTTATAAATGTACATACTAGCTGTTGCCCGCGACTCCGTCTGCGATGAATTCGCTTATCGCTCTCCCGGCGGGAACTATGCTATTTTCCGGGATAAAAAGTATCCTACGTCCTTCGCCGGGACTATAAATAGCTTTGTAAAAATTTCAATAAAATCGGTTTAGCCGTTTTGCCATGGGAGAGCAACAAACATCCGAACTTACAAACTTTCGCCTTTATATCTAATGTTAGTCAGATTAAGATAAGTAGTATTTAATTATTGTAAATGTATTTTATTTCTTTCGTGCTGGTCTGGGAGCAAAGAGAAAACATGGAATGTACCAGATGCTTCTCTTCCCGCGCAGATGGTATAAGCCCATCGAGGGATTGGGTGAAAATCTTAGGAATCATGTTATAGGCGATGCGGCTAGCAACTCATCACTGTTTTGATTCCCCTATTCATCCATACGCCCACAATCATGCTAAACGTGGTTTAGGTCTTGATACCTCAGGCTCTGTCTACCCCGGTACCATCGTATTTGCACATATTAAAAACAACAGCCATTTTGAACTGGCAGCACGCCGTGTCGGTTAATTTGTAACAAACTTTATAAACGTACGTTACAAAACTAAAACCAACAATAAGAGATATGATTATTAATGATGGATCATTTCGCAAGTGTCCAGTGCAAGTAATGGCCGAATACCGATACGATTGCAATCGATAGCGGACAATCGGTGACGTGCGATTTATTTTAAAGTTACGACATTATTTATTAAGAACGCACTGCGACTTAGATTCTCTTACATCGGCTGTTTCTTTTATTAAAGCAACTAGAACACGAGTCGTAAAAATAGAACGAGCGATGTTATTAATAAAATAATAAGACCAGATCAGAATTTTCATCATACATACACTTACACACATCACGTCTTTATCCCTTACGGGGTAGACAGTGCCAAAGGCGGCAAAAGACCTACGGCACGTTAACAAGAGTGTGGGCGTATAAATGGCAAAAAAAAGAAAAAAAAGGAATCATAACAGTGATTGGTTGCTAGCCGCATCGCCTTAACATGATTCCTATGATTTTCACCCATTCCCGCGATGGGCTTTTACAATGCGTGGGAAGAGAAGCAACTGGTACATTCTGTTTTTTCTTTACTCCCATAACAGCATTGAAGAATCTGTAACAATCTATAATATTAAAATGAATCGCAAAATGTGTTGCTAAGCGCAAATCTCGAGAGCAGCTGAACCAATTCCGCTAATTCTTTTTTTAGAATAATCCTCGAAGTATGGGGATGGTTCTTACGAAGAGAAAAAAATCGAATAATTGCCGGGAAAACCCTAAAAACAGCCGTATTTTTTCCCATACAAACGTTTTCTAACTAAAATGTAGAATACATTTGAACTTCATTACTTTTCAATAAAGTTCATATTAAATTACAAGCACTCACTGTTGTCTAAGCAACGATTCTGTTCAGGAGAATTTTTTGCCCCGACTATAAAATAGGTTGGAACAAAAAACTGCCACATTCCAAATCTTTTTGACAGAACGAAGTCTGTCGGGTCCGCTAGAGTGCTACATAAAAATCGTGCAAGAGTTTCGCAACTCCTATCAGCATAGTATATTAAAGACTACATTGTATGTAAAGCTCAAGCCGATGATTATCGTGATCTTGGCGATACCGTTACGATTAGGACACGACTACGGAACGGGGCTGTGACGACACGACACGGCGAGAACATGTCATTATCTTTGCTATGAATAATTTACCATTTGTAATCTTCCATTTACTTGGCAAGACCGGCCGGATCTACCATATGGCTTTTCGGGCTTCAGCCCAGGGCCCCGTGGATTCAAGCCCCCAGCTAAGTCAAGTCAAAGTCAAAATTTGTTTTCTTATACTTTGAGTAATTTGGTGGGGCCCTAAGTAGTATTAGCCCAGGGCCCCCTAAACTCACGGTCCGGCTCTGGGCAAAACGGAACGACGAAAGATCGAAGGCGGTCACAGAGTCAGTGGCGTAACTATAGGGTGGCAGAGTGGCAAAATGCCACGGGCCCCTAGCTCTAGGAGGCCCGCAAAAGGCTTGCTATAAAGCACAGAAGGGACGCTGATGCATTTCTTTATATTGAGGAAGGAGCCCTGACGAATTCGCCACGGGCCCCAGACGTTATAGTTACGCCACTGCACAGACTGGCCAAGACTAGGTCAAAGGTGGGCAGACCATCAGCCCGTTGGTCAGACATCTGTCATTCGGCTGGGAAACTGTGGATGAGACTGGCACGGGACCGGGCAAAGTGGCGTGAAAATTAAGAGGCCTGTCTTCAACTGTGGGTCTTAGTCCTCTAGGTTGGCAACGCATCTGCAATCCCTCCGGGGTTGCGGGTGTCTATGGGCAGTGGTGATCACTTACCATCAGGTGACCCACTTGCTCGTTTGCCTTCCTATTCATATATAAAAAAAAAAAAAAACTGTGGGTGGATGTGGACTGATTAGATAGAATCTTCCATGCTGGTCTGGGAGTAAGGAAAAACATAGAATGTATCAGTTGCGTCTCTTCCCGCGCAGATGGTAAAAGCCCATCGAGGGGGGCCAAAATCTTAGGAATCATGTTATAGGCGGTGCGGCTACCAACCCATCACTATTTTGATTCCTTTTTCCACCTATACGCCTACAATCATGCTAAACGTTTAGGTCTTGATACCTCAGGCTCTGTCTACCCCGTAAGGGATATAGATGCGATTTGTGTGTACACTATCCAGGGGCCCGATTTTTGAAAGCACATGTGTGAAAATACCACTCGAAAGTGGTGAAAAATTGTGCTGAATTTGAAATACAAGTAGCTTAGAAGATACGTACGGCTCTCATTAATCTTGTGAACTAGTCAAAAATTTTATTAGAGCCGTAGTTTTGAAGATATAAACAGATTTATACCACTTTCGAGTGGTATTTTCACACATGTGCTTTCAAAAATCGGCCCCAGGTTACTTTTTATCCCGGGATGGCGCAAAATTCAAAATTTTCATCGGATACAGACAAAGTTGCGGGCTATAGCTACAAAGCAATCGTGTCCAGTAAGTCTACCTAAAGATTTCTAGATACTTGTATTATATTCGAAATATGTCGTAATGTGAAATACCTATTGATATTATAGATTTTAATTTAGATTTCTGTCTTTCTGTCGCCGCTGGCTAAGCCGTCAGATAAGAGTGATCTTGATCATACGTTAGGCGTAACGTATTGCTACAAAATAACATTGAAATTTCTTAACTTCGACTATTTAAGACGGCTAGATTAGAAAAGGTTAAATTGTAAAGCTTGTTGAGACAAAAAGTCTAATTTCTAAACGACACTGAAAATTAGAACACAGATAAATCCGAAAAGTAAAGCTATGGCCGGGTATCGAACCCGGATCCTCGTCATTACGTGACGCGCGCTATACCCCTACACCGCCCAGCAAGAGCATAGTCGATTTTTAATTTATTTTCATGAATAAACGACTTTAACATTAGAGAAAATTTAAAATAAAATACACTCCAAATATTTAAATGGTCTTTATTACTCAAATCCATGATTCTTCCATGCTGGTCTGGGAGTAACGAAAAATCATAGAATGTACCAGCTGCTTCTCTTTCCGCGCAGATGGTGAAAGACCATCGAGCATGTGCGACAATCGTAGGAATAGGAATCACGTTATAGGCGATGCGAACGCAACCCATCACTATTTTGATTCCCCTTTCCATCTATACGCCCACAATCATGTTAAACCTAGCCTTTAGGTCTTGTTATCTTAGGCTAACTCTAGGCTCTAGGGTCTTGGGTTAACTAGTAGAGATCCCTTATAGGGATAAGTTCGCCTTTGTGCATATATTAATGTTATTTTTATTTTTTTGTGAATTGTATCTGTTTCTTTATATTTATACAATAAAGCATTTACTTACTTACTCACTCTGTCTACCCCGCGAGGGATACAGACGTGATGTATGTATGTACTCAAATATTATTCAGACGCATACGACATCTTTTCACTTAAACATAAAACACAATACACAAAAACAGTGCGGCAGTGACGTCACTAACAACACAGTCTTGAAGAAACAGTAGTTCAACATTTAGTAAATCGGTTCGAAATTACAGTAGATCGTATACTTAGGGCATTACTGATAATGCCTCACGAGGTAGTTAGGGCCACGATTCACTACGATTTATAGCTTGGAGTCAGTTCACGACGTTAACCAGGGTTTATTGGTTCATTTAAACAGTGTTCTTCCATGCTGGTCTGGGAGTAAAGAAAAAATAGAATGTACCAGTTGCTTCTCTTCCCGCGCGGATATAAAACCTCTTCGAGGGAATGGGCGAAAATTTTAAGAATCATGTTATAGGCGATGCGGCTAGCAACCCAGCATTTTTGTTTCCACTTTCCACCTATACGCCCACAGTCTTGCTAAACGTGGCCCTATATATAAGAAAGTAAGTAAATGCTTTATTGTACAAATATAAAGAAACAGAGACAAATCACAAAAAAAGACATTGAATATATGTACAAAGGGAAACTTATCCCTATAAGGGATCTCTACTAGTTCGTATGCATTCTTATGTTTTGCACCCATTCCATCGATGGGCTTTTACCATCTGCGCGGGAAGAGAAGCAACTGGTACATTCTGTGTTTTTTCTTTGCTCCCCGACCAGCATGGAAGTATTTATACAATACAATACAATACAAATACTCTTTATTGAACACCACAAATCAGTACAAAACAATACAGAAACAAAGAACAAAGTAGACAATAGGCGGTCTTATCGCTTAATAGCGATCTCTACCAGACAACCAGTAAGAAAAGTAAGTTGGAGACAGTTTAAGTAGGTGGCGGAAACAAATAGACAGGATAAACAGGACAAGAGGTTATAATAATTATGTAGTCTACATAAATAATATGACATGTATTTGACAGTAAAATTAACCGCTAATGAATTGTTCTGTCATTTATTTGCATTACTAAGCTTGCATTTCCTTAGCAAAAAAACTACTCAAGTAAAAAAAAAAAAATTAAAAAACCCTTTAATATTAAGACTTATTGAACGTAGAAATTAAATACATGTCCCATGTTGGATATGTTTTATACGCAGTACATATTATTATGTCGAAACACGCATGCTTTATGTTATAACAATTCGTATTTGTGACTTACAAAACAATCTGTCATAAACGTCATACGAATGTCACAAATTCACGCAAACTTACCTTTGCTGGCGAACGGGGCAGCACCGTCGCTACTTTAGAAGTCTTTTCAATAACTAAAACCCAGTTTCTGAGTTTGCCACACGAATAATAAGTTTGTAACGTAAGTAGCAAAGAAAAGGCAAAATGGGAAATAAATAGCCACAATCAAATGACGATTTGCGTTTCCGTCACACTTTCGAGTTCATGTGTAGATCTAGAATAACGTAAGAGACCGTTCTCGAATTAGGTATAACTAGCTTTATTTCCATGATGTTAAGTGCAAATTGTTAAAAACGTAACCACATGTATGTTCATATACAATCTGAATATGTAAAATGGCGATTCTGAAATGTTCCAAGGTTAGGTTTGATGAAATCGAATAAAAACAGGTGTTTTACAAGTTTGCAAGAACATAAAGAGGTTAATGTTTGGTCTGCATACTTAAACGAGAAAGCCGTTGGAGGTAACTTTCTTAGCTTATTTTATTACAAGGTTTTATTTAACTTGCAATTGTTG
This sequence comes from Pandemis cinnamomeana, assembly GCA_932294345.1. Lineage (NCBI taxonomy): Eukaryota > Metazoa > Arthropoda > Insecta > Lepidoptera > Tortricidae > Pandemis > Pandemis cinnamomeana. The sequence goes on along the minus strand of OW028710.1, from coordinate 14,495,458 downwards.
CAAGTTAAGTATGCATGTAGTATGCATGTGGAATGGGCGAAATTCTTAGGAACCATGTTATATGTGATGCGGCTAGCAACCCATTACTATTTTGATTCCTTTTTCCACCTATACGGCTACGGCTACAATCATGAAAACGAACGAGGGAGAAAACAGTTAACTATTACGCATAAGTTATAACAAATATGTAAGTATTATGAACAATGTAATTAACACTAAGCCGTCGGACCGTGTTATTTTTACTGCATTGCAAAAACAGTAATCAGTGGCGTATCGTAATCGGTATGCGAGGTCACGGGTAATAACGCCCGTGATTAGCTACTGTTATTAGTGTACTGTGAAAGAAAGGCGAGGGAAAAGTGATCATACAACTTTTTGGTTAATGAAAATTTAGTTTACCTACATGTTACATTACTTTTGAATGCTGAAGTAAGTAAGTAATTTTTTACAAGAATTCGTACCCGTTCGGCATGGTGCCCAGAAGGCTGGCAGCATTGCCGCGTTGTATCAAGTGTGTAGTATGCATGTGTATAATGATATTTGTTGTATTTTGAGATGTACGCTCTATTGTGGCTTTCACTATATATATTTCAAACTCACTCTTTGTCGGTCTCTCGCTTAATGCTCTCATTTACTCAAAGGTTAACTGGTAGAGATCCCTTACAATACAATAGAACCAAAACAGAAAAAAGGTATACAGAATATTACAAGGTAACAATAAGCGGCCCTTATAGGAATAAGTTCGCCTTAAGGCCTATATTTAAGGCCTTTTTTGTGATTTGTCTCTGTTTCTTTATATTTGTACAATAAAGCATTTACTGGGGAAATAATAATTTATTTACCCGTCATAAATAGAAGCCTGCAGCGACGCTGTTTGGTTTCGATGATGGTGCTGCCCTACACTCCGACTGACACACTGACTTGACAATTTTTTCATAGTTAATTAATTTATTAGTCTTCCATTTTTATATTTGTTATCACTACATAGTATAAAACAGAGTCGCTTTCTCTGTCCCTATGTCCCTATATATGCTTATATCTTCAAAACTACACAACGGATTTTGATGCGGTTTTTTTAGTAGATAGAGTAATTCAAGAGGAAAGTTTTTATGTATAATTCTACGCAGACGAAGTCGCGGGCAGAAGCTAGTTACTTTATAAAGCATTTACTTACTTACTTACTATGGGTCCTTGAAAAGTGGTCCGCTTTTGTAACTGTTACAAGTCATGTCGATTCAATCAAACGACCAACCGATACCTCAGGCAACTGACCACCCACAAAATAAAAACAAAAACGCAATCGCGTGACCCGAACTCAAAGCCGACGGCTATGCGCACACGCATCTAAAAACCGGCCAAGGGCGAGTCGGACTTGTGCAGCGAGGGTTCCGTACGAATTCGGCAAGTGAATATAACATTAATAAATATGGACGAAAGTCTTAGGAATCATGTTATAGGCGATGCTAGCAACCCATCACTATTTTGATTTCCCTTACCAGCTATAAGCCCATAATCATGCTAAACGTGGCCTTGCTTTTGTTACCTTAGGCTCTGTCCACCCTGTAAGGGATAAAGATGTGGTATATGTATGTATGCAGATATTTACAACATTCGCCTATAACATGGTTCGTAAGACTGTCGCCCATTCCCTCGATGGGCTTTTACCAGCTGCGCGGGAAGAGAAGCAACTGGTAAATTCTATGTTTTTTCTTTACACTCAGACAAGCATGGAAGAAATATGTTAATATAAATAAATAGGTAAATATTTATTTTGTATTATACTAGCTTCTGCCCGCGACTTCGTCTGCGTAGAATTATACATAAAAACCTTCCTCTTGAATCACTCTATCTAGTAGAAAAAACCGCATCAAAATCCGTTGTGAGTTTTGAAGATATAAGCATACATAGGGACATAGGGACATAGGGACAGAGAAAGCGACTTTATTTTATACTATGTAGTGATTTTTCTTTTGTGGTCCCCGACCAACTAGCCGGTGGCATGGGGTAACATTGGTAACGAGAAACAAGCAGTGGCGTAACTATAGCATCTGGGGCCCGTGGCAAATTCTTTTGATGGGGCCCTATCAGTAAAAATCGTCATGTTGTACTCAGTTTAATTTTAATATTTTTGAGCTCGCGGCCTCTTGGGCCGGGGCCCTCTTGGGTCGGGGGCCCCTGGCATTTTGCCAGTCCTGCCAGCCTATTGTTACGCCACTGGAAACAGGTGTTGCGACACTCATGTTGTGAGTGTAGGTAATGGTCGCAAGGCCGAGATGTTTGGAGGGTTTGTTGTGACGGACGTGCTGACTTACATATAATGTAACGTCACCTTGTTTTTTTCCACGTCTGTGGAAAACACCGTTGTAAGCAATTAGGTACCGCCTCATTGCTGAGTAGGTAAGAAATGTGTAACTATTTTGAAATCAAACACAATCATAAATGGAGAGGCCTTTAAGGATAAGTTAATATTTGTCTGGGAGCAACAAAAAACATAGAATGCTTCTCTTCCCGCGTAGATGGTAAAAGCCTATCGATGGAATAGGCGAAAATCTTAAGAATCACGTTATATCTGGGGTCCTAGGGAAAAGTCGTTAAATCTGAAACAAATGACAACCTATTTTCTTTTCTAGTGTAAATATCTTAGGAATCATGTTATAGGCGATGCTAGCAACCCATCACAGTTTTGGTTGCCCTTTCCCCCTATACACCCACAATCATGCTAAACGTGGCCTTTAAGGTCTTGTTACCTTAGGCTCTGTCTATTCCGTAAGGGATAAAGACGTGATTTATGTATGGATGTACATAATGCATATGAAACTTGAAACTTGCTTGCCGAATTAATGACTTCATTAAAAACGACAAATTAATTTCACACGTACTTGAGATAAATAATTAAACGCAACGCTGCTTAATTAATTACGAATATTAATCAAATTACAAATATGTGTTAATAAGCTTAGTCGTAGTTTTGAGACTTTTAGTTGCAATTAAAAATACAAGATAACCTCAAAAACAGAAACTATCAATACCGAGATTGATACAAAGTTGCAACAAACTTATCATTGCGAACGGCTAAAACTGGAACTATACATGACCACATAAAAACTTAGTTTTATTATTAGATGGTAACGCCGCAGTCACCAGCAAATGTAAGTTTGTACATCCATATTGTAGAGCATGTATGCAAATATTTTTACGATTTCAAAATAGATCAAGTGACCGATGAAATGTGGATTTGTATTTAGAAATATGCGTTCAATCACAGAATTATTGCAAAATAGTTGATTGTAAATTTAATTTATAGGTTTAACTACGTTTAAACGGTTATTGAGACATTTTTTTAAATTAAATAGAAGATGGCGGCCTTAAAAACCAATGATTTTATTAATTTGGCTCTGACTTCAATAAATTTTCAGAGAATATTTAAACTAAACATTTAGCCCATCGAGGGAATGGACGGCTAGCAACATCACTATTTTGATTCCCCTTTCCACCTATAGGTACGCCTACAATCCTGCTAAACGTGGCTTTTAGGTCTTGTTACCTTAGGCTCTGTCTACCCCGTAAGGGATAAAGACGTGATTTATGTATGTAACATTTGAAAGACTGTCAACATACAACCTTTGAAAATCTTGAGCACTACAACGTGGTTCTACCGCTAAGAAGTAGGTACTTTCGTAGCGATTCTTTCAAATGAAAAGGTTCTAATTATGCTGAACATTGTCATGGGACTACACACTATTGCTGTCACAAATTTTCCATTCTTCTAACGCTAAGTATCTACTTATCCAATAAAATTACTAGAACAATAGCGTCATAAATTCAACAAGCTTTAACATACGTAACTTTGCGGTTGGAAATGTCAGACAGAAGCCTGCTTACGTTTTAGTGCGTTCGCAATACGTTACATTTTGCTTTAAACTTAATTCTCCAATCTGTTTACCATGCGTATAGTGTAAGAGGTGACGCCATTTTAGATGTCACTTTCTATGTTTATTGGTGTGCTTTTAAGTATCTCCACTAGATGGCAGGTGGGTGCTTTTCAGGGCGCGACGGGTACGCAGACAGACCGACGGCTTAAATGAGTCCTTGCCAGCGCGATACAGGGGCGAGATAGTTAAAAATTCCGTAAACATACATACACATACTTACATATATCACGTTTATCCCTTACGGGGTAGACAGAGCCTAAGGTAACAAAACCTTAAGGCCACGTTTAGCATGATTAAGGGCGTATGGCTGGAAAGGGAAATCAAAATAGTGAATAGGAACCCAAGTTCCTAAGACTTTTGCCCATTCCCTCGATGGGCTTTTACCATCTGCGCGGAAGAGAAGCAACTGGTAAATTCTATGTTTTTTCTTTACTCCCAGACCATTATGGAAGTAGAAAACATTTAAAATGCTATTATGTCAATGTCATTTCATGATTTAGGTGTATAAAGTCGATCTACCCACCAAATCGGAATAATTTTCCAAATATGATAAAATACATCATCTCCAGCTTATATACGTCCCACTGCTGGGCACAGGCCTCCTCTCAGAACGAGAGGGCTTGGGCTATAGTTCCCACACGGGCACAGTGCGGATTGGGAACTTCACACACACCATTCAAAGATACATACAGGCGGGTTAAACTGAGAAACTCCTTTTGGAAGTAGCTTAAAATACTAAAACCTAAATGTAACATAGAAAATACTTTTTCACACCACCTGCTCGACAATGACTAATTATATATCATGTAAACCTTACTCAAAGTAAGTCATTATAGCCCTCGACTTTCGCCGGGTAGTAATATTGTACTGAAATTCATTATAACCCGTAGGTTAGTAATATGATTCTCAATTTCATAGTTCTTATTCCTATACTCTTAAAGTCCAATTTCGTAAAAATCGCACAGCTCCGAAAATCGAGACGGCCACGCCACGGCAAGCGGCGTTCGAATTTCAAACGAATGAAACAAATTTCAAATAAAACAAAAGCTGCCAGTGTTAGCCGACGTTGTAATATTACACGCATAGAACTGCTAAGAATAAAAATATTGCTGTATCATTAGGTACACAACTAGACTAATTTCTCAAACTTAAATTTTTACTTTCAATTTTGTTTTACTGTTGTTTTAATTAAATTATTTTTCTAGTTTTTTGATTCCATTTTCCACCTATACGCCCACAATCTTGCTAAATGTGGCCTGTAGGTACCTGTTACCTTAGGCTATGTCTACCCCGTAAGGGATAAAGACGTGATTTGTGTATGTGTATGTATGTATTTTTCTGGTCACCTTGGTTTTTATTGTCTCGCAAAAGGTGAGAAAAGTAGAGTATACTCCTCGGAGATAAAACTGTATATGTCTTGGGTGCGCTTAAATCCTTCGCTCCACTCAGGACTCAATCTTAATTCCCTCGCTACGCTCAGGAATTAACTCATAACACCCTCGCTACGCTCGGGAGTTAAATCTAGAGTCCTTTGCTGCGCTCAGGATTCAATATCGCGCCCGTGACATAATACAGTGTTTTATCCCCTCGGTGTACAATCTACTATTACTTACTAGTAGAGATCCATCATAGGGATAAGTTCGCCTTTATGCATATATTTAAGGTCTTTTTTTGTGATTTGTCTCTATTTGTTTGTGTTTGTACACTAAAGCATTTACTAACTTACCTACTTGCTTGGTTTCAGCCAAACGCGAGATAATCGCGGACAAACATGCATAGGTGTCAAACGGCGAACCTCCTTTTTTGAGTCGGTTAAAAAACAACGTGTCTCCGATTAACGAACTTAACCAACGTCAGTTAACCAGCTACTTATAATATAAACTAGTTACAGTTATGGTTATGTCACGCATTCGCAATACACAGGAATGCGGCCGATTGCAATTGGACTGAGGTTACGGCGCTACGGGCGCACAGGCCGACGTACACACATAACGTTTCCCACTCATTTAATGAAATTTTACGTGTCGTTTGTGTGGTTTACGATGTGTTGTAATTTTATGGTTAGTTGGTAATAGAATGAGAAAGACACAGTATTATTATTACTTAACTATTTTTTACAAGCTTCTTAAACTTGCATTGTACCTATTTTGTTTGGCACTAGAGGCGCTAGTGTCGCGTGAGCTCCAATAACATTCATTTTATTGGTTTTGGCGGGCTACGCGACATAAATTATATTTTCTTTCATTTACCTGTTGAAAAGTGATTCGTGAAATTATAGCAAATATGGATATTCGGCGATGAATGTGAACGCTTTGAAAGCGGATTTTGATCGGAACAAAACGGAACTGCACAACATTGCGGCATAGCTACTCGATGTGATGATAGTTATTTATAATTAATAAACCTAATAAGATTCAAAATCTAAAACTTTGTTTCGGCGCCGATCTTATAAAGTCGTATTTGACAGCTATACCTGGACCTTAGTCAACAGTGGCGCCAACTGGTGAGCAAAGAAACGACATTTTTTGTTCATTGAAATGGACCTTCGCAAAGTATCGCCTGATTAAATAAAATATGTAATACTAGCTTCTGTCCGCGACTTCGTCTGCGTAGAATTAGACATACCTTACTCTCGAATTAATCTATCTATTAAAAAAACCGCATCAAAATCCGTTGTGTAGTTTTGAAGATATAAGCATACATAGGGACATAGGGGCAGAGAAAACGACTTTATTTTATACTATGTAGTGATGATGATACACAATCAAATGACAAGCTTAATGTCTAAATGATATATCCAATGAAAGGTAAAAGCTAAACAGTCATAGCCAGTGAAAGCACGTTCTAGAAACTTATGAAATGGAGATGGTAATGATAATGATAGATTAAATGATTGAGAGCCATCTATACATATAAAATTCAAAGTCCTGACTGACTGACTGACTTAACTATATATCAACGCACAGCCCAAACCACTGGACTTAGAGACTTGAAATTTTGCACATAGATACCTTATACAATGTAGGCATCCACTAAGAAAGGATTTTTGGAAACTCCCACGGGATAAGGAAAAAACGGGAATTATATATTCGATTCTTTGTAATGGCTGAGATGATGATGATGATGATGATATATTCGATTCCGAGTGACGCTATCTCAGTAACTATAATAACTAGACTCTTCAAATTTGATACCAAAAGTAGGTGATTACAAAACTAAGAAACTTCCACGGGATAAGAAAAAACCTGTTACCTTAGGCTCTGTCTACCCCGTAAGGGATAAAGACGTGATATGTGTATGTATGTATGTAAGGAAAAAAACAGGATTTATATATTCAGTTCTACGGGATCGATTTTTCGTTTTACTGGTCGTATAAAACTGAAATTTGGCCTTCAAGTTCCTTTGGGGAGTGTAGGGGAGCACTACAAAAGGATTTCCCGAAATTCCCACGGGAACGGAAACACCGGGACTTTTCGTTTTACTGGTTGCAGAAAGCTGAAATTCGGCATGTAGGTTGCTTCGGGAGTGTAGAGGAGCATTAAGAGAGTACTTTCCAAAATTCCCACGGAAACGGGAAAAAAACAGGATTTTTCGTTTTACTGGTCGTAGAAAGCTGAAATTTTGCAAGTGGGTTCCTTGGGGAGTGTAGGAGAGCATTATGAGATAATTTCCCAATCTTCTTCTTCTTTGTTACCGTAAGAATTTCGGGAAATGCTCTATTTGGCGAAATTCTTACGGGGACGGGAAAAACGGGAAGCAGGGGAAAGTTGAAGTTTGTCACGTAGGTTTATTCGGGAGTGTAAGGGCCCACAGGGACGGGAAAAAACGGGATTTTACGTTTCCAGACGAAACAGCGGAAGAAAGAGACTTAACATTTAATACGTGTGTTTCTTTAAAGGCTTTAAGTGTACTCCGATAGCACTCCCCAAAATTTCCACGGGAACGGGAAAAAACGTATTTTTTTCGTTTTACATCTTAGCGCGTCTACCCTACGAAGTCGCGGGAAAAAGCTATTTAGGGTATATTTTAGGACAGCCCTATAGGTTAGGTTAGGTTTGTTTTATAAAAATCCTGCAATATTTACAGTTTTAGAAAAATGAAGGTAGCGGGGCAATGCGGGGGCTTGCTTGAGTCCTTGCTTTGCATGCTTGATTGCATACTTGCTTTCATGCATGCTTGCGTGCTTACTTGCATGCATGCTTGCTTGCACGCTTGCTTGCACGCTTGCATGCCTGCTTGCACGCTTGCTTGCACGCTTGCATGCCTGCTTGCATACTTACATGCTTGCATGCATGCTTGAAAGCTTGCAGGTTTGGTTGTTCGCTTGCTTGATTGCTAGCTTCTTTGAAATACTCATGGTTCACGCGTGCGAAGCCGCGGGCAAAAGCTAGTCATTACATAAAAAGTTAACGACCTCTGGCCTTGACACTCAAATCTGCCTCATTTACATGCGTACTAGCTGTGCCTTGTGACTTTGTCTGCGAAGAATTCGTTTAGAAGTAACACTATCCACAGGAATCAAGCAATTTTAGGACAGAGATAGGGATATAGACGTGATTTGTGTGTGTTATATTTTTCAAAATATGTGCTTTCAGAGATCGGCCCAGCGCTGAGCGAGGGTAAATGAAGTGATCCAATTGGTTCATTTTTTAAAACTTAGTTCCTTCGCTCGTGAAACTTAATGTTTCTTTGTCTCAAACTATCAATCAATGGCCAACCATCATTGTCTCTTAAACGTTAAGTTAATGAACTTTATGTGATAAGTTCAAGATCCTTCGTCACTGAACACCATGTAATTAGGTAAATAATTACGCGCCTGAGGTCAACCGCGTGGTGTTCGTGGTTGCATTCTGATTGGATAACATCGCATAAGGGCAAATACGCCTGTTTTAGTTTCACCTTTATTTGACGTTGAGGTAATTCTTTATATGGAATTTAATTTAAATTTGCGGTGTTTTTAATCACTGCATTTTGTTTTGAAATCGACACAGGATATTTCGCAACTTAAAATGTACTGACTTTTGAAAGTACGCAGACAAAAATTGAGTAGAGTTATCTTAGTACAAAATTATAAACTTTCCAAAATCAAAATTATAAAGCATCATCATCTCCATACGTCCCACTGCTGGGCACAGGCCTCCTCTCAGAATGAGAGGGTTTGGGCTATAGATCCCACGTGCACCCAGTGCGGGTGTTGAGACCATTTTTTGATAATTTCCCTAAGTAACGATTCCTTGTTTTCTACTCGATTTTGTTACAAATACACTTCTTCTTCTTCTTCTTCTTTCTTTCCCTTATAGGGATAAGTTCGCCTTTGTGCATATATTAATGTTTTTTATTTTTTTGTGAATTGTATCTGTTTCTTTATATTTGTACAATAAAGCATTTACTTACTTACTTACTTACTTACTTCTTCGTTCTTCATTTTTTTTCCTCGGGGAAGACAAAGCCTAAAGCCAATCAAGGGACCATGCCCATGCATAGGAATCATGTTATAGGCAATGCGATGCGGCTAACAACCCATCACTATTTTGATTCCCCTTTCCACCTATACACCCACAATCATGCTAAACGTGGCCCTTAGCTCTTGTTACCAGACCTTAGGCTCTGTCTACCCCGTAAGAGATAAAGCCGTGATTTAAGTATATGTGTGTATGGAAGACAAAGGTTCAGCAGAAATCTACCAGACCTTCCAGCGATGAGAGATAGAACACAAAACTTAACCGTCTTTTCTCCTTTCCAGGTGATCTTACTCCTGGTGACGGGTCTGGCGGCAGGCGCGCGCCAGCGGCCCCGATATGAGCCCGAAGACCAGTATGACTACGAGCCTCAAGCCCAGGATCGGGCCTCCGGAGACCAGGTAGGTTATGATGCCTTGATGGCTCGGGTAGCAGAACATGCATGGTCGGTGCAGTCCTTACGGCATATACATTTGAGACACAGGCTCTAATGTTTGAAACTTCTGCAATTTGAAGTAATATAACACGCAAGCCCAGCATCGGCCTGCGGAGACCAGGTAGATTGTGATGCCATGGCTCGACCAGCACGATAGAAGACAATCACAGCTCTCATTAATCTTGTGAACTAGTCAAAATTTTGGTTAGAACTGTAGTGCTGGAGATAAGCTGATTTATATCTCTTTCCAGTGGTACTTTCGAGAAATTTGGTTTCAAAAATCTGGCCCCGGCATGGAAGGATATGTACTATCAGTAGTCCTAATAAATCTCGTTGTCCCTCCAGCAGGTGGTGCTAGTGTCACAGGACGAGTACGACGCCCTCTACCGGGCGGACGAGCGACGTGACCAATACGAGCCGCGTCCCGTCCAGAGGGCGCCTGCGAGGACCAAAGCACCGCCCCAAGAGGGCCCCAAGCAGCCCCCTGTGCAGACTATCAGGAACTACAACAAGGTAAATATATCATACATACATACATACATAAATCACGTCTTTCTCCCTTACGGGGTAGACAGAGTCTAAGGTGACAAGACCCAAAGGCCACGCTTAGCATGATTGTGGGCGTATAGATATAGGTGGAAAGGGGAATCAAAATAGTGATGGGTAGCTAGCCGCATCGCCTATATGATTCCTACGCCCATTCCCTCGATGGACTTTAAAACTTGGACTTTTTGAATATATCATAATCTCTAGTAAGTATATTTATTAATTTATTTCCGAGATTTTGAAAATGGCTGTCTGAACATTACTGCCGAGGCCTGGAAAGTTGGGAATAGCCTGATGAGGAGGTTTGCAAGCCGAGCAAGGCGAGGCTTGTGAAGAGACGAGTCAGGCAATTCATGTTTCCGCCGAGGAATGTATAGTGCTTTTCTCAAACAATGTTAATCAAATAATAAAATAAAAGAATGGAAACAAATAGATTCAAACACGTACAGAACACTATTTTACCGACTTCTAAAAACTTTTTTCAAATCATAGACATTATAAACAGAAAATTAAAAATAAACTCACACACGCACTGCGATGAAAACTGAGCGGTTGGCCTGGCTGTATGAATTATTCTATCGTCCTCTCAATTTTACATGCAATTGCTTGAAGGATTAAAAGTTAACGTAGCGGGAAAAAATGTATTTTAGTACATTGCATTGCATTTACTTTTGAACGATTGACAGGACATAAGTATTAAGCAAGAGTAGACACCATCTAAGAGAAATATATCGGATAGTTCATCTAGTATTTATGGAACCCCTAGAGACGTGCGAAAAAGTGTTGTATGATGACCGTAGAAGTAGTACCTAATGAATGCGAGCGCATTAGACAATATGGTTTCTGTTTCCGATCTGAGCCAGAAATTCAAAAACCATGATTTTAACTAAGCATTTGTTTCTTTACTTCCAGGTTAATGATGACGGCAGCTTCACCTTCGGCTACGAGGCCGCCGACGGCTCCTTCAAGGAGGAGACCCGCGGCACCGACTGCGTCGTCCGCGGGAAGTACGGCTACGTAGACCCCGACGGCAACAAGCGCGAGTTCACCTACGTCTCCGGTAACCCCTGCGACCCCAACAAGCCCAACGAAGAAGACGAACCCGAAGCCCCCGCCCCCGACTCCGCGGAGAGAGACGACGGCATCCCCAACTACCCGACCAGACCCGCCGTCCGACCAACGACCACTCGACCCACGACTTACTTCCAAAACGACTTCAGAGATGCTGACGAAGATGAGGTTGAGGAGGAGCCTCTCCAGCATATCAGGCAGCGCGTCGTCCAGCGCCCGACCCCTAGGCGTCCAGCGTATCAGTCCCAACAGATCGCCATTACCCCCCGCCCTGTGGCTGTGACGACCCCTCGTGCGCTCCCACCTGCAACTACCTTCCGTCCTCAGTTACTCCAAGTAACTGCTAAGCCTCAGTACAGTCCTGAGCCTGTAGCCTACTCCCCGTCTCCGATCCCCAACTACTCTCCGTCCCCTGCGCCTAGCTACTCGCCCTCACCATCCCCTGCTGTGATCACGACGTCCAGACCTGGCGGCGGACAGATCGACTTCGCCGCTGAGTTTGCTAAGTTCCACCGCGAGCAACAGCAGTCTCCTGCACCAACTGGAGCTACCAACGCACCACTTAAAGCTGCGTCTCCGAGTGGCAACCCTCTGTATTCCACTGAGTTAGTGTACGATCCTTCAAGCGGTAGTTACAACACCCAGCTGTTCCAATCTTTGCCATCAACAAAGGGAGAATTGAACCTGAACGGTCGCCTGCAACCCTACGTAGCTCAACAGCAGCAGCCTCAGCGTTTCGTTCCTTCTCCCCAATTGCCGTCTATTCCCTCGTCTCCGGCTTCAACGCCATTGTTCAGGCACCAGATCCAGCACGCTAATCCGCAAGAGGTGTATCAGAGGCAGCAGAATGAGAACCAATTCCAGAATTCTCAGCAGCTGTTCGCCCAGCAGCAGCAGTTGCAGCAGTCTCAGTTGCAGAGGGATAGGGCTGCGGCGAGAGCCCAGGCGCAGAGGCTGTCGATAGGACAGGGCCAGCAGCACCAGCAGCACCAGCAGCCTCAAAGAGCCGCGGCAGGCCCTCAGTACTATTACGTTGCCCCACGCGGGGAAGCTCCCTCGTCAGGCCAGATCGACGCGTTCCTCAGAGGGCACGGCATCCAGTTCTAGTTTCTCTATTAGTAGAATACCTTTGAGCTAGATAAATAAAATTAGCGACCAATTTCAGCCCAGACTTAAAGAACCGTTCGCTTCGAACGCTACTGCGCTTTTCGCTAGTTTTCTTAAGAATTCATCACATGTTCCGAGCTTCATAGCGTCATTTTGGATGTTTCACCTGTTGACTGATTTCATACGTGTTATCCAGGCCTGTCTGCAAGGCCATACCAGGATGTTTGAGAACAACTTATTGGTCGATGCGATCGTGTGGAGTGTTATTATCTAGTTGGATTGCGGCAACGCAGCTGCCTCGCTGATCTAAAACGGCGTCCACTTACGCCCTTTTAGAATAGCGTGGTGGCACTGTAAATAGTTGAAGTACGTGTCTAATCAGTACCTTATCGTAAATAGGCGTAAGTGTAATTAAGCCCGCCGGCTAGTCGACGTCGCGCGGGAACAATGTAAAAACTTTATTGTAATTTTTGTAATTTTTGTTTTAATAATAAATTATATTTTTTATAATTACCGTGCTGTTTTATTTTGTAGCGTAAAATATTGTTTCATTTGGTAAAATCAGATGAAGCCAGCTAAAATGCTCAGGGGCCCGATTTTTGAAAGCACATGTGCGAAAATACCGCTCGAAAGTGGTGAAAAATTGTGCTGAATTTGAATTACAAGTAATATAGAAGACAATCACAGCTCTCATTAATCTTGTGAACTAGTCAAAACTTTGATTAGAGCTGTAGTTTTGGAGATATAGGGCATACTGAAAATTTCTGTAACTGGCCACTTTTAAAAAGAAAATGAATAAGGCAATAAAAGGATTTGAAAAAACAAACATTTTAACAAAAAAAAACCGACTTCACTACGCACTAAAAAGAAAAAAATTATTGCATAATATTCTTCTACAACTTAATAATTAACTTACTTTTTCTACTTATCAATATATAGGTACGATCTAATGTTGTTACAATTATTGTTATTTCTGGAGTCGGTGTCAGCCAACGTACGCTTGTAACTACATACATAGTTACAGGTGAGATGTGCTTGTGTATAAAAGGGGTACGTATTAAAATACATAAAGTTTAAAATGTATAATGGGTTAAAATACATAATGGTTTATAATATATAATGCGATTTTCTCAGAAAGTTACAAATTAACAGGATTGTTATAAAACAAACCTAACCTAACCTAAACCAATCTATAGATTACGATATCAAAAAAGTTCATTTAGCTAATAGTTTTACAGAAAATTGCGTTATACATTTTGAACCATTATGTATTTTAACCCATTATACATTTTAAACTTTATGTATTCTGATCCGCTCCCGTATAAAAGTTAATTTGTGAAAAAGTATTTGTTAAAGTATTCCCGTATTATTGTTGCTGGGTATATTGTAGTGTTTCCTTGGCTGACACCGACTACAAAAATAACAATAATTGTAACAACATTAGATCGTACCTATATATTGATAAGTAGAAAAAGTAAGTTAATTATTAAGTTGTAGAAGAATATTATGCAATAATTTTTTTCTTTTTAGTGCGTAGTGAAGTCGGTTTTTTTTTGTTAAAATGTTTGTTTATTTTTTTAATTTTTAGTGAATCTGAAGAACACTAACACTTTTTTCTGAATATGGGTAGACCTACTAAACGTGCTGCCATTTCAATTTGGTCCAGTTCTGACAATGGCACCCCTGAAAAAACCGTATAAGTCTGAAATTAGCATTATTAAGTATCTATGTGTGCGACAAATCGTCCGTTTCATTTAACCGGCGCTGTCATATGAGCAGCACGTTTAGTAGGTCTACCCATATTTAGAAAAAAATGTTAGTGTACTTCAGATTCACTAAAAATGTATCAAATATTATAAATAATATAAGTCGGTTTTTTTTTGTTAGAATTTTTGTTTATTTTTTGATTTTTAGTGAATCTGAAGTACACTAACATTTTTTTCTGAATATGGGTAGACCTACTAAACGTGCTGCTCATATGACAGCGCCGTTTAAATGAAACTGACGATTTGTCGCACACATACTTAATGCTAAATGGAGGTCTAAAGGAGAGGCCTACGTCCAGCAGTGGACTTGTAATGGCTGAGATGATGATGATGACTTAATGCTAATTTCAGACTTATATGGTTTTCTCATGGGTGCCACTGTCAGAACTGGACTAAATTGAAATGGGACCACACGGTAAGCACCAGCTTTCAAATAAAAAAAGAATCATTTAAATCGCTTCGCCCAGTCGAAAGTTATGAGGTAACAAACATAAAAAAAAAAAAAAAAAAAATACAGACGAATTGAGAACCTCCTCCTTTTTTTGAAGTCGGTTAAAAATTGCTCTTCGGCAGTATTTTACTTTTTAAATTGCGAGACTGTCATTTGTTTTTTCACAGTGGCGTTGGATAGAAATTTGTTTGTGGCTGTTGCTTTTCTTAATCTTGAGAAAACTTGTCTTGTCAGACTTATGGTAGAATATGTGGGTTTCGCAACGGATTATGTATCCACTGAAGGAATTGCCTCCTAGACGGTATCCCATAATTCGTCTCTGATGTAAAGACTAACCCCCTTATTCATAAACGCTCTATAGGCCTCTGCTAACTTAGCAATCGTTTGTCCTTATCTGTGAAAGGTAAATGTCAAAATGACAGATAAGGACAAATTTATGACGTTTATGAATAAGGGGGTTAATATTTCTTGAGCTAGAATACTGAAAAAACATAAAACATACGATAAGATAAGTACAACCAATAATATGATTTAATTACTATCATGTACTCACGCCAGTGGCGTAACTATAAAGTTTGGGGCCCGTGGCAAATTCTTCAGGTCTCTTTCCTCAATATAAAAAAGTGCATCAGCGTCTCTTCTGTGCTCTGAACCAAGCCCGTTCGGGGCCCGTGGAGCTAGGGGCCCGTGGCATTTTGCCACTCTTGCCACCCTATAGTTACGCCATTGACTGAAGCACTAACCCATGAGGGGGTTTTCTGAAATAGTCCTAAGGTTCGACGACTTACAATCTTGAGTTTTTCGTTCAAACAGACACCTTTTCACTGGTTGTTATTTTTGTTGACTGTACTTGCATTATCATGCATAAAATATGATCACACCTCTCTCCCACAGGGGTAGACAGAGCTACACATTTGTATAGGTACCGAGTGTCAAGTCAATCAGTCAATCTGATCACAAAAAAGTGGGTCATACCAACAAATCTTAAGAACAACTTAACATAGGTACTAAATGCTAACATTGCAAGCTAAATAACAGTATACAAGAAGACACAACGAAGCAATATGTTCGTAACATATCTCTACTATATAAAAATAAGTCGGGTTTTCCTTCCTGACGCTATAACTCCAGAACGCACGAACCGATTTCCACGGTTTTGCATTCATTGGAAAGGTCTCGGGCTCCGTGAGGTTTACAGCAAAGAAAATTCAGGAACACAGCATAGTTCCCGCGGGATGGCGATAAGCGAATTCTGCGCGGACGGAGTCGCGGGCAACAGCGAGTTGCATATAAAATCACGAATAATTAAGACAATCTCGTCAGTTAAATCTATTTTTGCGTTACTCAATGTTTAATTAGCGTCGTTCGTCTAATTAAAAAATAAGATACACACTAACTATGCTGATTAAGGATAGAAACCGAATATAATTAACTATATTTTATATTGCATCCGCATTGCCGTCTAGACCAGTCAGACGTGACACATACACATATAACTTATATATACGATAAGGAAGGCAAACTAGCAAGAGAATCACCTAATGGTAAGCGAGCACCCCATTACACCCGCAACAAAGGAATGGAGATGCGTTGTCAGCCTTGACGGCTAGCATAGGTCTTGTGTCGGTAATTTCACCAGCTGTCTTACTCTCCCCGCCGGAACGCAGTAGCGCAAGTACTGCTGCTTGGCGGCAGGATTAGCGAGTAAGACGGAGATAGCGATGCGGACGGACCTTGCACGAGGTCTTGCCACCTGCATAATTGGATGCTTACTGGATGCTTATGCTTAGGGATGGATTGACGAGTAGAGATAGAGAGAGAGAGGTAATAGTTATGAATGTACAAATACATATTTCTTCTATGCTGGTCTGGGAGCAAAGACAAAACAGAATGTACCAGTTACTTCTCTTCCTGCGCAGGGTAAAAGCCCATCGAGGGAATGAGCGTATAGGAACAATGTTACAGGCGCGTGGCTAGCAACCTGTCACTATTTTGATTCCCCTTTCCACCTATACGCCCGCAACCATGCTAAACGTGGCTAGATCTTGTTACCTTAAGCTCTGTCTACTCCGTAAGGGATAATAATGTGATTTGTATGTATGTAATGTAAGCTTGTTTGTTTCTTTCTTACGCTTTTATATCTACTTAAACTGCTCAACCGAATCGGTTGAACCGATCGTGTTAAAATTTGATACAGAGATAGTAAGAGCATGGGAAGGACACAGCATAGTTGTCGTCCCGGAAATTGTAAATTTCTTCACCGCTCTCTGTTTAGTTCTAGTTATCTTCTTCTTCTTCTTCAGCCCTTTTTACGTCCACTGCAGGACATAGGCCTCCTCCAATGCACGCCATCTTAAGTGTCAGTTATCTATAATGACGTCTCTGTCTGTTTCGTAGTAATAAATAGAGATGGAGTCATAGTTAACTGACACTTAATATAATTGGAACTTAACAGAGTGGTGAGACAGGCCCTAAATATACGCATTTGGTTGGTATTTAATTCCCTACCTTCCTTACCTACTGCCTTTCTGTCTAGACGCCATGTTTTACTAGTAGTTACGAAATTTTATGTTTTCAAGGTCATAGCAAAATCATTAGTCAAAACGTATTCGCTCTAAGTTTGGTCTCGTTGCAATACTTGCCTCGCCTACGCATAAACCGCAATTGATCTATAATTCATCTATAGATCATTGATACATTGATAAATATAGTTTACTAGCTGTTGCCCGCAACTTCGTCTACATAGAGTTCGGTTATCGCTATACCGCAGGAATTACGCAATTTTCCGGGCTAAAAAGTAGGCTATGTGTTATTCCAGATTATAATCTATCTATGTTCCAAATTTCATTCGGATATGTCCAATCGTTCTGACGTGAAAGAGTAACAAACATCCATCCATACGTAGGTACTTACAAACTTTCGCGTTTTTAATATTAGTAGGATTTGTACAATGAAGAGTTGATGAGATTGTTGTTGACCTTGTCTTGTAAAAGAGAAGGAAAAATGACATGTTACCTGTAGCTTGTCAAACTGAGCATCTGATGATTCACAAGATCAAGACAGTTTCCGCCGCGGCTTTGTGTGTTAGAGTAGCGATTTTTCCAGTAGATTTTTATAATTTCTACAGCACCAGAAACAAAGAGGAAACAATCTGAGCGACAACATTTGTTTAAAATAGCTAATTCTAGAATCGATAGAAAAATTGTGGCACCTTCTTTAATCGCTGGGTAAGGAAGACGAAACAATATCGTGTCTTGTTTGAATGAAGTTTGACGATATTTGGTAAATTTTGTGATGATTTTTAGAATTATTTAATTAACTTTGATTTCATACAAACAAACTTTTTTTCTATATTAAATTTCTAAACGACGGATCCTCATCATTCCGTGACGCGTGCTATACCCCATCTGGGTTCGATTTCCGGCCATAGCTTTACTTTTCGGATTTTTCTATATTCTAACTTTCAGTGTCGTTCAGAAATTTAATTTCTAACGGTAAAACCGTAAAAGTAGACAAACAATCAAAAAGTAAAAATTCTTGATTACACCTTTTATTTTTAAATATTGTTGTAATGAGGCGCCATCTACAAAATAGATCTGGAACTAAAGTAGACCGTATGCTAGAACGGTCAAAGTCACGCGTTTGGGCTTGCCCTACTTGACCAAATTCAGACTAGAGTTGAAACTTTCACTTTATTAGTTCAACGCTTCTACAATAGGCGGCGCTGTTTGCCATGGCATACAATTCTTAATACAAAAGTGGCTCTTACGTTTTCAAACGATGACTCATTTTTAAAATGCGTGGGAATTTAAATAATAAGTTACGTTAATTACTAATTAATTACAATCTTGCTAAATGTGGCCTGTAGGTATATGTTAAATTAGGCTCGGTCTACCCCGTAAGGGATAATGACGTGATTTGTGTATGTATGTGTGTTAATTACTAAAACCTAAGCATCCTGCCTAAGCAAAATGTAGGCAGTTTAAGGTCATTTTGAATTGGTTAAGGATATACATAGATCGACAGAAAAGTAAATATTCTGCTTTTCGTATTATTTAATTTTGTTGTTATAACACTGACAAAAATAAATCATCTGTGAAAAATTAGATATCACATAGGTGATAGACAGACAGACAGACAGACAGACAGGCGGACAGTGGAGTCTTATCACCTTATTCGTAAACGCTCTGTAGGCCTCTGCTAACTTAGCAATCGGTCCTTATCTGTCATTTTGACATTTACCTTTCACAGATAAGGACAAACGATTGCTAAGTTAATAAGGGGGTAAGTAATAGAATCCCATTTCTACCCTGTGGGTACGGAACCCTAATAAAACGAAAGAACTGGAAGAAATCCCTTTTAGGTATAAGTTCGCATTTTTGCATTCGTGTTGTAAGTAGGTATTGGTCTTTTTCACGTGTTTTATGCACAATGAAACGTTATAAAACGTTAAACGTTAGACCGCCGCTAGCTAAAAGGGTCAGCATTATGCTGAGATGGGTCCATTTCGTGATGTATGTCCTTATGTTTTTTACTTCTTTTCTTTTGTTTCTGTAACTTGAATATCTATGTCACGAAAAGATGTTTTCTTTCTTTATACATACATACATACAAAAATAATAATAAATTAACAAAGGGTCTCAGACGCTTCTGTGTATTTAAAAAAAACAGTTCGTAAGTAAAGTTCCCATAATCAAATCGTAACCATAATTATGAGGCTATTCTTTTTCTCTCCATATGACATAATAAAATTATGCGCTAATATGCGTGTGCGCATTATCGTAATTATCTGCATTGATCGATTGCGCAATACTGGAAAATAGAACTATCCTTCTTAGATCATTCGCGGAAAAACCTCTTTTATATATAATACAAAAAACTACCGTTTTACTTAATCCTACCGACAAGCAGCAGTGCTGACGTTGCTGTGTTCCGCAGGTGACATTTCTAGTACATGAGGTATTGCATCTAGGCTGGTAACGCATTTGGAATTGTTTGGCATTGCCGGTGTCCATGGGTGGTGACTTACCATCGGGTGACCCGCTAGCTCGTTTTCCACTGTACTTAATTAAACATTTATTCAAACTTACCCTGTGCTCATATTTTGTATTTTGAGTGAATCACTCCCCGATTCCGAAATTCGGAAACGGACTAGAGTTGTGGATGTCGGAACTAGAATAACAATACAATACAATAATTATTTATTGAACACCACATATAACACCCAAAATAGAAAAAAGGTAGGTATAGAGAATATTACAAGATAACAATAGGCGGCCTTATCGCTACAGCGCGATCTCTACCAGACAACCATAATGGACTGCTGGAGAAAAGAACAGATCTGGGCAGGTGGTGCAATTTAGAATATATGTATATTAATATACAAAGTAGTGAAAACACATAATACATTATACGTGAAACACACAGTTATAATTATAATAAACATGCATACATACATATATCACGTCTTTATCCCTTACGGGGTAGACAGAGCTTAAGCTACTTTAGGGTAACAAGACCTAAAGGCCACGTCTTCCATGCTGGTCTGAGAGCAAAGAAAAAACATAGAATTTACAAGTTGCTTCTCTTCCCGCGCAGATGGTAAATGAGCGAAAATCATAGGAATCATGTTACAGGCGATGCGGCTAGCAACCCAAAAATGTTGATTCCCCTTTCCATTTATACGCCCACAATCATTCTAAACGTGGCCTTTAGGTCTTGTTGACATGTCAACTCTGTCTACCATGTAAGGGATAAAGACGTGATTTGTGTATGTATTGTATGTCTCCACACTCAATTTGGTTACATAACATTTGATATCATAAATGAATTAAAACCAACAATAACAGATTAATTAACTACTCCAAAAAACTGATATTAAAAATAGATTTGCGTATTCCAACAATAGCGGCTTTGTTCGATTGTGATTTAAGGCGGCTTTGTCTGTGATATTGGAATCCGTGGTAGGAAAAGTTTACTTTACAAACCTACAGAATAGATTTAGAATTAAATCGCAGAGACTTTATACGGCAGCACTTCTTCTTCATCTTTTCTAATATGGCCCCATCGAACCATGCGATGATTTCGCCAATGTCAAGGTAATAAATACAGTAGGTATTCAAAAATCTTGTGACAAAAATGTCGGCAACGTTGTACGGTAGAACATGGTCATAAGACCAGTCCCCCCCCCCCCTGTCGGGCTCTTAGCCAACGGATAATGATATCCCTCGGAGACCGCCAGGAAATCATTAACCGGTGCCCAGGGTGCACCGGAACAAGCACTGCACTTCCCCTCAGAGGAATCCAAAAACGAACCGCAGCTCTTGATCACACGCGGAGGTAACCCGACTCGCACCCCTGGCTACGGCAGCACTTAATAAATATGGTTTCTTTTTGAGCTGTCTTACTGCATTTGCAGGTGAATGAGAAAAAGCATTTTTTTAAATTGTTAAATTGTTTTTTTAGGCAACGAACCTTGCGACAAAAGTCCTCTTAATATTTTGCTGAAGCACAATACCCTGTCTTCCCACGAGTTACTCCGAGTACAATTCGTACACGGCCATATTCGAGCGGTGGCTTACCACCAACTTAATCGGCTACGTCTTTTATGGGACTTTAATTTTAATAAATGGCAAGCTTACGAAATTAGGTGCGGTTATTTGAGCTCCTGTGTCTGTCTGGCAACCGGGGTAAACAGAATTCAACCGATCTGTCAAAGTTCGCAATGTAACTAAAACCCCACCATCCTTGCTGATTCATATTCCTTTTGGCTACTTGTTTTGTTAGTTTGGATATTTTTTTCGCGTAAATAGTTTCCCTACTTTTAATTTAAAAAAAAATTGACATATGGCAATGATATATCTCTCTAATCTGTGGCCATTATGCGGGCCCAATAAAAAAGAAATTTAACTAAAATGGCGTACGATTCCTGCATGTGCCTGAATGGGCCTTAAGACGTTTTTGTTTGTCAGACACTTGCAGGAGTATTCTTAGTGTACCTAAGTTTTCGGTCACAAAATACGTCTCGACTGCGTTTGCTTTAAAAAGTCAAATATTATGAGAGCGGTTTGTTGCCGTTTCGATCCGCAAGTGGCGCTGCCAATTTTTCCATAGTAATTGAGACGTTTACGTGAACGCGTTCGAGACGTTTTTATATGCGAAAATTTTCACTAGGGGCTCAGATATCACGCGTGATGAAGTGAGGGATTTTGTTTGAAGTATTAAACATACATACATACATACATAAATCACGTCTTTATCCCTTACGGGGTAGACATAGCCTAAGGTAAAAAGACCTAAAGGCCACGTTTAGCATAATTGTGTTCGTATAGGTGGAAAGGGGAATCAAAATAGCCGCATCGCTTATAACACAATTCCGCCGTTTTTCGCCCGTTCCCTCAATGGGTTTTTACCAAGCGCGGGAAGAGAAGCAACTGGTATACATTCTATGTTTTTAGGGTTCCGTACCTCAAAAGGAAAAAACGGAACCCTTATAGGATCACTTTGTTGTCCGTCTGTCCGTCCATCCGTTCGTCTGTCAAGACCCTTTTTCTCAGGAACGCGTGGAGGTATGAAGCTGAAATTTATATCAATTACTCAAGTCTACTGTCCCTTGAAGCTGTGAAAAAATCAAACTTCTAAGCCAACGCAATCAAAAGATACAGCCGTTTATGTCGCAAATTTCCGCAAATTTTCAACTCTCAAGGGAATCAAAACCTACAAGGTAGTTCCCGTGAACGCAGAATCTTGAAATTTGGTATGAAGGTAGGTCTTATAGCACAGATTAAAGAATAATTGCGAAAACCGTAAATGTGTATGTATGTCTGTATATAGCAGTGACCAATATAAAGTAACCCCACACTGCGTACATTTTGCTTTGGAACAGGGCTCTGCTTACACTGGTTTTAGATATTTATAGATAATGATACGGAACCCTCGGTGCGCGAGTCCGACTCGGACTTGACCGGTTTTTCTTCGTTCCCAAACCAGCATGGAAGTGGAAGATACACATACATACATATATCACGTATTTATCCCTTACGGGGTAGACAGAGCCTAAGGTAACAAAACCTCAAGGCCACGTGTAGCATGATTAAGGGCGTATAGCTGTAAAGGGAAATCAAAATAGTGATGGGTTGTAGCCGCATCGCCTATAACATGATTCCTAAGACTTTCGCCCGTTCCCTCGATGAGCTTTTACCATCTGCGCGGGAGAAGCAACTGGTAAATTCTATGTTTTTTCTTCACTCCCAGACCAGCGTGGAAGACGTCAACATGGAAGTGGAAGATGAAGTATTAAAAACGTTGTCAAACCATACATATATTTAGTATTTCAGAAACTCGACTTTACGAAACTAAAGCCACGTTTGTACGCACAATCTATTTAAAGCCAGCCCAAAAACAATGACTCGCTTGACATTGGCTGCCGTGGGAACTTCCAACCCTGTAATAATTAACAAATATTTTAGAAACAAAAGGGCAATTAAGTAAAGCAGGCGATGGTTGCGGCGTGATGTAGAGTTACTCTTTGGCACGGTACGAACTTACCATGACGGCTTAATGCGATTCAATTCCTATTCAGTTTACCGAATGTACGAACCGACGAGCATGTATGAAGAGACTGATGACTGTGGATGAAGCGAAAGAAATATGTCAGGATCGTAGCAAGTGGAATAAAGTAGTCTCTGCCTACCCCTGTGGGAAAGAGGCGTGACGGTATGTTTGTATGTATGTATGTCACTTTAGGGTCGCTCGCTGTCAAACCAAAAAGTTAGGTACAGCTAAAACCAGAACTGAGTCTGAATTGCAGTTCAGGTGCGCTCGCTGTCAGATCCATACTAAAAAATTACAGCTAAAAAACCTGAACTGAGTTGGAATTGAATCGCATTAAGACGTCACGGTAAGACCCCAGAGCGTTTATTTATACCGGTTACTTTAACGTTAACTTTTACCATTACCTACCTACGATTTTGTCGTATATTTAAGAGAAATGAAATGTTATGTGAAAATCAACGGTTTTAGTTAATGCTGAAGTGACTTAATACAACTTCGTGCTTAGTAAAGTGAAGTACACATACATCACGTCTTTATCCCTTAGAGGATAGACAGAGTTTAAAGTAACAAGACCTAAAGGCGATGTTTAGCATGATTGTGGGCGTATAGGTGGAAAGGGTCAAAATCGAAATAGTGGTGGGTTACAGCCGTATTGCCTATAACATGATTCCTAAGATTTTTGCCCATGCGGGAAAAGAAGCAACTGGTACATTCTATGTTTTTCTTTTCTCCCAGACCTTGATCAGATTAAGTACGTCTAAATACCAGTCGACCGAAAAACTACGGTACGTATCGTTTTAATTGTTCTCGTATTTTAGACCCGTGCAAAGAAATGTGTACATGCTTATTAACGCTAACCTTGACACTTTTCAAGCATTTTAAAGACAAACTATGCCTGTAGTGTAAGAATATGTATCTAGACAACGTTTCAAAAACAAGTACCATACGCTCTTACATCAGCGTAATAAGGTCGTGGGACATATGTTTGAGAAGTTCCTATCGATAACTTATTTTTGCACTTGACCGTACCTACAATAGAAATTTTAATACCAAAAACACAACACACACAATCACGTCTTCGTCCCTTACGGGGTAAACAGAGCCAAAGGTAACAAGACTAGGTAGCCACGTTTAGCAAGATTGTGGCCGTAGGTGGAAAGAAACCAAAACACAAAAGTCTATAATAAAATCGTTTATTTCAGACAACAGCGTTTGGTCCATATTTTGTTAGTTAAAATCGAATATTAAGTATGTTTATGTTAGTATGTCATACTACAATAAGGGCAGTCACATTGGCTATAAATATACGAGATAGATTAATAATTATAATAAGATGAACAACCAATATAATTTAATGAAAAAAAAAATATATCAACTAAAGTAATAAAATTAATAATAATGATTTTTAACAATAAATAAATAATATAATAGAGACGACATTCCTTTTGCGACGAATTTCAAGTTTCAACGCCATTCTGTGCATCATCATTGTTATGTTCCATTTTAGGTATTTTATATCTATCGGTCAAGTCCCAAACTATAATTAACTGGCGAGCCGTTAACCTAAACGATGACTATGAGGAATGTCCACACGCACCTGCAAAGGCTCGGACAATTAAACAATTGGGATCTTACAGCATAAGTAGATGTGAAGAAAAAAGATTTTCCGTTTCAGATAATGAAATGACAACAATAGGCGCTTTGCGCAAACGTTCGCACGGCGGAAGACGCGAGTGGGGCGCTATTTTATATAGGGGACTTAGCGGCGCGGGCGCAGCCGTAGCCACGACATGCCGCTGCAAGTGTTCTAACGATGATCCTCCTCGTGATACTCGCGTGTCTCACCACCGCGACCGCAACCAACACAACCAAAGAAACAACGGAATCAACAACAACCAAAGAAATACTGAAAGCTAGCGAAACCGCCGACCCTTCTAAAGTCGAAATCGTTAAACAGATTAGACGGTTAAACGACGATGGATCGTACACTATCGGGTATGAAGCTGATGATGGCACTTTTAAAATCGAAAGCAGAGACGTCCGCGGCAATGTTAAAGGCACGTTCGGATATATAGATCAAGATGGTGAGATCAAACGTGTGACGTATTCGTCTTCCAGTGATAGTACTCCGGTGCCAGTGTCCACTAGTACTACTCCTAGTACGCCTACAATGGTAGTTAGAGTGAATAAAACTGTGTCGACTACGAGAAGACCGTTAGCTACTGTTGTGTACCCCACTCGAAGCAGCTTCACTACCAGAGGAACGGTTATCCAACCGATACCAAAAAGAAGGCTGCCGATCACATCCACAAGGTCAAACATGGATGCGACCACAGACAAACAAAAGCCAGAAGAATCTACAAGCAGCATTCTAAATCTTTACAAACCTAAAGAAGAAAGTGACAGTAAAACTAGAACTCAAATGTCGAGACCACATGCAAATGCAAAGGACGATTTAGTGCCTAAGCAGACAACTACGAAATTGCCCTCAACAGTGAAACCGGTTTACGAAAACACAAATGAAAAAGAACCAGCCGAACCCTTCAAAGCGAATACTATAAGAAGGGAATTGACAGGAACAAGTCCTAATCCGCACATGATAAACTTACAGCAGTCAGCAGGTGATGATTCCACCGACGTGTACGGCAGTCACTTGTCTTTGGGAACAGCGCGACCTCTATTCACCACGACGACGCCTCGGCCTCGTCTGATACCTATACATTCACTCGTAGCAGCGAGACAGAAGATACAAGAGCAGTACCAAGACTTACCAGATCAGGAAACGACTATAGAAGCTAGTACCGGCCGCGTATTCGATCACCAAAACGTAGTGACTTCTAACCCAGTGCCAGTGGTTCACATACCTCAAAGCGAAGATGACAGGATATACCAGCCGATCTACACGAGACCTGAAGCGACTGTGCAGTTCCGTACTAGAGAATATTTGAGAGACAATCCAGGGTCAGCGGTTCCCATTGGAAACCAGCGGCCCTTTCTCCAATACGAATACCAGAACAAAGTACTGGAGCCGCAGTTTGTGAAGGGTAATGCGCAAACGAAGGAGACTGCTCCTGAAGTGGCTACAGCGTCGCCGTACGATGCCCGTCAAGTGACCAGGATAATACCGGTACCAGTGGATGAAAGGGGTGTTCCGATCCAGCACTATCAATCAAGGTTCGTTAACCCCTATCGGCCAACGCCGCAGCCGCAGCCTGTCTACCAGCCAAGATACGAGCCGGTCATCGACGAAATGACATCCATCTCAGCACCCGTAAGTACAAGGGACCTCAAGCGATTGCTTCAGGTTCTGATTTACCGGCAGAACCGATTGCAGTCTTTGATGGACCAAATCGTAGCTCCAGGGCCACCGTACCAACCTCTGTTCAGACAAGAGCCGCAGTACGATTATAGGTATCAAAACCGTCAGTACCAAGACGACGAGCGTTACGACTACAGGTATGATCAGCAGAAGTTCAGGCAGCAAGAGGTCTATTCGAACCAAGTGCAGAATTACGAGAATCCTCAGTATGAAAGTCAGCGCTACGTGCCAAGACGTCGTCTATATACACGGCCTTACGATGCCGATAGTAGCTCTTCTAACAGAGTAGAAGAAGCGCCGGAGTACCTCCCACCTGATATACGAGAGGCTTTGCTGTTGAAGATGTTGATGCTTGCCATCAGTCCTGACTTCATGCCGACGCCAGCGCCCGCTACTGAGTTGACCACGGCAGCACCAACAAGAAAACAAGTAAGGAACGTCCAGATCATTGGAGAAGAGGGATCCGTGGATGATATGAAGAGATCCATGAGGCATTAAGGCAAGTGGCGGTAGTGTACTAATACCAGCATGACAGTAACTTCGAGGGAGATGTAGATGGCTCGTGGAGATTGAGATATCCGAACGCCAACACCGAAATAGTTTATTTTATAGCCTAATTTATCGAGTGATCATAATTAATACTCAATTAATGTAAATACTTTTTAAATTTTGTACTAAATATTATTTTAATTATGGCGCTGTTTCATTTTTATTTTATTTTGAACAGCTGAAAACTTAACGGCTCCGACAATACTCTCAAAGCTGATTCGTGAACAATTATAACTCACGATCCGCCCAAGCTTCGCCAGGTTACTAAACTACACATAACCTTATGAGAATCAGCCTATCCATTGATGAACCTCGCATTACAATCCGTTGTGTAGTTTAAAAGATCTAAGCGTTACATGCAACACACAAACGACGTGGAGCGACTTTGTTTCATACTATCTAAAGTTTGTATTGGGTTTTAAGTACCTGATATATTTCAGGCACTGCTTGATGAAATTATTAGAATTATATTACAGAAGAACAAAAGCCCAAAGATTAAACTGATGATAAAATTTTCTGTAAATTCCATTCCAAATCCACTTACATAAAGATATTTCAGATTTATATCAGAATTCTCAACGCCAATATACAAATGTCTGTAGGCGTAGAAAAACAACCAGTTGTGACAAAGACAGATGATAAGAATAGTCCAATTTCAAATTTAAATAGAGCCATTGTTTCTGCCGCACTGTCCCACACACCCACTAAGTGAGGACACAGAATGCATTACATTGCCTAACGCAACATAATAACTTGGACAGAAAAATTCGTCTAGAATCCACCACGGATTTAGTTAAAATTGATCGTTGCGCAATTAGGTTTTACATTCAAAAATCACTCTTAATCTTTATTGTTAACGTCTTCTTCGTTAAAAATTGCTTTGGCTTGACAATAGTATCCGTCATTACTTTGAGATGCATTACGTTATGCATTGACATCACACATAATTTTAAAAGGTATTGCGCGGTTTCACATCTTTGGTTAATTGTGGCTCATTCGGCCATTACGAGAGACCGTTATATTTCAACGGGTCTTTAGTATCGTTCTCTTCTTCGATATATATGCTATCGAATTGACTCGATTCATTATTTTGTATTAGCTATTATTGACAGAAATTATATTTTGGTTATACATAGACGTTTCTTCTTCTCCTTATTTTAATATGGCCCCATCGATCGATGCGATGATTTCGCCAATGTCAAAGTAATAAATACAGTATTCAAAAATCTTGTGACAAAAATGCCGGCAACGTTGTACGGTACACGGTCAAAAGACCCCTCCCCCATGTTGGGCTCTTAGCCAACGGATAATGATATCCCTCAGAATCTGCCAGGAAATCATTAATTGATGCCCAGGGTGCACCGGACCAAGCACTGCTCTTCCCCTCGGACGGATCCAAAAACGAACCGCAGCTCTTGATCACACGCGGAGGTTTCTTAAAAAACATACTGATTATACGGAAACGCAAATAACATAAACAGAACCGCAGTATTATTTTTGACAATGTAAAAGTGACAGTTGACGTAGTTTTTTTAATTCTTAGCTTGTTTTAGACACGAAGCTTATCAGCCATTAAATCTCACAAATGTCATTTCAACCATTTAAAAAAATATTTCTAGTTAATAATAGCAAATAAAAATAAAAGAGCTGCAGTTCTTAGATTATTAAGACGTCGGCTGACGAAAAAAAAATAATTTGCACCTCTTGAAAAACTTTATTTAGCCAGTAGACGTTTACGTGAACGCGTTCGAGACATTTTTATATGCGAAAACTTACACTAGAGACTCCGCTGTCACGTGACCTTGTTAGTATGCGATTTTTTGTCGCCAGGCGTCATCTCTAAGACACAATTACAAACTCCCGTGGAACATCTATTACTTACCAGGGACGAGAGAAGGCGCTGTTTTTAAATGGTACTTACTATCAAATGAGGCAAGAATTTTACTTCTTGATTTTTAAACCTAATAGGTCTAGTTTAGACACAAGAGTGATGTAAGTAAAATCGCGAGCGTGTAATGGTGTCCACAAGGTCGCTATGTGGTTCACAATAGACAGCCTTCACGGTGTAAATACTTTAAAAACTGGTGAGTTAAATGAACAAATTGCCACTCAAAGTGTGTAGTAAGCCCAGTTTGGACTTACAAGAAAAATCCTAGTTTCACCACATTGCCAGGCCGATGCGAACGGGTTATAATAGAAGTCTTTATCCCAGTTGTGCTGTTTGGGGTAATTTCTTATTCTATATCATATGCCGACCACAGATTATGCAAAAATGTTCTGTTTCAAGTTGATGACGTCAGAGTTTCGCGGTCACATGAAGGCCGAATGAAAAATAGTTAAAACCAAATCTGATTATGGGAAATAATCCTGAAATGTATTTTGAATCAGTGTCCGTTGTAAAAAATAGACAATGCCAATTGTGGGCGTATAGGAGGAAAGTTGAATCAAAATAGTGATGGGTTGCTAGCACCGCGTATAGCATATTTCCTAAGATTTTCACCCATTCTCTCCATGAGCTTTTACCATCTATCTATACAAAATATAAAGAGGAATAAACGTGGCCTTTACGTCTTGTTACCCTAGGCTCTGTCTACTAAGTAAAAGGGATAAAGACGTGACTTGTATGTATGTATGTATGCAGACGACCGGATGGCCCAGTGGTTAGAGAACCTGACTATGAAGCTTGAGGTCCCGGGTTCGATCCCCGGTCGGGGCAGATTTTTGTATGAAAAATACGAATGTTTGTTCTCGAGTCTTGGTTGTTTAATATGTATTTAAGTATGTATTTATCTATATAAGTATGTTTATCCATTGTCTAGTGCCCATATCACAAGCTTTGCTTAGTTTGGGGCTAGGTCAATTGGTGTCAATTGTCCCAAGATATTATTATTATTACTATTATTATGTTCCAGAACGTTCTTTACCCCTAACCCACATACATAGTCATACATAATACTTACACAATAGCCCTGAGAACAGTGAGAACATATCGGATGGTGGAGGACTCCCACGGCCTCACACAAAACAACATAGCAACAATAGGTGTGCGTTATTATGGAGTGTGTTGAAATATGCGCTGTTAATGTGTTATATGAAGTTCCGGGGTGTATGTGCATGAATAACTGGGGGGTTACCACAACCGCTTAACGCGTGCCAAGTTCTATAAATAAATAAATAAATAAATAAATATTAGGGAACAATTCACACAAATTGACCTAGTCCCAAAGTAAGCGCTAGTAAGGCTTGTGTTATGGGTACCTACTAGACAACGATATACATACTTATATAGAGAAATACATACTTATATAGATAGAAACATCCATGACCAAGAAACAAATATTCGTGCTCATCACACAAATATATGCCCTTACCAGGATTCGAACCCGGGACGCTTGCTTCGCAGGCAGGGTCACTACCAACCACCTACCAACTAAGCCAACCACGTCGTCTATGGAGCGAGGGACACAGTTGCGGCGGTCTACTATAGAGGATTATTTGGAAACTCTTTGGCACCGCTTATTTTTAGGCTTCCGTGCACAAAGACTTCGCTGTCCGTCCGTCTGCCACCAGGTGTATCTCATGAACATTATATGTAGACAGTTGAAATTTATACAGATGATATCTCTGTTGCCGCTATAACAACAAATTCTAAAAACAAATTCGTTTGCCTTCCTATTCATATAAAAAAAAAAATTTAAACTAAATATATAAGGCTCCCATACAACAGACATGATTTTTTGCCGTTTTATAGATAATGGTACGGAACCCTTCGTGTGCGAATCCGACTCGCACTTGGCCGTTTTTTTTCTTGTGCTGTCTGTGTCTTGACATTATTATTATGTTTATTTAGTTGTTAATTTCATACATACATACATATATCATGTCTTTATCCCTTACGGGGTAGACGGAGCCTAAGGTAACAAAACCTTAAGGCCACGTTTAGCATAATTAAGGGCATAGGAAAGGGAAATCAAAATAGTGATGGGTTGCTAGCCGCATCGCCTATAACATGATTCCTAAGACTTTCGCCCATTCCCTCGATGGTCTTTTACCATCTGCGCGGGAAGAGAAGCAACTGGTACATTCTATGATTTTTCTTTAGTGCCAGACCAACGTGGAAGAAGTTGTTAATTATTTAATTCAATTCATTTAATCATTCAAGTCATGTTCATTACATAAATACTAATATTTACTCGGCGGGGCTATGTCATTTTTCGGGATAAAGTGTATCCTATGTTTTAACACACACACACACACACACAGAAATCACGTCTATATCCCATACGGGGTAGACAGAGCTTGAGGTATCAAGACCTAAGGGCCACATTTAGCATGATTGTAGGCGTATAGGTGGAAAGAGGAATCAAAATAGTGATGGGTTGCTAGCCGCATCGCCTATAATATGACTCCTAAAACTCGCCCATTCCCTCGATGGGCTTTTACCATCTGCGCGGGACGAGAGGCAACTGGTACATTCTATGTTTTTCTTTTTCTCCCAGACCAATATGGAAGTATGTTTCTATGTTTTAATCAACATACATACATACACATATCACGTCTATATCCCTTACGGGGTAGACAGAGCCTTTGGTAACAAGACCTAAAGGCCACAATTAGCATAATTGTGGGCATATAGGTGGAAAAGGGAATCATAATAGTGACGGGTTGGGTTGTGTCTATGGGTTTAATCAAGGGTACCAGTTATCTCCTTACCAAATTTGATCCTTATCCGTCCAGTCGTTTCAGCATTAAGAAGGAACAAACATACATACTCACTCACATCATAAACTTTCGCATCTATAGTATTTACTAGCTTCTGCCCGCGACTCCGCCCGTAGAATAAACTTGACAACTTTGGCTTACCCTTAAAGTGAAACCAACAAAATAGAATTTTCCAATTTTTTAATTGTTTTACAAAAATTATCTTACAACAGTCTACGTATTTACAAAATTGCTATAACCTAGTAGGATCCGAAGGTGATGTCGTGCAGGGGGGCGGAGCCTCCCGCGGGGAGGGCGTACTCCTTGAGTAGCTGATCGAGCATGGAGAACGGCTGGCTCTGACTCCTGGGCTGTTGGAAGTTGTTCTGGTTGTATCTGGAAAATTATAAATGTGAATATATAAAAAGCCGTGGTAGCCTAGTGGTTCGACCTGTGTCCTCTCACGCCGAGGGTTATGGGTTCAAGATCTGAGTTTTTCGCAATTTATGTGCGATATTGCATTTGAAATTTGCCATGAGCTTTTCGGTGAAGGGATACATCGTGAGGAAATTGGCACACATCTGCGAAGCAGTTCAATGGTGTGTGTGAAGTTTCCAATCCACACGTCCGCGTTGGAACTATAGCCCTGTCATTTTTAAGAGGCCTGGGGCCTTACTATGACGTCTTAATGCGATTCAATTCCGACTCAGGGTTTTAGCTATCATTTTTAGTATGGATCTGACAGCGAGCCAATTTAAACTGAATCGGAATTGAATCGCATTAAGACGTCATGGTAAGGCCCCTGTACCGAGCAGTGGGACACAGCCTGGAAATGATGCTGATGAAACCAGATTCTAATAAGACAAACAGTAGAAAAATTGCCCCAAGTCGCTGCCCGTGGGTAGCAAGGTAATAGTTATTTGTGTCACAAGGGAGCAAAATGGTGTATTTACGGCGAGGGCGCTACATTGAATCCAGAATGTAGCGAAGGATTCTACAATAGAATCCTGAGCGTAGCGAGGGATCCTAAAGTGGAATCCAGGGCGCAATAAGGGGTTTCAAGTGTTAACGCCCAAGATGAAAATAATTTTGCTCCCGAGTGGCTCGTACAACATTAAAGAACTTGAAAAAAAGAAAACTAAATATGATTAAAGAACTATCAGCATAGAAAATGGAGTTTAACAATTATCAACTTCAACAAATTCCATTTGCAACAAAACACTTAGAAAAGCCTTGATCAGAAAAGTTGCACTGTGTTCCCTCTCGTCAGGGAGCAAAGCTTACTTTTTTGAATGGGAGGTGTGAACCTTTTATTGTTGCACTTTCGCAAAGTAACGCCTGTTTCAATAAAATTACCTGGGCTCAGCGGGGGCTGGCGCGAAGTCCTGCGAGTATTCGACCTGGGGCTTCGGCGTGAAGGACTGGAACTGCGGCGCCGGGCGGAAGTCGGGCTGGCGGGGCTGCGGGCGCGGCTGCGGCTGCGCGGGCGCGGCGTTGAAGAAGCTCTCTCGGTCTACCGGGGCCGGCGCCGCGCCGGAGAAGAACTGGGGCTGAGGAAAACGAGCTCGAATGAGTTGCTTTCTAAAACTAAAAGTTTAACAGATTTCAAATGTTGATATTTGTCTTCTTCTTATGGTGCCTCTCCAACTAGTGAAGGTTGGCAGTCAGCTCCGCATACTTCCCACGGTCCCTGGCCAGGTTGAAAAGCTCTGCTGCACTTGTGATTCCAGTCCATTCCCGGATATTTTGCAGCCAAGATCTCTGCAAGATGTTATG
Source organism: Pandemis cinnamomeana (assembly GCA_932294345.1). Taxonomy (NCBI): domain Eukaryota; kingdom Metazoa; phylum Arthropoda; class Insecta; order Lepidoptera; family Tortricidae; genus Pandemis; species Pandemis cinnamomeana. Next base: position 14,461,792 of record OW028710.1, on the reverse strand, counting down.
GGCGATGCGGCTAGCAGCCCATCACTATTTTGATTCGCCTTTCCACCTATAGGTCCACAACCATGCTAAACGTGGCCTTTGGGTCTTGTTACCTTAGGCTCTGTCTACCCCGTAAGGGATAAAGACGTGATTTATGTATGTATGTATGTAAGATCTCTGCGCCCAACAGCTCTTTTTCCAGCCACTTTGCCCGTGATTATATGACATTTGTCAGGTAATGGTAATAATTCAGATTACCGTGGCTGTAGCACTGTTTAGTGTTGCTGTGGCGTGTGATTGCTGAAATTGAATCTGTTTGACTCTATTTAGCGGCTGTTGAATTACGGCGTCACTTACTTTGAGCGGCGTAGCAACGTGTATTATTCAGCTGTTTTTGCGTTACACGCTGTCTCTACCTTCGGTGGCCTAGGTGCAGCGGATTGCTGTGGCCGGTACTGTGGCTGTGGCGCTCTGTACTGTTGCTGCGGTTGCGGCTGTGGCGCCCTGTACTGCGGCTGTGGCACCCTGTACTGTTGCAGCGGCTGCGGCTGTGGCACCCTGTACTGTTGCTGCGACTGCGGCTGTGGCGCCCTGTACTGCGGCTGTGGCACCCTGTACTGTTGCAGCGGCTGCGGCTGTGGCGCCCTGTACTGCGGCTGTGGCACCCTGTACTGTTGCTGCGACTGCGGCTGTGGCGCCCTGTACTGCGGCTGTGACACCCTGTACTGTTGCAGCGGCTGCGGCTGTGGCGCCCTGTACTGCGGCTGTGGCGCCCTGTACTGCGGCTGTGGCACCCTGTACTGTTGCTGCGACTGTGGCTGTGGCGCCCTGTACTGCGGCTGTGGCACCCTGTACTGTTGCTGCGACTGCGGCTGTGGCGCCCTGTACTGCGGCTGTGGCACCCTGTACTGTTGCTGCGACTGCGGCTGTGGCGCCCTGTACTGCGGCTGTGGCGCCATGTACTGCGGCTGTGGCACCCTGTACTGTTGCTGCGACTGCGGCTGTGGCGCCCTGTACTGCGGCTGTGGCACCCTGTACTGTTGCTGCGACTGCGGCTGTGGCGCCCTGTACTGCGGCTGTGGCACCCTGTACTGTTGCTGCGACTGCGGCTGTGGCGCCCTGTACTGTTGCTGCGACTGCGGCTGTGGCGCCCTGTACTGTTGCTGCGACTGCGGCTGTGGCACCCTGTACTGTTGCTGCGACTGCGGCTGTGGCACCCTGTACTGTTGCTGCGACTGCGGCTGTGGCGCCCTGTACTGCGGCTGTGGCACCCTGTACTGTTGCTGCGACTGCGGCTGTGGCGCCCTGTACTGTTGCTGCGACTGCGGCTGTGGCGCCCTGTACTGTGGCTGTGGCACCCTGTACTGTTGCTGCGACTGCGACTGTGGCGCCCTGTACTCCTGCTGTGGCTATGGTATCCTATACACAATGCTAGTGTTCACATTACAGTGTCCCTACCTTAGGTGGCGTAGGTGCAGCGGACTGTTGCGGCCGGTATTGTGGCTGTGGCGCCCTGAGTATTTTGAAGCTGTTACATCAAGCATTACTCATGTTGGACACCGTAGATGCAGCGGGCTGCTGCGGCTGGTATTGCGGCTGCGCTCTGTACTGTTGCTGTCGGCAGCTGCAGGGCTGTGGCGCCCTGCCCTTTAACTGTGGCATCCTTCATGCATTACACACAGTGACCTTACCTTGGGCGGCGTAGGTGCGGACTGCTGTTGCCGGTACTGCGGCTGTGGCGCTCTGTACTGTTGCTGCGGCTGTGGCGCCCTGTACTCCTGCTGTGGCTGTGGCGCCCTGTACTGCGGCTGCGGCTGTGGCGCGCGGTACTGCTGCTGGGGGCGCGGCGCGGGGCGCGGGGCGGGCTCCTCATAGTCGTAGTCTACTGATTGCGGGTTGCGGCCACCCTGATATAATGATATGAGGTTATAACAAATTAGAAGTACGTATGTAATTTATTAAATAGGTTATGAAGGTCCTCAGAAGATGGACTGATGACCTGGTTAAGGTCGCGGGATACCGTTGGATGAGGCAAGTTCAGCAGTGAATTTCTTCTGACTGATGATTATAAATTAGATTATGAACAACCAAATCACTAAATTATATGTTTGATTTTGGTTAGTAGGTTATTGTCTAACTCGCTCGGAACCACCATCGTGTTCATTTTGACAGTTCTTGTATGGATGTGACAGCTAGCTGATTCCGATGCCAATTGTCAGCCCATACATGAAAAATTGAAGGGGTTGACCTTTTTTCGAGAATTGCTCTGCAGGGATGATCAATGAAAATATCCTGACACTAAAACAACGGGTTGCACTTCGGGTGTGCCGGTAGAATTGAAAACTACACACACGCATACTCGCGCAAGCGCCCAGCGCCGCCTAAACAACCCAGTAGCAACACTCCCTCCGTCTTACGAATTTTCGATCAGATTTCCTGACGGTCGCGTGCCCTGACGCAAGTTTAACATTTTTTACCCAAAAATGTCACTGAAAATCCAAAAAGTAAAGCTATGGCCGGGAATCGAACCCGGATCTCGTCATTCCGTGACGCGTGCTATACCTACCCCTACACCACTCATAGCGTGTGGGTAGTCTTCGAATTTTTCTACCCGTTACTAGCTGTCACGTGACCTTGTTACTATGCGAATTTTTGTCGCTAAGCTTCATCTGTTTGAATGATGTGTCTGTACGACACAATTACAAACTCCCGCGGAACATCTACTGCTCACCAGGGACGAGAGAAGGCGATGTTTTTCAAATGATAGGTACTATCAAATGAATCAAGAATTTTTATTTCTCCCAAAAATTTCACAACGCCGCTAAAGAAGTTTTCACTTCATAAACCAAATATCACTATATTATATTACTATATTATATTACTGTATTATATATTATATTATATTGCTGACTTGTGTTAGGATGAATTTAGTTACCTGAGCCTTGGGAGGGCGATCGCGGGTGGAGTCATCTACAAGCGTGGGAGGCGCGACTGTGATGCCCTCTCCTGAGGGTTGGAAGCCGAACTTGTTGGCACCGTACTCCACTACTCGTACCTGGAAAGAGCAGGACGGAATCATTAGGTGAGTGATAAATACGCAGTTGCATGGTCTCTAAGGGCTCAGAGCTAGGGGTTGGTTACCGGTATCTCTGCCTACAGAAATACCGGTATTATTCTATTTTGTTCTTTGGTTTATCATTTCGTGTTTAATGGGACAATGTAATAATACGAAGTTGATAGAGACCATAAACAGCATAGAATATTAGGAAATATTGGGGGTATTATTTGTCGGAACCAGTATATGATACCAGTTCCTCGGTACCGGTATCCTACAAGGTTCCGAAACCAATATAAGGCACTGAATGGCAGTATCACATACGAAGAGAACAGTTATAGACCTGTACCGGTAACCGGTACTTTTGGGTTCTATGAACTTCTATGTAGTATAGGCGGTTTTTTACTGGTTCTCTGGAAACAAAGAGAACCTGTAAATACCGGTAGGGGGCTGTCCATAAAGTATGTCCACACCAATTTCAGCATTTTTAGAGCCCCCCCCCCCCCCCCCTTGTCACTGAGTTTACTATGAAGACTACTACTACTACTATGAGGCGTATTGGCTCGATGGATCCTCTTAAATGAATGTGATGTGTTTTGTAACTTGTGTGTGTATTTATATATTTATATATTATGTAGTATATTTTATTTATTGTATATTAGTTTATCGTATTTATCTATTACTAGCCGTTGCCCGCAACTTCGTTTGCATAGAATTCGTTTATCGCTATCCCGCGGGAATCACGCAATTTTCCGGGATAAAAAGTAGCCTATGTGTTATTCCAGACTATAATCTATCTATGTTCTAAATTTCATCCAGATCGGCCCAGTACTTTTTGAGCCTATTCATTACAAACATACAAACATACAAAAATAGGTACAAATCTTTCCTCTTTATAATATTAGTATAGATATAGATGTGTAGTTTATTATTATATCTTACATTATTTAAAATTTAGACATTTAGGATTATTTTAAGTTTCGATCGGTTCTTTTACTTTTTCTGTGTGTCTACTCTTGCTTAATACTCATGTCCTGTCAATCGTTCAAAGGTTAACTGGAAGAGATCCCTTTTAGGGATAAGTTCGCCTTTGTGCATGTGTGTTATCCTGTATTCATCTTTTTCTTGTGTTTTATGTACAATAAAGAGTTATACATACATACAAGACTACAATAGGGGGGGGGGGGGGGGGCTAACTGTGTGACGTACTTTATGGATGGCCCCTATTTTCCGGTATTTTCGCCTCCGGTTCCAAGCCCTGAGGGTTAGCAGAAAGAATTATCGAGACGTTATCCCCAACGTACCTTGCCGGTGTCGTCCTTGTAGCCGTACTTGCCCTTGACCTCCCCGTTCTGGGCCTTGGTCTCAATCTTGAACGAGCCGTCGGCCGCCTCGTACCCGTATGTGTAGGAACCGTCCTCGTTGTGTCTGGAACAAGCCGTTAGTCTTTTAGAACAAACTTTTTACATACATACACATACACAAATCACGTCTTTATCCCTTACGGGGTAGACAGAGCCTAAGGTAACAAGATCTACAGGCCACGTTTAGCAAGATTGTGGGCGTAAAGGCGGAAAAAGGAATCAAAATAGTGATGGGTAGCGACCCATTATGCGGCTAGCGAGCCGCATCGCCTATAACGTAATTCCTAAGAATTACGCCCATTCCCTCGATGGGCTTTACCATCTGCGCTGGACGAGAAGCAACTGGTACATTCTATGTTTTTCCTTTGCTCCCAAACCAACATGGAAGTAACAAACTTTTTAATTCAAAGAAAATTCTGTTGCTACCGTTTCACGGCTTATTTTTTTTTTATTTGAACGAAGTGTTTTTGCAGTCAGCTTTTTATCTAAATATATAAAAGATCGTTTCTTAAAAAAAGTCTGCATCGTAATTTTTTCCAGAATTTAACTATTTTGGACTTTTCTTATATTCTATACTAACATATATTGCACCACCTGCTCAGATCTGTTCTTTTGTCCATTATGGTTGCCTGGTAGAGATCGCTCTGTAGCGATAAGGCCTATTGTTACCTTGTAACATTCTGAAACTTTTTTTCAGTTTTGGTTGTTATATGTGCTCAATAAAGACTTATTGTATTGTATTGTATTAAGATGCCATGGTAAGGCATGTTCATCTCGTGAGGGTTACCAGGGTTACCTGTTAATCTGCTTGAGGATGGGCACGGGCGTGGGCGCAACCTTGGGCTCGGAGGCGATGTAGCGCGGCGCGCGCTCGTCCGCATACTGCGCCACTGCGCACGCGCAGCACAGCGCCAGGATCGACTGCAATTCAGGGTTAGGACAGGTTAGTCATCATCATGTCAGCCGAAAGACGTCCACTGCTGAAAATAGGCCTTCAAGGCTCGCCAAACAGATCGGCCCTGCGCCACCCGCATCCATTGAGGACAGGTTAGTAAGTAAAAAGAAAGAAAGGAAGAAAGAGAAACATTTATTATAAACACACATTCGATACACGTAGATATAAAACAAGGAGAAATACAATATACTAAGGAATAGTACCGAGGAGTAGGTAGGAAGTAAGCTTTATTGTACAAATATAAAGAATACCATGGTCGGGGAGTAAAAAAAAAACATAGAATGTACCAGTTTCTTCTCTTCTGCGGAGATAGTAAAAGCCCATCGAGGGAATGGGCGAAAATCTTATGAACCATGTTATAGGCGATGCGACTAGCAACCCATCACTATTTCGATTCCCCTTTCCACCTATACGCCTACAATCCTAAGACTCGCCCATTCCGTCGATGGGCTTTTACCATCTGCGCGGGACGAGAAGCAACTGGCACATTGTATGTTTTTCCTTTGCTCCCAGACCAGTGGAAGCCTATAACATTCCTGAGATTATCGCCCATAGGCACATAACGCGCGTAATATTTAATTTAAATGGGTAAATATTTAGAATCCTTGCAAAACCTCGCCGGAAGCACGCCAAATTAAATAACTAAGACGAGGCTTTGCCAAACTCCAAGTTATTCTAATAAGTAAAAAATTAAATCCAACAACGCGTAAACTTTCGACAAATATTGCATTTTGGTCCAAGTGACGAAAGCCAGCACGTGAATCAGTATGCTAATAATATGCTTAGTGTAAGTTTTCGGTCACAATTTTTCCTTCTTTATTTTTTGGTTATTTACGCTTGGCGACACAAATTCGCATAGTAACACGGTCACGTGACAGCTAGTAACAGATAGAAAAATTCGAAGGCGTCACGGAATAACGAGGATCCGGGTTCAATTTTTACATTTTACTTTTCGGATTTTTCTATGTTTTCAAATTTTCAGTGTCGTTTAGAAGTTTACTAAACAACAAATCAGTTTTCTACTCATAATTGCTTTATGACAGACAGCGTAACATTTTTAACATGTTTCTGCACCTTTTGGTAGTTACGGAATCCTAGGCATGCTAAAACAACTAACATTTTGTAACATGTTATTAAAAGCTAAATCAGGCACCCGGTAGTGACAGTAAGTGGAGTGTCCTGGAAACCGGTTGTGCTTAAAGCCTTTAATAAACTTAAAAGTGACTTGACAGCTATTAAATTAATTAGATTTTTATGTTGCTGTAGTTCAATGAGACAAAACTATATGTCATGATTTGTTTTGACGTCATACTTGCTATGCTTGAATGTTAAAAGCTTAGTTTTTTACATCACGATCATAGATAAATTTAATTGTACAGTACACATCATTTCAGTTAAGTAGTTGTTGGTCACAAATTTGTCGCGACAAAAACACAATATTATCGATTATTCGATCTACTAGGTAGTGCATCATAGAATGACGAGAATTCGGGTTCAATTCCCGCTTTATTTTTCGGATTTTTGTTGATGTGTGCCAGTATTCAATGTCATTTATAAATTTAATATTATCGATGTTTTACGTAAAATTAACAACTCTTGATTTTTTGTCATTTTATGGCTAAAGTTTCCAACTTGAACCATGACTTTTTACTTATTAGATATGTTTTTGCCGCCAGCGAACAGTGCCACAGTGTCAAGGCCCAATTGGGCAATACCAGTACTGCGCCAGATTGATATTGTCATTACAACATAGTATTGTTTCGTTATTTAACCAATTTTAGTGTTACAAATATGCTTTTAAGGAAGCTAAACGGCCGCTTTATACCTCCGTTTGAGGTCAATTTTGATTACGTTTGTTAAAATAAATACTTGTTTGTAGATACTTTTTGTGTCATAATATCACTACCTATGCGTATGTACGTTGTAGGCGATGCTAGCAAACCATCACTATTTTGACTCCCCTTTGCACCTTTGCACCTTTACGCCCACGACCATGCACGTGACATTTAGATCTTGTTCCATTAGGCTCTGTCTACCTCATAAGTGATAAAGTGATATGATAATAAGCCTATTCAAAGATATTTCGAAGAGGCTAATAGACGCTACGGGTGACCGCAGAGCTGGCAGCTTCCTTGGACAGTTTAATTTGTTTTTAATTCCCCTTTTGTATTTTCTATCACTATATGTATATTTTAATAGCATGTACTATTTCGTGCCCGAAAGCGAAACATTTCGACATCCCAAACATCCGCAAAAGACAGCAATTTTAAAAACTAATAACAGGTCATTCAACCATGAAACAAATGACTGTCTCCGCAAACCTCAATCAAAACGAAGTGTCCTTTTTCCAGCTCAAAACAGAACGTCCCAAACACAAATAGCAGCGCAATCAATTTTAAACTCCGCACAACTACCATTAAAACCCAATTTCGCTCGCAAATTACCCCTTATTACAAATCAGGACCGCATGGCAACGGGAATTTAGAGCGAACGAGACATAAGTCAATAACAATTTCCTTTAATTTGAGCTCAATGTTAACTTGATAAGGTATATATCGGAATGTATATTACGTTTGAGTTATGGCGCTTTTATAAGTGACATTTGGTTGTCCGACAGTGAATGTGGACTGGTGTATGGCCTCGGACAGCTGTGCCCTTTGTCTGTATTAACAGGGATATGCTGTAAATCTTATTTATAGATAAACATAGCATTGAGGGAAATGAGCGACGTTTCACTAACCAGAATCAATTGGCATTGTTCACTTTTTTTAGTATGCTCCAATTCGAAAACCATTAAAATTTGGCGGAAAACAACCAATTATACGATTTATCTTGTCCTTTTTCAAAAATACTTTACGATTGCAGATATTTTTGTAAAAGTATTTTTGACCTTTGTTCGACCTAACGACCCGGTTCTTTCGCAGAATCGAGCATTAAATGCTTGCCATAAAATTTAAAAAAAAGTTAAGCTGCGGTAATTGTCAGGCTGTCACTGTCACATCTACATCATAACATTACATTCCTACACAATCTACAAACGTTAGAAATAAAAGCAAATTTACAGAATAAAACTGTGAAATACACAAAGGATATTAATGAAAAATGTTTTGCTGGGGTGCAACAATGATTCGAAAAATAGCCAAATAAAATCGAAGAGGAGAAAAAGAGAAAAGAAAACATTTGCGGAAGGAATGGTGTACGCAAGCTAATGTGGAATATTTCATAGTTTACACGATAATTATTGTTGCGAATACAATTTTAATGTAAGTAGGAGTCGGGAAAGATGTACAGGGACCAAACGTTTTATTCTGTGGTCAAACGAGAAAAGCAAAAACAGCACTGAAAACAATAACAACACCAACGGACGGAACGATTCGAACACATTGACGTTGATATCACACACACATTCACACATCTATGACGTTGACGTATAGACAAAACCGTTTTTTTTTAATTACTGAACGAAGGCGATTGGGATCGTGCCAAACTTATCAGATTATCAAACAGCGAAAAAATATTTATTATTAATAAACAAAGCCACGTAAAAGCATATTATTCAAATTAAACTCGTCGCAAAATAAAAGGCCCGTTTTGACATTTGTCTTCGCGACGTAACTAGTGATGTAACCATACGACTCGGTAATCGATACTCACGATAAATCGATTCCAGCTTGGATGAGTATTTGATCGATTTGAATATGTACTGTAAAGTGCATTGGATTAAAGTTCTAATAATAAAATTTAACTTAAACTGATATTGTAAGTATTTTGAAATGATACAATGTTACGATACGTCAACTTTCTTTCATTTAATATTTTTGTTACAATAACACTCACTCAATCACCAAAAGCAATCAGTAATTAATTTGTCCAAACACTAGTGCTTAAAGAAATAAAACCGGCCAAGTGCGAGTCGGCCTTAAAAATATATATTGATCGATTTATTTTTTTCCTTAACCGATTATTAATAGTCTGTGGACAGTATGAAAAAAAACGTTATTCACAGCACTTAGCGGAGTGGGCGGTAACCATCAATGAAAAATGTAATTACCTTCAAAACATTTCGATCGGTAAAAAATATAGAACTTCATGGGCGTGAACTGTCAAAACGGGCCTTTTATTTTGCGACGAGTTTAGTTGCTTGAAATAGTCCATTTTATCAAAAAAGGCGTTTAAAAAAAGTTAACAATGCCAATTTTACGTCTTCCCCTGGCCATGAAGTGTAAATTTCTGCCTACGGCCCTAGGTGACGTAAAAATTTAAAAATAGTGAACACTTTTTTTTGTCACGTCTGTATCCCTCACGGGGTAGAAAGAGCCTGAGGTAACAAGACCTACAGGCCACGTTTAGCAAGACTGTGGGCGTATAGGTTGAAAGTGGAATCGAAATAGTGATGAGGTGCTTGCCGCATCGCTTATAACGTGATCCCTATGATTTTCGCCCATTCTTCCGAAGGGCTTTTACCATCTGCGCGGGAAGAGAAGTAACTGGTACATTCTATGTTTTTTCTTTGCTCCCAGATCAGTGTGGAAGTGGAAAAAATACAACCTACTAATAACAAGCCTGTTGGAATACTAAACGTGGGATGCATCCAGTAGCTTCAACAATAACTTTAACTATAACAGACGATTTTGGTATACTCGGGAGCAAAGAAACCGGTTCACTTTTCATATAACTTTCTACGGGAAGCGACCCAGTTTTTTTTTTTTTATATGAATAGGAAAGCAAACGAGCAAGTGGGTCACGTGATGGTAAGTGATCACCACTGCCCATAGACACCCGCAACCCCGGAGGGATTGCAGACGCGTTGCCAACATAGAGGACTAAGATGAAATGCCTCTTGTGCCCGTAATTTCCCCGGCTGTCTTCCTCTCCAGACCGGAACACAGCAGTGCAAGCACTGCTACTTAGCGGCAGGATTAGCGAGTAAGATGGTGGTAGCGATCCGGACGGACCTTGCACAAGGCCCTACCACCCGCACATTCTTATTCATTAAATGAATAAAAAACTTTCTACGGGAAGCGACCCAGTTTCTTTGCTCCCGAGTGTATTTCAAAAGATTTCTCACAAACGTACGTCAAAATCATTGGTAATAGTTATTGTTAAGCTTGATACAACTCACTGTTGTCTAACAAAATAAACAGTCAACTAAATATATTTCACTTCATTTTTTATCCAGGTTAGTACATACAATAGAAAAATTAACCAATAGAGCGGTAGGTATAGAGCAATATGGAATATTACTGTTTTTTCGCAGCTTTCATTATTGTTATTTATGTAGTAGACAATATAAAAAATATTTGTCAACTAACTATAAAAATAACCAAGATATAAGCTATCAAAGAGTCTCTATCTCTATCTAGAAAAATGGAAATTTAACATGGACATATTTATTGTGTGTCGTCATTATGTCATATCGGATCTCTCTTTCCAATGACATTTCTAATGAAAAAATGACTTTCTGCCAAGTTTCTCGCGACGCATTCTTCTTGGCAAAGATGGTCCAAATGCAATGGTAGTTTTAAAAAACGACATATAAAAGAGCCCTTGGCGGACTATTTGCAAAAAAGTTTTTGAATTTCACTATTACCCCTACTAGTATGAGGCACTGATTTTTTCGCGATACTTATTTACCTTTCTTCCAGTGATTTCTACACAGAGACGAAATGCTCGACAATGATCATAAAATCTACTTGCCCAACTCCAGAATCCTTCGACCTTCAATTAAATCACATTACAACAATCGCCACAGCTGGTCAATATACATACATACATACATGAATACATAAATCACGTCTTTATCCCTTACGGGGTAGACAGAACCCAAGATAAACCTAAAGGCCACGTTTAACATGATTGTGGGCTTATAAGTGGAAAGGGGAATCAAAATAGTGATGCGTTGCTAGCCTGTTCGTTCGCCCGCTTTTAACATCTGCGCGGGAAGAGAAGCACCTGGTGCATTCTATGTTTTTCCCGCAGACCAGTGTGGAAAAGCTGGTCAATATAATTGGATATTTTTTCAAACTCTATCGTATAATTCCTCTATGGTAGTCGCACTGCTTCGAATATGTCGCACAATAGCAATACGGATAAAAAACAATAACTTCCTGGCATCGAGAACTAGCGCGGTTGCACAAACGCTTACTTAATTAACAGTTAACAAAGAAACTGGTTCACCATGGCGCTTATCAAGCACTTTCATTTTTAATGGCCGAGGAATTTACTGTCAGAGTTTATTTTAAGATTATAACCAAATAAGATAACCTAAACCTAATCTAAACTTTGGACTGTAGTTTTTGTTTACTAAAGCCTTATAGACTACATGCCCATTAAAAAAATAACATGTGAAATGAACCAGCGTGAATGAAGCTTAGAAGGCTGTTACTATATCATAAAATAACGCTGAGCGCTATGCCGTCATTTCTGAGCGGTGACTACGTGAGCACATGGAAAAAAAAATTGCACTAACTCCCGGCACCACCACTTTAGTACGGTACTAGGTTTTTCGATATTTATTTTTAATCGTCTATAAGCTATTAAAAAGCCTTACATTAATAATTAGTCGTAATTCCTCACTTGTATCTGAGAAATTCCATACATGTGCCGCTTAGAAATGACGGCGTAGCGCTCAGAGTTATTTTATGATATAGTAACAGCCTTCTAAGCGTTATTCACGTTGGTTCATTTCACAGGTTACTTTTTACCATGGGCTTGTAGTCTATTACCATGACGTCTTAGTGCGATTCAATTCCGAAACAAAGTTCTTCTTGATTTCGCCAACGTCAATGTAATAAATACAGTATTCAAAATCTTAAACAATTAAGAAAGGTAAAAAACTGTATAAAAAGGTTGTGCAGGCTTGCACACTGTTATTATTTACGTTGCGATTCTAGGCAGCTAGTTTTAATCTAGGGTACCAGCTATAACCGTTCCAAATTTGATCCAAATCCGTGCAGTCGTTTCAGCGTGAAGAAGGAACAAACATACTCACTCACACCCTCACCAACTTTCGCATTTATAATCTTAGTAGGATTTATCATTGTCAAATTATTAAAAAGTTATCATTGAAAAAGTATCCGCGGGCAGTAGATATAAGTACCTATTTCGTAAAAATAAATTTAAAAATTAAACTCAGCTAGCAACAAAGTCACAAACCAAACCTGGCAGTTGCTCTTATAACAACTCTGGTATTGGTAATACTTGTTCTGAATTGCATTAAAATTGAACAGATAGCTATTTTAAGCTCATAAGTACCTAAGCCTTCAAGCACTTATTCCAGGAGACGGCACGCACGCTTTATGTGATCCTGGTAGGAAAGGTGCAGTTGAAAATACTTTGGAATAGCGATTGACGTAAATAGGCACCTACTGAAAGATATATGAAGCAATAATATTTCATGTTAAACTTCACATTCCTTTGGTTGTAACAAGGTACCATAACCTTAACCTACTTGTAAGTTTTTGATGAAATGAGTTTAGACTTGCTTCGAAACCCGTATTGAAAAACACATACCGTAGCGGCTCTTTCCAGGGGTAGGCAGAGACTACTTTGTTCCACTTGCTACGATCCTGACGTACGCTTCGCTTCATCCACATTCATCAATCCCTTCATACATGCACGTCGGTTTCCAATTTGGTCACAAAACGTCCGTCTAGGCCTTCCTCTCCCAACGTACACATTCACACTCCCCACATAAATCTGTTTAGTTAACCTTCTTTCATTCACTTTCATTTTTACACCATATCGGTACTATTTCTAAGTATATTGTATTTATTCCTATTATATATCGAATGTGTGTAAATAAATGTTTCTCTCTCTCTCTCTCTCTCTCTCTCTCTCTCTCATTCATCCTCCTACGTGACCAAACCAACCAGAAACACGTCATTCAAGATTACTATTTGGTGTAAAAAAATTACCGAATTTTAAACAACAGTAGAGCTAAATAAAAGAAGAGACTTTTCTCGATATCTACTTAGTCGAAATTTTATTTGGGCAACAGTTTTGAATCTATACACGACTTCCTACAATCATATGAGTATTTTCAAGTGATATTGACGACCGGATAGCCTAGTGGTTAGTGACCCTGACTATGAAGCTAGAGGTCCTGGGTTCGAATCCCGGCAGGGGCAGACAGTTGTATGATGAATACGACTATTTGTGCCCGAGTCATGGATGTTGTTTGTATTTATCTACATTATATAAGTATGTTTATCCGTTGCCGGGTACCCATAGTAGTTTTACTTAGTTTGGGGCTGGGACAATGGGTTTAATTTGTCCCAAGATATTTATTATTTACTTTTCAAAATTATTCTTGATGCAAAGCTAAGTTAAAGCCAACTCCCGTAGTAAGAGGTTTATGGAGCGTTCAGGCTACGAGTAACTAAACCAACGTTATTGATTGCAACTACAAATATACTTAACCTGATTATTTAACATTTTAAAACCAAATTCCAGTCACTTAATAATAGATGCACTCGTTCGATAAAAAGTTGTGAAAAATATGAGGTACCTAATGCACAAACACTTGCAGCTAAAACTAAGTTACTTTTCGTACAAAAAAAATATTTTTTTGTATTAATTAATTAATTTACATAACTTAACATATTACCGATTTTTAATTAAATATTAAGGTTACTCACGTCATCAAACTGTCACAAAGCAATCACGTATCACAGCGTAAACTAAATCGACCGATTCATCATCAAATCGATCGATTCGAAACCGCCATTTTAAATTTTAATATTAAAAAGAAACGTACCAAACGCACTAGAGCCGCCATCTTGCAAATACTGTCAGATAGCGCGCGCACCGCTTATATATCTGCGCGCGCAGGGCGGGTGCCTTTCACTGCGCAACTATTTTTTTTTCCATTAAAGGGTGTTTTATGGCATCTTTGCTATGATACAATTTTGAACAATGCTTCCCTGTTTGAGTAATGCTAATCACAGATGGCGTTGTTAAAACATAATTAATATAATAATGTACCGCTGCTTCTCTTCCCGCGCAGATGGTTAAAGAACATCGAAGGAATGGGAGAAAACCGTAGGAAACATGTTAAAGGTGACACGGCTAGCAACCCATCACTATTTTGACTCCCCTTTCCATCTGCACGCCCATAATCATGCTAAACTTGGCCTTTAGGTCTTGTTTAGCCCGTAAGGGATAAAGACGTGATTTATGTGCAAGTAGAAGTTATGCTTTTCACTGAGTATGAAACAAAAACGACCTGTAGTTAAAAGGGTTTAATTTTGCAAAACTGTCATCAGTAAATAAACAAATATCATGGGACAATTGACACCAATTGACAACATTTCATGTTTTTAACCAATATTTTTTTGTTACAGTTAGAAAGAAGATAACATTACAAAGCTTATCCTACGCATCTAGGCCACAGATAAATAATATTTATGTTTTATGTTACTGTCTTAAATGCTAATCGATGAATACTTAAACTTAAATAAAACACATGCCTCCCTATTCCCACTTAAACGCTTACAACAAAATATGCAAAACTGTTAATAATCCAAAAGACTTGTCTGCTGTGTGTCGAGCAAATATAAACTACCAAGATACTGAGGATCTCCTTACGGGCACTTACTAATGGTAAAGTGTATCCACACACACACACACACACACACACTTTCTAACTTATTTTTCTCTTTTTTATTTTGTTTTATTCTTGTGTTTTGAGTACTTCACTTGGCACTCGCGATACAGACCCAGAGTCTAGTGCGAAGGCCGCTGTTTCACTTACCTCATAAAATGTCATCTACCTATCTCTAAGTAACAATGAGTCCTTTGTAAAATGTTATGCACTTTGTTTTTAATTTAATAGTTTAATTTGTTTTAATTTCATTTTGTATCCTATTAAATAATCATCTTACTTACTTTGTAACTTCTGTAGTGAAATAAAGTTATTCTTATTCTTATTCTAAATTAAATGAAGTTTCTGAGTACCTACATACTACGACACCGTCTACACAGATTACGTATTGCGGATTACTGATTGCGTAGAGCCATAATAATGTTTAGGATAATGGCTACGCGATCATCTCCTGCGCATCATCGGTTCTCTACGAGTGCTACGATTGCTACGGCGCGTAGCAGCGTAGCGGGTTACGAAATCAATTCAGATTTTTATAATGTCTAATACCTGTTAAAGCGAAATCTGCGTAAATGATAGCTATACAAAATACAATACAATTAATCTTAACTAAGCGCCGCGTAAATACGGATAAAAGGTACATAGTTTACAGAGTAAGCAGTAGGCCTTATCGCTTCAGAGCGATCTCTTCTGTGCGACCGTAACAAAACATTTTGTGTTAGGCGATTACCTCTCATGAACTCCCAGCGCAGTTTAATTTCGTCTTTTTCGGGCAGCGTACCATGACGTCTTAATGCGATTTAATTCCGACGTTTTTTTTTTGTTGTAGCCGTCATTTTTGACACTTCTAGTATTGTTTTAGGATCTGACAGCGAGCGATCCAACTTTGATTCGAAATTGAATCGCATTAAGACGTCATGGTAAAGCCCAGGCCTTATATTCATACTAACATTGAATCACATCTTTATACCTTACGGTATAGACAGAGCCTAAGTTAGCAAGACCTACAGACCACGTTTAGCATGATAGCATAGGTGGAAAGGGGAATCAAAATAGTGATGGGTTGCTAGCCACATCGCCTATCTAACATGATCCCTAAGATCCCCAATCCGTCGATGGGTTCTTATCACTTTGACTTTGACTTTCGCCCATGCTAAACGTAGCCTTAAGGTTTTACCTTAGGCTCTGTCTACCCCGTAAGGGACAAAGACGAGATATATTATATGTATGTGTGTAAGTAGATAGTAACCCCAACAAGATACTAGTACCAAGATATTTATTTATTTATTTTATTTAGGCTTCAGGGTTGTCAATGTCACGTGTAATTTTCGCGTGACAGCAAGATTTGAGCTCGCATCGCACTCCACGCTTGCTTGTTATAAGGTCTTAAGAGTGAAAGAGACGATATGATTTCGTTTTAGAGGCTCTGGTGACTCTCAATGACCTAGAAGCCCAAGTGACAAGTAAACCAACGGCAAACCAGCACGCTCGTCACGTCGCGACGAATTGCATGCTGTTGCATTCGACAACGCGTCTTGGAAGCTAATCAAGTAAAACTTACATTTATCCATTAAAAAATCCATGCTGGTCTGAGAGCAAAGAAAAAACAGAATGTACCAGTTGCTTCTCTATCCGCGCAGATGGTAAAAGCCCATCGAGGGAATGGGCGAAAATCTTAGGAATCATGTTATAGACGATGAGGCTAGCAACCCATCACTATTTTGATTCCATTTTCCACCTATATGCCCACAATCTTGCTAAATGTGGCCTGTATCTACCCCGTAAGGGATAAAGACGTGATTTGTATGTGTGTGTGTTAGTTTTAATTTGTTTTAATTCTCCTTGTATGTGAAGAGTTATACATACATTATAACAGTTTTTACGTAACCATAACCTACTAATACTGTCGAATCTTGGAACTGTATGCCGCTGGACCCAGACCATTTTTAAGGTCGCCTACAATACGGCATTCCAGCACTAGTCATAGATAATACTCGTTTGTAAGTCCGTGTTGCACTAACTCGAGTGCTTCTATGCTGGGAGCGGAGAAAAAACAAATGCACCAGTTGCTTTGCTTCTCTTTCCGTACAGATGGAAGGAAAGCAACTGGATAGGAATGAGATACTAAGCAAAAATTATAAACAAAGTGAAAATATGACAAAAAAATGAAAGTACTACCTATTTAAGTATGTGAGATATATTATTTTATTCATTTTTTTTTATTATAGAATTGACATAATTATTCTAGGTACACTTATTATTTTTGACATTGTTTTTTATTTCATTGTCTATAATTTTTTGTTATTACTAATTTTGACGATCTCAACAGAACTTATTCAAGTTTCTTGCGGCGCATTCTTCTTGGCAATGACGGTCTTTCCGAATGCGCTGGTAATTTCAAAACGACATGTTAAAGAACCCTTGGCGGCCAATTTGCAAAAAAAAAAATTTTTTAATTTACGTACATACATAGGTACACAGTATACACAAATCACGTCTTTATCCGTTACGGGGTAGACAGTGCCTAAGGTAACAGGTACCTATAGGCCACATTTAGCAAGATTGTGGGCCTATAGGTGAAAAATGGAATCAAAAAATTTTTTTTTTTTTTGATTTTATATAATGTAGATTGTTGTATGTCTTCCCATCTTAATAAAACTAACATCTAAATTCACAATGACCGCACATAGCCCCTAAGAAATTACCTCTTTATTTCTTGTTACATTATTTATTTTGTACGTACTACGAGTATGACATAACTTGTTTCCACATCGCAGCCCTACGGGGTCACGGGGCTGCGGACTGTGACTTGATATTCACCTTACATTTAGAACATAGCAATAGAGATAGCATAGAACAAAACTATGGTCTGGCCTTTAGTTAGTCGAATTATTTTGGTCACTTTTTGTAGACTGTAGAAACTAATAAATAAAACAATTCAAATTATAAGTAAAAATTCAACACGCAGCGTTGACCAGAGCAATGACACGACTCTCTTTTGTTTTTGTTTTCTTTTAAGCGCTGCGTGCAATTTACTTTATTTGTGGCCAGTGCCAAAATATAATGTTTTAATAATAAAGATAGCTGCCTATATAGGTGCGTCGCCTACACTTTTGTTCTTTGGTTCATTTGAAAAACAGCGCCTTCTCTCGTCCCTGGTGAGCAGTAGATGTTCCACGGGAGTTTGTAATTGTGTCGTTCAAACAGATGACGCTTAGCGAGAGAAATTCGCATAGTAACAAGATCACGTGACAGCTAGTAACAGCTAGAAAAATTAGAAGACTACCCACCTGCTATGGGTGATGTAGGGGTATAGCACG
Source organism: Pandemis cinnamomeana (assembly GCA_932294345.1). Classification (NCBI taxonomy): domain Eukaryota; kingdom Metazoa; phylum Arthropoda; class Insecta; order Lepidoptera; family Tortricidae; genus Pandemis; species Pandemis cinnamomeana. The sequence continues at coordinate 14,443,515 of OW028710.1, read as the reverse complement.
CGTCACGGCATGACGAGGATCCGGGTTCCGGCCATAGCTTTACTTTCGGATTTTTCTATGTGTTCTAATTTTCAGTGACATTTAGAAGCTTCACTTTTAAAGAGCAGGTAGATTGATTCCATGGAGGTACGGACGTGCGCTGGTGGATGCTACCTGCGCCGACACCATGGCTGCGTCCTACCCCCCAATGATGTGCAGGCATGCCGGCGCGGCGGCGGACACCCGTGAGCGGGTAAAGAGGACAAAATACCAGTGTCTCGGCGCCCAATACTGGCGTTCGTGTCGCCACAGTGTATGTGTATTTTACATGTTTAGTTTTTTAATTTTATCTGGGTCCTACTGAAAAACAGCGTTGCGGCTTGCAATATTATGCTGAGTGGGGCCCATTTTACACCATATCGGTACTATTCCTAAGTATATCGTATTTCTTCCTATTATATATCTACGTGTAACGAATGTGTGTAAATAAATGTTTCTCTCTCTCTCTCTCTCTCTCTCAATATGAATTCGTCGCATTTGGCGTCGAGACACTCGGTCCGTGGGCACGCGCACGTGGGCTCTACAAAGATGTAAGCAAACGCCTGAGGGAGGCAACAGAGGACCCTTTCTCGCACAAAGACTCGCAATTGCGATACAACGCGGGAATGCTGCCTGCGTGATGGGGACCCTTTTTTTTTTTTTTTTTTAACGTGTGGAAAATGCGCCTTATGCATCTCCGCGCTCGGGGCAGCACGAACGGAGGTATGACGGGTTCTCCATCTCGCCGCTACCATCCCTATGGAAGGAGGGGAGAGGCCTACCGTCTAAAAACACACACGTTCCCTCCAGGCCTTGAACTGCGGGCGTTGCGGGCGAACACCGTGACCACCGCAACGTCCACTGGCCGCCCCGGGATGGGGCAGGTGGCGACGGCACCGTTGAATGCGGGTTCCGGATTCCCCGCCCTCCCCCGCCGGTGACCGTCTGTTTTTTTAAAGAGGTTGACTCCTCGTAGCCCCCTCAGCGGCCCACGTTCCCAGCGCCAGCGGGCCGGGGTTACGTGACGGCCGACATGACCGAGATCACGCCGCCCTGTTGATTTTTATAGAGGTTTACTCCTCGCGGCCCCCCTATCTTGAAAAAGACGAGGCGGCCCACGGTCCCGGCCCTGCGGACCGGGTTTGCGTGCCGTCCGACCGTGACCGAGGTCACGTCATCCTCTGGATTATTATAGAGGTTTACTCCTCGCGGCCCCCTTATCTTGAAAAAGACGAGGCGGCCCACGGTCCCGGCCCTACGGACCAGGTTTACGTGCCGTCCGACCGTGACCGAGGTCACGTCGCCCTCTGGATTTTTATAGAGGTTTACTCCTCGCGGCCCCCTTATCTTGAAAAAGACGAGGCGGCCCACGGTCCCGGCCCTGTGGACCAGGTTACGTGCCGACCGGAAATGACCGAGGTCATTCCGCTCCGCGATCGCATCCCTTGCGGGACGCACCGCTTCGACGGCAGGCTTTCGCCCGCCGCCAGCATGAGGCTCGCCCTTCCGTTCCCCGCCCGGGGCGAACAGCAGGTACAAGGTTGGACTCGCCCCCGTCCCTCCCCGTACGAGGCGTTTGGCGCCTCCAGGTTTGGTGCAGAGCTACGGTCAACGCACCACTCGTCCCCGCCCCAGAGCGGGCACCAGTGGTGGCCGCAGATGCAGAGCAGCTCCCCGGCAGCTACCGCACACCCCGTCCCCCCCTAGGCTTCCCCCCCTCAGAGAACGCAGGGCCTGCCGGTAACCGCAAAGCGTCACCTACCTTTCGCCAGCTCCAGGCCGAGTGAGCAGTTCGGCGGGAGGGGCTACTCGGTAGGGGCTCAGTTCAGCCAGGCAGCACCCCACGCTTCTGTCCCTCGTTGCCCCAAGGCTCCCCTTCCCCCCCAAAAGGCGTTTGGCGCCTCCAGGTTTGTTGCAGAGCTACGGTCAACGCACCACTCGTCCCCGCCCCAGAGCGGGCACCAGTGGTGGCCGCAGATGCAGAGCAGCTCCCCGGCAGCTACCGCCCGCCTTTCCCCTCCTAAACTTGATCCCTCCCTTGATAAAAAGGGGCTTTCGCCCCGGCCCTCGCCAAAATATAAATAAATAGACATAATACTTCGCCCCGCCCTACCCCCCACCCCCCCAGGTCGGATATTTGCCACCAGCTAACTAATCCCCGAGGGGTTTAATCAGCCGTTGTTGCCCAGGGTGCACCGGCCTAAGCGTTACCCTTCCCCCCCCCATGGGGCCAAAGCCCCTGATAGAAGGGAACTGTAACGCTAGAGCTCTCGGGGAGGTTTCCGACATAGCACCTGATGGGGACCCTACCTAAGGGTCCACATTTTCTTTTTTAGCAATGGAAATCCCATTAAAGACCTCTCGTCTAGTCGCACCTAAACGTGACTCATGCTCATAAAAAAAGATATCAATATTTCATTGCATATTTGAGAAATAGTTGTTTGTGCCACAAGGGAGTAAAATGATGTGCTTACGGCGAGGGCGGTACATTGAATCGAGAATATAGCAGAGAATTCCAATATATTATAGATAAAGTAGAGTCCTGAGCGTAATGAGGGTTACGCCCAAGATACAACAATATACGGATGCATGCAACTTTTCATACGAAACATTAAGAAACTAAAACAAACCATTTCAAATATAATTAAAGAGCAACCAGCATAGAAAATGACGTGGTTTTACAATTATCAACCTTAAAAACACTTAGAAAAGGCTTGAACAGAAAAGATGCACTTTGATGCGCTTTGGCAGGGAGCAAAGTTTACTTATCTGAAAGAAAGGTGTGAAAAATATATCTTTCAAACCTCTGTTTTTGTATGTAGCGCCCTCGCCGTAAATATATCATTTTGCTCCCTTGTGACACAAATAACTATTTAACCAGAGTGTCCGAGCGCCGGCGCAGGTGTGTCAAAGAATGCACTATTCGGGCTGAAGGCCGCGAGGCGCACGCGCCGCTTCCGCGACCGCTGTGCACTTGAGTGCGATGAATGGCATGCACAATTTATTGATTGCACTCGTGGGTTCAGGGCTTTTGACGTTGTACATACATACACATACATACATTATTCACGTCTTTATCCCTTACGGGGTAGACAGATCCTAAGGTAACAGGTACCTACAGGCCACATTTAGCAAGGTTGTGGGCGTATAGGTGGAAGATGGAATCAAAATGGTTTTCCTCTCCCAGACCAGCATGGAAGAAATGGATATATACACTTAAACAGATACATACATACAAACATGCATACCGTCACGCCTCTTTCCCACAGGGGTAGGCAGAGATTACTTTTTGTATCACTTGCTACGATCCTGACATACTTTTTTGTACTATTTTCTGTGTATTTCTGTATTTTTTTAATTTTTATGTGCAATAAAGAGTTTACAGACATACATACTTTCGCTTCATTCACATTGATCAATCTCTTCATACATGCTCGCCAGTTTCAGGTACTCCTGACCAGTAGGCTTATTACCAAACTCGCTCGCAATCGCCATCGTGTTCATTTTGACAGTTCTTGTATGAATGTGACAGCTAGCTGATTCCGATGCCAATTGTCAGTCCATACATGAACTGTCAAAATGAACACGATGGCGATTGCGAGCGAGTTTGGTAATACTGACCTTTTTCCTAAAAGTGCCCAATTTGGTCACGGGTGTCTTTACATACATACATGTATGTAAATTTATATCAGGAAATGGCATATAAGCGGCCATTTTTAATAGTTTATCATAGATAAAACAATTACTGGAGTCGTTAAAACACGTTCCCATTTATAGTTACGTCGATATTTAATACACTTTGTATGTTGCGATTTTGTTAAGCGATCTATGACATAGAGTATATTAAAAGATAACGTTTCAAATATTCTTGCGGGTGGTAGGGCCTTGTGCAAGGTCCATCCGGATCGCTACCACCATCTTACTCGCTAATCCTGCCGCTAAGTAGCAGTGCTTGCACTGCTGTGTTCCGGTGTGGAGAGTAAGACAGCCGGGGAAATTACGGGCACATGAGGCATTGGATCTTAGTCCTCTAGGTTGGCAACGCATCTGCAATCCCTCCGGGGTTGCGGGTGTCTATGGGCAGTGGTGATCACTTACCATCAGGTGCCTTCCTATTCATATAAAAAAAAAACTGTATTTCTCTGTGAAATACAGACACGTAAAATTAACTATAAGAACTATAGACCGAGCGTTTAAATGAGTCCTCGCCCGCGCGGCACAGGGGCGCGGGGTGGGACGACAAAGGGGACCCAGAGAGGTGCGGGCCGGTAGTGCGCTTGCCGCTTTAAATTTCATTTAAATCGGTCCAACAGTTGGAGATATAGGCATAGCTAAATGAACACACCCATACATCCATACAGACAGACAAAAATTGTAAAATCTACTTTTTTGTGTTTTATTACTACTACTATTACACAAACTTTCTACTGATTTATTATACAGGGTGGAAAGTTGAAACGGGGCAGCAAGGGCAGCAGCTACTAGATCCCTTGCTGCTACGCGAAAATGCTCTTAGGAGACCTTTACTAACTTTTTGAGAGATGACAATCGACATTCACAGATTTTTGATAAAATGTACACTCAGCCAAAAAATCGACAGATTTTACTTTTTTAGGGTTCCGTACCTCAAAAGGAAAAAACGGAACCCTTATAGGATCACTTTGTTGTCCGTCTGTCCGTCTGTCAAGACCCTTTTTCTCAGGAACGCGTGGAGGTATGAAGCTGAAATTTATATCAATTACTCAGGTCTACTGTCCCTTGAAGCTGTGAAAAAATCAAACTTCTAAGCCAACGCAATCAAAAGATACAGCCGTTTATGCCGCAAATTTCCGCAAATTTTCAACTCTCAAGGGAATCAAAACCTACAAGGTAGTTCCCGTGAACGCAGAATCTTGAAATTTGGTATGAAGGTAGGTCTTATAGCACAGATTAAAGAATAATTGCGAAAACCGTAAATGTGTATGTATGTCTGTATATAGCAGTGACCAATATAAAGTAACCCCACACTGCGTACATTTTGCTTTGGAACAGGGCTCTGCTTACACTGGTTTTAGATATTTATAGATAATGATACGGAACCCTCGGTGCGCGAGTCCGACTCGCACTTGACCGGTTTTTTTAATGGCAATCGGTCCCATTTCTATCAAGGATTAAAAGACTCTTTGAGACCAACCGAGGTTAAAGTACTAGAACACCCACAGATCAAAGAAAACTTTTTCCATACAGTTCGTAGGGTAATTAATTACAATGTGAAATTTTGTTTACCTTAAAAATCATTAAATTGTAGACAACTACAATTAGGCTAATAGAAATGAGAAAAATCAGTATCATTGTAAAAAAAATCTAGTCTGTGCGGAAAGAGAATCTAGTAGCTGCCCCATTTCAACTTTCCACCTTGTATGTATAGATAATATTGAGATAACTTATAGATGACTAGCTGACCCGGCGAACTTTGTTCCGCCTTAAATTTGAAAAATTCCAGTGGTTTGGGCTGTGCTATCCCGCCGGAAATATGCAATTTTCCGGGATAAAAACTATCCTATGTCCTTTCCCGGGACTCAAACTATCTGTATATCAAATTTCAAATAAAACGGCCCAGCGGTTTAAGCGTGAAAAGGTAACAGACAGACAGACAGACAGACAGACAGAGTTACTTTCGCATTTATAATATTAGTAAGGATGATGACTCTACAGTCTCTATGTACACACAGTACTCTGTAACAGCAACAAAAATTAAATAAGGTGTGTCTGTCTATCCGTTCTGTCGCCAGGCAGGAACGAAAGTAAACCTTGGCGTGACCTAGCAATGCGTAGTGTGCTAACTTAATTGAGGCTTGTGTGTTAGGCATTAATTTTAATTGGGCTGGTATATTACCCTGTAATATTATCAATTACATATATACATACATCACGTCTTTATCCCTTACGGTAAACAGAGTCTAGGGTAACAAGACCTAAAGGCCAAGTTTAGCATGATTGTGGGCGTGTGGGACAGGGGAAGCGAAATAGTGATGGGTTGCTAGCATCGCCTGTAACATGATTTGAGATAAAAAAATCAGAATGTACAAGTTGCTTCTCTTCCTCAGATGGTAAAAACCCATCGAGGGAATGGGCGAAAATCTTGGGAATCATGTTATAGGCGATGCGGCTAGCAATCCATCACTAAAAGATTCCACTTTCTACCTGACGCCCACAATTATGCCAATTGTGGCCTTTAGGTCTTGTTGCCTTAGCCTCTGTCTACCCTGTAAGGAATGAAGACGTGATTTATGTATGTATGTATTTTATGGTTCTACAGCTACCTTGTAAGAATATATAGCTTCAGTTGAACTTTTAAATGAAAATTAAAAAGCTCGCGGAACCGGTTCAGCGATGGAGGCACTTGGTTTGAGTTGTCGCTCGAATTCCGACCTTGCGCGACTCACACTTGACATTTCAATGGACGGTTGCATGTAGAAGGGAGCCAAGATGATAAATAAAATTAAAAAAAAAAATTAAAAAATATATTATGTTGTGTAACCGTTAGTAGGTCAGAACCATCGTCTCCAAGAATTATTTTTACATTATTAAGGCGCTGCTTTGCACAGGTCCATTTTAATGAACAATTACCTTGCTACTCTGCTACTTACGAGCAAGGTAGTCAAGCCTGTGCGAAATATTATTCTGTTTTTCTAATTACCTTTAAAATTGAATGTGTTTTATGCACAATGAAGAGTTATACATACATACATATTACATACAATCATACCCTCTGCTGGAAACCAAGCTCGTCGTTGAGTTTCTTAAATATATCGAGGCGTTCTGTAAGTGTGACACTTTGGTTTGATATTTTTGTTTCTGTAATCAGCAAAGACAAACCAATCAGGAACATGTACTTATTTAAATACTATATCGGATGGTCGAATCAATTATTATGTCTAAACTGAATTTATACTGAAACCATCGACTTTTCATCAAAATCTTAAAATAAACCCAACCTATTCTACGAAACCTATGTAAAATAATTTCTGAAATATTTTCAGTTTTAGCTGGTGAAATTTTACACCAAACAATCATTCAACTAAACATTACGTTAGACCAAACGAAGGGCTCCCCTTAAATACATCTATGTATTTTATTTCAATATATAACTCCTTCTTATACTTTAAAAAGATTATTATTATGTATATTCTTGGTTCCCTTCCGAATAGGGCGTCGTTAAGGCCGCCCACTCACAGCCGGACGCGCCCGCGGCGTTTCCGTCGCACAATGCGTGGTGCCCTTTAATTATTTCCTATACCCGAATATGTCACGTTACTTACTGTAATGGGGACTATCGTTTCTTTCCTCACCAGTTGGCGCCACTGTTGACCAAGGTCCAGAGGTATAGCTGTCAAAGGCGACTTTATAAGATCGGCGCCGGAACAAAGTTTTAAATCTTGAATCTCATTAAGTTTATTAATTATAAATAACTATCATCATATCGAGTAGCCATGCCGCAATGTTGTGCAGTTCCGTTTTGTTCGGAAAAAAACCGCTTTCAAAGCGTCCACATTCATCGCCAAATAATCCATATCTGCGATAATTTCACGAAAATCACTTTTCAACAGGTAAACGAAAGAAATTATAATTATGTCACGAAGCCCGCCAAAACTAGTGAAAAGTGAATGTTATTGGAGCTCACGCGACACCAGCGCCTCTAGTGGCAAATTCACACGCGATAGCCTCCATTGTCATCAATTTATCGAAATAATACTGTTGTTAGATCAATCCGGGACACTTCAGCAGCTGGTCGAGTCAGTGTGGTGGAACCTGAAGATGTTTAGATATTGTTTATTACACAACACACAAATGACATCTTTAAATCCCCCCCGGGGCAGATCCCAAGTCTTTCTAAACCCGGCAAGCGGGCTACGCCGGAGTGTTTTGGTGGGTATGCTCCCCCCGCCCCTTTCCGTGCGGAAAGAGGCCGGGGAGAGAGACTCACATAAGCATCCGGGCCTCCCCGGGGTACTTGTAAACTAGAGATTTCAAGACATTTCACTCCGAAGAAAGAAGACAGACCCCAAGGGTAAAAGGCCACGTTTAGCATGATTGTAGGCGTACAGGTGGAAAGTTAAGTCTTTCCGAATGCGCCAGTTCCAGAAAAGTCATGTCAAAGAGGCCTCGGCAGCCTGTTGTTGTTGTTGTTGCTCTCCTATGGTACCCCAGTGGTACAGAGGGCCTTCGTGAGACGTCTCCATCCGCTCCTATCTTGCGCCTCTCGCTCCGCGTCCCTCCAACCCAGCCCGGCTGCCCGCAGCTCGGCGTCGGTGGTGCGTTGCCACGTGTGCGCTGGCCGGCCCCGCCGCCTGCTCCCGCGCGGCCTCCATGTGAACGCGACCCTGGCAGCGTTGTCCTCTGGTCTTCGGAGGGTATGCCCTATCCACTTCCACTTCCGTTGGGCGATTTCTTGCCTCGGCAGCCTACTTGCAAAATAAAGTTTGGAATTTTATTTTTTGATACGCCTTGTACGGGTAGCCAATAGTCAAGAAACTTGAGATCCTGGTTTGATACCCGGTCGAGGCATTATCTATTTCTAGAAGCATCTGACGCTTTTGTTATCAAACAAGTCCCGACAAGTTCATAGCAAAATCATCATATATTTGCTCATTTTCTCACTTAACGTCGTTCTGTACTACCTAGTACTAAACAAGTGCCTGACGATTTTATATTTTGTCGTCTTTCAAAACTACAAAGCGTAACATTGCATACACTTTTCTAAACATTTCTTCCGACCGTTGGAGTGTCAACATCTGCTGCACATGCCTCAGTCAGAGAGAGGTGAAACACTTAACAAATATATAGGCAAATGAGCTTTTCAGGGAGCTGGGCCGCAGACTAAAAGACAGGGGCTGCGATCCCCGCTCTGGTTCGTGGCTGGTTCAAAGGGTTGCCATTGCAGTACAAAGAGGCAACGCGGCCAGCATAATGGAAACCTTTGAACCAGGCACGAAACGGGGACATTTTTTAGGTTAATTTTTAATAATTTTTAACATAATTTACTTTGAATCAATTTTCGTAGTTTTAGTGAACCTTACTATTGTTTAGTTTTTAATGGTTTGTATATTAATAAATAAATTTTGCCCAAATATATTTGCTTATTTTCTCACTTAACGTCGTTCTGTTCTGTACTACCTAGTACTAACCAAGTGCCTGACGATTTTATATTTTGTCGTCTTTCAAAACTACAATGCGTAACATTGCATACACTTTTCTAAACATTTCTTCCGACCGTTGGAGTGTCAACATCTGCTGCACATCCCTCAGTCAGAGAGAGGTGAAACACTTAACAAATTATATTTGTAGGTAGTCTAACAATTTATATATGTGTTGGCTATTTTAGATTGCCATCAGAGTACCGCACGCCGAAACCGAACAACGGCTGATTAAAAACAAGTAGTGTTTTCTTCAACCTCGATATTGGATTATCGATGGAACTTAGATCTTTAAAAATTGAATTGAAACATGGTTTGGGTTATTATTGCTTTTTCTAGAACATTGATTGTGGTTTTTTGAAACGAGCCTCGGTGAGTTTAGAAATAGGATCACACGAGTGTTTTAAGGCCTAATTATGTACAATTGCATACATTACTTTATCTACACACGTATCATAAGTACTCTAAGATGGGTTCAGAAGCAGTAGGTAAATGACCTGCATTACTACAACCAATTATAATAGTTTCTGTCTACCCCGTAAGGGATGAAGATCTGATTTATGTAAGTACTTTCTTGTCTGTGGTAGTAAGTAAAATCTGTACTTTAATGTTATTACAGTATAGATTTTTTTAAGGTAATGGTAAAATCTGTACTGTAATAACATTAAAGTACTGTAATGTATTGTACTGTAATGTTATTACAGTATATATTTTTTTAAGGGTGTAATAATGCTGGTCAATGTAATGCTGTAATAATGATATGAGCGTAGATAAACCAATTACCCAATACTTACCTATTGCAGTGTCTTTTATTACAATACCATTACAAAACAACTTTCACTCAACAGGAAAAGAAAAGAACATAATTTACGTAACATTTATTTAATCGATATTTACAACCGCTGCACGTAGACAGCCATTTTGAATCGCCCGCGCAAGGGCTTGAATAATATTATCGGTTATTTATTACATAAGTCAGTTACACAGAAAGTTATATGTTAGACGATTTTGTTATTAGATTATTTACAGTGTATATTCCACTAAATATACGTGTAAAATTGAAAATAAAAGATCAGATTTTGAGTAAATTACCCAAATAATTGATGGATTAAATATTACGATAAATGATTGGAGAGTGCCGACCATATTGTAATTTATCTTACAGGTATATACATATATAAATAAACATAAAGAATTATTTTGTAGGAATACGTAAAAGTAACAAATAATTACAAACACACATTACAAGCCCGCCAAGACAAGATAAGACCGCCTGTTGTCTACCTCGTTCTTTGTTTCTGTATGGTACCGTTTTGTGGTATTTGTCTAAGTCTAGTGAAAGCGCTCACAGATATAGTCAGCCAGACGGAACCCTAAGCCAGTATAAAACCTTTTCACATTCAACGTCGGAGTACCACACTTATTGCGGTAAGGTTATACAGTGCCCCATTCCATTTGGTTGGCCATACAAAGCTCTAAAATGCGTTCAGAATCCGTAGGAAATGAGCAGCCTTATTACACCCTCAAAAATCTATACTGTAATAACATTACAGTACAAAAATCTGTAATTTTAACGTTATTGCAGTACAGATTTTACCATAAGCTTACAAGAATCTATACTGTAATAACATTAAAATACAGTAACCTACTACCACAGACAAGAAAGTACTTAGATAAATCACGTCTTTATCACTTACGGGGTAGACAGAACTTAGTATAATTGGTTGTAAAAATGCTAGTCATTTCCCTACTGCTTCTGAACCCATCTTAGAGTACTTATGATTATGTGTAGATAAAGTAATGTATGCAACTGTACATAATGAGGCCTTAAAACACTCATGTGATCTTTTTCTGAAACTCGCTAAAGCTTGTTTAAAAAAACACTTGTGTTTTAAGGACCCTCATTACGTAACTGTTGCATAAAGTACTATTACAGTAAAAAAGGTATAATATGAAGCGATTTTAATTAAATTAGTCACAGTAATAAAATTAAAGCCAACTTACACATTTACTTATATTTTTATTATATTGACTAGTACTAAAAATAAAAATTACAAAATCGTTCGTTTCGCTTTGGATGTACTATAACAAAAAACCGACCAAGTGCGAGTCGGACTCGACCGAGTTGCGTACAAATTCGCAAAGTTAACGTATAATCCAGTGTTAGGAGAGCCCTGCTCCTAGCCAAAATGTATGCGGTGTGAGGTCTATACTAACACAGAGATACAAAATAAGTCTATTCTCTATTCCGATTTATTTTAACGCATTTGTAAGCAAATCAATTATCTAAATTCACACTCAAACATTCATTGTATGCAATAAACATCCCATCCACAGGAATGTTAAAGGATCTTATCAGTACTTGATATCTCACTTACATACATACATACAAAGCATAAAGTAGGTACATATATACAAGACCATACCAGTACCACGCCACAGCCACGCTTAACATGACTGTGGGCGTATAGGTGGAAAGAATCAAAATAGTGATGGGTTGCTAGCCGCATCGCCTAAAACATGGTTCCTCAGATTCTCGCCCATGCCCTCGATGGGCTTTTACCATCGGCGCGGGAAGAGAAGCAAAACTGGTAAATTCTATGTTTTTTCTTTTCTCCCAGACCAGCATGGAAGAAACAAGAGAAGATAACGGGTCTGTATATAATATTTACATAGGTATATGAACTAACATAGAATACATAGAAAAACAACAAACATAGAATGTGCCAATTGCTTCTCTACCCGCGCAGATGCGCCAATCACTATGTTGATTCCATTTTCTACCTATACGCCCACAATCTTGCTAAATGTGGCCTGTAGGTACCAGTTACTTAGCCGCTGTCTACCCCGTAAGGGATAAAGACGTGATTTGTGTATGTATGTATGTGTATATGAACTGGTTTCATTACAAATGCGTTAGAATGTATTAGAATCAGCTACATATAGAAGACTTAACCAGTAAAGTCAATTGTGTACGAACCAGTGTTAGGATCGAAATTTTGCGCGGGGTGTCCAGAGAACGGGTTATAATTCTGCTGGTAGCTCTGGGGCTGGTATTGGGACTGGTACTGGAGCTGTTGGTACTGGGGTTGTTGGTACTGGGATTGCTGGTACTGAGGAGTGAATGATTGGTACGAAAACTGCGGCTGCTGGTGGTAGATCTGGCTCTGAGGACGCTCTTGAGGGAACTGCTGAGGGGCTTGGCTGACCAGGTTCTGCTGGGAGTAGACCGGGCTGGAGCGGAAAGATGAAGGTTGGCGGGTCTGATACTGAGGCTGCTGGTTTTGCTGCTGGTATTCTTGGTATTGAGGCTCCGGTTGGGAGGGTTTGAGGAACTGCCGGATAGCGCTAGGGCGGGATTGTCGGCCATTGTACTTCGGGTCTTCGTAGATGTTCGGGTCTTCTCGGTACTGGCCGTCGTCTTCTTGGCCCTCGGTGAGGGCGTTGTGGGCGGTGGGGTCGTTCACGCTTGGTGGTGGGACCACGATACCCGCTCCTGGAAGGAACAAATCAGACTTCAAAATCATCACTACATAGTATAAAATAAAGATAATTTATTAAATAAATATACCTAACTATAAAAAGAAAACAGCACCATCTAAAAGGCCCTCCTGCGGCATAGACCCCAAGACACTGGCGGCATTACCTCCCTATACAGCCAGAGAAATTCGCTGGGAGAGGTAAGCGCCAGCTCTGGGGTCTCCTGAGGTCTCTGTCAGCCGGGACGACAAGGCGGTAAAATAAAGTCGCTTCCTCTGACCCTGAGTCCCTATGTCCCTATGTCCCTATGTATGCTTATATCTTCAAAACTACACAACGGATTTTGATGCGATTTTTTTAATAGATAGAGTGATTCAAGAGGAAGGTTTATATGTATAATACATGCATAATATACCGTGCGAAGCCGGGGCGGGTCGCTAGTTGATAATAAACTATATATTTCCATCGTCGAAATAACTTAATTTCAAGAAAGACTTCTCGAAGCGGTCATTGACCTCTAATAGTAAAATGATGAAAACGTCACGCTTTTGATTTTGATAATTATTAATCCAATCATTTCCGCTACTAAAAGGTGTTAATTTTCATTTGGCAACGCCACTTGTACGCTGATAGAATTCATTCAGAACGGCTAGCGCAAAAGCGCGTTATTTCACTATCCATCTCTTTCTAGAGTGAACAATAAGAAAAAGACGGGTAGTATTTTCGCAATGTTGCTCTCAGTTTTAATGTTTTTCAGGGCGTGAAGGTGACGTTAATTAATAAGACCTTGAAATTTTACTGTTTTATTTCAGTTAGACTTAGGTAATTGGCGAATTAACTTAACTTTAGTGTTCTTTAGTCAACAAAGAAACCTTAAGTTGTATTGAACTAGCTTCTGCCCGCGACTTCGTCTGCGTTGAATACATAAATACCTTCCTCTTGAATCACTCTATCTATTAAAAAAAAACGCAGCAAAATCCGTTGTGTAGTTTTGAAGATATAAGCATACATAGGGACATAGGGACAGAGAAAGCGACTTTATTTTATACTATGTAGTGATGAGGCGTTACTTTGCGGAGGTACATTTCAATGAACAAAAAATATTTAAGGTGCATTGGGGTAAATTTGAAATTGGGGGAATTTCGAAACTCGTGGATATCTACTAGATGGGGAATAATTACATAATCTAGCAACGCTTACCTAGAAGCTCCAATGTCTTTGGCTTCTAGATAAGCGTTGCCAGATTATGGAATTGTTCCCCGTTTAGTGAATATCAACGATTTTCGAAATTCCCCCAATTTCTTTTTACCATACATACATACACATACACATATCACGTCTATATCCCTTACGGGGCAGACAGAGCCTATGGTAACAAGACCTAAAGGCCACGGTTAGCATAATTGTGAGCATATAGGTGGAAAGGGGAATCATAACAGTAATGGGTTGCTAGCCACATCGCTATAACATGATTCCTAAGATTTTCGCCCAATCCCTCGATGGGCTTTTACCATCTGCGCGGGAAGAGAAGCAACTGGTACATTCTGTTTTTTCTTTGCTCCCAGACCAGCATGGAAGAATGAAAATAAATGCCTATAAAGCCAGTAATTTCACCGGTTGTCTTACTCTTCACCTCAAAACAGCCAGCGCAATCACTGCTGCTTAGCGACAGGCGGGTGCGGGTGGTAGGGCCTTGTGCAAGGTCCGTCCGGATCGCTACCACCATCTTACTCGCTAATCCTGCCGCTAAGTAGCAGTGCTTGCACTGCTGTGTTCCGGTGTGGAGATTAAGACAGCCGGGGAAATTACGGGCACAAGAGGCATTTCATCTTAATCCTCTAGGCTGGCAACGCTTCTGCAATCTCTCCGGGGTTGCGGGTGTCTATAGGCAGTGGTGATCACTTACCATCAGGTGACTCACTTGCTCGTTTGCCTTCCTATTCAAATAAAAAAAAAACCTCGAAACACAGCAGCGCAATCAGCTGCTTAGCGACAGGCTAGTCCATTGCAGTTTCATGTGTCCATTACACGCGAGTAGAAACTCAAACGTCTCACGTAGTACGCCACCTATCGGCATACCAATGAGATTGATACTACGAGCATATCGATTACCCAAGTTACATACTACCTATAGAGTAGCGAGTGTGGTGTAACTATGCCCTAGATTTAGTCGTTAATGTCTGTTTACCTGTACCTGTGTGCCATCTAGTGTAATAATAATAACTGGTAGATGTTACTGTTTTCATAAGAATAATTTAAAAACTGGTGCTTGTTGACCTAGCACAGAGGTCGGCAAACACGCTTGTTCCCGTACACTAGCTTTTGCCCGCGACTTCATCCGCGCAGATAACGTCAGAGTGACGTGACGATATACCCCATACATCCACTCATGTCTCCAAGTTGCTATAAGGTTTTTATTTCCTATCCCGTAGGAAATTCGAAAAAACCCTTCTTAGAGCACCTACGTGATCCTCTAGGAATGATATCTACTAATTAGTGTCTTAATTATTAAGCTCGTCTTTTTTTATCTTAGGGATCATGTTAGATAGGCGATGTGGCTAGCAACCCATCACTGTTTTGATTCTCCTTTCCATCCATACGCCCACAATCATGCTAAACGTGGTCTTTAGGTCTTGTTACCTTAGGCTCTGTCTACCCCGTATGGGATAAAGACGTGATTTATGTATGTATGTATGAAAAGAGAAAAACACTCCGTGTGTAATATAACAAATATGTTATTCATATTTACAACACACGGTTGTTAGTCGCGCTTTACCTACTTTTCCTCATTTTCAAAAAAGAAGGCTAATGAGTTATCATATACGCATCCTTACGTAATAATGTTCGTAATAAGTTCGTAACTTAACGGTCAATTACATTGTTTATGAGTAAACATAACTCATTAATATTAAGCAGTTCTTAACATATTTTGGTATTTTTTGAGAACGGTTGCGGCGTGAAATCGGTGTTTTGTGCACGCAACAGCGTACAGGAGATTTTTATTTATTTACTAGCTTCTGCCCACGGCTTTGTACGCGCAGATTTAGACTTACATTAGGCAGCTACGACCTTTGAAAATGTTTATCACTATCCCGCGGGAACTATGCAATATTTCGGGATAAAAATCCTATCCTACTAATATTATCTTCCATGCTGGTCTGGGAGCAAAGAAAAAAATAGAATGTACCAGTTGCTTCTCTACCCGCGCAGATGGTAAAAGCCCATCGAGGGAATGGGCGAAAACAGGAATCATGTTATAGGCGATGAAGCTAGCAACCCACCACTATTTTGATTCCATTTTCCATCTATACGCCCTCAATCTTGCTATATGTGGCCTTTACCTGTTACCTTAGGCTCTGTCTGCCCCGTAAGGGATAAAGACGTGATTTGTGTATGTATGCAACAAAATGCCTCACCTTGCGGCTCGAATCCTCTTTTACTGCTGGCTCCATACGAGATCTCCCTCAGCTTCCCACTCTCATCCACATATCCATATTTCCCGGCAACATCTCCGTTGGGATATTTCGTCTCTATCTTGAAGGAGCCATCGGCGGCCTCGTACCCGAAGCTGTAGGACCCATCGTCGTTCTGTTTGTTGATCTGCTTTAATATAGGCACTGGGGTTGTTGTTGGGCCTTGGCTGCTGGCTAACGCAAGCGCCGCTAGGAAGAGGGTTGCCTGTAAAGAAAATAATAAATAAAAAAATAAAATAAATATCTTGGGACAAATAACACCAATTGACCCAGCCCCAAACTAAGCAAAGCTTGTACTATGGGTACCAGGCAACGGATAAACATAAATACATACTTAAATACATACAACATCCATGACTCGGATACAAACATTCGTATTCATCATACAACTGTCTGCCTCTACCGGGATTCGAACCCAGAACCTCTAGCTTCATAGTCAGGGTCACTAACCACTAGGCTATCCGGTCGTCAAACAAATTAGCACTACAATTTAGCACTAGCGTAGCACTTGATGTGCTTATCCTGTCTATTTGTTTATCCCTACTTAAACTGTCTCCAACTTATTTCTTGTATTGGTTGTCTGGAAGAGATCGCTATTAAGCGATAAGACCGCCTATTGTCTACTTTGTTCTTTGTTTCTGTATTGTTTTGTACTGATTTGTGGTGTTCAATAAAGAGTATTTGTATTGTATTGTATTGTATTGATGGTCCCAACGGAAGACCAGCCCGGCTAGGACGAGAACGCACGAAAGTCGCGTCACGCGCGAGAAAATGTACCCGTCTCTTTCTAGAACGAACAGCAAGACAAAGACGGGCAATCTATCTTGCGCGCACGCGACTTGTGCGCTTTCGTGCTAGACGTGCAGCGCTGGCTGTAAGGCCAGTATTATTCTGAGGTGGGACCATTTCGTGACATGTTTTTACTTTTTTAACCGACTTCAAAAAAAGGAGGAGGTTCTCAATTCGTCTGTATTTTTTTTTTTTTTTTTGTAATTTACGCAATGTAATGTCACGCATAAATGTATTCTTCTTCTTTCTTAAAAAATGAATTTCTGAGTTTTGATGAGATGTAATAAATACAGTATTCAAAAATCTTGTGACAAAAATGTCGGCAATGTACGGTAGAACACGGTCAAAAAACTAATGATATCGGAGACCGCCAGGAAATCATAAACCCAGGTTGCAGGACCAAGCACTGCTCTTCCCCCCGGACGGATCCAAAAACGAACCGCAGCTCTTGACCACACGCGGAGGTAACCCGACTTACCCCGAAAACTAGTGTTATCTCTCAACAAAAACTGTATATTCACATGACATGAGATACCGCTCTAATATTTCAACCACATCACCCACTAGCTTAAGAAAACAACAGATATGCGAAGTACATACATACATATATGTTGACGGTGCGTTTACGCAACAAAATGTATGAAAAAACGGTGAGAAAGCGTGCCGGCTACGGCACGTCACTGCGTATCAGTGGCGTAGCTACCTAGGGCCTAGGCGGGGCAGTGCCCCGGCGCCCTCAAGCTCAGAGGGCCCTCGAATCCTTACCAGAAAATCTCGATCGAACTATTATTATTAAAACGTAACCAGTTTAGATAGTAGTTGGGCCCCATTTTTTTATTTGCACCAGGGCCCTTGGTTACCTAGCTACGCCACTGCTGCGTATACTTCCCTTTGCTATTTTTAGCCCATAATTATGTTTTATGTAACAATTATCAACTCATTCGTCCATCCCTAATATAATCTCCTTTCATCCACTCAAAGGTTGACTGAAAGAGATCTTAAAGGGATAAGTCCGCCTTTATTCATATATCTCAGTGTCAGTGAATTGTATTATGTTTATTGTGCACAATATAGAGTTTACATACATACATATTGTGCAAAATAAATGAATAGGTATTATTAAGCCACGAATAAATTACTTATGACTTATGACTTATATTATTATTATTAATTTACCTATATTATTACACATACATACATAAATAACTCATCTTCCCGCGCAGATGGTAAAAGCCCATCGAGGGAATGGGCGAAAGTCTTAGGAATCATGTTATAGGCGATGTGACTAGCAACCCATCACTATTTTGATTTCCCTTTCCACCACGCCCTTCATGCTAAACGTGGCCTTAAGATTTCGTTGCCTTAGGCTCTGTCTACCCTGTATAAATCACGTCTTTTCTATCTATAAAAATTAGCTATATGAATATCGAGGTTTAAACTTTAATTGTGTCCCCCCTCACCCCGTTTTGTGGTAACCGTTTCACTTGTAATTTCATTCAAACAGTCATGGCTGGCAATTCACAAAAACACGGCCACACGAACTGTAACAAGGCGTAACGCAATGCGACCTTGATCTTGCGCGGGCGCAGCGCTAGCGTAACGCGTTTATTGATACTTTTGATGATGAAAGACATGCCAATTATGCTGGCATGCGATTGAATCATAGATCGTACTAATATAAATGTGAAAGTTTATTTCTTACTCTTTCACGCTAAGACCGATTTGAATGAAATTTGGTGAGGTGCATCGGGGTAAATTCGAAATTGGGGGAATTTCGAAAATCGCGGTTATACACTAAACGGGGAACAATTCCATAATCTGGCAACGCTAGAAGCTAAAGACAGTGGAGCTTCTTCAGTGATTTCGAGTTTCGAAATTCCCCCAATTTCGAATTTACCCCAATGCATTAATTTAGCTGTCCTGTCTGGAATAACACATGTCATGGGCTGACATTTTACCCCGATTTTCCCATATAAACGCATACACAAATCACGTGTTTATCCCTTGCGGGGGACAGAGTCTAAGGTAACAAGTCCTAAATGTCACGTTTAGCATGATTGTGGGCGTATAGGTGGAATGGGGATTCAAAAATAGTGATGGGTTGCTAGCCGCATCGCCTAATTCATAAGATTTACGCACATTTCCTCCATGGGCTTTTCTTTTACTGAAGCGACTGGTACATTCTATCATTCAAATATATAATACTAGCTTCTGCCCGCAACTTCGTCTGCGTAGAATTTTACATAAAAACCTTCCTCTTGCATCACTCTATCTACCTATTTAAAAAAACCGCATCAAAATCCGTTGTGTAGTGTTGAAGATATAAGCATACATAGGGACATAGGGACATAGGGACAGAGAAAGCGACTTTATTTTATACTATGCAGTGATAGTGATGATAGTGATATATAATATTAATTGTAGGGGGTATGTTACTCTGACGTTATCTGCGCGGACGAAGTCGCGGGCATAAACTAGTTAATGTATATCTGTTCCAACGACAGCGAATTTTAGCGTTACAAAAACACAACTTATCTAGATTTTAATTAATATCTCAAAGCCAATCAATAAAGCATATCGTGGGTATTTGTCATAAAAAGCGAATAACAAAGACTGTCCGGTGAATGTCCACAACCTTGGACGTGTATATAAATATAATACAGAATATCTATAGCAAGGTGCTGCAAGTGTTGCAAAGGCTATTTACTTGTTCATGTCAAATGGATAAAGGTCGATGCACTGTCTATAACAAATGGATTGGATGAAAATGTAATAGTTAAAAAAGGAGGGGCCACCGTGGCATACCACAGACGCTGGCAGCTTCCTTGGACAGCGATAATACGCCGTCCAAGGAGGCTGCCAGCTCTACGGTCACCCATAGCGTCTATTAGCCTCTTCGAAATATCTTTGAGGGGTAATAGCGCTAGGACCCGACAGACAAAGGGTCTCAACTCAACACTGAAAGTAATTACGACGTAATTAAAAAAGGAGGGACCCCCGTGGCATACCACAGACGCTGTCAGCATTCCCCCTTTGGACAGCGATAATACGCCGTCCAGGGAAGCTGCCAGCTCTACGGTCACCCGTAGCGTCTATTAGCCTCTTCGAAATATCTTTGAGGGGTAATAGCGCTAGGACCCCTCGGACAAAGGGTTTAAACACCGAAAGGGACAAAGGTATATTCGGTGCTGAGACCCCTATAACGTGGGTGTTTGTCATAAAAAGCGAATACCAAAGGCTGTCTATAAATAACTTTTCGCGGTAGCCTAGAGGTTTGACCTAAGGCCACATGCAGGTTGTGGCTTCGAACTCAGGCGTGCACTAGTTTTTGTGTGAAATTACACTTGAAATTTACTCATGGTTTTTGGTGAAACATCGTGAGGATAGTCTCAAGCCTTAAAATACTCGTGTGATCTTATTATGAAACTCGCCGAGGCTCGTTTTAAAAAAACACACTTGTGTTTTAAGGACCCTCGTTATGTAACGGTTGCATAAACTACTCATACGGGGCTATTTAGTGAAACTAACCCAACCACCTGGCCCCTACTTCATCAACTGGACAATTGTCAGTGAAAAGTGACAATTCTGTTTACATTACACACTAAACAAGAATCAACGCCGGCTAGCTTCATATTTACTACGCCTTGCCTGTCGAATTGTCACAATCGCCGACATTTTGTCAAATTGGTGAAATACAGACTATTACGCGTACCTACACATAATCATGCTAAACGTGGCCTTAAGGTTTCGTTACATTAGGCCCTGTCTACCCCGAAAGGGATAAAGACGTGATATATGTATGTATGTATGTACTCATAAGCATACAATTTTGTATCTATATTATGCAGCATTGCTTTGGCATTTAAATTGTAAGTAGATCATTCCATATGTTTTTTTTGATTCTCTAATTGACATCGCATTCCAGAGCTTTGACTACATAATGTGCTCTAGTCTCATTAACCGAAGGCCCATTTTGCAACAGCATAAATTGACTTCTAAGGTCGACTTGTAACTTAACCTGTTTTTTTACAAGTAGACATTTAATTCTAATTGGCAAGTAATAAATAGCGATACTTGATGCGGTTAACGTAAGTTTGTAATAAATTTGGCATTTGTGTTATGAAATTATAAGGTTTAAGCAATATCTGATTAATTAAGAAGATTCGAGTTAAGTGATGGTCGAGTTATCACATGTTTTTTAATGAGAATTAAACGCATAATAATTGTGTAAATTTTGCCAACTTTAAATACCATTTCGCTAGCACTTAATTGATTCGCAAATTAAGAGATAATACCAACGGGGTTAAGCAGATTTTTGGTTAAAATATCCTTTATTTTTTTTCTTTCATACTGGTCTGGGAGTAAAGAAAAAACATAGAATTTACCAGTTGCTTTTCTTCCCGCGCCGATGGTAAAAGCCCATCGAGGGAATGGGTGAAAGTCTTAGGAATCATGTTATAGCCGATGCGGCTAGCAACCCATCACTATTTTGATTTCCCTTTCCACTACGCCCTTAATCATGCTAAACGTGATTTTTTGTATTACTATAGAATCTATAGTATAGATTTTACCAATCATGCATACATAAATCACGCTTTTATCCCTTACGGGTAAACAGAGCCTAAGGTAACAAGAACCAGAAGGCCACTTTCAGCATGATTGTGGGTGTATAGGTGGAAAGGGGAATCAAAATAGTGATGGGTCGCCAGCCGCATCGCTAATAACATGATTTTCCAAGATTTCTAAATCACAGTGAAAATTAGAACACAGAAAAATCCGAAAAGTAAAGCTATGGCCGGGAATCGAACCCAGATCCTCGTTATTCCGTGACGCGTGCTATACCCCTACACCACCCGTAGCAAGTGGGTAGTCTTCGAATTCTTCTACCTGTTACTAGCTGTCACGTGACTTTTGTTACTATGCGAATTTTTGTCGCTAAGCGTCACCTAAGATTTGAAAATAGAAAAAGAAAAAAATAGAAAAATCTGCGCGGGAAATGAAACAGCTGGGTAGGTACCTAAATTCTGTTTTTCTTTGCTCCCAGACCAACATTGGAGAGTGCAAAGGCTTTACCATGACGTCTTAATGCGATTCAATTCCGAGCCAAGATAGCTCGCTGTCAGACCCGTACTAGTGTCAAAATGACAGCTAAAACGTAAGATTAAATCGGAATTGAATCGCGGGGTGCGAGTCGGGTTACCACCGCGTGTGGTCAAGAGCTATTCGTTTTCGGATCCGTCCGGGCAGAACAATGCTTGGTCCGGTGCACTCTGGGCATCTAAGAGCCCGACAGGAGGGCGAGGGGGTCTTTTAACCGTATTACCGTGCAACGTTGCCGACATTTTGTCACAAGATTTTTGAATTATATTTTTATTACTTTGACATTGGCGAAGTTGTCGTCGCTATAACAACTTGATACACCACAAATAAGAAGAAGAAGAAGAAGAATGGAATCGCTTTAAGGCGTTATGGTAAGTTTGTATGTATGTATGTATGTATGTATAACTCTTTATTGTACATAAAACACAAGAAAAAGATGAATACAGGACAACATACATGCACAAAGGCGAACTTATCCCTAAAAGGGGAAAGGGGGGGAGGGAGGGGGTAAGTTTCCAGTAGGCACTGAACACATTGCTATGCTGCCTCTGTTAAGCTCGCATTAGCATTCTGTGGCTGCAGCTTGTCAATGCGCTTGCGCAATGGGCTGAGGCGTGAATTGCAATGCTTGATTCATTTTCTAATAGGTATTGGGAGAGGCTTGCTAGTCCGGAGTTCATTCTCTTATTTGAACCATCCTAACTTACATACATAAATCATGTCTTATCCGTAAGGGTACAGAGTAGACAGAGCCTAAGGTAACAAGATCTAAAGGCAAGTTTAGCATAATTGTGGGCGTATAGGTGGAAAGGGGAATCAAAATATAACATGATTCAAGAGTATGAAAAAAGTACCTACTAAAACATGTGTAAGTTTATGTTTTTGTCAAATTAAGAGTTAATTTCCATAATAAACACAACGCATAAACCACAATTGTTGATATCTTCAAAACTACAGATCTAATCAAATTTTTGACTAGTTCGCAAGATTAATGAGAGCCGTAACTATCTTCCAAGCTACTCGTTTTTCAAATTCAGCACAATTTTTTAAGCACTTTCGAATGATATTTTCACATTAAAAAAATCGGGCCCCAAATGGTAAAAGCCCATCAAGGGAATGAGCGAAAATTTTAGGAATCATGTTAAATAGGCGATGCGGCTTGCCCATCACTATTTGATTCCCCTTTCCACCTATACGCCTACAATCATGCTAAACGTGGCCTTAAGGTTTTGCTACCTTAGGCTCTGTCTACCCCGTAAGGGATAAAGACGTGAGTACCATGTATGTATACATGTACAATATCATGACTTTCATACAAGTGACACATTAATACATGAGCAAGTTCGATAAATCACGGCAGCTGTAGGCGGATGTCTGAAGTTGAATAAACTTCAACGCGCGCTCGGAACTTAGCAATTGCATTATTAACAGGGAATTACCATGACGTCTTAATGCGACTCAATTCCGATTCAGTTTAGTTTCACTCGCTGTCAGATCCATAATAAAAACGAAAAACAAATCGGGGTAAGGGTAAACGATTCTGAGTAAGAAGAACCCAAAATATTAAAATTCTGGAAAAAATGTTTATATGGACTTTTTTTGGAAAACGTTCAGCAATAAAAAACTAAAAAGAATACAATTTTAATCAATTGTGCTAATTTATAAAGAAATCTATGAGAAAGCGTAACTTTAAAGTCTCACTAAAATGTGCAAATGCAACCTTAAATTAACGGATTCCATCCAAGTTAGGCGTAGCTACCAAGGGACTAGGCGGGGCAGTGCCCCGAGGCCCTCAAGCTCAGAGGGCCCTCGAATCCTTACCAGAAAATCTCGATCGAACTATTATTAATCGTAACCAGTTTAGATAGTAGTGGGGCCCCATTTTTTTATTTGCACCAGGGCCCTTGGATACCTAGCTACGCCACTGCATCAAACTCATATACTTTCCCATGCAGCCCCGTGCAATACTTAACTGCGTTAAGTGCGGTAATTAAGTTAACCGTGGGTTAAGTCATTGTGCTAATACAATGGACGGTGACAAATTGACGTTTGTTTCTTTGTTCGTCTGTTCCGGTGAAAATGGCGGAAGCTTGTTTGTTTGTTGATTAAATAAAAATGTTGTGTAAAACAATTATACATAAATCTCGCCTTTATCCCTTACGGCTAAGCAGAGCCTAAGGTAACAAGAACCAGAAGGCCACTTTTAGCATGATTGTGGGCGTACCTATAGATGGAAAACGGAATCAAAATTGTGATGGGTTGCTAGCCTCATCGCCTATAACATGATTCCTATGATTTTCGCCCATTACCTCGATGGGCTTTTACCATCTGCGCGGGAAGAGAAGCAACTGGTACATTCTATGCTTTTTCTTTGCCCCCAGACCAGCATGGAAGAAACCTTGTAAATGGTTTTCATGTGGACCAAAGTCCTCACATTAAAACAACCGTCCGCAAAAAAAGGCAACACAACCTTACTGTACAGCCAGCATCAAAAATATGTAAAGTCGAAGAGTTTAATGCACATGACTATTGCCAAGGCATTTTGAGCTCTTCGACCGTTTATCAACTGATGCCGATTTACTGAGTTCGTAAGTTTTGCTGCGACTACGGTTACTAAAGCTTCTAAAGAACGCACCCTTTCAAGTTTCCCCTAGCTTCCTTATACAAGCGAGTTGGATAAGTAAAGTTATTATTTCTTCCTAGTCCAATCTAGATCTAGAGCAGCTTGCGTAAAGCCACGCCTGCTATCTAGTGTCTGCGTTTTGCATTCCAACGACAGCCTATACAAATACCTGAGTGGAATTTGCACTTAGATTGATACAGTGCTTCAAATAACTGGGATTTTGGGGCGTTAGTTATTTGAGATGTTGAACGGTTCTCACGTTTGTTGGGTCTCTATCTGTGTTTACCTACCAGCGGTTGCCTTGCCTGAGACTCCGTCTGCGCAGAATTTGCGTATCCCATAATCAAACAAGCTTCCTCAATCAATCAAGTTTGATTGCGGGAATACAAATGAAAAGTAGTCCAGCAATCCGATTTATGGTCAGAAAATCGCGCCTGCAATGTAATTCGGCCGTCAACAAGGCCCTTCGTGTTCTGTTACTTAGAATACAATGACGACATCTACGACAATGTTTGAGATTTTTTTTTATTATTCGTCCAATTATTCCGTCTGTCTTCCACTTAAGAAAATAACAATAAAAACAATACTAATCGCGGCTTACACCAAATACTAGTTCTAGATGTACAATAACAAACAGAAAGAAAGACGTCGCTAAGCCGTGGACTGGTTAAACAATTAACACTGAGTGTAATGGCAGCTCCATCTCATTGTCGTTTGTCGAAGGCGTGACTAATTTTCCATCTTAAAAGTGCTACTGTGAGTGCTACTTTAAAGTAATAGTCAACATAATCGTTTTCAACACACTTTAACAAACAAACGTAGACTATTGGAGCTTCTAGTGTGAAGTTTCTCTCAATGACTATAGAAAAAATGTCAACGCCACCTGCGGACCGAAACGGCAACAATCAGGGGTCTCACTATATATAATGACGTCTTAATGCGATCAATTCTGGCTCGTTCAGGTGTGTGTTTTTCAGTCAATATTGGTTTTTCTGAGCCGGCTAAATTTGTATACAGTTTATTTTAATAAATAGTTATGCAATTCTGTCGTTTTTAAGTTAAAACAATATATGACTTTGTGGTTGTTGTGTTTTTTACAATAGGCATTTGGAGCTGATAATTTTTCATTCTCAAATGATCCAAGCTTATAAAGGTTAAAAAAAAAAATTGTATGGATCTGACAGCGAGCGAACCTAAACTGATTCGGAATTGAATCGCATTAAGACGTCATAACTCCCCTGTTCTACGTTTTTTTTGCCATGATTCCAGATTCTTTCAGCCGTAAGACGTGTTGGAAATGTCATTTTGATGAGGCAATATTCTTGTTTTGCTACCTTAAACTAGGACTAAGTAAACACGGGAATTATACTGTCACACTCTACTTATAGCACATTGCATTGGTTTAAGCGTTTGACATTTCACATAGCAGTATAATGACACCTTTGCACCATATTGAGTGCGGAAACTAGGATATGAAGTAATATAATAATACTTATTAGAACCCGCGGTTTTGCCTACATCTGACTGCGTATCGCGTGGGAATTTCGTAAAATCCGTTCTCAAGCTTCGTAGACATGTTTCTAACGACTGGGGCCCGATTTTTGAAAGTATCACTCGAAAGTAGTATAAATCTGTTTATATCTTCAAAACTACAGCTCTTATCAAATTTTCAGCACAATTTTTCAGCACTTTCGAGTGATATTTTCACGTAAGTGCTTTCAAAAATCGGGCTTCTAGGCTATTTGGTCGTCTTCTAATATACCTACCTAATCTTACAAATAAAGAATATCACTTTAACAAAGTTCGGCGTTTGTAAACCCTGAAAAAACATATATAAACCATGTATCAGTATCCCTTACAGGGTAGGCAGAGCCTAAGGTAACAAGACTAAAGACCACGTTTAGCATGACTAGGTATCGATGGAAAGGGGAATCAATATTGTGATGGGTTGCTAGCCGCATGGCCTATAACTTGGTTCCCAACATTTTCGCCCATTCCTCGATGGGCTTTTACCGGAGCGGGAAAAGAAGCAACTGGTACATTCTACATTTTTTCTTTACTCCCAGATCAGCATGGAAGATCGATGTTTCGCCCCAAAAACCCCTCCATCGCAATTTCGTAGTTATTGTCGGAGTTCCGAGATCCTCGAAATAAACCAAGGAATAAACTAAAAACGGTAATGTTCAATTTCATAAGGACATGACTATATGTATGGTAGAGCTGCCTACTTGCTGGGCGTATTTGGTTCGAAAAGATATTAAACTCGACAAGGGATGTGATTTGACTATGTTTTCATAGTTTATAATTATGCTACTCTAACCTTTGGAAGTGACAAAATTGTCGGTGATATGTGACATATCTGCTTACATTACAAAACTGTCGAGAATCTATACGTCAGCATTCATATTGATTACGCATATTTCGAATTGTCAGTCATAACTCTGCTCTCTTTAAGCGAAGGGCGCCCGGTGACGAGTGACCAAGAAGGAAGACAAAGGTCAAAGCAATTTTCCTAGTTAAGTATAGCGACTTTATTAATTCAAAGTTAGTACCTACATCAATAATTAATTACTACTACATAATACCAAACACCTTGTAATATACGTTGTTACAAAGCTTTTTATGTCGCTTCGAAAATTTTCGATCTTTGTGACTATATCTTCGAGTGCATCTTGATAAAGGACTAGGAATTGATCCGAAACATATCGGGCTTAAGCACCTTGACCACACAATATTTGAGTGACTAATCAAAAACGCAATAAATTATAAGAATACCTAGCTGTTATAATTTGTGTACCTACCGAATGGTAAACGCACCCAGTGGGCACAATGCGGCATACGAAACTGGAAACTTTATTTAAACCCCCGTAATGTATATGTTTTGAATTTCGTAATAATAAACACTCACTAAAGTAAGTATACATACCTAACTAACATAATTTTGTTTAGGTTTGAATTTTGCAGTCTGAAAAAACGGCTAGCTATATTTCTTAATCCATGCGCAAAATTTGTATCAAGTTAATTAAACTTAAGTAGGTATATAAAAAATGTAAGCGCCTAGTTACGCTTTTCAAAAAATTCACAATAGTTCTAAAATATCCTGTGATAAAAATAGTGTTGTAACCTTCGAACTAATTATTTAATCAGTTTCACCATTTCATTAAAGAAAACTCCTAATTACAAACCTATTTGAACCACTAACCTTCAAAACAAACATGGCGTCTTTTTCCAAACGTCAAACTTTTCCCGCCTTCACGTGTGATGGCGTCCGATCGCAAAAGACTTGTGCGGCGCGCATTCAGCCACTTGTATTTATAACGTCATCGGCCAGTTACAACAGCCACAATATTATTATTCGACATAGGCCCTAGTAGTTTTGTAACAGAACGTTGTTGGGTGATACGAATTTGTTTTGGCAGACGCCATTGTTATGCTTATGAAAAAGTTTTAGGTCATAGACTACATTACATTTTTGTCTGTGCCGGGTTTTTCAGGAGGTATTGTTTGGTGCGTCATCGTCGGTGCAATTTACGATTTCGGTGTTTATCCTGAAAGAGACAGTGTTAAGGTTTCATCTGAAATCAGGCAAACTGTAAACACTCTTCCAGTGATAAGTTTGCCTTCATGCCTATTCTGTAAAAAATATTGTAAGTATATTCTTTATAATCTGGTATTATACTCTACTGTCTATTTTTTTTTATGTTAGTTAGGCCAGACAAACGAACTAGTGGGTCACCTGATGGTAAATGATCACCACTGTCCATAGACACCCGCAGCGCTTTACGCGATGCCAGTGCGTTGTCGGCCCTGCAGAAAATTGTACACTCGCCTCTTAAAGGCACCCAAGTCGTAATTCCATGGAAAGACCTCAGCGGGAAGCTCGTTCTATAACATTGGAGTGAATACAAATGATAATTACTTACTCACATTCAACAAATCATCATTATCTCATCCTGCATCCCTTGATCAGAGACATAGGGCTCTCAGCATATTTTTTAATTAGGACGTATAGTCGAGAGCATAAACACCGAAACAGCCAACATGATACATATGTGTCACCGACTTTATTGTTTGTGGCATACAGGAGTGTTATGGGTTGCTTCCACGCTCGTCTGAAAGCAAAGAAAAATCAGAGAAGGTACCAGTTGCGTCTCTTCATGCGTAGATGGTAACCCATCGAGGGAATGGGCGAAATCATAGGAATCATGTTACAGGCGATGCAGCTAGCAACCCATCACTATTTTGAGTCCACTTTCCACCTATACGCATACAATCATGCTAAAGGAGGCCGTTAGGTCTTGTTACCTTAGGCTCTGTCTACCTCGTAAGGGATAAATACGTGATTTATGTATGTATGTATGATGATGAGAAGGAACTAAGGAAAATAAACCATGACGAGCTATATTATGTAGCGCCTGTAAATCAACACTTTATCCCATTTAAATAAATTCCTTTCGAAACAATACCGGTAAGTTGCAGACTAATTTAAGGAATGCGCGTGCGCATGTTATGTATGTATTACTTATATTACTATGTATCGAAGACACCCACTGAGCGATCTCGGTGCAAGGCCGCTTAACCAGTTTACAGGATAGTCCAAGAGCTGGGGCATTCATTTAGTAGTTTCAAAAAGATTATGCAGAAGAGCCCTTGGCGGCCAATGTGCAAAAATATATTTTTAATTTTTTGAATTTTTGTATACCCCACGCCCCGGCTTCGCACGGGTGCAATCAGTGTTTCTCTAGTATATTATGCATGTATTATACATATAAACATTTCCTCTTGAATCACTCTATCTGTTAAAAAAATACATCAAAATCCGTTGCGTAGTTTTAAAGATCCAAGCACACATAGGTTCATCCAATCGTTTCTGAAAATGATGATGATGATGATTTGATTCGTAAAGTAGGTATAACACATCCGAAAGAACATATCAAATATTTTGTTATTTTACGTCGACATCTCTTATACTAGTACGTGATCATAAAACAAGATAACATCTCAAACAATGTTGATGCGTTACAGCGGTGTCTCAAACGTCCGTGGGCGTGAAAAGGTTTTGTTTTCTTTTTAAAGCGGGGGCGGAAGAGCCACACAACCATCCGTGCTACGCGAACATATTTCTTTCACCAGCTCTTTCACAGATCGATGAAATGTGGGCGGGACCTTAGTTGACAGCATTATTAAAAAAAACACTGAAGCGGGAAAAAATCACACACACACACAAATAACGTCTTATCCCTTACGTAGACAGAGCCTAAGGTAACAAGACCTAAAGGCCACGTTACGTTTGGTACAATTATCGTGGAAAGGTGAATCAAGATAGTGGTGGGTTACTAGCCGCATGATTCTTATGCCCATTCATTCGATGGGCTATTACCATCTGCGCGGGATGAGAAGCAACTGGTACATTCTATGTTTTTTCTTTGCTCCCAGACCAGTACCTATCCTACTCCAGTTAGGTACGAGTAATTACATAACCCAAATAAATCAATATACAGGTGTGTAAACTTTGTCATAGTAAGTAGATAGGTATGTCGTCCGTCAAATAAAGACTCCAAACTAGATTTCCTTGCTTGAGGGCTTAAAACCAGCTCAGTTTGTTGCGTTTACGCAAGGTCGACGAGAGTAGTTCCGTGTTTACTACCAATAATTGTGAGTAATATCCACTGACTCATGGGAATACGGGTTCCAAATTGAAGGAAATATGAGGAGGTAAATTAATGAATACCTACCCCCTTATTCATAAACGTTCCGTAGGCTTCTGCTAACTTAGCAATCGTTTGTCCTTATGTCACTTTGACATTTACCTTTCACAGATAAGGACAAACGCTTGCCAAGTTAGCAGAAGCCTGTAGAGCAGGGGTTCCCAAAGTTTTCTGGGCTACGACCCATCTATTACAAGTTTACAAACTTGGGACCCACCTCTAAGAAATTCAACCTTTACCAATATGAAGAAAGGATTTTTCAAATAACAAACGAAATGTTAATTTTTTTTTTTGTGTCATTCTACAGGCAGGGCCCACTTAATATTCGCTCGCGACCCACCAGTGGGTCGCGACCCATGGTTTGGGAAACCCTGCTGTAGAGCGTTTATGAATAAGGGGGTTAGTCTGTTAAGCTTCTGATCTAGAGAAATATCATACAGAGGTACCTACCTAGTTCGTGGGGGTGCGAGTTGGGTTACCTTCGCGTGTGGTCAAGAGCTGCGGTTCGTGTTCGGAGCCGTCCGGGGCAAGAGCAGTGCTTGGTCCGGTGCACCCTGGGCATCGGCTAATGATTTCCTGGCAGTTTCTGAGGGATATCGTTGACCGTTGGGTTGGCCGAGAGACCGATAGGGGGAGGGGGGTGTTTTGACCGTGATACCGTACAACGTTGCCGACATTTTTGTCACAAGATTTTTAAATTATATTTTTATTACTTTGACACTGGCGAAGTTGTCGTCGCTATAACGACTTGATAGGTACGCCACAAATAAGAAAAAGAAGTAGTTTGTGAGGTTGTAGTAGGAGGTAAACTCTGGATCTACTAAACCGATTTTGAAAATTCTTTTACCAATATAAAGCCACATTATTTGTATACATACCTATATAAATCACGTCTTTATCCCTTAGGTACGGGGTAGACAGGACCTAACGTTTGTTATTATGGGTATGATATGAACTTCGAAAATCGAATCGCGGAGTAGCCCACCTGTAGCGGAATAAGTTCCGTCTCAAACGCAGCGCACGCGCCGATTTCCTCGGATTGCACACAACGCGCGTGCGTTTTGGAGGACATTGCACCATTTGTATTCTAAGGAGTCCCGAGATGGTAGGTACCTAAGTGTATAAGTAGGTTTTCAACATGAAACTATCGTGGATACTCAATCATACTCTTAAACGAATAACTCACGTGAAAGTTGAGTGATGCTTGACATGTTTCGGCCTAGTTCGTAGTCCTTCCTCTTGGAGCGCTCGCCCCGGCGGCAGCGAAACTGCTCGCGCGGCTACTAGACGCAACGGACAGCGGCGCGCAACTACCCTCGTTTTAATCTTCATTTTTATTATTTTGAAACTACCTATAATATTCAAAATTTAAACCAATAGGGTGTAACCTAGCTAGGTAATTTTAAACCGGCGAAGTGCGAGTCGGACTCTCGCTAAGAGGGTTCCGTACTGTTCGGCCATTAGCGGGATAAAGGATACAACACTTATTTGTTATAAACGTATGTATTAACTTGTGAGATGAAAAAAAAGAGCAAAATATCAAATGCAAGTCCGAGCTTTATAGCAACTGAAGGGAACAAACGTTAGTGCGATCTAATTTGCCTTGTGCTGCCATCTATCGGTACGTAGGAGAACTTAAACCGTAAACATTAGTTTGAATTTCGCCAAACATTCCGCCCACCAAGGACAGTATGCTCCTTCTATCGTCAACTATGCCACGAATGAAACTAATACAAAAAATACAATTTGTCATGGCAGCACCTTATATGGCTATAACTATAAAACGTAATAATTTAAACATAGTGACAATGATAACGATTGATCAACAACCTTCATTTCAAGACACTGCTCAGTTTACGACACTTGCAAACATTAACAATTAATTTAAGGCTGATAACTTACAGCTAACTTAAGAAATAACGCAGCTTGAAATGTACTGTATAATGCGAAATAGGCCATGCTCTATATCGGAAGATTAATGAATTACACCTTGAGAGCATTGCAGAACAAGAAAAGAAAACATATGGTGAATGAAAGTCACTAAATAATAGTGAGTGAATTTAGGGATACAATTTTAAAATCTGACCCATAAGCTGAGTACTTCTCGTATGTATATTAAGTCGCAACCGGTAATATACACAATTTAGAAACAGGCCTTACAAGTTTAGAATTTTTACACCGCAAAGTAACAACTCTTGTAATATTATCTGGACCAGGGTGCTTATCTTCTATTAAACCGTACAACCACTGAGAAGGAGGGAGATCATCCTCCTTTACAAGAACAACGTCACCTATCTTGGGTTCAGGAGTAATTTTTGTCCATTTGTATCTCTGTTGAAGTGTTGTCAGATACTCTAGTGACCACTTCCGCCAGAACTGTTGCATAATTTTTTGAGTAAGTTGCCACCTGTGTAAGGGGCTGACTGAACTCCTTTCATAGTAATAATCAGGAGCCGTCACAAGAGCCTCACCGATCAGAAAGTGACCAGGAGTGAGCGGCACTGAGTTTACTTCGTTTGATGGCATTTGATACATAGGGCGCGAATTAAGACACGCTTCAATTTGTACTAAGACTGTGGTTAATTCTTCGAATGTGAGAGTGGTACCGTCTAGGACGCGTTTCAAATGATATTTAGTGGATCGAACGCCCGATTCCCACAAACCGCCAAAATTAGGAGCATGCGGCGGTATAAAATGCCATTCAGTGTTGGAATTGGCTAGAGCTTCAGCTACTTCATCCATGATACCATGATTTCCTTTAAGGAAAAGTGCACGCAACTCTTTTGCAGCTCCCACGAAATTTTTTCCATTGTCGCTCCATATTTCCTGGCAATGGCCACGACGTGCTACGAACCTTCGGTATGCTGCTAAAAACCCTTCCGTAGTCATTGAACTTACTGCTTCTAGGTGAATGCAGCGAGTCACCATGCAAACAAAGAGTGCAATATACCCTTTATAGCTCTTGCATCCTCTGCCCTTGGATAGTCTTATGTTGATAGGGCCAGCGTAGTCTATGCCACTGCGGTAGAACGGACGAGCTACTGTAACTCTTGAGCTAGGTAGATCTGCCATGAAGGGGTTTAATTTTGTGGAACTATACTGAACACATTTAACACATTTCGTCAGAAACTGTCGAATTAGACTTTTAACATTTATGATCCAATATTTGGATCTTACATAATTCAGCATTAATTGAGGGCCGCCGTGAAGGGTTTTCATGTGAGCATCGCTAACAATTAAACGGGAAAAATGATGGTCACGTGGCAATATGATAGGGTGTTTGGCATTATACCCGACATTACTATGCTGGATTCTTCCTCGAGATCGCATAATCCCGTCATTATCTAGATAAGGACATAATGACAATATACTACTTTTGCGACGAAGTGGATTTGAATGTATAAGTTGGTCTAACTCGCTGGGAAAAGCCGATGATTGGCAAGTTTTTATGCACAATTTTAAGGCATTATCTAATTCCTTGCTTGTTAGATATGAAGGAGTCTCTTTATGTTTAATTTTCTTAATGAATCGAAAACAATAGGCAATCACCCTAATCATTTTCATCAAGGACGAGTATTTAGTCCAAACAGAAAATTCCTGCGGTACATTTAATTTAAGCGAAGCCGTGGATAAAAGAACCTTAATTGGTTTGGCTTCTACTTCAGTAAATAGTAAATCAGCCCTAGGGCACTCGTAACACGCTTCACGTAACCAGGCTGGACCGAGAGTCCAAAGTTCAAATTGAAGGAATTCCTGTGGTGATAATCCTCGTGAAGCGCAGTCGGCTGGATTTTGGCTAGATTCCACATGTGACCACTGGTCATTACTTAAACTGGATACTATTTCGGTGACACGATTAGCGACGAATGTAGTCCATCGATTTGGCTCACCCGCGAGCCAGGCTAGGACAATGGTTGAATCTGTCCAAGCCCGACAACGCGACTTGGGTATGGACAGTACGTTGGCGACTTCTGTCAGCAATTTAGCTAACAGTACTGCACCACATAACTCTAACCGGGGTATTGAAACCTGCTTGATTGGGGCGACCTTTGTTCTTGCTGCTAATAAATGGACAGTGATCTTACCTCTAGGATCCTCGACTCGCAAATATACAACCGCAGAAAACGCTGCGTTGGAGGCGTCACAAAACCCATGCAACTCGGTTTTAGATACCTCTCTCCTTACGCTAATCCATCTGGGCATGACGAACTCGTTGAGTGCAGTTAAATCATCTCTGAATTTATTCCATTCGTTCCGCAAGTCATTGGGAACTTCTTCATCCCAACCAAGACCTGAAAGCCAAAGTCTTTGCATAAAGATCTTAGCCTGGATAATAATAGGTGCAATCCATCCAAGTGGATCAAAAAGGCGAGATATGTCGGATAGGATTGCTCTTTTGCTAACAGGGTTCTTCGGTGGTGGTAGATTGACAGTATATTGAAAAGAATCGGTCTGTACGTTCCATGACAACCCTAAAATTTTTATAACATCGTCTATTTGGATTGCCTTGTCACTGTCAACAATTTTATCTTTATAAATTACCTTCATTAATAGTGGACTGTTACTAGCCCATTTTTGCAATTCTAGCCCCGCTTTACTTAACAATGGAACTGTTTGCCAATATATCTTCAAAGCGTCGTCTTCTGTTTCACAGCCACTCATAAAATCATCCATGTAAAAGTCCTTTAGCACCCTGTCTGCAGCCAATGGATATTGTTCACCTTCATCTTTAGCTACCTGCTGAAGGCTTTTGACGGCAAGATAGGGAGCTGACGAAACACCGAAAGTTACACGTAACATCCTATAGTCATTAATCTGTTGCTCCGAGCTGTCCCTCCACAATACTCGTTGAAAATCAGTGTGGCTTTTAATGACTTTTATTTGCCTGTACATTTTGACAATGTCAGCTACGAAACAAATAGGATGTACACGCCATCGCATGATAATATGCCTTAGTTCTGGCTGCAACCTTGGGCCTACTAAAAGGTCATCGTTGAGGGATCTGTTATTTTTCCCTTTACACGAGGCATCAAAAACCACTCTAAGCTTGGTTGTGCTTTTATCCTCGCGTACAACGCAGTGATGAGGTAAATAAACACAACCTGGTTTACTGACTTCCTTCTCGTCAGTAATAAGTTCCATATGATTCATAAAAATATACTCGTTCATTACCTTTGAATACTCGTGCTTTAAAAGTGGATTCCTATTCAACCTTTTCTCCAATAACAGAAGCCTTTTCAAAGCAACCGCTCGAGAATCACCGTATTTACACAGTGGATCCTCATCTCGAAACGGGAGACTTACAACATAGCGACCCGTGCTGTCTCTAGTTGTAGTGGATTCATAGTGCTTCTCACAAGCTTGGTCTTCTTTAGATAATATGGCATAAGGTTGATCAGTTTCAATTTCCCAAAACTTACGCAGCAAATCGTTAACAGAATTATCCAGGACATGTGTACTTATAATATGATCATAGTGGTTACTTACTTGAACTCTTCCAGAAAGAATCCAACCTAGAACGGTATTCTGAGCTGTCAGTGTGCCCAGTGGGTTCCGTACGATACCGTCTGTCAAAATCTGTCCATACACCTCAGCGCCTAGCAACATGTCCACGTTACTCGGCGTGCCATATCCTGGATCCGCTAAACTCAGCTCTGCAAACTCAGGCCAGTCCTGTATCTCAATATGCTGTGAAGGAAGAGTGGATGTTAGTCGGTTCAATACATAAGCCTGGATGAAACAACTAAAAGAGCTACAAATGGACTGTAATTTGAATCTGACCAAGTATTTAATCGACAAAGTACTTTGATCTCCCCCCAAACCTGATACAATACCGCTGACTGGCAGCTTTTGAAGATGCAGTAGTTGTACTGCATGCTCCGTAACAAATGAAGCCTGAGAACCCTGGTCCAGTAGTGCTCTTAATGTAAAACAATGATTCCTGTTCTCTACTTTAACTAAAGCAGTGGCTAACATTACATGACCAGTGGATACGACTGATCCCTTTGAAAAATGATTAATTATACGACTAGGTCCCGCTTCTCCTTGTCCCTGGATGTCTTCTTGTCGCTCGCCAGAAGCCGGCTGGCTGGGCGACGTTAGAGGTCGATTATTGCCGTCTGTGTGCAATAAGGAATGGTGACGTCGACCGCAACGTCTACATGATGTGTTTCGCTTGCATTGTGTTACAGTGTGATTTGCTCCAAAACAATTGAAACAGAGCCGTTTCTTTTGTATAAATTCTCGACGACCTTGAACATTCTCGTTGCTAAATTTCTTACATTGGAACAAAAGGTGTGCCTCTGAACAAAATGGGCAACATGGCGACGAAGTGACAGTAAACACTTTAGGCCTCTCCACATAATCTTTGCTTTTAGAAGTTTCTCTTCTTTCCTTTGGCTCTAAAAATTCCAAGGCCCGAAATCTGGATTCTAAAAATGTAGAAAACTCTTCAAATGAGGGTAGTTTATCCGAATATTCACAAATCTTTTGTTCCCATTGTTTTCTAGATTCCTGGTCTAGCTTCTGGGTGACCAGGTGGATAATCAAAATGTCCCACGTCGTTATATCTATATCCATATTTTTTAATGCGCTTAAACAATCGTTCGTTGTGTCCAATAGTTGCTTAATGCCATTAGAAGATTCTACTGTCAATGCCTTTTGACCCACTAACCTGCTGAGGATACAGGATGCGATATAACGTTTGTTATTATACCTCTTCTTTAGCTGCAGCCAACACTGTTCATAATTTGCCTCTGTGATAGGTACATGTCTCAATAACTGTTCAGCCTCTCCTGATAGATGACCTTTCAGGTAATGTAGTTTTTGTACTGCAGCTAACGATGGATTATTATGGATAAGAGATTCGAATAAATCGTGAAATGTGGGCCATTCCATGTACTTGCCCGAAAACATCGGTAGAATGATTTTTGGTAATTTTACAGCACTGGATTCATGATTGCCATAATTTTGAACTTGCATTGCACTGTGAGCGTTTTCTGTTTTTTGTAAATCGAACAAAGCCGCCTTAAGTTCCGCTTTATACTCAATATACTTCTCTTCTACTGCGTCGTATACATTTTCCTTGAAATAATCACTGGTTTGATCTTCGGTTGTAACAAGTATATTCTGGTGATTTTTCTCAAACTTATTCCAATAACTATTCAAAAGTTCCAATCTTGTTTCCAAATGAGTAACTGATATGCGTGTTTTAGGTGTCTTTTTGTAGTTAATCTGCGCCTTTATTATTTTATCTTGGGTATCAATTTGAAGCAAAATGTATTTTTTTGTATTTTCCATTTTGCACCTATAAACGCACAATTACTTGAATCAAGCGAATAACTCCACGTCAATGTTCTAAAACACAGTGTAAAAGTTTCCGTTACGACCGTCCCGACACTTATTATGATTATTAACCAGAATCCCGGTGAGTGAGCACTATTTTAACACTTTGATTCAATGTTCACAATTGTTAATAAGCAATCACTAAATACGTTATAAACAGCTTAATTAGCGCAGCGTTGATTATGCAGTCTACAATTAAGTTAACTCATAACAGTTCCATTGTTCAAGTTAAAATTCACAATCACTAACATTTACACGAAGCTACCCGTTTTTATAAATATTAAAAAACGATTAACAGTTTTCCAGCTAAAGACACTGTGCTCACTCACCCATACTATTAGTCCGACACAACGTACACTGTGCAACACTCCCGAGTCGACCGTGCGACAAACGAACACAACTTATATTCA
Source organism: Pandemis cinnamomeana (assembly GCA_932294345.1). Lineage (NCBI taxonomy): Eukaryota > Metazoa > Arthropoda > Insecta > Lepidoptera > Tortricidae > Pandemis > Pandemis cinnamomeana. The sequence continues at coordinate 14,405,394 of OW028710.1, read as the reverse complement.
ATGATCTCGGCTCGAATGGACCATGTTCGGCCATTAGCGGGATAAAGGATACAACACTTATTTGTTATAAACGTATGTATTAACTTGTGAGATGAAAAAAAAGAGCAAAATATCAAATGCAAGTCCGAGCTTTATAGCAACTGAAGGGAACAAACGTTAGTGCGATCTAATTTGCCTTGTGCTGCCATCTATCGGTACGTAGGAGAACTTAAACCGTAAACATTAGTTTGAATTTCGCCAAACACGTACAAATTCGGAAATGGAATATAAAATCCAGTGTTAGCAGAACCCTGCTCCCAAGCAAAATCTAGGCAATGTAAGGTCATTTTGTATTGATTTATTTGTTGTTATAACGGTTTGTTGTTATCACGGTTCGTGGGATACAGCCTGGTGAGACAGACGAACTGACGGACAGTGCAGTGGAGTCTTAGTACTTATTAGGGTCCCGTTTTTATCCTTTTGATACGGAACCCTAAAAACGCCGGTAGGTAAGACTTTAGTAAAATAAAAACGTGTTTTTGTCAGTTGCCCTTTGCATTTCACGCGGATCGTACGCTCCCCACCGACACAGTAAGGTCGTCAACCCTTCAATAGATTACGAATTAGAAAACACACATTTCTATTCCATTCATAAAAAAATGCGGACAAGGACAAGGGAAAGAAAAACGCGCGAATCTCAATAAAAGAAACTTTATTCCCTAAACAGAGATGAATAAAAATTACACGATGGCATCTTTGCTCTTACTCTAACTTAACTAACGTTAAAGTAAAGTTTCTGCTAGATAATTCTAGCAAAAACATTCAAATAGTCATTCAGTTTTGTACAACATAATTTAGAACGATTCCACAGATTCAAATTAAACCGTTACCTTCCACAGATAAGCTAATAAACGTGTTAAAGGTTACCACAAAGCATAAAGTCAATCATAAGGCTTCTTATTAGAGCAGTGCACCGGCAAATTTAGGATACAAGACTAATAAGTCTACTTTTGTCCTGATAATCTAGTAAATATACTGTAAAATTAGATTATTATAGCAATTTGCTGAAAATAAAATCTTGTCTGGCTCCAAGATGTAGTTTGTCAAATTGTTGAACTGCCAACGTAGCAGATTTTACGATCCAACGCGCGAGCTCGCGATTCACCATCTCTTTTTAACATAATACTTTACAGTTCGAAAGAAAGGATTGGTGAATGCGACTGTGATTCAAGGTGCGTTGGGCACTGGCCTCACCGCCGACGAAAAGCGAGAAGCGATTAGAGAAAGAAACTAGAAATAAGTTGGCGAGCAGAGAGTAGAGTTTATAGTTCCGATAGTTGTGTTATAAGCAAAACAATCGAGTGCGACCGGCGATTACACGCTTCGCGAGTCCTGAGGCCGAATTTTTGAAAACACATCTCGAAAGTTCCACTTGGAAGTACCATCTTCAAAACTGCGCGAATAATTTTTTCAACTAGTTCACAAGATTAATGAGATCCGTAATTTCCTTCCAAGTTAGATACTCGTATTTCGAACTAAGCACGATTTCTCACCACTCACGAGTGGTATTTCGGGTGTATTTTTTTTTATATGAATAGGAAGGCAAACGAGCAAGTGGGTCACCTGATGGTAAGTGATCACCACTGCCCATAGACACCTGCAACCCCGGAGGGATTGTAGATGCGTTGCCAACCTAGAGGACCAAGATGAAATGCCTCAACATTTTGTTGCTATAGTTACTGTTTCCTGCTTTTAAAACTTGCCATAAATGATTTTTTGTGGTAGTTTTAAGCCCCTTCCATAATTTTATTGGTCATCTAACTAAACATGTTAGAATCGACATTAAATACAACTTTTGTCACCCGAGTTATGGGACAAGAAATAATTGATCCACCCATTTTCATATATACTCGTATGTGCTTTAAAAAATCAGGCCCTTGACCGACAAACGATCATCGCTGAGCTGCAATCAACTATAAAGAGAAAGAGAGTCCTCATCGGCGGCATGCACCAGCGATCAACTAAAAATATATCTGTCTCTTTTACCGACACGGTATCTACACCTGTTCGTTTCATAGCGAGAAAACAGTCTATATCTAATCTCTTCCTCGCTGCTGGTGGGACTATTGCTTTAGACAAAATAGCTTCAAGTTAAGGTGCGACCACACTGCCGCTTACGCAGTGACGTATCGTAGGAGTCACGTTTTGTGTCCGTTTCTTCATACATTTTGTTGCATAAACGCACCGCGTCGTCGTCTTTTACGCACCAGTGTGATCGGACCTTAAACAACTAAATCGAGCTTACTTTTTTCCAGAAAAGGGGTCATAATGCATTGAAACAGTTATATAGTTAATCGAGTTGATCGAGTTGATAAATCAGAGACGTCACAGCTTGTTATTGCCTTAAAATCTAAGCAGAATCGCATTTTCATAAGCTCATAAAATTTAACTTCGGCGACTGGTGTCAAATATCCTATTGTCATATTTTTGACGCAGCTTCCCTAAATATAGAGTTACCATAAGCTTGGATTTATCCGGTTTTTTATGTTACGCGTAAAAAAATGATACGACACGCATTGAATATGACAACCCTACTTTGAATATGACAACCCTCTTGTATAAAAAATAGTTACTTCTATTTTCATCCCTTCTACTCATTTCTATCATTTTCTGTTTCAAAAACTTACCCCTTATTCATAAACGCTCTATAGGCTTCTAACTTAGCAATCGTTTATCCATATCTGTCACTTTGACATTTAGCTTTCACAGATAAGGACAAACGATTGCTAAGTTAGTAGAAGCCTACAGAGCGTTTATGAATAAGGGGGTTACAGTGTACCTAATCTTCTAAGATAGAACAGATTTGGCATATAACTGAAGGCAACGATTTTGTCTATGGAATCGCCCTGTTTTATGCTAATTTTGAAATCCGAAACACCAACACTCTTGCGCACAATTACTGTTACGATTACAAAACACTTAGGGTCGGACTTGGCGCTATTTTCAGCAGTTTTCACATTTTTCAAACTTCACCGTCTTAAATTTCGAAAAACGAAATGGGGAAAAAAAAACACTTTTGATTAGTAAAAGGTACGAGTAACTTAGAGCTGTGTATAGTCTTTGCTTACCAGGAATCGGAAACAGTTTTTAATCAACCAGTTTATCCTCCTGTCATCTCTCTTCAAACATTCTCTGTATGGCTACAGCCATGCAGCGCATGCAGGAAAGAGATAAAAAGAGGTAGGAGTCGGTAAGCGCGAGCTCCAAAATTTTGTTCCTCGTTAATCAACCGGTCACCGGAATTATTTTAAAACTTTTAACTTAGTTCCCCCCGTTAACCGGTTAATCTAACAAAACTAAATTTTACCGGTTTACTGAACGATATAAACAGGTATTTCAAAACCGGTTCCGATCTATGTTTCTTACTGTTCGTCCTAGAAAGAGACGGCCAGTCTAGATAGACTGTCGGCTAGTACCCGTAAGAGATCGTACGGGGACATTTGGGGGGAGACCCCCTCTCCTCACCACGCCTGGTGAGCAATTACTTGACATAAAATTTCCCCCTCCTATGAAAATTCTCAGAAATTATTCACTCAAGAATTCCAAAATACCATCTTATATGGCCGGGGTAGTTAAAACGCCAAGTCCGAACGCGCAACCAAAAAACAATCTTAAAACAAAAACAACAACCATGTCTCGTACTAGTACAATAATCATTTTACATAAAAGTTATGTACAACTTTATAACTTCCACTAAAAAAAAACACGTCAACGCGACCATCATTCAAATTACTTACAGATTAAATTTTCCATTTTATGCGGCTAAAATCTATTAAACGCTAACATACGAAATAGCAGTTACATCTCCATACAATACACCGATCATGTCGAAATGCAGAAAATATATATTTGTTTACATTATACATATCAAAGTAAGGCATACAATCGTTGACTATTTTTATATCGTAGGCACTAGATTTTTACTGTCGAATGAACCAAAACTACGATCTTGGTATTATTATAAAAATAAAATATAAAGCTACGACGTCCTAAGGCACTTTAAAAAAAAACCTTTAACAGTATGTTACAATACAACATGTTTTTTCAACAATAAAAAATAATTAATCTGTGCTTCGTTACATTTCCTCTACTTAGATTTGGTCATACGTTAATTTAATCAATAAATTCGGTTGAGGGGTACATTTCAGAGTTCAAATAAGCACACATTAATAAAATTTCCGTTGTGTAACAAAATGGGTCCAATGCACACAAACTTTCCTCTGTGTAACGGAAAATAAACTACTGTTGAACCATGCACTTTTAAAATCCACCCACAAAATAAAGGTATCGTGAGTGTTCTCACTACTCGATCACATTCGGTGAATAATTGCGTAAACCACAGGATAAAAAAGTTAAATTTATATAAAAAAACTGTTACGTTAAAAATATTTATCCATTATCAATTTGTGCTTTATTTTTTTAATCATCTGCCCAGTTTCGCTTCAAAGACACTCAATTTTTGGACGGTAACTCTTTTAATAAAAACAAAATATTAACAACGAATTAGCTGCATTATAGACGCCACACACGCATATGTGCGTTCAAGTGTCTTTTTGAATCGAAAAGGTTGAACGCGGAAACAATTCTCCACGATAATAATAAGTTTTAGTTCCCTCTTTCATCTGTTTTCTTCCCTTTATTTTCCAATACAATAACAAGAATGTTTGAATTTAATTTTCAGTAAACATACATTATTTATATCGGTATAGCAACACGCTCCACAATATATATTTATTACAATGCACTATCAAGGCTATTGGGACACGTAACTCCAAGGAACTATACCTCTTAATTTTACTTTGAGATCAATTTATCTTTACTCGATACCGAACGCCGTCCCAATTTGGTGTAGTTCTTGTATACACTGAACTGAAATAGTATAACGAAAACATGTTTTCAAATGTCTGTCGGATTAAATGCGACGAAAATGTTATTTAAGTCAATGTTGGATTCTTGGATACGTGACGGTATCGAAAGTGGAGGCAAGGCAAACGCTGTTCTTTTTGCTTTTACGACGCCATTTTGTGGTTTTTGGGTTTTCTAAAATGGCGTCTGGTAAAAGGATTATTAAAAAAGCAAGCTGAAAAAGGACAGCGTTTCGCTTGCCTCCACCTTCGATACAATCACGGATCCAAGAATCCAAGTCATTTGTTTTGATCTCAAAAAAAAAAACAGAACACTGTGTAATATTTGCATTGTGTTATTTGCATATATTCCAAAGTGACACTTTGCCGTTAACAGTTAAATGGAAATTTAAGTATAGTATTAGAGCTCAGTGGTATTTTGAACGCGTAAAATCTGCATTTTTCACTACGTTCACATTCAACGTCCACTGACAATGCCAAGAAAATTGTGCTGTCAAAATATTGTGTACAAACCTAGCCCGTGGACGGCCATCTTTAATTCTTCGTACTAGCCGTTACCCGCGACTCCATCGATTGGTATAAGCGTGAGAAAGTAACGGTCAGACAGAGTTACTTTCGCATTTATATTTGTAGGGATTTAAGGTTAAGGCATCGTCAAATGACAATATATTCTCATTCAATTTAACAGTAACATTATAAATTTGAGGCACATATCTATAGGCACCTTAGTATGTATACCAGTGCAAAATACAGTTTCATCTCAACTAATTTTCTTCTTTTTTTAGGTTATAAAGGTCTCTTATAAATAGTTCCAGAATATCTCAGCAGCTTGGTTTAATCTGACCAAATAGCACTGTAAATGTTAATTCAGGATTTATGAACCGTTAACATAATGTTCCAAGCTTCCATGCTGGTCTGGGAGCAAAGATAAAACATAGAACGTATCAGCTACGTATCAGTTGTTGCTTGTGTGTGAAGTTCCCAATCCGCACTGGGCCCGCGTGGGAACTATAGCCCAAGCCCTGAGTGAGCCTTGGTGTCTGAGAGATGATGATGATGATGATGTTCAGTCAAACTAATTCAACCACCTGCTGAATTATACCGGAAAAGTTCTGGATCCAGTCCTGGTGTTCTCTCACTGTGACGGCACCAGCAATTACCAAGGAGCCAATAATGAACAATAACTATTATTTAAAAAAAGACAGTAATTTATTTTACAACAGTCATTTCATAATCGTATTTTTTTTATAAAGAATGAAGTGTCTATTACTGGTACTTGTTAGCTTAAAGTGTCCAATACTAGTGCCATCACCCTACATAGTATAACATTATCTTTCTCCAAGTTCTCTCACTTGGCAGACATCTGTATTCTAGATTCTAGAGCTTATACGCTGACTTTGTTTTAGAAATGTGTCGCAAAAAAAATTGTATGGCAAGCCGCAGTATACAAGTTTGAGAACCCCAGGCTCAGTCACGATAGTCAAACTAAATCGATGTAGTTAAATTTTAACCTACAAGGTTCACTTAAAATAATAAACACATACGCGATGGCACAAAATTAACTTATTCAGTAAAAATAAAGAAAATGCCAAGAATATAAAAAACATCAGCGAACACTATTTATGTGCAAAACAATAGTTGTTTATTCTTTTGCTAGTAAAACTAAAATACGCCGCTGAAAAATTGATACACTAAAACTGTCCACCAATATCAAAATTAAACCAAAGAATCCAATTTTATTGATAATAAAAATAAATTAAAACTGATTTTTAAAACTTTTTTTTTCCATTGTATCATCGAAAGTATCTCAAGGATTACGTAAATGTATAAAAAATGGAATATGACAAGCTCACAAAAATTTTTTTGACAATATCTTCAAAAGCGTATTTTAATAGCGACACTTAAAAATAACTACAATATATAGAACACATGACCCATATAAGCTATTTTTTGTAGCCTCAACTATATTTTTACTACAATTCCATTCAGATATTTTTTCACTGATCCGTTGTCCATAATTCAGTACTATTACAATGTTCTCAATTAAAATCTACAAATTATATTAGTTTCTGGTATACTATACATTCAATGTTGCAGTTGTTTATTTTACGAGATTCATAATGAAAATAAATATGAATAAAATGCTCATTTAATAGTTTTGACTAAGAACTACTAGCGAAAAACACGATAATCACGACAGCAATACAAAGCTCTTAAAAACTTTAATGTCTCATCATAGTAAAGATATAGTTAAATCACAAAACATACAAGATACACGTCTAACATAAAATTGCATTTTTGACTAATCTAATAAACATAGTTAAATTCTTACGAAATTATGTCTTACAATAACATACAATTCGTATATATATAATAATATCACCGATTTACCTTGAAACAATAAAAAAACATGCAATATTTTTATGCCTTAATTTTGGGCCTGATTTAAAAATACCATCAAAGAGCATTATGTACACGATAATATCCATCTTGTCATAAACATTCACGAGTAAATTATTTCTTACTTTATGTCTTTCTATTTATAACAATAATTACACTTATAAATGACTTACGAGCGGCTTGGACACTTAATTTGAGCTGAATTTCAAAAATATATGAAGCTTTGTTCGTAGAATTCACGATATCATTTCTATAAAATAAAGGCAAGTGCCATTTTTTAGCGCGAAACACCGACATTTATCTGTTTTTATAGCAAATTACATATCGTTACACACAGGAAGATGTCTTGTGTCTAACGTAATTTTTTTATAGAAACCTCAATTCTCATTCGCGAGACGGTATAAAATGCACTGAGAGGATGACAATCATTTCGTACGGCAAACGGTAAGTATATAATACGAAACTCCAAAACATACAGCGGTGGGTGACAAAATTAGGGTAGGCGGCTAAGATACGGATGATATAGCGTTGTGAGGAGATCCCATTTGAGTGAGTACCTTGTCGAGCCACTGTAGCGGACCATGGAGGTGTATCTCAATCCAACACGGCGTCGATGTCACGTCCTGGCGATGGTACTCCGCCCCCCAGCCCTTCACGAAGGACATACGAATGGTACACATCTTCGTCAGCTCATAAACAGCTTCGAAACCATGATTAACGCTCTGTGACAGCAACGTAGCAAACTCGCGATTATTGAAGATCTTCAACGAACAACCGGGTGGTATCTTACACACCGTTGACGGATGAAAACCATGGTGATGGTTGCAATTACGGCTCTGGACGAATATAGCCGCGTCAGACAAACACTCCGCGTATACTTCCCCACCTACATAATATAAATGCACACCCTTCCCTATATGACGCCTCGTGTTCTCTATAGTGGAGTTCCTGTTGACATTACTCAGCTGCCCCAGGCAGAATCTATCGCTGTTATTCGAAGGATCCGTAAAACCATCAACGACCACCGAATGGGAATTGCAATGGAACACCTCACCAACCCTGCAGTTAAGTTCGTAGTACGCCACCGAAGCCCAGTAGACTGGCTCCTGGTAAGACACCGGGGCTACTTCTCCTGGTGGTTCAGAATCATCGGAAGGAGGGGAGTAGGCCGGTGGCGGCGTGTCGGGAAGCTCTGAGCTAGCTGAAGGCGGGAACCCTGATCCTGAGTAGGAGACATTATGGGGCATGGCTGGTTCTGCTGTCCTCTGGAACGGCATGAGACCATGTCCGGGCGGGAACTCGGAATGCCTTGGGACTAGCACTGGTGGAAGGACCGGACTCTCAACCCGTTTGTAATGGTAGGGGTTGATGCAGACTTCCTTCTGTTTGGCGCTGAAGGGGTATTGGCAGATCTCGAGAGGCTTCAACTCGTGGTGACTCTGGAGGTCGGGCCAGCGCCACACGCGGCAGTATATGACGTGGGGCAGACCCTTGCGGTGGGATACCTGGAATTGGTGGATATTTACGGTGAGATTCAATTTGGATGGTCGCATGTTTCTGTAAGATATTTAGGGTGACGGCTCAAGGATCCCATAATGCACAATAACTCTTTAAAAAAAAACAAAGGGATAGTAATTTACTTTACAACAGTCATTTTATAATTACATTCTTTAAATTAATAATGAAGTGTCCATTACTGGTGCTTATCAGTTCAAAATGTCCAACACTGGTGCCATCACCCTAGTTTATGTAATTTTTGTAAGAATTACTATGACCAACCACTACACTGTAAAACTCTGTAGGTGTGTCCGTGTGGGTCTGTATATATGTACGACTAAACTTACCTAGGCAGTTGGATCTCTGGAATAACCACATAGACTACATTTTATCCCGATATTCCCGCAGGATCGGGATTTACGCTTGCATTATTAATTACTAGCTGTTGCCCGCGACTTCGTCTGCATAGAATTCGTTTATCGCTGTCCCGCAGGAATTACGCAATTTTCCGGGATAAAAAGTAGCCTATGTGTTATCCCAGACTATAATCTATCTATGTTCCAATTTTCATCTAGATCTGTCCAGCCGTTCTGGCGTGAAAGAGTAACAAACATCCAAACATACTCACAAACTTTCACATTTATAATATTAGTAGGATTAGACATAAAACTTGGCACGTGCGAATAAAATGAAGACCACAATGAGACTTTTCGCAATTCCCATACACTTCCAATTGCATTGACAGCGTCCGCTTTAACTTCTCAACGGAAGACCAGCGCTGGCTGAAAGCCCAGCAAATGCTGAGTTGGGACCATTTTATGACAAACCATTTCCCTGCACATTTGTTTTATTTGTTCCTTTTTTTGTTTTTTGTTGTTTGTCATAAATAAACTTTTTCTTTCTTGTTCTTTCTCTATGGCCCCTTTCCGCTTCTTAAGCTTCTTCACCAGACTATCGACTTCTTACCTGTAATCTGCCGTCGAGCGACCGTGGAATGGTGACGCATTTGGACGGCGTCCCGGGGCACGACAGCGCCCGCTCCAGCTCCTCTATGGCCCCTTTCCGCTTCTTAAGCATCTTCACCAGACTATCGACTTCTTACCTGTAATCTGCCGTCGAGCGACCGTGGAATGGTGACGCATTTGGACGGCGTCCCGGGGCACGACAGCGCCCGCTCCAGCTCCTCTATGGCCCCTTTCCGCTTCTTAAGCATCTTCACCAGACTATCGACTTCTTACCTGTAATCTGCCGTCGAGCGACCGTGGAATGGTGACGCATTTGGACGGCGTCCTGGGGCACGACAGCGCCCGCTCCAGCTCCTCTATGGCCCCTTTCCGCTTCTTAAGCATCTTCACCAGACTATCGACTTCTTACCTGTAATCTGCCGTCGAGCGACCGTGGAATGGTGACGCATTTGGACGGCGTCCCGGGGCACGACAGCGCCCGCTCCAGCTCCTCTATGGCCCCTTTCCGCTTCTTAAGCATCTTCACCAGACTATCGACTTCTTACCTGTAATCTGCCGTCGAGCGACCGTGGAATGGTGACGCATTTGGACGGCGTCCCGGGGCACGACAGCGCCCGCTCCAGCTCCTCTATGGCCCCTTTCCGCTTCTTAAGCATCTTCACCAGACTATCGACTTCTTACCTGTAACCTGCCGTCGAGCGACCGTGGAATGGTGACGCATTTGGACGGCGTCCCGGGGCACGACAGCGCCCGCTCCAGCTCCTCTATGGCCCCTTTCCGCTTCTTAAGCATCTTCACCAGACTATCGACTTCTTACCTGTAATCTGCCGTCGAGCGACCGTGGAATGGTGACGCATTTGGACGGCGTCCCGGGGCACGACAGCGCCCGCTCCAGCTCCTCTATGGCCCCTTTCCGCTTCTTAAGCTTCTTCACTAGACTATCGACGGCCTTCTCCGCCCATTTCTCTTCTTCATCACCCTGGAGAATAAGGAATGTTTGGTGAGGTAGGTTCATATTTTAAGTCAGAGATTGAGAAATACAGTGATGTCTAAGCGAAATTTATCTGAGATATACTTCGATGGACCCTTTAAGGGCGCTGTATCATAAATGGCAATGCCAATGGCAAGAATGGAACCTTTAGTTTCATGCTGTTTTCTGTCAGGCTGTCTATCAATTTTTCAGTATGATAAGTATACTATCCTTCAATACTTATATCTACCCGTGTGCTTATATCAAAATCTGTAAAGTACTTAGGTAATATTAACATAAATCCATAAATCCTCACTAATTTTTACACAATATTACTATTTTATATTTACTATTTATATTAATATTTATTTTCTGTTTAAATAAAATTTAATGAGCGTCACGGAATGACGAGGATTCGAGTTCGATTCCCGGCCATAGCTTTACTTTTCGGGTTCTTCTGTGTTCTAATTTTCAGTGCCGTTTAGAAATCTAATTATTAACGGTAAAACCGTAAAAGTAAACATAAAAAATCAAGAAGTAAAAATTCTTGATTCACTTAATTTGATTTGTTGAAGTCCAAGTACTGCAAGTAATGTATTGGAGCAATTGCTTGGAAATACGTAAAATAACTTTCGACTTAATGACAGTCGGTACAGTCGACCAAATAAGTGGTCTACTACTTGTCATCTAACTTCCTGTCAAACAAAAATATCGCTAAAGTCGCACTTTCAAGTTGACAGCGACGGCTTATCAACATTATTCATATTGTGATGCGCAAAGGATTTTTAACCTTATGGTGGTAGACCACATATTTGGCTGATGGTACAGCAAGTTGAAACTACATACACACATATAAGTAACTAGCTGTTGCCCGCAACTTCGTCTGCATAGAATTCGTTTATCGCTATCCCGCAGGAACTACGCAATTTTCCGGGATAAAAAGTAGCCTATGTGTTATTCCAGACTATAATCTATCTATGTTCCAAATTTTATCCAGATCTGTCCAGCCGTTCTGGCGTGAAAGAGTAACAAACATCCAAACTCACAAACTTTCACATTTATAATATTAGTAGGATTACCTTACCAGTGAAGAACAAAAGTACAAAGTACCTTTTTATCTGCTCCACATTTTTAATAATCATAAAATATGGGGTACCCGTGGGAGTCACAAGTGCTTACAAACACACCATGAAAGCATGTTTTGTACTTCATGAATCATAGTTCACAGAATTGTTGTGACTATTGGCACATGAAGTGACTCATAGCACTTGAACATAAAAAAAAAACAAATCCCATTCAGAACTTCTCATACTCGTGCATAAGGAAGCCATAGTAGTATTTTGACCTTCTACTTAACTTAGGGGTTTTAAGAATTACATGTCTTACCTACTTTACCTATGACATTAAACTTTGTATAGCTACATATTATAAAAAAAACTCCTTCACCGCGTCTGTTTGTCTGAATTGGTTGAAATTTGGCTAGGTATAGATGGAAAAAAATGGAATCAAAATAGTAATGGGTTGTTAGCTGCATCGCCTATAACATGATTCCTATGATTTTCGCCCATTCCCTCAATGGGCTTGTACCATCTGCCCGGGAAGAGAAGCAACTGGTACATTCTGTTTTTTCTTTGCTCCCAGACCAGCATGGAAGTAAGGGATAAAGACGTGATATATGTATGTACGTATGTATAACGATAATTGTTGCAAATGTCGCGAAAAGTCAAGCTGCCTGGGATACAAATTCTAATTATGTGCTGACAAAGCCATGGGCAACAGCTTGTAAAGTTATAGTTAAGTAACAAGCTTTTCCAAGATATTCAGCACTGTGCTGATGTATTTTTTTTTTAATATATTTTATTCGTTTATCGCTATCCCACAGGAATTATGCAATTTTCCGGGATAAAAAGTAGCCTTTGTGTTATTCCACGCTATAATCTATCTATGTTCCAAATTTCATCCAGATCTGTCCAGCCGTTATGGCGTGAAAGAGTAACAAACATCCATCCATCCATTCATCCATCCATACTTACAAACTTTCGCGTTTATAATATAAGATAGAGATAAGTAAATAAAGTAGAAGAGATTTAGATACAAATAAAAAGAAATATGACTGTAACTTGTGACAGAGATAGCCCCAAACAAAACGGCTCATTGGTAAATATTTGTAATTTACTATTTCAATTTACCTACTAATGTATTATTCAAGTGTTTGTCTGTTTACACAGGATCCTGTTATTGATATTATAAGTGATTCACAAATAACAGTTCTCGGAATCATTTAGTATTTGGAAAAGGTCCAATAAACAGCTGTTTACTAAACAAAACTTGCATATAGTTTACCTGTGCTAAAAATATCCAAAATATTTTGGTGACGATGACACCAGTGTTGGACACTATAAGCTGACACACACCAGTAATGGACACTTCATTCTTAATTTAAAGATGAGAAATGAGAAATGAGAAATGAAATGATGATTAAATTGACTGTTGTAAAATAAATTACTATCCCTTGCGTTTCTTTTAAATAAGAGCTATTATGCATTATTGGGTTGTTGTCTATTGTGCCTTCATCCTATGATTTTTTGCTATAAAATAAGTGAGAGCTGTATAGGTGCTCAAAAATAAGTAAGCTCAGACATATTTTAAAAATCATAAGTTTGTGCCACAAAGGGCCAGAACCATCATTGCAAGAACAAAACCATATTGTTCTTCCTAACCGCTAATACAAGTACATATGAAAAAAATTAAAGGTACAAATTTAATGTATGTAGCGTTATTAATTGCATATTCACAATTGTATATTGCAGAGTTGGCTCTAATATATCGATGATGAAGCTAAAAACAAAAACAATATGTATCAACACTTTATTATTATTATAGCCTTTTTATTCCGAATTCGCTACAATTTCAGTAAGTATGTTGTTATTGTTTTTTTTTTTTTTTATTATTAAATTGTCATGTTGGTATGTTGTTAAAGGAAGGTTTTTATGTATAATTCTACGCAGACGAAGTCGCGGGCAGAAGCTAATCTCCTTATAAATAACTCTCTTGATGGGAAGATAAAATAGCTGGACTGAAATATACAAGAATCATCTCTTCTCAAATCATCTCCAGCCTGTATACGTCCCACTGCTCACAGGGCTCCTCTCAGAATGAGAGGGCTTGGGCTATAGTTCCCATGCGGGCCCAGTGCGGGTTGTGAACTTCACACACATCATTGAATAGCTTCGCAGATGTGTTCAGCTTTTCTCACAAAGTTTTCCTTCGCCGGAAAGCCCATGGTATATTTGAAATGTAATATCGCACATAAATTGCGAACTCGGAGGTAAGAGCCCGGGCTCGATCCCACAACCCTCTGCTTGAGAGGCCACAGGCCAAACCATTAGGCTACCACGGCTTTTACATGAGTGGCAATATGTAATATCTTATTTAGCATGACTCGCAGAATGGCAAGTTTTTTTCTGTGATAAAAAGCCAAGATGTTAATCAGGGATAGCCGTTGCTCTCTATTTGTGTATTATTTTATAGTCGGTTCTGTAGTTTTAACTTTTGAACAACATCAGCTATAACTGGCAGCGAGTAAAAATGTAAAGGTGATTTTAGTCATGCTTGGTGTTCAAAAATTTAACCCGTCAATGTCCCAGCAACTACAATAGCCGCTAACTTGTATAGTAACTAGTAGCCGCTGGGACGCTCAACGTGTTAAGAGTTACACACAAACATATCGCACCCTTCGTGGAAGAAAGACGTAAGTCCTATTAAGGCTTAATAGGACTTACGTTCTTCCACAAAGGGTGCAATATAATGTTTAAGTACACTTCTAATACATTAGTTTACATTTTAAATAATCAGTTTTTGAATAGTCTATCGCTGTACTCTATATACCATGCATATACATCCCACTGGGGCAGATCTCGTCTAAGATTGAAAGGGCTTAACCTCCTACCACCCAATATCCTACATAAAGGATAACTGTCACGAAAAATTTAAATTTTTCAGTAATGACATTAGATTTGAAATCTAACAACCACAATTTGACTTCGGGTTGCAGGAGATTAAGTCATAATACCCGCATGGGTAAGATGTTTTGTGAGAAATATTCAAATCTAATTTTGCAAATAAAAACTGGATTCTGCGTTCAAACTATTAGGCTATATAGCTTATTTTGTAATAGTAAATACACAGCAATAACAACACCTATTCCATGTTTCCTATCACATCTATGGCTAGAATATCTAGCCTATCTGGTTTAGAAGGCATATAATAATACTTTACATAGTCATATCATGTTGAGAAATTACTTACCATAAAAGGTTATGTCAGGTTGACTTTGCAACTTGGTTATTTGGATTTTGATGATTGTTTTCCTCATAACTAGTTAACATGGAATTATAAGAGCAAACAAAAGAGCGTATTACATATTATGGTACTGCCTGTGGCTGTTTTTTGTTAGAGATTGGTAACATACCAGGATGGTAAGATCCAAGTTTTTAACAGGTAAATAAACGTTGAGGGATAGAAAAAGTATATAACACCGTCTAACCTGTTTCCAGCCAAGCAGTTTCTTAACAGCGGGACTCGTGAAGGAAAACAGGCTGTTCAAGCTCGACATAGGCCCGCTGCTCGAGGATTCCCCATCGTCGGTGTCCATGGCGACCGCCCGATGCGAAGCCTCGATGACTCACCGCGCCAGGACTTAGTGGAAACACCGCGGAAACGCTTAAACGGCCATCGGTTCAGTCACTTGGTATTCCCCACAAGTCGCCACTAATTACAAACCACCAAGCGTCCCGACACTGATCGCAAACGGCTGCTCACTCACTCTGTTCCAATGTATCCTTATCTTTTTATTTATGCACCGTTAACTTGCCCCGCGATAACTACTCAGCTTTTTCGCTTGGGTCAAGATAAATGTTGAAAAATGAAAATAAAACGCTTGTCAAGTGCCTCCATTCGACTTTTTTTTAATTTATGTCATTTTAAGTGATGCGCACCGACGCTCACATCAAAAAACAAATTAACACTGAAATCGTGGAATCATTATGGCGTTAATAAAAAAAATTGAATATATATAAATAACGGGAATTTTTACTACCTATTCAAATTAATTAATCTATAATTAAATTTACCTATATGGTTTTTCTAAATTAATTGCAATAAATGGGCTAGTATCTTTATATCGTTCCTCTACACGCATAATTGAATACAAAAAATTGGATGTTTTGGTTTTTTAAACTTAAGTTAGCGTGTAAAGGAACGTTTTTTTCGCATTTGCCGAGAATTTTCTCGAATTATTTTGAATTGTCATTTCGTATGGTATTCGGTTTGTGTCTTGTCTTGCGCCGGATTATATTTAGTGGCCGACGAACAAAGAGAATTAACTTGTGATAATTAATCAGTGTGTGTAACAATATCTTATAATCTTCCACTAACTGAATTAGGACATACAGTAGCAAACATGGAACAGGTAAGTGAGGTTATAATGATTTTTGATGAAACATTAATTATGAATGGGATGTGTGTAATTGATTGGAAATCGTAATTTTAGGTTAATCAGCTGAAGGAGAAAGGCAACGAGGCGCTGGCCGCCGCGAATTACGAATTAGCAATTAAGTGTTACGCGGACGCGATCGCTTTGGATCCAAATAACCACGTTCTATATAGCAACCGCTCAGCGGCATACGCTAAGGCAGGGAAATATGATGAAGCGCTAGAAGATGCTGAGAAAACAGTGTCCCTCAACACTAAATGGGGCAAAGGCTACTCACGAAAAGGCTCTGCACTAGCCTTTTTAGGTCGTTTCGAGGAAGCTGTAGGGGCATATGAAACGGGTCTTAAACTCGAGCCAGGGAATCAGCAGTTGGTGTCAGGGTTGGAGGAAGTTCGGGGACAGGCCGCCATGCTGAAGGACTTTCTACAGCGGCTAGAGAATGATCCGGAAACTAAGGAATGGCTGAAGGATCCGGAATACATGAAACTTGTCATGGTGAGTTTTTTTTTGTATTCTTACTTTTGTAAATGCCATGTGGTTTAGGTGAGAGAAGCAACTGGTACATTATATGTTTTTTTTTGGCTCCCAGACCACATGGGAGTTAGTATAATAAATAATAACATTTTAAACATTTAAATGGCTATCAAATTTTAAAGGGATCCCCAGTCACAAGTTTTATTTCCATATGGTTATTTTTTGGAATCCTTGTGCGAGTTAGACTACTACTTGGCCAGTTTTAAGTAGTTCCTTGGACATGTAAGCGTCCATAGGCTATGGAAGTAGCTTAGGGCTCGTCCAGAAATCATGTGATTGTTTATGGGGGGGAGGGGTGAGGGTCAGCAAAATATCACGAGTGATCACAATGGGGGAGGGGGTTGGAGATCACATCACATGTATTTTTTTTACACAGCTATCAATCTACAAAGGGTAAACAATTCTGTATAAAAAATAGCTAAATTCTAAAAAATAAAGGTCATGTGGATTCTTTTTTGGAAAATGCTATTATGTACATAGTTTCACTTTTAGAAGTCTATCAGTGATAAGAGTAGGCTCATTTTTTTATATCCCTCAGTTGTACCAGTCTGGAAATATTGGTGGCACTTGAGTCATTTATAGTCTCCAAGCATTTCAAACCGTTTTCTTTCTAATCAGTAGACTTATTACCTAACTCGCTCGCAATCACCATCATATTCATTTTGACACTTCACATATGGGCTGACAATTGGCATCGGAATCAGCTAGCTGTCACATTCATAAAAGAACTGTCAAAATGAACATGATGGCGATTGCGAGCGAGTTAGGTAAAGCCTATGGGTTCAGAAAGTTCACCTTTACTAATACATTGTTTACAAAGTTCAATGCCCTTTTGTATTTGTATATTTAACCTGTGCGGATAACCTGGGTTTATTATTGGCGATCATTTAATTGTATGCCAGCAATTCACTTGGCAACAAAATGGCCAGGGCCATCAGGCAAAAGACACGTTGGAAGGCAGAGAAAAAGATGGGCTGATGATGTTAGGATCATGGCAGGAAAAGACTGGATGACTATTGCCAAAAGTAGAGAAGATTGGAAAAGGATGGAGGAGGCTTTTACCCTAGCGGGGCCACTCGACAAAAGAATTTAAACTAAATATATATAAATGTAAAAAATGAAATGAAGTATCAATGAAACCACTTAAGAATTTTGAAAGTGGAAATAAAGCTTTATTATTATTATTATTATTATTAATTCACTTGGCTTATTCGCCGAATTATTAACATGAGCGATAGAGATGCACTATATTGTCAGTGTGAGTGAAGGTGATGCCAATAGTGCATAGTCAAAGGTTAGTAACCCAAGTGCTAGCACAAACGTGTTTATTTATAGATGTTGCTATAGTAGAAGGTACCAATGGCTTCTCTTCCCATGCAGATGTTAAAAGCCCATTGAGGGAATAGGTGAAAATCTTAGGAATCATGTTATAGGGCAGGGGTGGCCAACTTGATTAGACCCAAGATCTCCTGTTTACTAACGAAACCTTGTGCGATCTACCAATTACATACTTCATGAAACCTTAAATCAGCAGTTGGTGATTACGTTGCGCAGTCTGGTCCACATATTTAAATGTTTGCCTTGCCACGATCGACTGGACTAACAGGCGCGATCGACCGGTCGATCGCGATCGACCTGTTGGCCACCCCTGTTATAGGGGATGCAGCTATCCCATTACTATTTTGGTTCCCCTTTCCACCTTGCCCACAATCACGCTAAACATGGGCTTTAGGTCTAGTTACTTTAGGTTCTAACCCGTAAGGGGCGTAAGGGTGATTTATGTGATTGGTGGTGATTTATGTATGTATGCTATAGTAGTCCAAACGCCTACTGAACAGTAGTACAGTTGTCACCAATATATAAAATGAAAATTATTTTTGCAATAAAATAATGAATGTATTTTGAATTTTTCAGTCCATCGCATCGAATCCGTTCGACACGCGTAACCTATCCAAAAACAAAGACAAGCGCTTCCCCAAAACCCTTGGCCACTACCTCGGCATCAATCTCAAAGGCTCCGAGTGGCCCATGCCCATGGATGTCGATCCACCGGCACCAGAGAAAAAACCATCTCCGCCCCCAGAGAAACAAGAACCGCAGAAACCCAAATACGATGACCTACCAGAGAACCGGAGACTGGCTTTACAAGAGAAAGACCTTGGCAATGAATGCTATAAGAAAAAGGAGTTTGATAGTGCCATCTCACATTATAGGAAGGCCATAGAGCATGACCCGTCAGATATTACGTTCTACACAAATATGGCCGCTGTTTATTTTGAGCAGAAAGAGTATGAGAATTGTATTAAAGAGTGCGAGAAGGCTATCGAGATCGGAAGAGAGAATAGAGCTGATTTTAAGTTAATAGCTAAAGCGTTTACCAGAATTGGTGAGTTTTTTTTTTTATTTAAAATTTTTACCAAGCTTTAGGCACTTGTGTGACTATGCCAGCCCATGCAGATGTCTCTTGGGTCAAATTCTTCAAGCACTCCCCTGCCCACTACCAGATGCTCTGAAAGCAAAAGAGTATTAAACAGGCTCACATCAGCCAAATAACTCTCTCTATTATCCTGTCATTACACAGCTCTACTTTCCACTTGATACATTTTTTTTTTAAATCTAAAATTTTTACGAGGCTTCAGTGCACCAATGGTGACTATGTCAGCCTCATGGGAAACCACAGATACCTAATTTAAACTCTGCCTTGCCCAGAGTCCGAGGCTCTGGAGCCAAAGACGTGTGAACTTTTTTATTAATATACATTTTAGTTTATTTCTTTCATTCTTTGTTTGTGGCCCCTCTATGGGTAAAAGCATCCATTTTTTTTCACCTTTAACTATCTTTTGCTGTATGCATCCATTGTTTTCCTGCTATATTTATTATGTCAGCCCATCTTTTCTCTGGTCTTCCCCCTTTTTTTTTCCCGTTGAGCCATTTAGTTGTTTGATAAGTCCATTTCTTTCCCCATGTGGTAAGCCCATTTTCATTTGTGTTTCAAACTTAAAGTGTATCTGTTAATTTAGTTTTCTTAGGAATTTCTGCGTTTCTTGTTGTTTTTTTGTAGTTTAATTATACACTATTCTTTTCATTGTTCACCCTCATTACCATTAAACAACCATTTACATAAAAAGTTGAGGTTATGTGACAATCAGTCGTCAATTACGTCATTTTTACGGCATCCGCATGAGTTGTTCGAGCCCTGCATATAAGTAGAATTGCATTACAATGTTATAAAAACATAACTATTGTTTTCCCACGGCATATACACATCATGAACTAAAGACACTAAAGTATACAATACAATACAATACAATAACTCTTTATTGAACACCACATATAACAACCAAAACAGAAAAAAGGTATACAGAATATTACAAGGTAACAATAGGCAGCCTTATCGCTACAGAGCGATCTCTTCCAGGCAACCATAATGGACTGGAGAACAGAACAGTATATAGTATATTTCGTATTTAACAGGTAACGCGTATAAGAAAATGGAACAGTGGAAGTTGGCCAAGACTTACTTTGAGAAGTCGATGTCGGAGCACCGTACTCCGGAGATCAAGACCCAGCTCAGCGAGGTGGAGAAGAGGATAGTGGAGGAGGAGCGGAAGGCCTACGTTGATCCAGTGAAGGCTGAGCAGGAGAAGGAACTCGGCAATGACTACTTTAAGAAGGGTGGGTACCGTATCAGGTATTTGCGCGATTGCCTCTTACTTACAGTCTAACCTATAGAGCTTAAGTGAGGTCTCGCCCGCGCGGCTGCGGGGCGCGGGGTGGGACGACCGCGGGGAGCTCTCGGTGCGGGCGGGTAGTGCGCCTGCCGCCCGCACAGAGCTCCCACCCCGCGCGTCTGCTCCGAACCGACATACATAAATCACGTGCCTAGTGATTGGTTGCTAGCCGCCTCGGCTAAGTAGAATTTTAATTTCGTGCGTGTGCGTGCGTGTGCGTGCGTGTGTGTGTGCGTGCGTGCGTGTGTGCGTGCGTGCGTGCGCGTGTGTGTGTGTGTGTGTGCGCGCGCGTGCGTGTTTGTGTGTGTGTGTGTGCGTGTTTGTGTGTGCGTGTTTGTGTGTGTGGGTGTGCGTGCGTGGGTGTGTGGCGTCGTAGCACAGAGTATCAGTTCTTTTCCAAAATGATGGAAGACATTTTTGGCATAAAATTGTGTTTTTTTTTTACTTTTAATAGTTGTTTCTTAAACTGTAGCCCCCTTATTCATAAAGCTCTGTAGGCTTCTGCTAACTTAGCAATCGTTTGTCCTTATCTGTGAAAGGTAAATGTCAAAGTGACAGTTAAGGACTAACGATTGCTAAGTTAGCAGAAGTCTACAGAGCGTTGAATAAGGGGGTAAGTCTTTATTGGGTGGGGGTTTTTAGAATTTTGAATTGTTATTTAATCTATAATAATTTGAACAGGCGACTACAGTAACGCAGTGAAGCACTACACGGAGGCTGTTAAGAGGAACCCGGATGACCCCAAGCTGTATTCGAACCGCGCCGCGTGCTACACCAAGCTCGCGGCCTTCGACCTGGGCCTCCGGGACTGCGACATGTGCTGCAAGCTGGATCCTAAGTTCATCAAGGGGTGGATTAGGAAGGGCAAGATTCTACAGGTAAATAACATCATCATCATCATCATCAGCCTATGTTAGTCCACTGCTGGACATAGGCCTCCCCTAATGAGCGCCATAGCGCCGTCTTTAGCTTGACGCATCCAGCATCTGCCTGCAGTCTTTCGCAGATCGTCATCCCACCTGGCCGGAGGGCGTCCTACACTACGTTTGCCAAGTCGCGGTCTCCACTCAAGAACACGTTTACCCCAGCGGTTGTCGCAAAATAAATATCAAGGGATAACTTACATACATACATAAATTACGTCTTTATCCCTTAGGCCCTAAGGCTTAGGGGTTAGACATAGCCTAAGGTGACAAGACCTACAGGCCACATTTAGCAAGATTGTGGGTGTGTAGGTGAAAAATGAAATCAAAATAGTGATGGGTTGCTAGCCACATCGCCTATATAACATGATCCCTAAGATTTTCACCTAATTCCTCGATGGGCTTATACCATCTGCGCGGGAAGAGAAGGAACTGGTATATTCTATGTTTTTTCTTTGCTCCCAGACCAGCATGGAAGAATAATAATAATAATTTACATTTACACCATTTGGCCTAGTCCTAAACAAAAACCTTGTACAGTTGAAGGCATAAAATGTCCATAGATGGGCACAGTTAATCCATAAATTAACTTCATTAATTCATTAGTAGGGATTGCATGAAAAACATATTATTATATTTCACACAGGCTTGGTTATCTTTCACATGAGTAGCGGACGTCGTGTTAGAAGCAAAACCAACTATCCCAAAAAGTTTATTCTATTAAAGTTGATATTGCTTTTGGCATTAGGTACTTTATAATATGACTTTTGAGCTAGTTAGTTGGTTTTGCTTCTAACACGACGCGGAGTAGCAAGGTAAATTTTTTGTTCATTTTAATTAGATGTTTTTTTTTTTTTTTTTTTAATTAGATGTGTTGGGCTATAGTCTCATGTTGGTATTGTTGCAGGGAATGCAGCAGCCGTCGAAGGCTCTGACCGCGTACCAGAAGGCGCTGGAGTTGGATCCTAGCAACGCGGAGGCTCTGGAGGGCTACCGTGCCTGCTCCACGCAGCTCAACTCCAACCCTGAAGAGGTAGGCATTCTACCCTATACATGTTACACAAAAGATCCACAAATGGGTCGAAGTGTATCCATAAGGACCCCTAGATTAAGATAAGACCCTATACGTAGAACGACATCCAAGTGAACGTACTTACGTACATAAATGACGTCTATCCCTTACGGGGTAGACAGAGCCTAAGGTAACAAGACCTAAAGACCATGTTTAGCATGATTGGGAATGTGGTGGAAAGGGGAATCAAAATAGTGCAATACAATTCAAATACTCTTTATTGAGCACCACAAAACAATACAGAAACAAAGAACAAAATAGAAAATAGGCGATCTTGCCACACTACAAATGAAGTGACAGTCTGAAATAAACAAACTACAAACCAGATTGAATTTTTATTCCATTGCAGAAGGATTAATTTTAACGTTGGTCCTATATTGATGACGAGCTGGGAAGAGGTAAAATTTCACATTGAAAATTCTCTATTTAAACATGTTTTTTTTGTTGTGCAGGTTCGTAAACGCGCCATGGGTGATCCAGACGTGCAAGCCATTCTGCGCGATCCGGCAATGCGTTGCATCTTGGAACAGATGCAGCAAGATCCGCATGCCTTACAAGACCACCTCAAAAACCCAGAGATCGCCGCCAAAATACAGAAGCTTCTCGAATCCGGCCTCATCGCCATACACTAGCTTAAATTTAGTTCGTAGGATTATATTCAATGCAATCGTGTTGGGATTCTACCAGATGGTAGATTTTTTGCGCTCCTGGCGACACCGAGTACAGTGCCTGAAACGTGCAACCCATTCCAACATGGTTTTATGTTCGTGTTCTTAACCGCCGTTCATGTACCTAATTAAGGAAACTGAATGAAGTGTTTTAAAATATTTATCTTCCTCGCCTACGGAAGCGAAGTTGAAATGTGCCTCGGCTTGTTGATCTGTGATTTGATTTCACAAAGTTTGCTTCTTAATGTTAGAACCATTCCAAAGTACGCTTTTCCAGTAATAGAGTATTATTATAACACATCCGGCGCTGGTTTTTTTTACAATTTCGATTTATTTTAGCGTATGTTATGAAGATATGTTTTATGCAGATGTACTGCCTTAATAAAAATAATTCAAGGGAAATGATTACACAGTTTTTGTAATTTATTCAATAAATAAATATGTAGGCAACAAGATTTGTTTTCATCGTCATCTCCAGCCTTTATTCGTCCCACTGCTGGGCACAGGCCTCGTCTGAACTAGAGGGCTTGGACCACAGTTCCCGCCCGGGCCCAGTGCGAATTTGAGCTTCACAACACCATTGAATTGCTTCGCAAATGTGTGCGGGTTTCCTCACGATGTTTTTTTTTCACCGAAATTCGATGCAGTAATGAAGAATATCAGCTCTTTTCCAAAATGGTGTAAAGCATTTTTAGCATAAAATTGATGCGTAGGGGTTTTTAAAAAATGATAGTTATTATTAACAGTAAAAAACTGTTCATAATCGGCTGGCAAAACGAGTACTGTTACTGCAGTAGTAGAAATTTTATTTTACTTGGCAACCCACAACTGTCAATCTGACTGACAGTTTGCATCTGTCACTGCGCTGTCAGCTGTGCTAGTGCCAGTCAATTTTTAATTTCATTTCATTGGTAGTTAGTCTTGTCCCCCACTGGTTTGGAGTTGGACGGATGTCACATTGTTTGATAACATAATCATTGTTTTACTTCGTTTTATTAAATTAAGCGAATCCTTAGTGCTTCGTATTATTTTGACGATAATTTATCTTGTGTAAATCGTGCGCGGAAAGATTTCGAAGCAGTGATTTTCACGTGAACAGTGAAATGATGTTAAGTGTTACATTACGGCGTTAACTGTAAATATTGTATCGCAGATAAACAATAATTTAAGTAAGTACTCGAGTTTTTATTACGTTCAAAATAAGCGGGAGAGATAAATCGACTGCGTTTCCTCTTTAAATAAGGTTATGCAAACTTACTAATTATGTTTATTTACTATGACGATATTGTGATATCATGACTGTGTAAAACGCTAGGTGTGCTCTTTATATCTCTTTTAAATATGGAACAAAGAAAACGCACTGAGGGCCTTAAAAAAGCAAGTTGTCATTAGGTCATTCACCCCAATTTAAGGGCCGTGTTGACTGCCAGGCCTGTTTTTATATTTTTTTTAATACTGTCGGCGTTGACATTAAATCAAAAGTACAAAGTTACTGAACTGATACAACTATAACTGATAGCCCTTCTCGCGGATGTTTCTGAGGTTAATAACCTTGTAAAGCGAATAATTAAACTCATAACCTACATATTTTTAAAATATAAAATATGTGCCGTTATTTGTGTTAATTGCAAGGGTAAACTGATTTTGTGGGCCATGCTACCTTTAACTTTTAAAGTTAAGTTTTTGTCGTACTACTGGCACAGGCCTGGCTCCAATTACTCGGAAATTCGATTTTCGAAATTCGTTTCTTACTGTTCCGTTAACGCTAATCACTTGAGAGTGAGAGAGACGATACGATTACGACCTAAAACGAATTCGGAGTAGACCCCTCCTCTTTCGTTGCGAGATCTTGAGTTACGTCCTACATAAGCCTAAATTGGTAAATTCAAAATTACATACATACATACATAAATCACGTCTTTATCCCTTACGGGGTAGACAGAGCCTAAGGTAACAAGACTTAAAGGCCACGTTTAGCATGATTAAGGGCGTATAGGTAGAAAGGGAAATCAAAATAGTGATGGGTTGCTAGCCGCATCGCCTATAACGTCATGATTCCTAAGCCTTGCGCCCATTCCCTCGATGGGCTTTTACCATCTGCGCGGGAAGAGATGCAACTGGTAAATTCTATGTTTTTTTTTTACTCCCAGACCAGCATGGAAGAATTCAAAATTGATGAAACTTATTGAAACTTATGTTCATAAAAGGCAACTAATCCCCGGAATATCCAATTTAGTAAACCTATGCTAAAACAACTGGGTAACTACCTAATCCAAAACCGCCACGGGCGCCACGATCCCGCGAAGGCTGGATCAGCATATTATTAACTAGCTTCTGCCCGCGACTTCGTCTGCGTAGAATTATACATAAAAACCTTCCTCTTGAATCACTCTATCTATTAAAAAAACCGCATCAAAATCCGTTGTGTAGTTTTGAAGATATAATCATACATAGGGATATAGGGACATAGGGACAGAGAAAGTGACTTTATTTTATACTATGTAGTGATTATGCTCGATCCCGTAAACGCCGGATACCGCAAATACGCAATCCCACAAAGGCGCCACGCGTCCGTTGCGGTTGCATCCTGCAAATTCGCAATTGAGCGTTTAAAAAAAGTGTACTCTTACGTTTTTTCCATAAAGCCAGTAACACTAGCACTATTCTTTTTGTAAAGACAAAATTGTATACTTTTTTTAAATAATCAACCCCGCAAACGCTCAATTCCGTAAATGAGCGGCGCTTGGTAATACTTATCAGCCTACCAAGCGCCGCTCATTCGCCGATTATCATCTATTTTTAAACTAGTCACTTCATCCTTAATATCATTTTGTTGACACAGTTTCTGTTCAATTGCTTTATTGCCGAACTTACATAGTTGGTTGTCAAAAGTTAGCTACCTCTACCTCGCAGTGCCGTGGCGTCAAGTATATCAGACGGCAAGCCGAAGGGAATTCGACTAACCTTTTCCTTTCTCTCTCTTATAGTGCCTCTCCAACTAGTGGAGGTTGGCAGTCAGCTCCGCATATTTCCCCCGATCCTTCGCGAGGTTGAAAAGTTCGGCAGCACTTGCGACTCCGGTCCACTCCCGGATATTGCGCAACCACGACTTCTTCCTACGGCCGACGGCTTCTATACGTTTCCGAATTTGCTCTTTGACAGTCCAGGCTTCACATCCGTACAGAAGTAGGTATAGGCCATATGTAACATTGCAGTAGACGAGTGCGCAAAGACATCTTGAGGCTGCGACTGCAGAGAACCTTTAATTCTGCACAATAAAGTGCCCAACTGCCTTAAAATAGGCAAGCTAGTGGGAATCACTGCTACCTCGTAAGTCCCGACTAAATAAATCGTGTACTTAAGACTTAGTCACCGACTCCCAGTTTTGTGATTTTAGGTTCAATTTTAACATATTTAAAGTCCTCCCACAATCATGCTAAACGTGGCCTTTATCTTGTTACCTTAGAGACTCTGTCTCCGTAAGGGATAGACAGTGAAATTTCTAAATGTCAGTGAAAATTAGAACACATGGAAAAATCCGAAAAGTAAAGCTATGGGCGGGAATCGAACCCGGATCCTCGTCATTCCGTGACGCGTGCTATACCCTACACCACCCATAGCAGGTGGGTAGTCTCCGATTTTTTCTACCCAGACATAAACAGTGATTTATTATGTATGTATGTATTTAAAGTCCTTTTTCATTTAAATGATTTGTACTTTATGCTCAGATCAAATAAAAAGTAAAGATAGAGCGCGGTGAACAGCCGAGTGAAGCCGGTCAAACTGCACCAATCCGTGTGCTTACACAGTGACACGCACACACTTGCAACCAAACTATACCAAAACCTTATTATTTGAGCTACGCATTCCCGTGGAGCACAACGTATTTTGAAATTGGACAAATACAGTAATAATGCCAAATTGCGTAGTGAAAGGGTGTAAAAACTATTCGTCCAAAAATAAAAAGCAGGATGGAATCACTTATCACACGTTAGTAAACTCGTAAACCAATATTTTCAATAAAAATCGAAATAATTTTGCTTCTGACAAAACGTCAACAATAGTGTTGCCATTATAATATTTTAGTTACCCTATTATTCACCCAATGGTGCATGCCGCCTCTGTAATACAACCTTTTCTTTTTCATTTTAAATTCTATTCTTTATTAGCACGGCTTAAAACGTGAGAACGTGACACGCAACCTAAAATACATACTACTTTATGTATTTTTTCAGATTTCCAAAGCGCATTCCATTATATATTTTTGCAGTATCGGGGTATTAATAATTATTATGGCAACACCGGCCTACGCACACATGTTTATAAAACCGGCTTCACTCGGCTGTTCACCGCGCTCTATCTTTACTTTTTATTTG
Organism: Pandemis cinnamomeana; assembly: GCA_932294345.1. Classification (NCBI taxonomy): domain Eukaryota; kingdom Metazoa; phylum Arthropoda; class Insecta; order Lepidoptera; family Tortricidae; genus Pandemis; species Pandemis cinnamomeana. The sequence goes on along the minus strand of OW028710.1, from coordinate 14,377,860 downwards.
ATCTGAGACTTTATGTAATACATTCGGCAGTTACACTTGCTATCAATTTCTACCTCAGGAAGTGCGCGAAGACTTACGAGGTTCTTCCCAAAATTGAGGACGTCCCAAAATTGCCTTTTTCATTCCGTAACTTCATTCGTACTTTGTAGGTATGGCGGTAACGGAATGGATCGAAAATTTATCCCAAATAATGTTTGGAAATTTTTGGGATATTATTTTTCTTCTATCAGGATGTCAGTGCTCGTGATTCTGAGTAGAAAACCGTGAATAAAACTAGAAACCCAGAAAAAAGTTGAATGTACGACTTTTAATCGAATGGCGCAATTACGATAACATACGATGTTATTTACAAACATACATTGTTCAAGTGATTTGTATGTACATTGTTGGAGTGTAGATGACCTAACACAAATCCATAACATTTACTTTATTTCTCATCAGGTGATTTGAAAACATGCATACATTTTTATTACGAACTAGTGCTTTAAAATAAATAAATGTGTCCTGAAACTGGTCGAAGCTCGTCGTTCTTTTTTAAATTTGTATGGGACCTGACAAACAGGAAAAAATAAATCCATAGTAAAATATAATTCGGAAACGGACTAGAGTTGTGGATGTCGGAACTAGGATAACAGCTGAAGTGGCGATGGGCGGGGCACTCGGCAAGACGGAACGACGACAGATGGTCGAAGGCGGTCATAGAGTGGTGGTCAAGACTGGGTCGAAGGTCAGCGGGCAGACCATCAGCCCGTTGGTCAGATGACATCTGTCATTCGGCTGGAAAACTGTGGATGAGACTGACCGGGCAAAGTGGCCTTTACTCAGCAGTGGGTGGATGTAGGCTGATTAGATAGATTGATAGATAGTAAAATATCGGATCGATACGCTACATTCAGAGTAAGGAAAACCTAAAATGGGTGTGGAAAAAATCACGTAAGGTCAGCATCAGAAGTAGATAAACAGTCAAAGCTCAAAATGATCCTATATACGACTCTATCGCCAAGGTGAGAAGATGGTGTACCGCTAACTGGGGTGACTTCGATAATTTTGAGGCTTCTTTGATCGTTTTGAAATTGCTATAAAATCGATACTATCCATTGCGGTCAATGTTTGGCATGTAGACGCAAAGGCGATCGACGAAGACATCGATTGGAAGCAGTAAACCCAAATAAAAATGAATGATTTCGTCATTATAACTACTTTTTAAAGTATGTATGTATGTAAACTCTTTATTGCACATAAAAAATATAAAAATACAGTAATACAGAGAAAATAGTACAAAGGCGAACTTATCCCTAAGAAGAGATCTCTTCCAGCTAACCTGATACAGAAAGGAAAAGTTACAACAAAAAGGCAAGCAGTCATTACATTATTATGCGCAAATAAAGTAGTATTAATACTTAATAAACTTTAACTAGTTACTAACTTAACTTAACTTAACTTTGACTTAAAGTCACCCCGGTTATTAATATTAATAATAATATTTATTTATTTCGAGCAACTACATGACTCATACATGGCTGATAATATTCGTTTGCGTATCGTTTGGGCTCTTTGACTATTTTTTATCAACTTCTGTCTGTTGCTGGCTGTAATTTTTTTTGATAGACTCAATGGCGACTGTGATATTGACGTTAATACAAACGGTTTCTTTTAACTAATCAAACTGTCCCTGTCCTTCGCCTAGTTAGCCGACTAACTTGACACTGTTGATAACGAATTTTGTTGATAAAATTATTTCGACCTTTTGTCACGCATTTATGATCATAATTGAATTAGTGTGATGAAAACAAGGCTTTAGAACTGCCAAGTTCGAGTCGGGCTCGCACACAAAAAAAAACTAGGCCATATTTTTATTTTTCACATAATCACAACTCTACGGAGATTATATTGACTTGAAATGACGCTACGAACATCAGTAGGCTTATTGCCTGACTCGCTCGCAATCGCCATCGTGTTAATTTTGACAGTTCCTGTATGAATGTGACAGCTAGCTGATTCCGATGCCAATTGTCAGCCCATACACGAACTGTCAAAATGAACACGATGGCGATTGCGAGCGAGTTAGGTTATAAGCCTACCGCTCCCAAACTTTGACGCGGTTTAACCTTGTTTTTTTTAGTTTCATTGACGAAATAATTAAATACGCGTCCAACATTTCTGATGTAACTGACGGAAAAAATAGAATTTAATTATCTTTACCCAGTTATCGTTATCATATTTATCGTGTTTCTTTATTATCATTATGACTAGCTTCTGTCCGCGACTTCGTCCGCGTAGAATAAGCAATTGCCATGCTTGTCGCTATCCCGCGGAAACTATGCAATTCTTGACAGATTAATTAATAAAGTTTGCCCTAAAATTCGTTCAGCCGTTTTCACGTGATGAGCACGCAAATATACAGACAAACAGATAAACAAAGATTCTAAAAACTGTTGGAACTGTTGTATCCCCAGCAAACGTTTTTTTAATATCTTCCATGTACAGACTTTCGACCATCATCAGCTTTATTCTTCCATCCTGGTCTGGGAGCAAAGAAAAACCATAGAATGTACCAGTTGCTTCTCTTCCCGCGCAGATGGTAAAAGCCCATCGTGAGATTGGGCGAAAATCTTAGGGATCACTGTTTTGATTCCCCTTTCCATTCATATGCCCACAATCATGCTAAATAATCGTGCTTGCACTGCTGTGTTCCGGTGTGGAGAGTAAGACAGCCGGGGAAATTACGGGCACAAGAGGCATTTCATCTTAGTCCTCTAGGTTGGCAACGCATCTGCAATCCCTCTGGGGTTGCGGGTGTCTATGGGCAGTGGTAATCACTTACCATCAGGTGACCCATTTGCTCGTTTGCCTTCATATTCACATAAAAAAAAAGTGGTCTTTGGGTCTTGTTACCTTAGGCTCTGTCTATGTATGTATGTATCAGCTTTATTATATGTATAGATTAACTTGCAGAAGCTCCACTGCCACAATGGTTTCTTCAGGGGTTAAGAGCGGTCTGCTGATGGGGTTCGGCTCTGCGGCGGTTCTGATGGGTGCCATCACTGTCGTCTACTGGCCAGGATTGTTCATGTCCCAACTTCAGAGGGTAAGTTTATTGTGACCGTGTCCTGGCCATTCACGGGACTGTAGTGTCCCAGGCCTTAAGACTGAAGCTGAAGGCGAGGCCGTTATGGAAAAATTAAATTAATGCAGTTTAAGGATAAAGAAAATATATAGCCGTGCCGCTTTTTTTGCTCGACTTGGCGGGGGCACTACCGTGCCCCCAGATAGAATGTACCAGTTGCTTCTCTTCCCGTGGATAAGGTAAAGTTCATTGAGGGAATGGGTGAAAATCTTAGGAATCATGTTATAGACCCACTAGTAGTTTAATTCGCGTTTCCCACTTACGCCCACGACAGACATGCTAAACGTGGCCGTTAGGTCTTGTTACCTTAGGCTCCGTCTACCCTGTAAGGGATAGAGACGTGATTTGTGTGTGTGTGTGTTGTAGTTACACAAACGGATAACTCACCTATTAAAGTCAAATAATGCTCGACATGTTTCGGACTAATTCGTAGTCCTTCCTCCTGGAGCGCTCGCCCCGGCGGCAGCGAAAAGAACACATTATCATTAGTTGTGCTATAAAACCTACCTTCATACCAAATTTCAAATTTCAAGAACCATTAGGCGTCCCTGTAGCGTCCCGGTGAAACATACATACATAAATCACGTCTTTATCCCTTACGTGGTAGACAGAGCCTAAGGTAACAAGACCTAAAGGCCACGTTTAGCATGGTTGTGGACGTATAGGTGGAAAGGGGAATCTAAACAGTAATGGGTTGCGTAGCCGCATCGCTTATGACATGATCCTATGATTTTCACCCATTCCCTCGATGGGCTTTTACCATCTTTGCGGGAAGAGAAGCAACTGGTACACACTATGTTTTTCTTTACTCCCAGTCTAGCATGGAAGAAACAGAGCTAAATTGCTACGCCCCAAGAATTTAGGCCATTTGCAATTTAGACAATCTGCCAATTTAGACCACTTCCAAGTTAGACGACGTGAGAATTACATGTTTAGACGAAATGCTTTTTAGACCACTTGCTAGATAGACCATTTGCATCTTAGACGTAATGATACTAACCCATAGGGCATCATTATGTAGGTATTATTTTTGTAAATAATGTTGCAATTAAATGAATATTGAATACTGAGTTTTATACGTATTTCTTCTTGTTCTAGATGATGATACTATCTCCCACATCGACTTCATTCGAGATCTGGCGTGAGACTCCGATCCCAATGTATTTGGAGTGCTTCATGTGGAACATAACGAACGTGGACGAGATATTAGCGGGGCAGCGGGTCCCTATCAAGGTGGCGCAGATGGGGCCATATGTTTACAGGGAGTTCCATTCCAAGGTTAGTGTCTTGGTCACTTTGGAGCATTGACTTACAATAAACAACTAGACTCTCAGTCGCTAACAAAGGTTCTTCTTCTTCTTCTTCTTCTACTTCTTCTTCTTATTTGTGGCGTATCAAGTCGTTATAGCGACGACAACTTCGCCAAAGTCAGAGTAACAAAAATATAATTAAAAAATCTTGTGACAAAATGTCGGCAACGTTGTACGGTAATGGTCAAAGACCCCCCTCCCCCCCTGTCGGGCGCTTAGCCAAAGGTCAATGATATCCCTCAGAAACTGCCAGGAAATCATTAGCCGATGCCCAGGGTGCACCGGATCAAGCACTGCTCTTCCCCCCGGACGGATCCAAAAAGGAACCGCAGCTCTTGACCATACGTGGAGGTAACCCGACTCGCACCCCCAAAGGTTCCTCAAGAAACGTCCGAGTTGCTTTGTCTATGTGTTGTGTGCAACACATCGACTTAGACAGATAACATTAACATATTCGTTCAAATTGACACCTTATTTCGTGGCAGTAATGTTTAATATCAATGGCGTAGGATCGTGAGAAGTAATGACATGACGCCACACGCTGGAAACCTGCCTGTCTCTTTTGTTCTCAATAGTAAGATTACGGTGCGAAAGAGACATATACATTACAGAAACACAACTGAACCAAAACTCTGAACAATAGACGCGTCGTGCAGACTTTTGCTTCGGACAGTTTTTGAGCGTGATTGGGAGTCTAGTTGTTTATTGTACGTCAATGCTTTGGAGGTAGAAAGATTACGCGTGCTTTTTTATCACACTCTTTATATTTAGCTAGTTATAGCAACGTTTGTATGTGTGGGTGGAATCTTGCGACTCAATTTTGAAGCAGATATTTTCATCCGATTGAGCTGAAATTTTGCTTACAATAACCTGTTAGTAGATTTCTAGCCCGTCTCCGCAGGAGGGCACTCTTCAACGGTTGGTCCGATTGGCTTGAAATTTGGTTCACATATGTAGGACGGAGGACACTGCAAGTACAGTCAGCAAAAAAGTGTCTAAAATGAAATTTTAGGTTAGGTTATTTCGAAAACATTCCTAGCTGAAAACAAGACTAGGTTCTTCTATGCTGGTCTGGGAGTAAAGAAAAAACATGGAATTTACATCCAGTAGTTGCTTCTCTTCCCGCGCAGATGGTAAAAGCCCATCGAGGGAATGAGCGAAAGTCTTAGGAATCATGTTATAGGCGATGCGGCTAGCAACCCATCACTATTTTGATTTCCCTTTCCACCTTGACCATGCTAAACGTGGCCTTAAGGTTTTGTTACCTTAGACTGTCTACCCCGTGAGGGATAACTAAAGACGTGATATATGTATGTTTGTATGTAGGTACTTGTAGTAAGATATCACGTGTATTTATTTACCTATTCGTCAAACGCGCGATTTTTAAACCGAAAAGCGGCGTGTAGTGTGACCTTGACTCGCCATTCGAAGCCCCGCGTGCCGCGACGACAGATACCGACGACCGAAAGATAATATCCTAAAAAATTCTAAATCCTTTGTAGGTACTGTAGAGCTGCCTTGATGAGGCACTGACTCTACGACGGGATAATGTAGCTCAGATGGCTCTTGAAACTATCTAATAAAACTTTTAATGTAGGTTCAGCATTTTATTTAGCTCTTTCGATTATTTAAAACAATACGTCTGCTTCCAAGGAAGCCCTAAGCAACTCTCTTGACACTCTTGTTTCGAATTCTAGTTTATTTTTTAATAATTCAAATTTAAGATTCGAATTCGATAAAGAGTAAAGAAGGAGTCTTTACATCTTCCCTCCCTCTCCCACAGGAGGAAAAGAGAGGCAACTACAAAACTGCCTATTCACCCTAGCTAAAAACCTGCCTATGTAGGAATCAGAGTTTAAAGATGACCATTGCTAATGGTAAGCTACACTTTCCATCCACAAAAAATACTTAAAGACCAGGAAAGTGGAACTTGGTTGGCCAAAACCTACAAAAAAGATCCAACCCATCCTGGGCGGATAATCCTAGCTAAGAGAACTCATGAACAGCTGTCTGCACAAACTGCCATGACTATTGAAGTCTTAAAATCATGCTTTAAGGACTTTTAAATTAAAAATTTAAGTTTTAATTTAATTAAGGCTTATGCCCATAATGTCCATACACATGATTCTAAGCCACCTAGTTTACCATCACAGCCAATAAGCGACTTTATGGGCCATGATAATATAACTCAATGCTGTAATGGCTTTATTATTAATAAGACATCACACCAGACCGTTCTGGTATGATCTCCCATTATAGCCCCATCAGATAATTCCAAAGAAACAGATTCTTCATATGAGTACTGCACCTTGAACCCATCTGACTTCACAACATACCAAACCTACCTACAAAGATCACGGAAAAACATCCCTAGCTAATACACAACAGGGGCTAGCTATAGCGATAAATTTTTATGGGCCTATGAAGCAAAAAAAAATGATTTATTTAATTGGAAGATGGGCTTCGTTGAGACGTCAGATCTGCACCGCAGATCACTGGTCTCCAAGCCCAGCATAGGCTCGACCAGTTCGCCTTCTCACCGCCCTCTCTCGAAGATGAAGATCACTTTGGACAAAAATTGTAACACAGTAGCCACCGCAAATAACACACACTAAAAACAGGGCACAGTAAAATCAAAATGCAAAGATAATGTAAGATATAAAATATTACACCAATATAAACATCTTGTATGCAATAGCAAAAACTCATTTTTGGGGCTAAAACGAGCAATCACCGATGCCTCAAAACGGATATATCTTTATAACATTGCTTTAAGTGAAGAAATGCCTACTCGAAGAACAGTCATCGGTAAAGCTCGTACATAAACGCCATTACCGCACCATACGTATAGGATAAAAAAAAAATTATTCATTAATACACTAACAACACACAACACCGAATATTCCTAAACTTAAGAGCATAAATAATTATAAACTAAACATTAATTACATCTTGAAAAATATTTACGACTGACACTGACAACTGCCAAAGTTTTACCTTTTTCTGGCAAAGCATAGAGTCAAACAATCGTTCAGAAAAGCAGTTTCTAGGAAATTTAAATTGAATTAAGTCATTATAAATTCTGGTTAATGTGCAAGTTTCCTAAGTTTTTTTCTTTTAAAACCTGCCATGAAGTATCGTTCCTGGCCTTTCAAAAAAAAACTAGATGAACCATAGTTACATACAGTTGCCTGACAATCATTGCTCTCGCTCACACACCACTGCCGTAACGTACCTTTCGATTTAAAGGGAAAACCCTCAGAATTTTCCTGACTTTTCGATACATGTGGCAAACCAACGCCCTTCAAATCTCGCCTCTTTACACACTCTGAAATCCTGCCTTTCACCATCACTTGACCAATCCCATTCTTTTGACACACATCATCTGAAACAGAATCAAACAAATTACAACATTCTACTTTAAAAGTATCCGAACTCGAACACTCCTCTACGGTCGACAAATTTGAATCGAGGAATCGAACCTCGTCCCTTACAAATTCATTCATTACGCTCGTGTCGCTCGTCCTTTGCACAGCAGAACCTATAACACGCTCACTATCAACCTTATTTGATTGCGATTCCTTGCAGTCAATCAAATTTGACGGCGCTGACTTTTGAAAAGAAAAACAGTTGTCAGATACTGTCTGCACGAACGAGACAGAAAATCTGTCTTTGAGAGTAAATTTGTTTGATCGGAAATCAATTACGGCGTCATGTCTTTCCAGAAAATCGCGACCCAAAATAAATATTTCAGGACCTTCTTTTATGACCAGCAAATTAGCTTTACAGTAGAAATTATCTACTAGACATGAAGCAGTAACCGATCCCAATGGCTGAATTTTATAACCGCCGGCCACTCTCAATGAAAGATTATTCGTTTGCTGCCATTTCAGCTGCAATTTTTCTGCAAAAGATTCAGAGATTACAGACACAGAGGCTCCTGTATCTACCAAAGCTTTACACATCCTATTATTTACTTCTATCGGAATACAAGAATCAACACGTCCATGACTAAGAGCACAAATATCCACCCTATTATCATGAAACAAGGTGTTTAAACTCGGAACGTCTTCCTGAGCTCGACACTGCTGAACATTTGACGACGAAGCGCTCGCCTGCATTGCCTGACGTTGCTCCTGTCGCTGTGACCCTTGACGAAAGTCACGCGGACGTAAATCGTAACCACCATGCGACTGTGACGTTGGTCGCGGCACCCTACGGGGTTCGATGAAAGTGGTTGGAGTTGACGGTGTTCTGTAGTTCGACCACGGCGAACGTGCTGAACCATTAACCCCAAAATCCCCCCGTGCTGGATGACTAAAATCTGTTTCTTCTGAATATAATTTTGGTAAAACTAATTCTTTTCTTTTAATTTCTGAACAACAAACGTCTTCAATTTGCAGAATTGTTTTTTTCAATTCTTCCTTTGAGGCAAATAGACGAGAGGCAAGCAACCATTGCCATTTTTTCTTGATAGATTTGATATAATGATTGATGAAGCTGGCGTCATTAATTGCTTTTGATTTAGAAGCCAAAGCTTCCAAGGCATAAAAGAATTCAACAATTGATTCACTTGCCATTTGCGTTCTATAATAAAATTGTCTGACGTAGTCAATCCGACATGGAAATTCCTCTGCAAGCTTATATTTAATTACTTCATAAGTCGACAACGTCGCTATATTGGCCTTATACCAATTTAGAGCAGGGCCCTCTAAGAACGACGACAAGGCGAACTTTTTCTGCTCATCCGACCAACCTCGGATTACAGCAAGGGAATCGAATTGAAATAGGAATTCCTGGACATCCGTAGAACCATCGAACTTTACATGCTCCATTCTATTATCACGGTTAAAAATCAAAATACATACAATATCACCCTGGTTGTGATACTTCTCTCAAAAATCTGTAGTTCCAATGAACATTTCTTCTTCTTCATGCATTAACGCAGTATAATGAGGCTTTCACAAATTTCCTTAACCCACTTCTCTGGGAACGAATACGGGGTCCTCGTCTTGTCTTAGTCTTGATCGCCTCCCTAAAACAAATCACAGCGCGCCGCGACCTCCACCAAAATGTAGAGCTGCCTTGATGAGGCACTGACTCTACGACGGGATAATGTAGCTCAGATGGCTCTTGAAACTATCTAATAAAACTTTTAATGTAGGTTCAGCATTTTATTTAGCTCTTTCGATTATTTAAAACAATACGTCTGCTTCCAAGGAAGCCCTAAGCAACTCTCTTGACACTCTTGTTTCGAATTCTAGTTTATTTTTTAATAATTCAAATTTAAGATTCGAATTCGATAAAGAGTAAAGAAGGAGTCTTTACAGTACCTACTAAAAATACACGTGATTTTGGATGGGGAAGGGGGTGGGGTAGTTTTAAACCTCACCACTTATCACCAAGGAGGGGAGGGGGGGGCGGTTAAAACTGCTAAAAAACATCACATGATCAATGGACGGCCCCCAATGCATACAAGCGTCATTTGTTATAAATAGACAGCGAATAAAATGGATTCAAATTGCGTCTATTAGCGTTAGCAAATTGGTACCATTACGGGAAAAATTCTGAAAACCCACTTCATAATACATATTTGATTGGTTTTGTGGCCTTTGTATGAAGAAAAATATAGTTGTTTAAAATCAACGGACATCAATGTTTCTCGGCACCGTCGGACTTGGAAAATTCACCAATTGTTGACCTAGGTACACCAAGTACCATACGCTCTTACACCAGCGTAATAAGGTCGTGGGACATATTTTAGAGATGTTCTTATCGACACTTATTTTTGCACTTGACCGTACCTATTTATATCCTTGTGCTACATACAGTGGTAATCAGAAAATGTATGTATGTATGTATAACTCTTTATTGTACATAAACACAAGAAAAATATGAATACAGGAAAACACGAATGCAACACAATATCAAGTCTTTATCCCTTACTGGGTAGACAGCCTAAGATAACAAAACCTTAAGGCCACGTTTAGCATGATTAAGGGCGTGTAGGTGGAAAGGGAAATCAAAATAGTGATGGGTTGCTACACCCTATAACGTGATTCCTACTGGTTAGTTTATTGAACCAGGCGCTACTTTGCGGAGGGTCATATTAATGAACAAACATTAACCACAAAGTGGTAGATTGCGGATTAGCTAGGTAATTTTTTCTTTGTTCATTGCAAAAGTTTTCTGTTCCCTTATAAAAAAGAGACCATCGACTCACAAAACTATCTGTGGCGCGACTGCTTTAATCTCGGTTTTAATTGTTTGCTAAAGCTTCGGCCATGTTGTTTTGCGGATGCCTTGTGGTTTAGGTATAACATATTTAAATAAAACAAAACACTGATACAAAAGTGTGTCACCGTCAGAATAAAAAGGACCAATGATGCAGAGTATGTCTATGTTTAAAAAGAGTATCCGTAACAGACTCCGTGATGTAGGCTTATTGTATAACTCGCTCGCAATCGCCATCGTGTTCATTTTGACAGTTCATGTATAGGCTGACATTTGGCATCGGAATCAGCTAGATGTCACATTCATACAAGAACTGTCAAAATTAACACGATGGCGATTGTGAGCGAGTTACGTAATAAGCCTGCTAGTCTGGGAGCAAAGAAAATCATAGAACGTATACCAGTTGCTTCTCCACCCGCGCAGGTAAAAGCCCATCGAGGGAATGGGCGAAAATGGGAATCATGTTATAGGCGATGCGGCACCCTTTCCACCTATACGCTCACAATCATGCTAATTGTGGCCTTTAGGTCTTGTTACCTTAGGCTCTGTCTGCCCCGTGAGGGATAAAGACGTGATTTATGTATGTATGTATGTATCCGTAGCAGACAGTGGCAATAATATTCAATATAACTGTGCGCATTTTATCTTCTTGTAACGCTTTACGTAATTATGATGTATGATAAAGAAAAAAAAGGGACTTTCAACATGAAACTCCCGTGAGACTCAATCATAATTACACATAAACGGATAACTCACGTATAAAAAGTCGTTTTTCATTCCGCGGAAAGTACGTGAAGCCATTGAAATAAGTCGGTATCCCAATTTCAACCGGGATAGTGGATGGTCGGTGCCCCCGAGTTGGAAAACTGTTTTAAATATTGACCAAACGGTGAGTGTGAGCGAACCTTTACGGAGTGACGTGATCAGTGTTGTGTGCTGCCCGACTTTTGACAATAATAAAAATGACGATGAGAACGAGGGTAGTTGTGCGCCGCTGTCAGTTGCGTCGAACAGCCGCGCGAGCAGAGCGCTGGCGCGCAGTGTTCGTGTCGCTGCCGCCGGGGCGAGCGCTCTTGGAAAAAGGACTTCGAAATAGTCCGAAACATGTCGAGCATCACTCGACTTTTTATACGTGAGTTATCCGTTTATGTGTAATTAAAAAAAAGGGAGGCGATTTTTGAACATACAATAGGATATTATAATTAATTTATTCATTTATTCATTAATACATACATATATCACGTCTTTATCCGTTACGGGGTAGACAGAGCTGAAAGTAACAAAACCTTGAGGCCACGTTTTGCATGATTGTGGGTGTGTGGGAAAGGGGAATCAAAATAGTGATGGGTTGCTAGCCTCATCGCCTATAGCATGATTCCTAAGATTTTTTCCCATTCCCTCGATGGACTTTTACCAGCGCGGGAAGAGAAGCAACTGGTACATTCTATGTTTTTTCTTTGCTCTCAGACTAAAGTAATAATTTACTAGAACTAGTAATTTACCTTCCATGCTGGTCTGGGAGCAAAGAAAAAACATAGAATGTACCAGTTGCTTCTCTACCCGCGCAGATGAATGAGAGGAAATGAGCGAAAATAATAGGAATCATGTTAAAGGCGATGCAGCTAGCAACCCATCACTATTTTGCTTCCACTTTCCACCTCTACGCCCTAAGCGTCTTGCTAAACGTGGCCTGTAGGTCCTAGGTTACCTTAGGCTCTGTCTACCGGGATAAAGACGTGATTTGCTTATGTGTATGTATACAAGTAAACATTGTCCACAGCAAAACATAACGTGGAATGACAACAGCACAGTGACGTTCTACAACCAGCGCTACTGGGAGTTCCAGCCAGACCTGTCCAACGGGAGCCTCTCAGACTTGGTCACCAGCATCAACCCCATCATAGCGGTATGTCACACTTTCATACATACATACAAACATACCGTCACGCCTCTTTCCCACAGGGGTAGGCAGATACTACTTTGTTCCACTTGCTACGATCCTGACATACTTCTTTCGCTTCATCCACATTCATCATTCTCTTCATACATGCTCGTCGGTTTCGGGTACTCCTGACCTGACCTTTTCCAAAACGTCTCCTATTTGGTCTCGAAACGTCCGTCTAGGCCTTCCCCTCCCAACGTTACCATTCACACTCCCCATATAGATCTGTTTAGTTAATCTACTTTCATCCATCCGCTCTACGTGACCAAACCAACTAAGCATACTTTTTTCTATCCTAGTCACTATATCCTCTTTCACACCAGCACGTTATCTTATCACACTATTCCTTATTCTATCTTTCAGTGATACAACTTCCATACTTCTTAACGCTCTCATTTCTACTGCATTTAATCTACTTTCATGCTTCTTTTGCCATACCCAAGTCTCGCTACCGTACATTAATCACACTTTCCACGGTAAAAACTATGCTACGGTATGTTTTGGAAGTGGCAGAATGTACCGCCAACGGCACACGAACACGAAGTTTATAAAAACACTGACTAATAGCACAGTATATAAATAATCTAAAGCAGTGAGGAAACTACGAACAAAATGGTCGAAACGAACGCACACAGACGCGCGCTTCTACAAGGCCTCTAAGCGGATCTCGCGGTGCCGTCAGTCTGTTACGTGCGCCCAGACAGTCCGCGATCTTTTCGTTTTAAACACGCCAAGAGCGTATTGTGCAGTGTGTCCATGTTTCCCAATAGTTTATTTAAGAAAGCCATTCATTCGGAAGATAATTTTTCATACCATACAATTTAATAATACAGCTTTCCGAACGTGTCGTAGCAGGCGAAAGTATTTTTCCGTAAGTAATATATAATACTTACCTACCGACGAATAAAAAAATCTTAAACTATTTTATTAATAAACGAGTTAATTTATTCGATTATTTAATTATTATATAACCCAAATAAACTTTTGTTTCTTTTTTACGGAAATTAAGGGTGCCAACCCTAATACATTTAATTAAGTGTAGCTAGTTACTTTAAAACAGGCCTTACTAGCTGAGATAGCGCTAACTAAACAAGAAGCGTTTTAATTTTACAAAAATTTAATCGACAACCCTAACGCTCTATTGGAGCGTAGGTATTTATTTCAAAAAATAAGCCTAGTTTCCATACTACTCTATCTATTTACTGTGCTAATAGCATCCTTCCATCTGGTCTGGGCGCAAAAAAAGCGTAGAATATACCATCTGCTTCTCTTCGCGCGCAGATTTTATAATCCCATCGAGAGAATGCTTGAAAATCTTAGGAACCAGATTAAGGTGATGCGGCTAGCAACCCATCACTATTTTTATTCCTCCACCTGTACGCCCACAATCATGCTAAACGTGACCTTTGGGTCTTACCTTAGGCTCTGTTTCCCGTAAGGGATAACGTGATTTATGTAGGTATTTATACTGACTAAAGGTGTTCTTCCTCAGACCGTAGCCTACATGGTCCGCAACGACCGGCTAGCCATCAGACTGGCCGTGGATCTGTTCGTCCGTCTCTTCCACAACAACCTCTTCCTTACCGCTGACGTGTCGACCTGGCTCTTCGACGGTATCGACGACCCCATCCTGGACATAGCTTCCAGGATACCCGAGGTCGAGCTGCCGTTTGACAAGTTTGGATGGTTTTATGACGTAAGTGGTTTTGTGTTATTTGTCTGGTAACCAATATACAGGGTCAATCCAAATGGGTCAGTAAAGAAAATAAATAAATAATTCGCCCTCGCAGCGCTTGGGGGTTAAACTTAGAGTCCTTCGCTGCGCTCAAGATTCAATATCGCGCCCGTGACATAATACAGTGCTTTATTCCCTCGGTGTACAATCCACTATAAATTGACAGTCAGAAAGTATTGAACAGTTATAACGTATGCCGTGTGGTATGTAAATATCCTCTGATATGTCATTGTCTCAGTAGTCAAACGAAGAGATGTTTACATTATATGAACCTACAGTCAAAGTGACTCATTTTAGATGTTGTATGCCTACATATATAATATATTTGTCAACAGCCGATAACAAACTGACACGGACTTTAACTTATTACTAATTCGTATTTACTTCTATTATTTGTGATGACACATTTCCGTCACAATATAGGTAGGTATATAAGAGAATAGGTTCTTCCATGCTGGTCTGGGAGTAAAGAAAATAGAATTTACCAGTTGTTTTTCTTCCCGCGCAGATGGTAAAAGCCCATCGAGGGAATGGGCGAAAGTCTTAGGAATCATGTTATAGGCGATGTGGCTAGCAACCCATATTTTGATTCCCCTTTTCATCCACACCCCCTACATTATGCTAAACGTGGTCTTTGGGTCTTCTTACCTTGGGCTCTGTCTACCCTGTAAGGAAATGGGCGAAAGTCTTAGGAATCATGTTATAGGCGATGCGGCTAGCAACCCATCACTATTTTGATTTCCCTTTCCACCTATACGCCCATCATGCTAAACGTGGCCTTAAGGTTTTGTTAGCTTAGGCTCTGTCTACCCCGTAAGGGTTACTCTATCTCAAAGGAAAGGATAACATAAGTAATTAAACGAAATGAAACATATGTAGGTATGTATGTATGTATAACTCTTTATTTGTACATAAAACACAAGAAAAAGATCTAAGAGAATAATCTAATCTATTGTAGAATCCTTCGCTACATTCTGGGTTATGTAGCGCCCTCACCGTAAATGCATCATTTTGCTCCCTTGTGACACAAATAACTTTTTAAAATTAACACAAGAGTCGAATGTAGTGGCGTGAAAAATTAAAGGCCCACAGCATTGGGGACATCGGAATGGACGGTAGATTGAAAAGACAATATTGACCAGTAGAGACTTTATACATCTCTACTACCTATAGCTATTATATCTGCGCGTATTTGAGTTGCTCAAATACTTTTCCTCTTGCTCAATGATAAAAAAACAATCGAAAGTCGGTTGGCGTGTAACAATTCCGTGAAATCCGCCCGTTTGCCGAATCGCCGGCGACATTCAGTCACGAGAACAAAAGAGGCTGCCTAGGTCATCGTTTTAGCAAGTACCTAACCTACACTGTCAAAAGCTCTTGCTTACGAACTGGGGGTGCGAGTCGGGCTACCTCCGCGTGTGGTCAAGAGCTGCAGTTCGTTTGGATCCGTCCGAGGGGAAGAGGAGTGCTGTCCGGTGCAACTTGGGCATCGGTTAATGATTTCCTGGCGGTCTCCGAGGGATATCGTTTTCCGTTGGCTAAGAACCTGACATGGGAGGGGTTCTTTTGACCGTGTTCTACCGTACAACGTTGCCGATATTATTGTCACAAGATTTTTGAATACTGTATTTATTACTTTGACTTTGGCGAAATCATCTGTATAAATAAAAAAAAATAGAACTTTTTGACTCGATAGAAGTTTTTATGGCAATAACGTCAATTAACTTGGGGCTTCCTTCCGATATTAAATAAATCATTAACTGTTTCAATAACTTACAATACAATACAATACAAATACTCTTTATTGAACACCACAAATCAGAAACAAGTAACATACATACATACCGTCACGCCTCTTTCCCACAGGGGTTGGCAGATACTACTTTGTTCCACTTGCTATGATCCTGACATACTTCGTTAGCTTCATCCACACTTATCAATCTCTTCACACATGTTGTCGGTTTCGGGTACTCCTCACCTGACCTTTTTCCAAAACGTCTCCTATTTGGTCTCGGAAAGTCCGAACAAAGAACAATGTAGACAATAGGCGGTCTTACCGCTTAATAGCCAAAACATATAAGGCAACTAATAAACTAATTTAATCAATTGAATTTGAAATGTCCTCGGCTAACTTGCAAGCGTACGTGTACATTGCTTTCCTTACGCGTCTGCGTGCGTTATTTAATAGGCGAAAGTGTTCAAGGAATGTGCGCGTTATGCGAAACGCAAACGTAATTTATCACGTAATGGGTTATCAAAGCGTTATGTGCAACAGCTGATCGGTGCGAGAGTGGGCCGGTTAAATGGGTCGGCGATGCGTTTATGAAAGATTAGCTGTTGCCCGCAACTCCGTCTGCATAGAATTCGTTTATCGTTATCCCGCAGTAATTACGCAATTCTCTATATATAATCTATCTATGTTCCAAATTTCATCCAGATCTGTCCAGCCGTTCTGGCGTGAAAGAGTAACAAACATCCAAACATCCATACTCACAAACTCTCACATTTATAATATCACTAGCGACTCGCCCCGGCTTCGCACGGTATATTATGCATGTATTATACATAAAAACCTTCCTCTTGAATCACTCTACCTATTAAAAAAAACCGCATCAAAATCCGTTGTGTGGTTTTGAAGATATATAAGCATACATAGGGACATAGGGACACAGGGACAGAGAAAGCAACTTTATTTTATACTATGTAGTGATAGTGATGATAGTGATAGTGAAGTAGGATAAGCAGTTTAAGCCTTTTATGGATCGAAATTGAAAATATTTATGAACGCTTCTTACAACGCACGGTTAAACTGTTAAATCAGCTTGCGCCACCACTATTGCCGAACTAGTAGTGGCGTAACTATAACATCTGGGGCCCGCGGCAAATTCGTCAGATGGGGCTCCTTCCTCAATATAAAGAAGTGCATCAGCGCCCTTTTTGTGCTTTAAACCAAGCCAGTTCGGGGCCCCGTAGAGCTAGCCTCTGGCATTTTGCCACCCCTGCCACCCTATAGTTACGCCACTGCAAACTGATACAACTTAGGGACCTTTAAACAAGCTTCTGTCAAAAATTGCATTTTTTAATACAAGCTTTTTTCTTGATTGCACTTTTTGCTCACTGTACTTGCGTTGTCATCCGTCCTACATATGTGAACCAAATTTTAAGTCAATCGGACCAACCGTGGAAGACTTCCCTTATGCGGAGTCGGTCCCGGCTGGGTCACCAGAACTCCACTAACAGATTATTGTATTGTCATCTGTAGAAACCGGATTATATCACTATCACTACATAGTATAAAACAAAGTCGCTTTCTCTGTCCTCATGTCCCTATGTATGCTTATATCTTCAAAACTACACAACGGATTTTGATGCGGTTTTTTTTAATAGATAGAGTGATTCAAGAGGAAGGTTTTTATGTATAATTCTACGCAGACGAAGTCGCGGGCAGAAGTTAGTGCATCATAAAAAGCTTATATGCATGCAAATATGCATGAAAAACGGCAGAAATATGCACGAAAATTTCCAGAATATGCGAGTAAAATGATAAATTTTCGGAACCCAGAAGTAAAGTAGGTAAGTTTAACATTTCTGTCGTATGTAGATGTTCCAGGAAATGCATTAAATTTCACACAAATATATAAAAAACTAAACTGCAGATCAATGAGCACGCACGTCAAGTAACAGTTTATGTGGACGATTTTGCGGTAGGCGAGCGTGACTCTCTGCTGTCTCTTTATCGCGTTTCGGAACGCAGGGTGAGTGCACTGCGCTCGGAAAAATATTGTAAATGTACCGATAGTATGCATCATAACTAAATCTTAGGGTAAACATGCTATTACCACTGAGGATGGCTTAAATATGCAAATCCGGTCCCTAAGTATGTATGCAAAATTAAAGCCCAATCGGTTTACTGTGTTCCCTTTTGAAAAAATGATTTCCTGCCAGGTTTATTGCGGCGCATTCTTGGCAAGATGGTATTTCCGAATGCGCTGGTAGTTTCAAAAAGACATGTAAAAGAGCCCTTGGCGGCCGATTTGCAAAAATAAAATTTTGATCAAGGAAAAATCCAGAATGTACCAGTTGCTTCTCTACCCGGGCAGATGGTACAAGCCCATCGAGGGAATGGGCGAAAATCATAGGCATCATGTTATATGCGATAGCAACCCATTACTATTTTGATTCCATTTTCCATCTGTACCTAGCCCCACAATCTTGCTGAACGTGGCCTGTAGGTCTTGCTATCTTAGGCTCTGTCTACCCCGTAAAGAATAAAGAAGTGTGATATTATGTATGTATGTATGTAAAATTTTGATTTTGACTTTTGGAATAAGTCGTAGGTACCCTTTAAATTGCTTTTGTAGTCCGTAACATCCAAGTTGAGAAATTATTTGACACGTACCGATAAGTAACAGATTATCTCATTAATTATGCTTCAGTATTAATATTAGCTTGATTATTTTATTATTGTATTTTAAGCAATAACAAATTGCTATCGCTAACGCGCGTGTAAAAGATATTAATGCAGTTTTATTTACTGATAATCATCATCAAATCGATTTTTAGGGTTCCGTACCTCAAAAGGAAAAAACGGAACCCTTATAGGATCACTTTGTTGTCCGTCTGTCCGTCCGTCTGTCAAGACCCTTTTTCTCAGTAACGCGTGGAGGCATGAAGCTGAAATTTATATCAATTACTCAGGTCTACTGTCCCTTGAAGCTGTGAAAAAATCAAACTTCTAAGCCAACGCAATCAAAAGATACAGCCGTTTATGCCGCAAATTTCCGCAAATTTTCAACTCTCAAGGGAATCAAAACCTACAAGGTAGTTCCCGTGAACGCAGAATCTTGAAATTTGGTATGAAGGTAGGTCTTATAGCACAGATTAAAGAATAAGTGCGAAAACCGTAAATGTGTATGTATGTCTGTATATAGCAGTGACCAATATAAAGTAACCCCACACTGCGTACATTTTGCTTTGGGACAGGGCTCTGCTTACACTGGTTTTAGATATTTATAGATAATGATACGGAACCCTCGGTGAGCGAGTCCGACTCGCACTTGACCGGTTTTTTTATTGTGTTATGTCATTCATAAAGTTATACGAAATAATCTTAATTTAAATATAGTTAAAATGTCATTTTCCACGTTATAGCTTGTTGCCTGTAGCCCTCATTATAATGTCAAAATTGTCTAAAAAACCTGTCAGAATATAATTTATTCTAGTACTAACTTCTTTATTAGTTGATATAAGAGGGGAATTACAAAAAAATTAAACTATGATAAAATCTAAAAGTTAACTAAATATCAATATAAATATCTTATACAAAACTTAAAACTAAATAAATATACCTAACTATAAAAAGAAAACACCATCTAAAACGCCCTCCTGCGGCATAGACCCCAACACACTGGCGGCATTACCTCTCTGTACAGCCAGAGAAATTCGCTGGGAGAGGTAAGCGCCAGCTTATTCTATAAACAGTTAAGACTGGTCTGGGAGCAAAGAAAAAACATAGAATGTAGCAGTTGCTTCTCTTCCCGCGGAGATGGTAAAAGCCCATCGAGGGATTGGGCGAAAATCTTAGGGATCATGTTATAGGCGATGCGGATAGCAACCCATCACTGTTTTGATTTCCCTTTGGATTTATATGTGTTTTATTGGCAATAGTGGAGGGAGGATTGCATGAAAAACATATATATTTCACACAGGCTAGGTATCTTGCACGTGAGTAGCGGAGTAGCAAGGTAAAAATGTTTTGTTCGTTGAAATGGATCTCCGCAAAGTAACGCCTGATTCAATAAAAGATTCTAAATCAAAGCTTTTAACAATATGACCTTTCCTTTTCCAGCGCAACAACTCGCTTGAATACGATGGTGTATTTCTCATGAACACGGGAGCAGCTGACTTTTCGCAACTAGGCAACATAGTCAAGTGGCGGCATTCCAATCGGACACTCTACAGGGACGAGTGTGGGGAAGTGAGGGGTTCGACGGGGGAGCTGTGGGCGCCGGAGCTGGGACAGCCCGAAGTGGAGATATTCGCGTCCGATATATGCACGTAAGTACTGCAGTGAATAGGGAATCGGACACTCTATAGGGACTAGTGAGGGGAAGTCAGGGGTTCGACCGGGAAGCTGGGACAACCTGAGGAGATATGCACGTGATGATGATGTGCTCCCGGCCGTTTTCGACCATGGCGACCGCCTCAACTCCTTCCTAGAGTACGACCGTGTGCTCGCATGTGGCTTATGTAGCCAATCTTTTTTACAAAAGTTCGCGCGCATTGCGGACATGTGAGCACCCCATCAACATAGTTATAATTGATTGCCGCAGGTGGTCGAGCTTTCAATTCATCGCGCTTGGTATCCAACTCAGAGCAACGACGGGTTTCAAAAACTTGGACTTTGTTTGCCACCAAAGTTCTCCATTCCGGCCGCTTTGAGGCGCGCTGTTCCCATCGCGTAGGCTCAATATTGCACTTTTTCATATGCCGCTTTAGCACATCCTTATACCTGAGGAGTTGTCCGCCATGCTTTCGCTTGCCCTCCTCAAGTTCGCTGTAGAAGATGCGCTTTGCCACTCGCACGTCCTCCATCCGCGTATATGCACGTAAGTAGCTAGAAAACCAATAAAACGTCCTTTACAGACTATAAGTAGTAGATCTTCCATGCTGGTCTGGCAGTAAAGAAAAAACAGAATGTACCAGAAGTTGCTTTTCTTCCCGCGCAGATGGTAGAAGCCCATCGAGGGAACGGGGAAAATCTTAGGAATCATGTTATAGGCGATGCAGCTAGCAACCCATCACTATTTTTGATTCCCCTTTCCACCTATACGCCGACAATCATGCTAAACGTGACCTTTAGGTGTTGTTACCTTATTGTCGGTCTATCCCGGAAGGGATAAAGACGTGATTTGTGTGTGTGTGTAAAGGTAGTTTTTGCCCGCGACTTCGCTTACTTGGTACAGTAAAAATTAGATTTGACATGACACTTTACATTTTTAGTCAAAATTAAAACAACCCTGAAGCCTTATTTTTGAAAGCACATCACTCGAAAGTGGTATAAATCAGCTTATATCTCCAAAACTACGGCTCTAATCAAAGTTTTGACAGTTAACAAGATTAATTAGAGCTGGGATTATCGTCTATGCTACTCGTATTTCAAATTCAACACAATTTTTCACCACTTTCGAGTGGTATTTTCATGAATGATTGTACCGAACAATAGTAGAATTTATCTCTAGTTTTTAGTTATTTGATAATAAATAGATATATGTCACGTAAAATGGTGCAACATCCTCAATGATGAGTCATTCTTGTTCTTGTTCTGTCTGTATTTACGCAATGTAGTGACGAATCTGTAACAATGATGACAATACAAAATTCTGATTCTGATTCTGATACATGTCATGTGCTTTAAAAAATCGCCCCCCCCAGTTTATGTTTCTGTTGTAGGATAAAAAGGTACTTTTTACAATGTCCATCTTTGGAATCAATGTAAAAATTAACTTATCTATACTACTTATGGTATTAAATTTCAAAGAAAATTTTCAAAGCAAGCCTTCAAATGTAGGTACACTTGTTGCGTAATCTGATAATTATTTGGAAAGATTTCGATGCACTACGGATTAATTTCTGAGCAATCATTTTGATTTTTTTCCACAACGTTCTAAAAGTACAGATTATGGATAAGCGGAATAAATGATAAGTTATCTGACCTATCTATGAATGATGACAACATAATGTATGTTAATATGTTTGTTTTCTTTTAGGGTTAAGTTATATTAAAAGATTAATTAGAAAAAATATCTAAACGACACTGAAAATTAGAACACATAAAAAAATCCGAAAAGTAAAGCTATAGCCGGGAATCGAACCCGGATCCTCGTCGTTCCGTGACGCGTGCGGTGGGTAAGCGTTCGAATTTTTCTATCTGTTACTAGCTGTCACGTGACCTTGTTACTATGTGAATTATAGTCGCCAAGCGTCATCTGTTTGAATGATGTGTCTGTACGACTCAATTTGACAGTATTTATTAACATGTTAAATGTCACGATAAATGCTAAATGTTAAATGTTGGTCTGGGAGCAAAGAAAAAAAAATGGAATGTACCAGTTGCTCCCGCGCAGATGGTAAAAGGAACGGGCGAAAATCATATAAATCATGTTATAGGCGAGGCTGCTAGCCTATCACTATTTTAATTCCACTTTCCACCTATACGCCCACAATCTTGCTAAACGTGACCTTTACTTATTACCTTAGGCTCTGTCTACCCCGTAAGGGATAAAGACGTGATTTATGTAAATGTAGCGCCCTCTAGCGTGAAAATCGCGCACTATCTGCGCAATGTTAATGCCATAGATAATAAACCAATCGTAAATGTCGGCTCATATGACGTAAAGATTTGACGGATTATTTTTTATTGTTATTATTCGAACGACCTTTAGGTAATAAATATTTTCAATATCCTGATTATGTCATATACTAGTTTGGCTCGCGTCTTCGTCTGCGCACACTTTTTATCCACCAAGGAAGGCAAACAAGCAAGTAGGTAGGTACTGTTAGGATAAGTATTATAGCTGTTTTAAATGGTTTGTTATTCATATCACAATCTCAGACAAACTTCCATGCTGGTCTAGCAAAGGAAAAACATAGAATGTACCAGTTGCTCCTCGTCCCGCGCAGACGGTAAAAGCCCATTGAGGGAATGGGCGAAAATCTTAGGAATAGCGTTATAGGCGATGCGGCCAGCAACCCTATTTTGATTCCACTTTCCACCTATACGCCTCCTCATGCTATCGCATTATTCGGGACCTTCCTGCCGTCTAACTTGGCGATCCCCAACTGTACCCCATGTAATGACTACGAGCTGTATTTTGCTCAGAGCTTCAGGCTATAGTACAGTCGCCATCGGATATATCTTAGCGGGCGAGGTCCTCAAATATTTCGGAGCATTAACCTTTTGACCGCCACGTCAAATACAAGAGACGTCACCCATACGCCAGACATCTTTATTGCGATGCCTTAAGTTGAACCTAAACCCAATTAATAAAGGTTACTTTTGCATTGAAGTAATGGACGTATATATAGGCCGTTGGCGTTGAACCTGCGGTCAGTGCCGGATTAGCCACGTAGCAAGAGTAGCAAATGCTGCGGGCCCCGCGAATTTGGGGGCCCCGTGCTCCAACGCCTGTGTGACCGTAATAAAACATTTTTTTTAGATCGGAGCGTAAAATATATTTGTAACAGTTTTGTTTTATTGAATACCCTAAACTTGAGAACCTAAAGCAAACCAAGGGCCCCTTGACAGAATTTGCTTCAGGCCCCGCGCTGGCTTAATCCGGCACTGCCTGCGGTGCCGATATATGTGTCGTTGGCGTCGAAAAGGTTAATTTCAATAAATTCGCAACATTAAATAAAATTAATAACATCAGAAGTATCAGAACACGCAATTCGTCGTAAATGTAAGAGCAGCGAACTTTCAATAAAATCTGGACGTCACAGATCGTCAAATATATCGATACAGTCAGGCTGATCATAAAGATCAGTACATTTGTGGAAACTCCCTTAACTTTGTAACAAACAGTTTAAATTACAGCGAATTATGCATGCAAACGACACACTATAATAGGTGACATCTTTGATTGCATGACGTATGAGCCATGTTTGTATTTGTTTGAAATTCGAATCTATTGTTATATACTTACGTAACACTTTCCACATAGGTTCCGATATTTATGATCTGATTACTGCGTCGATACCTTTGACGATCTGTGCTTTTTGATATTTTTACCTTATTGAACGTTCCGAATTTATTGAGAAGTCGCTTCTCTTATATTTATGACGAATTGCGTGTTCTGATGTTATTAACCTTGTCGTTTAACGAATTTATTGAAATTTAAGGCGGCTCCGAAATATTTGAGGACCTCGGCGGCTACGTTGGCGACTGTACATAAATACATAAATAAATAAATAAATAAATATCTTGGGACAAATACACCAATTGACCCAGCCCCAAACTAAGCAAAGCTTGTGCTATGGGTACCAGGCAACGGATAAACATACTTATACAATGTAGATAAATACATACTTAAATACATACAACATCCATGACTCGGGCACAAACATTCGTATTCATCATACAACTGTGCTCCTACCGGGATTCGAAACCAGGACCTCTAGCTTCATAGTCAGGGTCACTAACCACTAGGCTATCCGGTCGTCATACGACATACAACCAAACAACAATGTATGTTTAATCTGTAAGGCTGTAGATAATGTCGATTACAGTTTCATCATCGCCATATCTACGATTGATTCCGTAAATCATTGAATCATGTGTCAGTGCGCATGACATGCTTAATGGAGTCATCGCGGCATATAACATGTCAGAGGCCCGATTTTTGAAAGCACATCATCATCAATACTACAGCTCTAATCAAAGTTTTGACCAGTTCACAAGATTAATGGAATAATAGACACGTACATACACATACACAAATCACGTCTAGGCTCACGGGTAGACAGAGCCTAAGGTAACAGGTAGGTACCTACAGGCCACATTTAGCGAGATTGTGGGCGTATAATAAGATTATGGGTGAATAATAGTTAGACAATATCAGAAATATTAAATACTTCCATACTGGCCTGGGAGCAAAGAAATAACATAGAATGTTATTATAAGAATATTATTATTATTATAGTTACCAACATTGTTATACTACAGTTGTGATACTAAAATAAATGAGTACATTTACGGTTTAAAGAGTTACCGGAGACGTAAGCATAGCTCACCCCGTAGTGGGGTCAGAACATAGCAACCAGCCCGTAGTGGGGTCAGACCATAGCAACCAGCCCGTAGTGGGGTCTGAACATAGCAACCAGCCCGTAGTGGGGTCAGACCATAGCAACCAGCCCGTAGTGGGGTCAGAACATAGCAACCAGCCCGTAGTGGGGTCAGAACACGAGTGCGAAGATAAAGGTGACCCACCCATTCATGTCCTCCATTTTTGTTAAGGTACTTGACCCTGGGCGTGGACAGGGATGTCCGCGTGGACGGCATAGATGGCGTGCAGTACGCCGCCAACATGTCCGTCTTTGACAACGGATACAACTACCCCCGGATGGTAAGTATTATACCTACTCTCTGTCGAGATCTCTTTAATTTTCCGGGATTAAAAGTATCTAAAATACTGAACAGGGATGTAAGGTACCACCACGCAAATTTTAATTTAAATCGGTGCAACAGTTTTGGAGATTAGCGAATACAGACATATGTTGAATACATCTATACATACATACAGACAGATACAAATTATAAAATCTACTTTATTGTTTTATTACTCTTCCCTAATCGTTGGCACTCTATTTTTGATAAATTTATTTAATGTAAAGACACGAACTTTCTACTGATTTATTAAATGTATAGACTAGCGACCCGCCCCGGCTTCGCACGGCATATTATGCATGTATTATACATATAAACCTTCCTCTTGAATCACTCTATCTATTAAAAAAACCATTTCAAAATCCGTTGCGTAGTTTTAAAGATTTAAGCATACATAGGGATATAAGGACAGAGAAAGCGACTTTGTTTTATACTATGTAGTGATGAGTCGATTAATGTGGGGTTTTTTTAAATTTTAACAAAATAAACTCGTTCCAGGCGTGCTACTGCGACGAGGTCCGCGACCAGAACTGCCTGCACCCGGGAGCCCTGAACGTGTCGTCGTGCCGCTTCGGAGCGCCGGCCTTCGTGTCGCTGCCCCACTTCCTGCACTCCGACCCTTACTACCCTGACAAGGTCGAGGGGCTCGACCCTACCGAGTGAGTTATTTATTTGTCGTACAAGCTGTTTGCAATTTTACATATTTTGCAACGGGGTGAACGTTTATTTACACAAATCTGATACATATCAATGGCGTGGCGTCAAGTATATCAGAAGGCAAGCCGGAGGGCATTTAACTAGCGTTTTCCTCTAATTCTTCGCAATAAAAGTGCCCTATGAGGGTACCGTTTTTTTTCTTGTGCGGTACGAAACCCTAAAAGTTGAGGGTGACCTCAATTATCGTCAGGTGACCCACTTGTCCGTTATAGTATCTAAGCATCATCATCATCATCTCCAACCGGTATACGTTCCACTGCTGGGCACAGGCATCTCAGAATGAGAGGTCTTGGGCTATAGTTCCCACGCGGGCCCAGTGCGGATTGGGAACATCGCTTATAACGTGATTCCGAAGATTTTCGCCCATTCCCTCGACGCGCTTTTACCATAGCCGCGGGAGAAGCAACTGATACATTCTATGTTTTTTCTATGCTCCTAGACCAGTATGAAAGCATGTATTGTAGTAATGAGTAACATAGATATTTATTCAATTCTGCGTGGACGAAGTCGCGTGCAAAAGCTAGTTAATTTTATGAAAACTTATGTTTTCAGAGAGCACAACTTCAGACTGGCTCTGGAGATGTTCACGGGCATGCCGCTGACCGTGGCCGCGCAGCTGCAGATCAACTTGCTCGTGCGGCACGTGCCCGGAGTCAGGTCAGTTCACACTACTTAGCACAACTTCAGACTGGCGCTGGAGATGTTCACGGGCATGCCGCTGACCGTGGCCGCGCAGCTGCAGATCAACTTGCTCGTGCGACACGTGCCTGGAGTCAGGTCAGTTCACACTACTTAGCACAACTTCAGACTGGCGCTGGAGGTATTTACGAGTATGCCTCCCCTTGCCAGCTAAACGATTGTATTTGGAGAGGTGAAAAAATTTAGGGTAGTTAGTATAAAATGTAAAACGAAGTTTGAAGGAAAACTATCACAGCTAGCTTGACTTTACAATTCAACGAGTAATAGTCGACCAACTTATAAAATGTAAGTAAGTAAATGCTTTGTTGTACAAATATAAAGAAACAGATACAAATGTACTTGAAACATGCAACCCCTACACTGCGCGTGGCCCGACACGCTCTTGGCCGGTTTTTATTGTAACAAATGCAGTGAAACAACTATTGTTGCAGCATAAACAATCAACTGCCGGACGCGGACGTGCTGGTGCCGATGTTCTGGTTCCGGCAGGAGGTCCGGATAACGCCGGAATACGCGCAAATGGCCCGGTTCGCGCTTAACCTGCGGTACGGCTTACCGTACGGCCTCTATGCGCTTACCGTGAGTATCCATAATTCAAAATACATAATTTGCGCTTACCGTGAGTATTCATAACTCAAAATACATAATTTGCGCTTACCGTGAGTATTCAAAGTAGGTACATAATTTACAATACAATACAAAAGAATTCTAAATATAACTAAATAGCTACCAGCATAGAAAATGGCGTGGTTTTACAATTATCAACTACAAAAAATTGCATTTGCAAAAAAATACTTAAACATAAACTTTTTCACACCTCTCAGAACAGTAAGCTTTGGTCCCTGTTGAGAGGGATGATAGTGCAACTTTTCCGTTCAAGGCTTTTCTAAGTGTGTTTTTGCAAAATGCGCCTTCGTTAGACAAGATAAGGTTGACTGTTGCGAGTGACAGGAGATGTTTGGCGGTGAAAAGGTTAAACCTAGTAAAGGTTAAACAAAACTTATTCGTTCCAGGGCATCGGTGTACTCCTGCTGATGATAGGCATATGGATATTAATAAAGAAACTGCTCAAATCGCCGGACACAACTCCGATATTGTCTTCCGAGTCCTCCCAAGAAGAACAATGACTAAGAAAATATTGACGGAACTAACCGGTTCGAACCGGTTTGGACTGGTAGACTATTGTGTGAAAACTCGGTAGGTAGCTATAAAAAACCCAGGTTAACAGAACTGAATCATATTGAGTAGCTTTAGGGTGTATTTTTCTTTGACGGAGCGAAGACGCGTATAATCTACCGGTTGGTGTAAAATCAACTTGCTTGAATTGTAAAGGTATAAAAAAGTGTTTTCTATAAATAATTTCACTAAGAAATCCCTTTAATTGGTTTTGTATAATTTTACTTGTTATAACATTTATTTTATATAAAATCACATTATAATTATACCAACATTAATTTTATACACATTGTCTTTTAATATTTGTCAACAGACGTTTTGTAAGTAGCTTTTAAATGTGCAAGAGATACTATACCATTTGAAATTATACATTTTTAGTTAATAAAAGTTCAATTCTAGAGGAAATAACGTAGATTTAATCGACCAATCACATCACTTCAGTAGCTGGTGTTCAATTCTGCCGTCTCGGTTTAGCTTCGAATCAAAACAAAGGACAGCACACCCTAACTGTCTCGATTATAAATAAATGTTACCAACATGAAGATATCCATACGTCAGTACGTGGATTCTAACACACATTCGGTCCCTTCAAAGTTGAGACGCAGAAGAATTAATCTATAGAGTGGAATGTGTTATTTAACTGTCAGTGGCCGCAAACAGATTCCACGGCGATTGTTACCTGTATGTTTAAAAATACGTGCCTTTTATATTTAGATGTAAATAAATTTTAACCTTCTTGACGGCAACTCTGAAGTTGAGAGTTAAAAGTTCATTAGCTAAGATTTTTAAAGCGGGTAAGTTCTCAGAAGTTGTGTCGTGACGTTGGCAACACTGTCTTTGAGGTGCTGCGTTTTGTTATTCCATTTTTGAGCTGTCGAATTAAATCGATTAAAAAAACAAGTTCAATGGTAGTTGGATGATAGATTGGTTTAAATATGGAACACCATGCACCTTTACTACGCAAAAGTGTTCGACCCTAGATCACATCTATGCTTCTCAAGCGTGATTGTGGTAAAACGCATGCCTATTTCGCATAAAAAAAGGATGCGGTTGTAAGATACTTTTACGTTGTTCTTTCTGACGTTAAACGACTTTGAAAAGGTTAAATATTGTAATCATAGCAATGAGATGGAATCAAATTATATAAAAGGTTAAAAAACAGACGCGTTGATGCGATTGACAATTAATCCGATCATTATTAAATATAACCAAAAATAAACAATCACCAAAGTAATAACGTTTAAGAGCATTTTATTTATTATTAATTTACGCTGTTATTTGGACCAATATTTTTATTTTTAACTTTTATAAGGTGCCTCATTTCTATTTTAGATTAGGGGATTTATTTGTACTTATAAAACGAACTTATAATAACCATTAATTATATTAAGATGTGAATATTGGTTTGTAGGAAGTAAAGGAAGTGGGTGGATCGACTATTGTTGTTGCTCTGTCCCATCAGCGAAGGGACAAAAGTAGTAGTTTGTTAGAAAAAACGTAGTGTCTCATGCATGATAGTGACACGCTTATAGTACATAGATCACTGGCAGTAAAATGAATCTTTCAGTGTTGTCAGTTTATGGTTAATATTAAAAAGTGATGTGCCTTAGTGAGTGAATGAAAGAATTAATGATGCAATGAAATTAATTTGTGTCATTTATGTTGAAATAGAGAATTTTGAAAGCGTATATTAATAAAATAATTTGTTCAATCAGGTCTGTTGCCCGTTTCATTCCCCAACAGTTTTGAGTTTGGTTGCAATGTGGAGTGGAGTCGTTTTTGTTGATTAATATGAACCTTGAACCCCAAAAGTAACGCGCTATTTAAAATATACTAAAGTAAGAATTTGACATTCATAAAATATTTCGTTCGTTCTATAATCAAATCATTCTCTACGTGACCTTAGTCGAGCACTAGTAAAATAAATGTGGTGTCATTATTTCGTAAAATTGCATTTGGAGGTGTCATTTTATTGTAGTTATCTATCTGCTAGACTTATAGTAGATGCTATAGAAGGAGCTCAATACTGTCACAAAAATACATGTTTGGCATATTTTAAACCAAGAAACTTTCGCTTTAAGGAAAACGTAACCATGGCAACGAGTAACAAGAAAAAGTTGATCCACAAAAGTGAGACAGGGTGGTGTAACTGAACGGGCTAACGAAGAGAAGTAACAATGGGAGTTTATCCAACTAATACATAGTCAGGATCCTTAAAACAAGAGTGTGGCTTTGGCGAGTTTCATGATGAGGTCACACGAGTGTTGCAAGGCCAAATTATGTACAGTGCGTACTATGTTTTATCTACACACATAATTATAAGTAAGATGCGGTTGGAAGCGAAAAAACTTCAACGTCATTATGAAATCGATTTCGGTATCATTATGACGCTATAATACCGCTATAATACTGGTTATTATGTACCCATTCTGAATGCATTATAGAGGACTTATTATTATGTGTGTATATAAAGAATTCAAACAACATACATGCGCAATTTATTTGGCTTTTTGACTTCGGAAAGTCTCGATTTAGTCTCGATTTTTTATTGCATAAAATTTTAGCCTAAAAATATGTTTCGTTCTTTTCTCTCTAAGCCAAAAGTAACAAAGATAGATAAAGACAAAACATGCTATGCCTAATTTAGTGTTTCTGAATGACGGTTTGACAATAGTGATATTAAAAATTATAGATAGCTTGTATTGTAAATGGACTTATGTTTATGTTTTAAATTTATATGTTATGGTATTAATTGATTAATTATACCTACCTAGTTAAAACACCAGACTGTGAATTTGAAGTGACAAACGTTCGGTTAGACATTTGCAGTTGTGTAAGTGTTGCAGTTTCCTTTGTCTTATGTCTTTTCGAACGTTGTCATGTCTACATTCAAATTTTCTTCCATTAGTTTCTAAGCTAGCTCCACGTACCTAAATCTTGAATTAAACGTTTGTATGTATTATTGTTTTTCTTCATTTAGTGCCAAATCATCTTATTTATTTTAGAATTCTGATAAATAATGTTTAGAGTTTAGAACTTGTTATAACCGATTTCGTAATAAGATTTTGCAAAGTTTAAATAAAAAACAGACGAAGATCACTCTGTATCTTTTATTGATCCCTTAGGCCGTGGTCGCTTTCACCCGCCGCACGCGGCCGACAGCGGCCCGCCGCCCGCGGCGTCTGAATGGTGTGTTCGGGAATGCTCGGGAGTGGTCGTTTTCGCCCGCCGCGTGCGGCGTCTCCCCACCGGCGGGCGAAAACGACCACTCCCGAGCATTCCCGAACACACCATTCAGACGCCGCGGGCGGCGGGCCGCTGTCGGCCGCGTGCGGCGGGTGAAAGCGACCACGGCCTTAATGACTGTTGCCTGCGGACTCACCCTCGTTGTTTCCTTTTTTCAAATATGTATAACAATAAGCGAACACAATAAAAATAGGTGGTGTAATTTGGTGCAGTTGTTCGAGAGTTGGGTGCTCAGCAATATTTTTAACCTTTTTGTCGCCATTGACTTGATATGGAGTCAGTATTGTAGAGCTGCCTCGAGGAGGCACATACTCTAGAACGGGATGGTGTAGCTCGGCGGTTCTTAACCTCGGGTCGCGACCCAAATTTGGGTCGCGGGCGGTTTTGGGATGGGTCGCGGGTACGCATTTTTTTTTATGATTTTAAAGAGCTACACTGTAGCTCTTTAAAATCATAAAAGAAAATGCTCCTTAGTTTGATACTTCGATATTTCTTTTCAAGTTTTATAAATATGTAAATACAATACATACGCTACCATCGGAATCCTTAAGCCGACTCTGACTTTATCCTTGTTTTTTTTTTCTAATTTTAACCTTTTACATTTTAAAAATACGAATGAGGAGTAAAGGACTCTTTAAAGTATGTAGGTACGTGCAGTGTAAAATGTACCTTCATCATTCTTCGGTTGCGATTGACACTAGAGCTGCTTGACGGCGAAAAGGTTAAAGGTTTTCGCCGCCACACTATAAACGAAGTGCCGGGCTCTGCACGCCACGGAAAAAACAAACGAATCATCAGATCTTGATTTGGTGTTAATGGGACCAAGCTGGAAGTAGTTATCAAAAAATAATTTACCAAATCGGTCCACAAATGGCCCAGTTCTGAGGTAACATACATTTTAAAAAATACGCTTATATGAGTCCTCGTCCACGCGGTGTAGGGACGAGGGGTGGGACGACCGCGGTCAAATATCGAATGCCGCCCGCACCTCTCTAGGCCCCCGCGGTCGCCCCACCCCGCGTCCCTGCTCCGCGCGGGCGAGGAATTATTTAAGCGCTCGGTCTATAGGTCCAATTTCTAGAAAGAGGTCATGCTCGTTCATATTTTCAATAATAGAGCTTAGCTTTACTTTTCGGATTTTTCTATGTGTTCTAATTTTCACAGACATTTAGAAATTATTTTATAGAGCTCTAATCAAATTTTTGACTAGTTCACAAGATTAATGAGAGCCGTATCTTCTAAGCTACTCATTTGAAATTCAGCACAATTTTTCACCACCCCATAGCAGGTTAACACACAGTCATGTCCCTCAAAAATCGGGCCCCAGCTCGTAATTCAAAGTCACCCTGGTACCCGGCCATAAAGATTGCACAACGGTCTTCTCGGCTGATTTTGGCTTCGTAGAGCGTGGTCTCGCTCTAACTTACGTGACGCCAATGTCTTTCCAAAGACTGTCAAAATGTACTGGCAAAATGAGCAAGTGGACCACCATGGGCACCCGCAACACCTTAAGGATTGCAGATGCATTCCCAGTCTTTACTTTTACCATCTGCGCGGGAAGAGGAGCAACCAAACCATAAACTATTAAAAAGGTAAAAACTAACTAAAAAGGTTGTGCAGTCTTACACAGATTAAAGGAGAACCAAAATAGTGATGGGCCGCATCGCCTATAACATGATTCCTACGATTTTCGCTCATTCCTCGACCATTGGCGCCAGGAAAGAATACTGGTACATTCTACCAATACCGTCTTCACACGGCACACCGGGCCCGTGCCCGGGGCCCCCATTCTCAGGGGGCCCCGAAGGACCGACAATTTCTCTCACATTTATTCATATTATAATTCGCTTTTTTTACTTTCCAAAAGGGCCGTAAATTCTTGTGTGCCGAAGGGCCCCCAGCCTAGTTTAAGACGGCCCTGCATTCTACGGCTTTCTTTGCCCCCAGACTACCTAGTGTAGCGACCCTAGCGCTACCTAGTTGGTCTCTACATAACTACTACGACACACGATTAGCTAGCGGCAGTTGTCACATCGTTCTACATGCCGCTAACGAAGTTTCTCAATGCGGCTGCATATACAACTTTCAACTCTCCTCCTTCGGACTTCGGTCCCCAGGCATAACATTTACCTGGAGAGAGATCTCTCTATTGTGGCACTCCACACTAGCATGGGAAGTTAGCTACTAACACACCGTCTCAGATTCGATTGGAAGCGTTCACGCATCATAATAATACAATGTAACAATAACGCGTAGGTTGACATGCGTACGCTTGGATTGTGATAACTCCAGTACTGTCTTACATTCGGAGGAGCAAGGACGTGTCGCGATTCTAAAAAGGCAAGAGTTCGTGATACAAGAACTTTGGTACAATGACAGTGTTTATGTGTGTGTTATAAAATTCTGGTTGGCGCGGAATTTTATTGTCAAACGGATATCTCGGTGAGTTAATTAAAATACGATTTGGCTTTTGATTGTTATTGTTACCGGTTCGACGGTTTTATTAGGTTAATTGTTTTTATCATCGCTGACATCTTTGTCAAATAGCAGAGTAGAGCCTAAAAACTCCGCAAACTTATCTACTTTCGTAGTAGCTACTTACTTATATTACTTTCTTAATTATGAATTTACAAATGCTATTATTTTATTTCTGAATTATTGACAGACGATTTAATGTTTAAATGATTAAATAATTCCCTAAGGATCCCTAGGCTACAACAAATGTAACTTTTGACCACAAGGTAGAGTCCTAATTCCGCCTAATTGTTGCGAAGACACACAACGCTGATGATCTATTTTTCATGTCTGTGTTTCTTTTTCTTGTTTATTTTCTATAAAATTGTGTATTATTCTCTTGTAGATATTTGTGTGTCTTGCAAAAAGGAATGGATGTCTTCTTTCTTTCTTTCTTAATTTATATACCTTGACTACTATGTTTGGACGCAGTGACCACAAAATTTATCGTAGGTAGCTATATCATACTGAAAAAATTTAAAACATATATGAACACCTTGGCCTATGAGAATTCGTTTGAATATTTTTGAGCATATCGTGAGTTAATGCATAGTTTATAGACACTCCATTTGGAACATTAGAATATTAACAGTCTTGGTTGATAAGTTTATTTATATTTGTTTAAGATGTCTGGCTCTACATAAGAAAAAGATGCATAATTAAGTAGTCCAGTGAAAAGTTGCCTTTACCTACTCTTACATATACACAAATCACGTCTTTATCTGTTACGGGGTAGACAGAGCGTGTGGCAATAAGAGCTAAAGGCCACGTTTAGCATGATTGTAGGAGTATAGGTGGAAAGCGGAATCAAAATAGTGATGATTGCTCGCCGGATCGCCTATCTATAGACTTGATTTTTTAAGTGTTATAAATTATTCAAATTACGTGTTTTTCCATTTGTAACATAAAGAAGGGATTTATTAAAGCAGTCCTCGTTACATTCAATAACTTGTTAGTTTTTGTATTTTAGGATTTCTTGTAGTCATATTAATAGAACCGACCGGAAAAAAAACATGTAGTCCGATCGGTAGGACAAAGGCAGTAGGACCATGCAGCCAGAGGGTTTTTTTCGATGAAACTCAAGTGTCTTTTTGACTAGTATTTTTTAAATATTTTACTGAACCAGGCGTTACTTTGCGGAGGTCCATTTCAATGAACAAAAAATATTTACTTTGCTACTCCGCTACTCACGTGCAAGATAACCAAGCCTGTGTGAAATATATATGTTTTTCATGCAATCCCTCTACTACTGCCACATAAAACACATATAAATCCCGCAAACTTAATTATCCCTTGCACCACACGAACACACACGTTTCGATCTCTCTACGGAATCATTATCAAAGTTTAATGAGCACAACTGCTGTTACACATGCAAACCAACGTCGTACAAAATATGAAAACCATACATATATTTCACACAGGCTTGGTTATCTTGTACGTGAGTAGCGGAGTAGCAAGGTAAATATTTTTTGTTCATAGTATTTTTTACACAATGTCCTTATAACTGTGGCCTTTCATCCATTTCTCATTAAACTAAAACGTATTAATAATATTGGAAGCTTGCAAATACACGTAAAGTTAATATACTGATAAGCAATCGATTCCGATAGTGAAATGACCAAAATACGTTAAACCGCGTTAGTATGAAATCGACTTTTGAACAGAGCTACAGATATTCCGGTCATTGATAGCTTGTGTCACTTCAAGGAAGATATTTGAGAATATATAAAGTAGTCTGATGCTTATGATAGTTAAGTAGGTATGTTATCAATTATGATTATGAATGATTAATTAATTGTATTGGTTTTCATGGTAAATAATCGCGTTTATTTGTTCGAGTCAGTATATTTCTAAACTGTCTGAAAAATTCGAACCATTGCCTTTCTTGTCGTATAAAAAAATCGTCTCACTGTTGAGCACGGACCTCTCAAAATGAGATGGCTTGGGCCTTAAGGTCCCCACGCGGGAGGGGGGTGGGGGGGGCTCACGGACCAACCTTCCAGGCATACCTGATTCGGTGCAACTTACCAACCGGTAGGAAGGCTACTGCAATCAGGTGTAACCTTCCAACCAAACATTTCCACCAGTGGTGGAAATGCTTGATAGGAAGGTTGGTCCGAAAGGTGGGGTCCAGTGCGGATTGAACTTCTCACAGCATTGAATTGCTTGGCAGTGTATGGTTTCCTCGCGAAATTTTCCTTCATCAAGAGATCCAAAATTTTCACGCTAACAAGTGGCTCAACGTGGTCAGTAGATCTTGTGTCTCTATCTACCCCGTAAAAGATAGACCTGATCAATATTGGGGATTCTCAAAATGAGGAGATACGTAGAACAAGGGTTACCGACAAAGCTTGGCGAATTAGCTCGTTGGAGTGGCAAAGGGCAGGCCAAATAACACGTCGCGGTGACACCATAGTGCTCCCGTAACGCCCACAGTTCATGGCCAGGAGGGAACGTGTGTGTTTTTAGACGGTAGGCCTCTCCCCTCCTTCCATATAGGGAAGGCAGCGGCGAGCTGGAGAGCCCGTCATACCCCCGTTATTTCCCCGAGCGCGGGAATGCATAAGGCGCATTTTCCACACGTTAAAAAAAAAGGCCAAATAGCACGGAGAACAGGTGGTCGTTGGGGCCGAAAGGTTCTCGAGTGGAGACTGCACATCGGCAAGCGCGTAGGACGTCCACCAACGAGGACGGATGACCTGGTTAAAGTCGCGGGTTCACGGCAGATGCAAGCCGCTTCCAACCGAGGCAACTGGAGGTCTATGGGGGAGGCCTACGTCCAACAGTGAACATCCTACGGCTGATATTTTGTGTTTTGTTCTTCATTTCAAGTCCGCATGGCGTTACGATAATGTCGTTTATTTGTCTGATAAATCCGATAACGACGCGATAAACGGCGCTCACAGCGTCTTGGAAGACAGCTATATATTCGTTTTTGTTAGTATGTAGGTTTGGCCGGTCTGGTTTTTAGAATAAAATGCATTCTTTGTTCGGGAAACCTGCTCGAATTGCCAGCTGGATAAAATTTAATGCCCCTAAAGTTACGGAACTAAAACTTTATTTAATGGGCAACACTGGGCTTTTGAACTATTTCAAATTATGGTTTTCTTGAATATTTTCGTAAGAGTAGCATAAATTGTGAATGACCCAAGAGGTGCGAGAACGGGTTCGAACCCACAACGCTCTTCTTCAGGGCCATAGAGCAAACCATGGCTTCCACGTATATATACATAGGTACATACACAAACCACGTCTTTATCCCTTACGGGGTTGTCAGAGCCTAAGTAACAGGACCTACAACCTTTAGCAAGACTGTGGGCGTATAGGTAGAAAGTGGAATCAAAATAGTGATGTTTTGCTAGTCGCATCGCCTATAACATGATTCCTATGATTTTCACGCATTCCCTCGATGGGCTTTTCCGTCAGCGCGGGAAGAGAAGCAACTGGTACATTCTATGTTTTTCTTTGCTCATAGACAGCATGGAAGTAAGTTCTACGTATATCAGCCGTTTAATTGGAAGTTGTTAGTTTGTCGGTACGTCTTATAAATCGTCCATAGCTCACGAACGTAAGACGGAAGTTTCAATTCTGTTAAACAGTACAATAGAAGGTTAATGACACGAGAAGACATTTTATTGAAAAATGACTTCAATTAAGATACGACATATGAGATTTATTTGTTTGCTTTTTCCATTTCTACCGGTACAGTCAACAGGCATTTAAAACCGTTGTAGACAATTGATGGGTTTTTAACCGCATCGATTATCCATAACATGATTTCTACGATTTTGGCGCATTCCCTCGATGGACTTTTACCACGTGCGCGGGAAGAGAAGCAACTGGTATATTCTGTGTTTTTTCTTTGCTCCCAGACCAGCATGGACCTAAAGCCTACCCTAACTAATATTATAAATGCAAATGTGAGTGTTTGTTACTCTTTCACGCGTAAACTACTCAACTTATTGTGACGTATGGAGATAGTGTTTGACCCTGAAGGGCATAGGACAATTTTTGGGTGCGCGATAAACGTATTCTCCATATTTTATTGAATCAGGCGTTACTTTGCGGAGGTCCATTTACAAGGAACAAAAAATATTTACCTTCCATATGGATTAAGTTTGTGGGATTTAAATGTGTTTTATGTGGCAGTAGTGGAGGGAAGGATTGCATGAAAAACATATATTTCCCACAGGCTTGGTTGTCTTCCACGTGAATAGCGGAGTAGTAGGGTAAATATTTTTTGTTAATTGGAACGTATTCTCCGCTGACAGCATTCTATATGGATGACTTTGTCATCTTGTGTCTCTAAGATCTGAGGGTAATACCTTCCCACGTCGGCACCGCCAGTGCGCGTGCACCGACGTGGTCTCGGCTCAAGTAGAAAATTACCGCATCCGCTCTCCGGCGTCTTATTCCACGAAAGTTTGCTCCTCTTGCACTCAGCTTATCTCTACTTTCTTCTCGTCTTAACCTTGTAAGGCCCAACGTCCTATTACTAGCGCAATCTAGCCCATGCTGGTCTGGGAGCACAGAAAAAACATAGAATATACCAGTAGCTTCTCTACCCGCGCAGATGGTGCCCAGGAAAAAAACATAAGAATCTTGTTATAGGCGATGAGGCTAGCAACCCATCACTGTATTGATTCGATTTTCCACCTATACGCCCACAATCTTGCCACATTTAGCCTATAGGTACCTGTTACCTTAGGCTCTGTCTATTCCGTAAGGGATAAAGACGTGATTGGTGTATGTGCACGTATGTACTCTAGTCCTTCTAGTCCAAGAACATATCGAAACTACTCCAATAGCGACCCAACGGCCGAAAAATAGGACAAAGCACGTACTGATCCTTAAATTGAGCGGGTATCGGACTGCTGGGGCTTTACCATGACGTCTTAATGCGATTCAATTCCGATTCAGTTTAGATTCGCTCGCCGTCAGATCCAGGATACTAAAAATGACAACTGAAAACCTGAACTGAGTCGGAAATATGTGTAATGATAGTTTATTTTATGATTTGTTTATTGTGTTTAGATATGTACGCTCTATTGTGGCTTTTACTACCTGGAATTTTAAGCTCACACTTAGTCGATCCCTCGTTTAGTGCTCCTCCCATCTACTCAAAGGTAACAGACACCCCGTACGATAATTCACCGGGGTATATAACCATAGCTATAGAAGCTAAAAGAAATGTTAAAAAGAAAATTGAATTCTGTTTCTTTATATTTGTACAATAAAGCATTTACTTACTCACTGTTATAAAAACTGTCCAATTATTTCCGTAGTTGATTACAGTAAGCTCTGCTGTTGATGTCTTATTCCAATTTCATTGAACAGATAGCTCTTTGTTCCATAAGGTCGTAAATTCCAATTTTATCTCACTGCCAATGCATTCTTTGCGAGGCTAATCTTTTTCACGATATCATAAATACACACAACTTAATCATGGTTGTAAAGTCATGATGCATTTATCGAGCTACTCCTATCATTTGATTTGCTATAATTCAATCGTAAATGTAAGATTACAATTAAGTAGGTACTTACACTTATGTATCGGACCGTTGTCGACCACTGATAAAAAATTGAGGATTTTTTTGTGAAAAAATATAAATTACAAGTCAAAAGGACAAAGCAAATACATACATAAATCACATCTTTATCCTAAGACAGAACGTTTTTCATGGCGTGGAAAATGCGCCTTATGCATCGGTATATATGTGGGGCTCTCCCGCAACGGCAGGCATACCCACTAAAAACCACACGAATTCCCTATTCGGTCGTATGTGAGGCGTTACGGGAGCACTCGGTGTCATCGACGAACTAGATAGAGCCTAGGGTAACAAGATCTAAAGGCCACATTTAGCACGATTGTGGGCGTATAGGTGGACAGTGCAATCAAAATAGTGTTAGGTTACAAGCGGCATCGCTTATGACATGATTCCTAAGATTGTCGCTCATTCCCTCGATGGGTTTTAGCGGCGCGGGTAGAGAAGCAACTGGTACATTTTATGTTATTTTTACTGGTACAGTGAGGATTAAACCAGTCATATCGGTTAAATGTATTCAGCGACCCTTGGGCTTCTTTTATTAAAAGAATAAGTAGGTATTAGTGTTGCTAGTGGATAAGAAGCAAGGTTCAAAGTCCTGTGAGGCTAGACAATAGACAAGCGATCGTACGCTACGAAGCGTTTCGATTTCTACAAACGCCATCGCTTCCTA
The DNA here is from genome assembly GCA_932294345.1 of Pandemis cinnamomeana. Lineage (NCBI taxonomy): Eukaryota > Metazoa > Arthropoda > Insecta > Lepidoptera > Tortricidae > Pandemis > Pandemis cinnamomeana. The sequence goes on along the minus strand of OW028710.1, from coordinate 14,337,774 downwards.
CCCGCGTTTGCCGGTTTTGCGCGGGTTTAGTTTTGTTGGGTCGCGGTTTGCGTTTGCGTGCGTTTGTCGGTACTATTCCTTAGTAGGCATATTGTATTTCTCCGTGTTTTATAGCTACGTGTATCGAATGTGCGTAAATAAATGTTTCTCTTTCTTTCTTTCTTTTTCTTTCTTTGGCATTGTTGATGCAATTGTTAGCCTTAGTCACAGCGCTACAAACATAGATTTACAATACAGTATTTTTTGTATATCGGTAATGCAAGAGGTAGAGACGTTGACCAGTAGAGACTTTAAACATCTCTACTATAGACTAGTATAATAAGGTACAGACCTACTTAACTTATTAACCTTATACATCCCTGAGTTAAGTATTGTAGTAAAATTATTTTATTTGGAAAAAAAACTTTTTGCCAAGTGTCTTGCGGCGCATTCTTCTTGGCAACGATGGTCTTCCTAAATGCGCTGGTATTTTCAAAAAAATACATGTAAGTAAAATATTTTGAATTTTGTTTCTTTAGGGGTCAGTAGCAGTTTTTATCACGCCGGTTAGTAATTCCCTTGGAACAAGAACTTTAAAGAAAGAAAGAAGACATGTATTCCTTTTTGTAAGACACACAAGAAAATATACACAAATTTATAGAAAGAAGAAAAACCAGACATGAAAATAGATCATTGCTAACTCCGCGATATAGTGAAGCCAAGTTATGGAAAAGTTCGAAAGTTTGTTCCTTGGAGTTCTTTATTTTGAGTTATTTTTGAGGGATTCCTTTGGGTATTCAGTGTCGCGGGTATTGGGTACGAGTTAGTTCTCCTTCCATAGGAATTACACTAGATTGCACAAGGTTTGATATATTTCATCACAAGTGGACACATGACGCGTTCTAAACCTGATGCTATTTTATACCAAGTCATGCTACTACGGAAAGTTGTAAAAAGATAATGAGTTGCCCCATACAAAAACTTGCTAATGACTGTGTATGAGACATACATAATACATACATACATACGTATATCACGTCTTTATCTTTAAGGAAACAAAACCTTGCCACGTTTAGCATGATTAAGGGCGTACCTATAGCTGGAAAGGGAAATCAAAATAGAGGAGGGTTGCTAGCCGCATCGCCTATAACATGATTCCTGAGACTTTCGCCCATTCCCTCGATGGGCTTTTACCATCTGCGCGGGGAGAGAAGCAACTGGTAAATTTTATGTTTTTTTTTTACTCCCAGACCAGCATAGAAGAAATGACATAATGTAATTTAAGGCTCAGGGACCTTATACATTAATTTAATAAATGTATTTAAATTCCATCCATGCTAGTCTGGAAGTAAATAACAAACATAGAATGTACAAGTTGCTTCTCTTCCCGCGCAGATGGTAAAAGTCCATCGAGGGAAAATCGAGTGAGCGAAAATCTTAGGTATCATGTTATAGACGATGCGGCTGGCAACCCATCACTATTTTGATTCCCCTTTCCACCTATGCGCCCACAATCATGCTAAACGTGGCATTTAGGTCTTGTTACCTTAGACATTGTCTACCCTGTAAGGGATAAAGACGTGTGTATTTAATTTAAGTATTGTATAGCTTAATGTATTTTTTTTTTGAAAAAACGACTTTCTGCCAAGTTTCTTGCGGCGCATTCTTGGCAATGATGATCTTTCCGAATGCGCTGGTAGTTTCAAAAAAGACGTGTAAAAAAGCTCTTGGCGGCCAGTTTGTAAAAATAAATTTTGAATTTCTGAATAAAAGCTTAATGTTTTTAGCTTACAGAACACGTGTATATGTAATATATACATCTTGTTTACTATATTCTCCACTCGACCATACACGCGTGTAGAAGGTTATCGTTGGTTACTCGTAGATTACATTACAAGTATATGCTGAGATAAAGATACGAAGATATTCTACAGACGATATCAGATACATAGGAGTTGCAGTGCTCGAAAAATATTTCAATGCATTAGTATGTATGTATGTATGTATGTAAACTCTTTATTGTGCAAAATAAACAAGACAAATACAATTGACAAACACTGAACATGCACAAAGGCGGATTTATCCGTTTAAGGGATCTCTTCCAGTCTTTGAGTGGATGAAAGGAGTTATTATATTAGGGCTGGACGAGTGAGTTTAAAAGTTTTAAACACTGAGAGCCACAATACATAACTTTACCGAATATAATACATAAACTCCTAAAACCTACAATTGTTTTCGGTTTTCAATTTGTCATTTTGGAGCAGCCTGTATGTAGTTGCATGGTCTAAGTATTCAGTAGACACCAAACTGTCAATTGTATTTATGTGCTTCTTCTGTTAAAAGAGATGACCAAATAAAGATGGCAGTTGATGACACGTGCTGACCTTGAGCATGCAACGCAACTGTTGGCGCATGCCGGTGAATCACAACTTTACTGTTATAGTAAACAAATTAACAATGTTGCTGGTGACGTCACGGCAACAGTATCAATGAAATCGTAACGCACAACAAAAAGTCGAGGGAAGTAACCTCTACACTCACACACACATAAATCGTTCCTACATTAATGTAGCGAGACTTGGGTATGGCAAAAGAAGCATGAAAGTAGATTAAATGCAGTAGAAATGAGAGCGTTAAGAAGTATGGATAGAATAAGGAATAGTGTGATAAGGTAACGTGCTGGTGTGAAAGAGGATATATAGTGACTAAGATAGAAAAAAGTATGCTTAGTTGGTTTGGTCACGTAGAGTGGATGGATGAAAGTAGATTAACTAAACAGATCTATATGGGGAGTGTGAATGGTAAAGTTGGGAGGGGAAGGCCTAGACGGACGTTTCGAGACCAAATAGGAGACGTTTTGGAAAAAGGTCAAGTCAGGAGTACCCGAAACCGACGAGCATGTATGAAGAGATTGATGAATGTGGATGAAGCGAAAGAAGTATGTCAGGATCGTAGCAAGTGGAACAAAGTAGTCTCTGCCTACCCCTGTGGAAAAGAGGCGTGACGGTATGTATGTATGTATGTACATACTCATAAATCACGTCCTTATCCCTTACGGGACAGAGCTCTTTTTTAACGGAGAGGAAATCCTTATAGATGCCTAGGGGCACGGGGTTGTGTGGGTTACGTAGGATATTTCCCAAACCTGCATTGCACAGGTGCCGCGAAGAGGGAACCACATCCCGGGGTGGTCGTGGGGCTCGGTGACACCGAGTGCTCCCGTAACGCCTCACATACGACTGAAGAATCCGTTTTAAAAGAAAGGGGTGGGACTCCCGTATACTCGAACTAAAAACTCTCCTTTACATATAAATAAATCATCACTAGAGATAATTAAATTAGGTTAGGTTCGTTAGGTATTTTCAAATGCCCGAGGGTGTTTGTCGACATTATGGTGGAGTGCTATTCGTAATTTTTATAACAATGGGATATAACAGTGTGACCACGGTTAATAGCCGAAGGATTCAGGCAAAAAAAACTAAACGATTATTTCTGACTTATTGCGTTTCAGGCATTTTGCTTCCTGGCATTTTGCACATCTAGCCTTCATGCGTTGCTTTTTTTTCTAACTGGCATTTTGCCTGAAAAGGTGCGTGTTAACGCTAACTTGTAGCTCCGAGAAACAAGCCACGGTTATAGCTATCCTGGTAATTACACGGCGCCCAAAATATTGTGTTTATTTTCATAAATTTTCGCAATCAAAACACGGCTCTAACAAAAGCTTTGGACAAACTTTCTCAATATAGGAAACCCTTTTAATTTGGAAGGGTGGAAGGTTGATTCCCGACACGATACCGAAATAGCTGTAAATGTTGCAAATTAGGGGGCCGCAGTAGGGAGCTTTGTTGTTGAAACAGAAACAAGTGCGTAACAAATACCTACGTACACTTACATAAAAAATCTTGACTTTTGCTCAGATGGTAAAAGCACATCGAGGAAATAGGCGATAATGTTAGGAATTTTGTTATAGGCGATACGGCTAGCAACCCATCGCTATTTTGATTCCCCTTTCCATCTATTCGCAGGCAATCATGCTAAACGTGGCCTTTTAGGTATTTTTACCTTAGACTTTGTCTACGCGTAAGGGATAGAGACGTGATTTATGTGTGTATGTATTAGATGAAAAAAAAAACAAAGCAAGCGGAGTGAACAATATTCAGGATAAGCTTTATAGAAAACGTTTCAGAAAACAGTGATCGACAAAGTGTGGTAGAAATAAAGTCGAATGATGCTGAGCCTCTAGTGTAAGTTTTCGCATATAAAAACTTCTCGAACGCGTTCAAGTAAACGTCTCAATTACTATGAAATAATTGGCAGCGCCACTTGCGGATCGAGACGGCAACAAACTGTTTTCATAGTATTTGAAATTTTAACGCAAACGCGTTTGAGACGTATTTTGTGACTGAAAACTTACACTAAGCATACGGGAAAACTAAAAAATATCGATCGAAATAATGCGTTACGTTTCGAAAGCGTTTGCGTTAAAATGTCAAATACTATGAGAACAGTTTGTTGCTGTTTCGATCCGCAAGTGGCGCTGCCAATTTTTCCATAGTAATTGAGACGTTTACGTGAACGCGTTCGAGACGTCTTTATATGACGACGTGACTGTGTTAAAGTTAAATATCATCCTACAAACAAATGGACACCATTCGAATGAATAGAAACATATGTGAATGGAATCTACGTTCTTAATACTACGTCTTATGAGTCACGAACGTAAACAAAACCTCGCATTAACAGGGCTTCTCAAACTTAGATATTTGTACAGTGACGCCAGAACTTTGCCATTTTTGACGACGCCCCCACTCAGCCCCCAAAATACTTGCCAATTTTTATTTTATTATTATTAATGTAGGACTAAGTTACTTAAATAAACTAATTTAGCCGCCAAAATATATTTATCTAATACTAGATGTTGCCCGCAACTCCGTCTGCATAGAATTCGTTTATCGCTATCCCGCAGGAATTAGGCAATTTTCCGGGATAAAAAGTAGCCTATGTGTTATTCCAGACTATAATCTATCTATGTTCCAAATTTCATCCAGATCTGTCCAGCCGTTCTGGCGTGAAAGAGTAACAAACATACATACTCACAAACTTTCACATTTATAATATTAGTAGGATATTTCAGTGACCAATATAAAGTGACCCCACACTGCGTACATGTTGCTTTGGCTAGAGGCTTACCATGACGTCTTAATGCGATTCAATTCCGATTCAGTTTAGGTTCGCTCGCCGTTAGATCCATACTAAAAATGACATTTAAAAGCTGAACTGAGTCGGAATTGAATCGCATTAAGACGTCATGGTAAGCTTGTATGTGTGAGTAATGTGTGCGAATAGACAAATTGACGTTCCAAATTAGAAAAATGTAAGTCCCATATCAGTTTCTGTAGCTACACTACTACAACAGTTCATTCACCTAAAATGAGCAAAAAGTATTTACCTTGCTACTCCGCTACTCACGTGTAAGATAACCAATCCAGTGCGAAATACACAGTGTTGTGTACGACGTTGGTTTGCATGTGTAACACTTGTCTTGTGCTCATTAAACTCTGATAATGATTCCGTAGAGCGATCGAAACGCGTCTGTGTTTGTGTGATGTACGGGATAATTAAGTTTGTGGGATTTATATGTGTTTTATGTGGCAGTAGTGCAAGGAGGGAAAAACATATATTTCACACAGGCTTGGTTATCTTGCACGTGAGTAGCGGAGTAGCAAAGTAAATACTTTCTGTTCATTGAAATGGACCTCCGCAAAGTAACGCCTGATTCAATAAAACAATGTATTTAAGTTTTTCACCTATGTATATATGAGTTTCAAAGTTTCGTGTTATTTTCAAAGTACGGGAGCCTAAAAACTGATAATAATCTTACACTCTTAAGTAGTTAGACAAAGAATTATCGCCTCTTGGCCTTGTCACACACGAGTAGTACTTGACCACTTGTAACACGATCTAGATACCTGTTGCAGTCACCCACTGACATTATCTAGATAATTAATAATGAATGAAGAGTTTAAAATACCTAAACACGACTCTGAACTATATTTATTTCATATAAAAGAAATAAAGAAAGAAAAAGAAACATTTATTTTCACACATTCGATACACGTAGATATAAAACAAGGAGAAATACAATATACTAAGGAATAGTACCGATATGGTGTAAAATGGACCCCACACAGCATAATGTTGCGGCAAGCAACGCTGTTTTTCAGTGGGACCCAGATAAAATTATAAAACTAAACACAAAAAACACAACTGTGGCGTCACGAACGCCAGTGGAAAGCACTTCACAAACAAGCTGACAAATACACGGAAGTATGTATGGCAACACTCGATCAGTTCAATCGCATTAAACCAATTAAACCCTACACAAGGGGAAATACATAATAATATATACAAGGGGAATTAAAACAAATTAAACACGAATTAAAAACTAAACTAAAACTAATCTTAAAATAAAATAATTATAAAGGAGGGGCCTCCGTGGCATATTATATACCACAGACGCTGGCAGCATTCCCTCTTTGGACAGCGATACTGCTGTCCAAGGAAGCTGCCAGCTGTGTGGTCACCAGTAGCGTCAAAGACAACCAGACTCCGGGGTCTTATCAGTCTTTCTAAATAGAGCAATTACTCTAGTTTTATTGCCGTTATTATTTTTCCATTAATTACGCGTTCGATAACAATAAAATTATCACTGTTGTGCCATGCGAGCAACGTGTAAGACTAGACACATGCAATAAATAATTATTTAGCTGAGTTAAGTTTCTCAGAAACGAGGGACAGGAACTATGGATATGGGTATCTATAAATAGTTATATGGGTCAGTCGTCGGTGGTCTACCAGGCTGGTTCACCTGGGTGAACCACGGGCACTTTTTCTACTACTTTTCCCACCTACAGTTTTTCCACCTGGTTTGCGACGGAGCTCCCCCCAAGGGCGGAGAGTGTTGGCTTCTAATCCCGAAAAATCTCTACACCTACCTTACCAATAAAAGTCAAGTGCCTGTCTGCCACGTAATCTGTAATTACTAGACGTCATATCTGATATCGATTGTAACGTCTGCGGTTATGTCTTAACCGAAACATACTTAGCGCTATCTACATCTATTAGTATGTATGTCTGTACCTACATCTATCGTATAGAACCGTGTTGTCATTTGCGTAAGTGCGCGTTCAAACACTTTTGAGCACCTACATATCTTCGATGTATCTGATGGTGCCTGTAAAAATATACATAATTCATACATAAGTAAATCACGTCTTTATCTCTTACGGGTTAGCCAGAGCCTTTTTTTATGGCGTGGAAAATGCGCCTTATGCATCCGCCCGGTACAGGTTTACCGGGGGTATGTGGGGCTCTCCCGCGACGGCAGGCATACCCACTAAAACCACACGGATTCCCTATTTGGTCGTATGTGAGGCGTTACGGGAGTTGAGGGTGCATGCGCCAGCCAGGGTCAGTCCAGAAATGTAGGCAAGTAGGTTACCTGATAGTAAAAGTTTGCACCACTACCCATGGAAGCTTGCAATGATAGTGGATTGTAGATGCGTTACCAGCCTAGAGAGTTGAGATAGAATAGGTCATATTCCAGTAATATTACCGACTGCCTTACTGAAAATTCTAAGCGACACTGAAAATTAGAATACAAAGAAAAATCCTAAAAGTAAAGCTATGTCATTCCGTGACGCGTGCTATACACCATGCACCCATAGCAGGTGGGTAAGCCTTGGAATTTTTCTATCTGTTACCAGCTGTCACGTGACCCTGTTACTATGCGAATTTTTGTCGCCAAGCGTCATCTGTTTGAATGATGTGTCTGTACGGCACAATTTCAAACTCCCGTGGAACATCTACTGCTCACCAGGGACGAGAGGTGCTGTTTTTCAAATGATAGGTCCCATCAAATGAATATGATTGTACCTATTAATGAAAATGAGAAGAAAAGCAAATACAAAAATCGGTCAAAATCCTTTTTTATCATTATCAATATTATACGCATGAAGCTTCAATGAAAAATGTCGGATTTAGTATATGTATCTCTATCGAATCGATAATCTTCTAATCCACAAATTCTTTAGACGTATATCAGGGTTACTATACATTGATGACTGACAATTGCCGCATACATACATATGTGTGTGTTTTTTGTGTATGTTTTAAATATTGTAGTGAATCAGGCGTTACTTTGCGGAGGTCCATTTCAATAAACAAAAAATAATTACCTTGCTACTCCGCTACTCAAGCTTAGCTCGTATGAGTATGAAATGAAATGAAATTAAATTAAATGAAATAATTTATTTTGCTTTAGACATGGTAAGTAAAAAATTGTGTCTTAAAAATAGTGTACAGTGCGCTGACATGTCTAACCAGAATATTGGCATGCAAACATTTTCTTATACTTCATTGATATTAAAATAGTTTACCAGAATTATACATAATTAATAAGTTTCAATGTCAATAGGTACATTTGCTTATAAAATATATTTCCATTATTACATTGTTACAAAGAATCCACAAAAAGATCGTCCGGTAAAATTACATAAATAAATTAAAACATGTTAAAGCATTATTATCATTAATAAGTAAATAACTAGGAACTCAGGAACTAGGAACTCAGCGGAGTAGCAAGGTAAATATTGTCCTGTAAGACGCTCCAGTTCCATCATTTGGTCCTTCGAACCGGATCCCATTTTTATTAGTCTTATATATGTATTTTCATTAAATTATATTGGTTGTAGGTAGATCTTATTATTATTATTAATCTATCTCGTATATTTTTATAGCCAATTGCGACATACTAACATGAACATACTTAATATTCGATTTAACTAACAAAATATGGACCAAGCGCTGATGTTTAAAGTTTAATAACATTTAAAGTCATATTGCTGGTTTAACCTTTTTTCTGGGTCTATCATGATTTATTTTATTAGTCTGGCAACATTCATCTTATCGCAGCACCTTGCGTGCACGGACAAGGCACGCTGTTTGTTAAGTTAGATGGTAAACTTTGCACCAAGCCATGTTATGTTTGATGATAAGCAATAAGCATATCTTGTATTATCTTAGGCACCTTATCCCACAGATCCGAGAGCTCTGTCTAATCACTATCTCGTTCTGCCGTCGTTGTATCATCTGACCAAAATAAATAAGGATGTTATGGAGCTCCGTAAACGTAATGGAAACTATCGGACATCCGAAATAAAAATGTACTAATCCGAAAAGAATCAAATCGGACAAGTAACCAATCAAAACTATCGGACATCCGAAATAAAAATGTACATATCCGAAAAAAATCAAATCGGACAAGTAACCATAATCAACTATCGGACATCCGAAATAAAAATGTACTTATCCGAAAATAATAAAATCGGACAAAACTTCGAATAGGCAGAGGCTAAATTGGATATGTTGACAGCATTCCGCCACGCCCCTCTACAAAACAAGTGACAATTCTAAATGCATTGCTTAGCCAGTATGAAGCCAACCAGCGTGGATTCTTGTCGAGTTTGTAATGTAAGCAGAATTGTCACATGTCAGCGACTATTGTCGCAAGAGGAGGAGACCTTTGCCCAACAGTGCGACAAGAAATAGTCTAACAAAATCATTTTTTCCCAGTAAAAGCAACAAAAAAAGAGTTAAATACATACATATACACAAATCACGTCTATATCTCTTCCGGGGCAGACAGAGCCCAAGGTAACAAGGCCCAAAAGCCACGTTAGGCGTACCTACTTATAGCTGAAAAGGGGAATCAAAACATGATGATTCCTAAGAATTTCGCCCAAAAAGAATTAATTAGCTTTGTTTGACCGATTGACTCATTGACGCTCATCTCAAACTGTTGGACCCAGGGGCCTTACCATGGCGTCTTAATACGATTCAATTCCGATTCAGTTGCCTCTGAAAGCTAAAATTTAGCATGGAAGTCTTCTTTATGCAGACCAGACGAAGACAAAGAATGTTGAAGTCACTGGGATAAATTAGTCGTTCAGTAGATAACTATAGATAGTGAAGGCGACGCTCCTATTTAGGTAGCTACGTGTTACAACCTTTTTATCAAATTGTACCACTTTGACCCTGGCCGCAAATAAATTTAATTGCACGCAGCGCTGGAAAAAAAACAAAAGAAAGTAGCCGTGTCATTGCTCTTGTCAGTGCTGTGTGTTGATGTCTATACATGTAATAAATCAGTAGAAAATTCGTGTCTGTACATTAAATAAATGCATCTAAAATAGTGCCAATGATTAGGGAAGAGTAAGAAAACACAAAAAAGTAGATTTTATAATTTTTGTCTGTCTGTATGGATGTTTATTTACCTATGTCTGTGTGCGCTAATCTCCAAAACTGGTGGACCGATTTAAATTAAATTTTGCGTGGTGGTACCTTATATCCCTGGTCAATATAGATACTTTTAATACCGGAAAATTACTCCCGTGGGATAGTTAAAAAACTATAATAACTTATGCAGCAACTTAAGCATCTAATTAAGTAAAATAAGCGTGCCAACACCTTATATTGCCGCGGTTACATTAAACATACATACATAATTAGTTGAAATTTGGTATACAGTTACTTTCAGTCCCATGGACATAGAATAGTTTTTATCCCAGAAAACAGCATAGTTCCCGCGGGATAGCGATAAGCGAATTCTGCGCGGATGGAGTCGCGGGCAACAGCGAGTTTTCAATATAATTTAAATTGTTTTGTTCTATTAGTTTCTACAATTAGGTAGCTATCTAGTTAATTATTAAACGGATTAGTGTAGCGACCTCGTAAACAATGAAGTTAAAGTTTACAGAAACACCTGTTTTTTGTTTTTTAAGCGTTGATAAAACTTATTATCAGACACCTGCTGTACCACTGCAATGTCTGGTAGGCATTGTATCACATAGTTATGATAAGCCGATATACAAATCAGTTTTAAACTTGATTATCTAAAAGTAGTCTCTAGCTGATATTTATGGGTTTAACTTGTGAATAACATACAGGTATTATACGTATGAGAGAGAGAGAGAGAGAGAAACATTTATTTACACACATTCGATACACGTAGATATAACAGGAAGAAATACAATAAACTTATGAATATTACCGATATGGTGTAAATATATGATGGGACATTTATGAATGTAAGACACAGTAGGTACTATAGACCGACCGCTTAAATGAGTCTTCGCACGCGCGGCACAGGGGCGCGGGGTAGGACGACAAAGGGGACCGAGAGAGGTGGCGGGGGGGTAGCGCGTCTGCCGCCCGCACCTCTCTCGGCCCCCGCGGTCCTGTGAGTTCTTAAAAACCGGCCAAGTGCGTAGGACTCGTGCTCTAAGGATTTCTTACATATTTGCCAAGTGAAGGTAAAATTCAGTGTTAGCACAGCCCTGGTCCTAAGCAAAATACAGGCAGTGTGAGGTCATTTTATAGTGGTTAGTTACTTACAGATGCAAAGAAATAGAGTATTAGTTCCTTTTCATAAGAGCTTCATCACACAATCACACTACCACTACATTTACACCAAATTTAAAATTTCCATGACAATTGGAACTGCATAGGTTTTCTTAAGACAAAAAAAAAACTATATTTAGTAAAATCAAAAATAAAAAAAATGTACGGAACTGTCAAGCTTAAACCGGATTTTTCTCCTATATCGCTTATTTTGTTTTATTCTTTACTTTTCAAAGACAAAGGGTTTTGTGTCAGGCAACCACATCCAATTATAATATTTTTTATTGTTTGTTTTTACTGTTGTATTATATATAATATGTACATATAAATAACTTTTCAATGTATGTATCACCCGATGCTCCCAACGGAAGACCAGCGCTGGCTGTAAGACCAGCAAATGCTGAGTTGGGACCATTTTGTCACAATTTATTTACCTATCCGTTATTTTTAATGTGTTGTAACTACTTTTGTTATTGTCATAAATAAACTTTTTTCTTACTTTATTTCTATATAAATAGTCAATGACCCTCCCTTGGTATCGTATCAAATAATTACCAATTAGGAGCGCATTAAAGACGTTCCTTATCACAGCAATATTAACTTATCAGTATTCGTTGTTGACTAGACCATTGCCAAAGCAAAATCGATATCTATTGTAAACTAACTGTTACCCGCGGCTTCGCCCCCGTAGGTATCAGTTTTTTTTAAATATTGTTACATAAGAACATTCTCCTGACAATAACAGACACAACAAAAAAAGAATCAGCGACGTCGGTCCAGCCGTTCATGAGTGATACCGCGCATGACGTCCGTGACCAAGAGAAATAGGGAATCATTTTTATGTATCCATACCTATAGTTACATGATAAAATGAATATTATATTTTTACAAAGAGAAAAATTGTGTGCGCGTTTTAATAATTGAACTGAATTATAGATTAACTTACTGCCGTCCTAACTAAAAAAAGGACGCTTGTCCAAAAAAACACATTTAGTTTTTTTACATTTTTGGACAGATAGACATCAATCTATCATAATTTCCTCAAAACCTATGAAATAGATTTGCGTCCTTTTGAATTAGAACGGCGGTATAATAGATTGATGTCTAATCTGTCCAAAATTGTAAAAAAACGGATTCAGCTGGCAGTGTAAGAGGGCTGGCTTCAAATTGTACTTGCAGATAGTTATACACTAATATATTGGCATTATCATATATTGAGCTATTTATCTACATTATAACTAGCTGTTCCCCTTTTCTCGAGTTAAAAACTATCCTATGTCCTTCCCCGGGATTTAAACTATCTGTATACCAAATTTCAACTAATTTGGTCTAGCGCGTTTAGAATCAGGATCAGAATCAGAACATTTATTGTTTAACTGTATAGGATAGGTACATAATATTATAAGGGTGAACAGATTGATATCAACAGTGGCCTGAACAGGCATACAATTTTAGGCAATCATGCTAAAGATTAACTTAAACTGTCTCCAACTTATTTCTTGGTTGTCTGGAAGAGATCGCTATTAAGCGATAAGACCGCCTATTGTCTACTTTGTTCATTGTTTCTGTATTGTTTTGTACTGATTTGTGGTGTTCAATAAAGAGTATTTGTATTGTATTGTATTGTATTAACATAGTTACAAATACATAATGTGTTGTTTAAGCGTAAAAAGCAGTGTAGTTAGGGTCATCTCGATAACGTATCGAGATGACCCTAACTGCAGTGTTTTGACATTAAAAAACTTTGAAAAACGCCGACGACCCCTCGACATGCGATATCTAATTATCTTTATTCTTAAAATAAAAAAAAATGGTATGAATGAAAGTCTTGCGTAACGTCGATATGACTGAAGAAGCAATAGGAAGTAGATAAAAGGGTCTGTGATTATGGAATTTGATACGACGCTTCATGCCTACGGGATGCGTTTGCGCAACCATCTAACCCAGTGTTTCTTAAACTTTTTGCCACGGACCACTATCAGAATTTCAAAAGGTCCATGGACCACTCTTTGATTAAATACAGAACGGACGCATCACAAATCATTTACCATTCCATCTAAAAACAAAAGAAGTTAAGGTTTCAAATGAAACAACTTTGTTTTACCTTAAGTAGTAGAGACTTTATACATCTCTACTAGAACTTAACCTCTATAATCTAATATAATTTAAGGCTCGGGGACCTTATACAGCCCTTTTATAAATGTATTTAATTTAATTTGAAATGTGTCGCTTTTGTATTTAATCAGCGCGCTGTCTGAGCTTATTATAGCAAGAGAAAACAACGCCTATTCCAAAAAATACATGCAGATTGTTATACACTAATATATTGGCACTATCACATAATATTAAGCTATTAAACTATATTTTGCCCGCGACTCCGTCTGCGCAAAATCTGGGAAGTATGCCATTTTTCGGGTTAAAAAACCATCCTATGTCCTTCACCGGGATTTTAGCTATGTGTATACTAAATTTCAACTAAATCGGTCCAACGGTTTAAGCGTAAAAAGCAGTATAGTTAGGGTCATCTCGATAACGTATCAAGATGACCCTAACTGCAGTGTTTTGACATCAAACAACTATGAAGAACGCCGACGACCTCTCGACCTGCGATATCTAATTATCTTTATTCTTAAAATAAAAAAAAAATGATATCAATGAAAGTCTTGCGTAACGTCGATATGTCTGAAGAAACAATAGGAAGTAGATAAAAGGGTCTGTGATTATGGCATTTGATACGACGCTTGATACCTACGGGATGCGTTTGCGCAACCATCTAACCCAGTGTTTCTTAAACTTTTTGCCACGAACCACTTTCAGAATTTCAAAAAGTCCATGGACCGCTCATTGATTGAATACAAAACGAACGCATTCCAAAATCATTTACCATTCCATCTAAAAACAAAAGTACCTAGTTCATTATAAGGTTTCAAATACAACAACTTTGTTTTACTTTGACTAGTAGATACTTTATACATCTCTACTGTAGACTAATAGAATTTAAGACTCGGGGACCTTATACATGTATTTTACAAATGTATATTTTATTTTGCAAAAATGACTTTTAGCCAAGTTTCTTGCGGCGCATTCTTCTTGGCAATGATAGTCTTTCCGAATGCGCTGGTAGTTTAAAAAAAATACATGTAAAGGCCCCTTGGCGGCCAAATTGCAAAAAGAAAATTTTGATTTTTAATTTTTTGAACAGTGTCTTCGTTTGAAATGTGTCGCTTGTGTATTTAATCAGTCGGTGCAAGAGTCCCATTCGCGCTTTCAATACAAATTGTGTGACATTTCCTCTTCATAAGCGAATTACTCTATGTACGAACTTATGCATAACATTTTTACTTCTCACACAATGTATGTACTTAACAACTATGTTGGTTTGTATATAATTATTTTCAATTAATCCGATTAACATTTATCTTAATATTAATGCCTTGATTTTCAATAACTATTTGACCTCAGAAATCAATCGCAAACGGTCATGCGGCTCAAAGTTAAATACATTAGCAACAAAGTATTTATTATTAAACTGATTAATACTTAAATATATAATGAAAAAACATGAATCCGGTTACAGTTTTTAAGTCTCTATGATTAAGCTTTCGCCGTTTGTCCGTCTGTCTGTGTATCACAAAATTTAAACCGGGTGTGTAACATACAAGTAAATAAAAAATAAATGTACAAATACATACATATATCACGTCGATTGTAGAATATGTATAAACTTCCATGTTGGCTGGGAGCAAAGGAAAAACATAGAATTCCCTCGATGGGCTTTTACCATCTGCGCGGGTAGAGAAGCAACTGGTACATTCTATGTTTTTTCTTTGCTCCCAGACCAGCATGGAATAATCGCTTATAGTTAAATTCGATTTTCGGTAGGTAGGTAGGTACATTAATCGAAGCTTCCTACGCATGCAAGCAAGCAAGGTGCACAGATATTTCCGACTATACCTTTGTCTATGGTTACGAATTAGTACCAATTAACATTGTGCGTGTGAGTTCACTTCCGCGAAGTTCAATGTCGAGACACAATGGCTTGAAGTTTAACATTCAATCGATGAATTCTATTATTAGCAATTCAGAGCGTGTCTAGTCGTACGATCTTAGTATTTCAAAAATATGATTCACTGTCTGGTCTGGGAGCAAAGAAAAAACATAGAATGTACCAGTTGCTTCTCCTCCCGCACAGATGGTAAAGCCCATCGAGGGAATGGGCGAAAATCATAGGAATCATGTTATAGGCGATGCGGCTAGCAAAACCATCACTACGTGGGCTTTGTTTTATTTATTGTGAATTATATATAATGTAGTAGGACCATTTTTTTTAAACAATCGATGGACGTATGAGAGTGGTCACAATAGATAACTTCTCAAAAATAAGTACCTTATCTCTTACACCGGCGTAATAAAGTCGTAGGACATATGTTTGAGAAGTTCCTATCGATACTTATTTTTGCACTTGACCGTACAATAAAGAGTTATACGTGTGTATACATACATACGTCTAAATGCGATTCAATTCCGACTCAGTTCGATAGCTGCCATTTTTAATAATGGATCTGGCAGCGAGTGAACCTAAAATGGGAATAGAATCGCATTAAGACCTCATGGCAATCCCTTAGCATGAAAAAAAATGCAAACACATACAAAACATACAAATCACGTCCATATCCCTTACGGGGTAGACAGAGCCTGAGGTAACAAGACCTAAGGGCTACATTTAGCATGATTGCAGGCATATAGGTGGAAAGAGGAATCAAAATAGTGATGGGTTGCTAGCCGCATCGCCTATAACATGACTCCTAAGACTCGCCCATTCCCTCGATGGGCTTTTACCATCTGCGCGGGACGAGAGGCAACTGGTACATTCTATGTTTTTCTTTCTCTCCCAGACCAAAAAATGCAAAGTAACGCCTATATCTATACAGCCATGTATATGTGTTTGTTTTTGTTGCACAGGGTGTCCCCGCGATGCGTGGTCGCGCGCCGCGCTGGCGCTGCGTGTTTGCGTGCGTGTGCGCACTGCTAGCCGCCGCCGGTATCGCTATCTCGCTCAGCTGGGGGCGCGTGTTCGACTCCGTACTAGCCCGTGTAAGTTTATATATATGTTTTTTTTTTTTTTTATATATGAATAGGCAAACGAGCAAGTGGGTCACCTGATGGTAAGTGATCACCATTGCCCATAGACACCCGCAACCCCGGAAGGATTGCAGATGCGTTGCCAACCTAGAGGATTAAGGTGAAATGCCTCTTGTGCCCGTAATTTCCCCGGCTGTCTTACTCTCCACACCGGAACACAGCAGTGCAAGCACTGCTACTTAGCGGCAGGATTAGCACTGTACCAAGTAACTGTGTGTTAAGTACTGTAACAACTAGAGTTTGTTTGTACAAAGGTTTGTATAAACAACTCTACATGCTGGCAGGTAATGCAATTATTTGTAAATTTGATTTTAGAATTTTAATAGAATAGAAGAAACAAAGTGTTTTCTCAGGGCATGACCTGGACAGCTGCCTCCGACCGAAGGCATGATGATTGTAAATTAAAGACTTACCCCCTTATTCATAAACGCTCTATAGGCTTCTGTTAACTTAGCAATCGTTTGTCCTTATCTGTGAAAGGTAAACGTCAAAGTGACAGATAAGGACAAACGATTGCTAAGTTAGCAGAAGCCTATAGAGCGTTTATGAATAAGGGGGTTAAGCTCCTAAAATAGAATATGCGGTTAAAAGTCCTTAATAGTTTTCATTTATAAAATTACGCGTTGCGTTAGATCCCCGAACTTACGCCCGAACCCAGGAGTTTCCTGTTAAGTTAGTGTAGACCTGGCTACAACCCTCACAGTACCTAGCTCTACCTTGTCTCCAGCCTATCATATACGTCCGACTGCTGGGAATAGGCCTCCTCTCAGAATGTGAGTGAGTTCCCGCGGGCCCAGTGCGGATTGGGAACTTCACACTATTGAATTGGTTTGCGGTTGCGTGCAGGTTTCCACGCGATGATTTCCTTCACCGTAAAACTCGTGGTAAATTTCAAATGTTGCACATGAATTCCGGAGGTGCGAGCAGGTCAGGAGTACCCGAAACCGACGAGATAACGATATGAGATTGATGAATGTGGATGAAGCGAAAGAGATATGTTAGGATCGTAGCAAGTGGAACAAAGTAGTCTCTGCCTACCCCTGTGGGAAAGAGGCGTGACTGTATGTATGTATAACGTTGCAAGTTAAAAAAAGAAGAAGGAATCGAAAGTCTTAGGAATCATGCTATAGGCGATCCGGCTGGCAACCCATCATTATTTTGATTTCCATTTTCACCTATAGGTACGCCCTTAATCATGCAAAACGTGGCCTTAAGGTTTTGGGTAGGTACCTTAGGCTCTGTCTACCTCGTAAGGGATAAAGACGTGATATATGTATGTATGTATTGTAAAAAAACTATATTATGATCGATGAACAGAATCTATCTGTCTTTTTCTGCCCGCTGAATAAATGTCTAACCTACATGCGGGTAGAATTAACCTCTGAAGGACAGGCGACCTTAGCCCTCCCCGGAGACCGAAGGGCACTACAAGCTGTCCAATTTCGTGGTTATTATGTAATGGATCGGAAGTCGTTTGGGGCAATAAATTGAGCTAAGGGTTAACTTAAGACCTGACGGACCTTGAAGTGGTCAGATGATACTGTAATCAAATAAATTGATAAGTTTTAGGGAACAATTCACACACACTGACCTAGGCCCAAAGTAAGCGATAGTAAGGCTTGTGTTATGGGTACTAGACAGCGATATACATACTTATGTAGAGAAATATATACTTAAATAGATAGAAACTCACTATTTTGATTCCATTTTCCACCTATACGCACTCAATCTTGCTGAATGCGGCCTGTAGGTATCTGTTACCTTAGGCTCTGTCTACCCCGTAAGGGATAAAGACGTGATTTGTGTATGTGTATGTGTGTATGTATAGATAGAAACACCTTTGACTCAGGAACAAATATTCGTGCTCGTCAGACAAATATATGCCCTTATTAGGATGCGAACCCGGGATGCTTGCTTCGCAGGCAGGGTCACTACCAACTAGACCAAACGCGTCGTCACTGAAATCAATGTTTTATTGCGAGAATATAAAGTTAAAGAGAAACTTAGGAATCATTTATGTCATAGGCGATGCGGCTGGCAATGGCAACCCGTTACTATTTTGATTCCCCTTTCCAGCTGTACGCTCTTAATCATGCTAAACGTGGCCTTACGGTTTTCTTACCTTAGGCTCTGTCTAACCCGTACATACACATACATACACAAATCACATCCTTATCCCTTACGGGGTAGACATAGCCCTTACCTCAGTAACAGGTACCTACAAGCCACATTTATAGCAAGATTGTGGGCGTAAAGGTGGAAAATGGAATCAAAATAGTGATGGGTGATGGGTTGCCGTAAGGGACAAAGACGTAATATATGTATGTACCTATTCTAATTTTCAGTGTCGTTTAGAAATTTGGTTGTTATTTTTACGATGGCCGATTGCTACTTTCACGCTTATTAACATGTCCGTTCGGCTCAGGTCAGGTTCACGAATCTCAAGGTGAAGAGACGCTCTTGGCCGGATTAGGCGTGGGGCTTCGCACGTGAGGTCACGGTCAGATTCTGAAGAAACGTGAATGCCATAACGTCAGTGGATGTCAGAGAGCTTAGTCCTCGTCAGACTAATAGAAAGAAAGAAAGAAAGAAGACATTTATTCCTTTTTGCAAGACACAGATGTATAAGAGAATATACACAATTTTATAGCAAAAAAACAAAAACACAGACATTAAAAGTAGATGCTCAGCGTTGTGTGTGTCTTCGCAAGTGTGAAACGGTCGCTGGCTCAGCATTACGCTGTGTTAGACTGCAGCACTGATTTTCAGCCAGAACCGTGTGTGACTCACGAAACGATACACAGATAAAATATACTACATAATCCATAAACTTTTACGTAAACACAGTAATAAATAGATAGACCCCGACTTATGTGTAACTAAAAAAAAAACACAGGTAAATTAATTAAATAGTTTACAATAAACAAAAAATTCAGAAAGGAGGGAAAACTAAATTAACTTTCGTGTCACAATGGAAAAGTTAGCGGGTGAGGACCAAAAAGTAACACACTGTTAAAGTTGCGTTAAAATTCACTGTCAACAAAAAGTACAGCCAGCAAAAAAGCTTGTATCTAAAATGTCATTTTTAGGTAGAACTTTTATTTTCGTAAATGATTACAAAAGTATTAATGAAAATATAAACAAAAGCTAGGTACCTTAAAAATAACTTAATAAAATAAAACTTAGGTTAAAAATTAACATAAAAATAAATTTGAACCCTTAGGTAATGTCCCCATCACGCGGGCAGCATTCCCGCGTTGTATCGCTATTGCGAGTCTGCGCGAGAAAGCTGCCCCCGCGAGGGTCGTCTGTTGTCTCCCTCTCTCTTGCCTTTTTAGGTTAGATTGTTTTCTGGATCTGACAGCGAGCGAACCTAAACCGAATCGGCATCGAATCGAATCGCATTAAGACGTCATGTATACTCTGTAGCTACCTACTTTCTTCGGTTGTATTTTGCAGCCAATTAAGTTTCATCAGACGCGCAAATCAATTTCAGCGTGTTCACCTTGACGGACAATTCCTCAATAGGACCGGGATAAGCCAGGTTGGCGGGTCAATCGAAGTGCGCAGCCGCAGCTGCCCGATGACGATCATCGCCGATGATTGACTGATGATGCGCAGTGGCATGATGTCTAATTGACAACTGTGATCGAGTTTGATCAGTTCTGATCAGCGGGTCGCGACACAGCATTGTTTTTATGAACCTGTTTATCTGGTTCAAGGTACAGAGTACATGTCACTTTCTTGCTTCCGTTGGGACCTCGACGAATGTCATCTATAGACCGACCGCTTAAATGAGTCCTCGCGCGCGAGCGAGGACTCATTGAAGTGGTCGGTCTATAAAGCAGTGTTTCTTAACCTGTGGTCCGCGGACCCCTGGGAGTCTGTGAGTGGTATGGGGTACCGCCCAAGTAGCAAAATTTACTCTTGTAGCTATTCTAAGATTATGTCTTATAAAACTCCTATATACCATTGTAATACCACATTTGGGCGCACTTTATAGGAGGATTTAGTCTTACAGTCTACTTATTATTATCCTATGAAGTGCGCTTTAATCTTACAATGGGATTTCAACCCATGCTTGTAGGATTAAATGATCCTATATAACTCCTACAAATGCATTATTTAAGCTCATTTAGTCCTACAGCGATCTGTTGTATGGTACTGTAAGAGTATTTAGTCCTACAGCGATCTGTTGTTATGGTGTTGTAGGAGTATCTAATCTTACAGCGATGAACTTAATGCCCTCCTAAGAGTCGCGTACCCTTTTTTCCGATAGTGCAGGACAGGTGTTATTAATGTTTGTGGTATGAAACAATTAAAATACTATTTGCAGAATGTAAGTAACTTTTAAGTCATTACATTTACGAAGGTGTGTGCATTTATTAGTTACGTACAAGAAATCAACTTGGTAAATTAATTGTATCGATAATGTTCTCGATTTTATACAATATACTTTCATGCGCCCTATTTTAATTGTAATTTTTATAGTAATTTATTATCTAAATAAATGATTTTTACAAAACATACTTGATCAAAACTATTATAGAAATACAGCTCTTGGATAGTGCTTTTATAGGATAACAGAAAGCAAACAAAATGGCTGTGATGGCTGCGCAACACAGGGATTCTTATAACAGAATGCATAAGACAATTCAAAGTAAAAACATACTTATAAAGCTCTTACAGCTTACTGATATAGTGCAAGTAATCTTACAGAAGCAAGGATTAAGTCAAATCAATCATACAACGATTCATCCTATATGTACTGTTTCTATGATATTTGTAAGACTAAAACACCTATTGGAGCATTAAGCATGACACTAATAGGAGTAAACGTCTTACAAAATGCGCTTATAGGATCAAAATCACATACTCTTATAAAAGCATTATAAAATGCACTTAAAAGACTATGTGTCTGAAAAGAGTCGTATAAAGTTATCCTATAAACGTTCTGTAGTCTATGTAATAGGAGTAAAGTATCTTATAGCTTAACTCGTCTTATAAGATGCAAATATAAAACTATTACTCTTAATCAGGAGCTTTATAATACAATTATAAGAATTTTCCTACAGCAGATTTGAAAAAACGTTTATAAAACTGATATAAGAGGTATTAGTCTTACTATAGGAGTACTTTGCTACTTGGGCGCGGTATCTTCGGAACCATTTTTCAATATAATGATATTATTATTTACTAATTTGATTAGCTTTTACAATTAATGTAGGTTTGTAATGTATATCTTAAAAAATCTAGTGTTAAATTCTTACAACTTTTAGTTTGAAATCTGTAACAAAAACTTACAACAATTTTTTTTAGGCGTCATTATTTTTTTTCGTCTTGTTTCGTGTTATTGTAACACGTTTTGGTTGCTCGGAGGTTAATTAAGAATAAGAATGTATACTTTATTTTAATGGTACTACTAAAATAGTGATGGAAGGTACTACTAAAATAGTAGGAATAGACCGATCCCTTAACTATCACCATTCAAAGCCAAGTTCTAAATATTTACGGAAAACTCTCCTCAGTACTAATGATAGACTAATTTAATGACAAACAGATGCACAACAAATGCCGAATCGAAGACCTTGACGATTCATTTCATTTGAATGAAACGGAATCACTGCTCTCGCCTATTGATTTTCAATGTCTCTGAAAGCAAAGAGTGTGTCGAAATTTTTTAAACAACACCGACTTTTAGAAAGAAAAAAAAAGAAAGAAAGTACATTTATATATTTTTAACTACTCAACCGATTTTTACACAACATGAGTTAACCAAAGCAAGAAAACTGGCTTTTGAATGAAAAAAACCGCATCCAAATCGGTTCATCCGCTTGAGAGCTACGATGCTAGGCACACAAACAGAGACATTGACCTCAACCCATAATTAGACCCCGTTATCTTGTCGCACAGAAATTGTTTTTCAGTAGACTGTATGTCACTGATAATTTGAAAGAGTTGTCACTAGGTACTACTTATTACTAAAATACTAATATATATACCTACTAACCAATTAAATAAATTCCACGCCAATATTAAACAAACACTGTTCTTCTTCTTTTTATTTGTGGCGTATCAAGTCGTTAAAGCGACAACTTCGCCAATGTCAAAGTAACAAAAATATAATTAAAAAATCTTGTGACAAAATGTCGGCAACGTTATACGATAATTGGTAAAGAAAGGGGAGGGCCCCCCACCTGTCGGGCTCTTAGCCAACGGTCAATGATATCCCTCAGAAACTGCCAGGAAATCATTAGCCATTGCCCAGGGTGCGCCGGTCCAAGCACTGCTCTCCCCCCGGACGGATCCAAAAACTAACCGCAGCTCTTGACGACACGCGAAGGTAACCCGACTCTTACCCCAAACACTGTTCCAAAGAACTGCAAGGGATTGCGTCTGTCAATGTGACATGCAATTGCGATAGGAAAATCATTTATCTAATGTTATTTATTGCTTCACGTAAGACCAATAAGGTTATCTACTTATTTGTAAACAAATAGTTTTCATTATAATTGACCATAGACTTAAAAGGCGAAAATTCAATTGCATTATATAAACATCGATATCAAGAAGGTCGATAAAAAAATATTCACGCTCTATTGAAAAACAATTTCTGTGCGACAAGAGATTTATAACACCCTTTTTTTTAACCGACTTCAAAAAAAGGAGGAGGTTCTCAATTCGTCTGTATTTTTTTGTGTCCGGACTTAAAAAGAGATATGGCAATTGATCTTTATGGCAAACCGTTTATTTATGTCAAAGTATAAGGGAACCATGCAAGTATGCTGGCATGAAAGTAGAATAAATGCAGTAGAAATGAGAGCGTTACGAAGTATGGAAGGTGTATCACTGAAAGATAGAATAAGGAATAGTGTGATAAGGGAACGTGAGGGTGTGAAAGAGGATATAGTGACTTGACTAGGATAGAAAAGCATGCTTAGTTGGTTTGGTCACGTAGAGCGGATGGATGAAAGTAGACTAACTTTACTAATGGTTGCGTTGGAAGGGAAGGCCTAGACTCTAGACGGACGTTCCGAGACCAAATAGGAGACGTTTTGGAAAATGGTCAGGTCAGGAGTACCCGAAACCGACGAGCATGTATGAAGAGATTGATGAATATCGATGAAGCGAAAGAGATCAGGATCGTAGCAAGCAAGCAAAAGGCTCTGTCTAACGTAAGGGATAAAGACGTGATTTGTGTTTTATATGTGTTTTTCCGGTGTTTTTCTTGCTGGTCTGGGAGCGAAGAAAAAACATAGAATGTACCAGTTGCTTCTCTACCCGCGCAGATGGTAAAAGCCCATCGAGGGAGTGGGGGAAAATCAGAGGAATCATGTCATAGGCGATGAGGCAGCCCATTACTATTTTGATTCCATTTTCCATCTATACGCCCTCAATCATGCTAAATGTGGCCTGTAGGTACCTGTTTCCTTAGGCTCTGTCTACCGTAAGGGATAAAGACGTGATTTGTGTGTGTGTGTATGTATTTGTCACGTATGCTTTGCGTTGCAGCAAGTGGCCCTCACCCCACACTCGCGGGCGTTCCGGGAGTGGGTGGCTCCGTCCGTGCCTCTGTTCATGGACGTCTACCTCTTCAACTGGACAAACTCGGAGCGGTTTCCTGAGGAGAAACCCAACCTGGTTCAACTGGGTAAGTGGAAAGTTGGACACGTTGGGAGGAAAATGTGGCGCGACTGACACGTGAATACATGGATACATTTTTAAGGTTACCACCATTCCAAACTTACTTTGATCCGTTTCTGGAAAATACATTTTATCTACATCCATTATCATAACTCCTCTACAATATTTTACTGAATCAAGCGTTACTTTGCTACTCCGCTACTCACGTGCAAGATAACCAAGCCTGTGTGAAATGTATGTTTTTCATGCAATCCCTTCCTCCACTACTGCCAATAAAACACATAAATCCCACAAACCTAACCCCTTACGTCGTACGACGTTGGTTAGCATGTGTAACAGTTGTGCTCATTAAACTTTGATAATGATCCCGTAGAGGGATCGAAACGCGTCTGTGTTTGTGTGGTGTAAGGGATAATTAGGTTTGTGGGATTTTGTGTTTTATTGGCAGTAATGGAGGGAGGGGTTGCATGAAAACATATATTTCACACAGGCTTGGTTATCTTGCACGTGAGTAGCGGAGTAGCAAGGTAAACAATTTTTGTTTATTCGCTATTATATGATCAGGAACGATTACCAAATGGCCTACATTAAGAAAACTGTATCTGTGGTTGTATTATAATATTTTTCTACTCCTGTACTATTATCTGAGATTTATATCACGAGCACCACTATAAAAACACTCATAATAAGACTTTGGATAAGCCTATATTGTCTATTCCCTCTAAAAGCACTTGTTGTCTTATGTCGCTCTAAAAGTGCTTCATCGTTACTCTTAAAACTTTAAGCGGTTAACAAATCATTACTCAGAGTTCCTTGAAATCAGTTAATGTTTCTGCTATAAGATAATAATATATTTATTGCATAACATAGTTCAAAGGTTAAGCATAGTCATTAAATACTATGCAACACGCAAAAGCTTTGTGCTGCTAGTTTTTTAAATAAATATTTAATTGTATTTTACTAAAAGGTATGTTAATTTGAGAGACAAGAAACATAAAATCTAGATTTGAAACGTGCTATCTTTAGAAACAAAAACAAACCCGTAAATCAAGTGCCACTTTTATGAGAGTAATAAAATTTAAATTCAGTAAATTTAAAAGTGCAAACGTAAGAATAGTTCTTAATTAAGCATAATAAATAGCGGATAGTGATGGTAGCTGGTCTGGGAGTAAAGAATAAACATAGAATGTACCAGTTGCTTCTCTTCCCGCGCGGATGGTAAAAGCCCGTCGGAATGGCGAAAATTTTAGGAATCATGTTGTAGGCCTATTCTGATTCCTCTTTCCACCTATACCCCCACAATCATGCTAAATGTGCTATTTTTATATATAATGTGTATGTATAAATGCTAGTGCCTAAAATATTATTTCAATGCGCGAACATTTTCTAACTTCATACATCAAAATTAAGTAATATATATGACGACCCGATGGCCCAGTGGTTAGAGAACCTGACTGTGAAGCTTGAGGTCCCGGGTTCGAGTTCGATCCCCGGTCGGGGCAGATATTTGTATGAAAAATACGAATGTTTGTTCTCGAGTCTTGGATGTTTAATATGTATTTAAGTATGTATTTATCTATATAAGTATGTTTATCCGTTGTCTAGTGCCCATATTACAAGCTTTGCTTAGTTTGGGGCTAGGTCAATTGGTGTCAATTGTCCCAAGATATTATTATTATTATAATATTATTATGTATATTTTATTGAACCAGGCGTTACTTTGCGGAGGTCCATTTCAACGAACAAAAAATTCACCTTGCTACTCCGCCACTCACGTGCAAGATAACCAAGCCTGTGTGAAATATATATGTTTTTCATGCAACCCTCCCTCCACTGCTGCCAATAAAACACACAAATCCCACAAACTTAATCATCCCTAACACCACACAAACACTGAAGCGTTACGATCCCTCTACGGGATCATTATCAAAGTTTAATGAGCACAACTGTTACACATGCAAACCGACGTCGTACTCCGTTGTAGTACTAGCGGAGTAGCAAGGTAATTTTTTTTTAATTTAAATAATATAATATACAAGCTTTACCTACGTTTTTTTTTCAGGCCCCTATCGCTTCATAGAGCATCGGCACCATGTAAATGTGACGTGGCACCTCCACAACGACTCCCTAGCTTACCGCACTAAGCGCACCTGGCACTTCCATCACTCCAGCAACGGGAGCCTGAGCGACAACATCACTATTCTCAACATTATAGCTGCCGTAAGTACTGTGACACATACGTACATACATACATACATACCGTCACGCCTCTTTCCCACAGGGGTAGGCAGAGACTACTTTATTCCACTTGCTACGATCCTGACATACTTCTTTCGCTTCATCCACATTCATCAATCTCTTCATACATGCTCGTCGGTTTCGGGTACTCCTGACCTGACCTTTTTCCAAAACGTCTCCTATTTGGTCTCGAAACGTCCGTCTAGGCCTTCCCCTCCCAACGTTACCATTCACACTCCCCATATAGATCTGTTTAGTTAATCTACCTTCATCCATCCGCTCTACGTGACCAAACCAACTAAGCATACTTTTTTCTATCCTAGTCACTATATCCTCTTTCACACCAGCACGTTACCTTATCACACTATTCCTTATTCTATCTTTCAGTGATACACCTATCACATATAGACACATACGGCACATATAAACTTGTGTCAAGTTATCTATTGGTGACCAGGTGACCAGAGGGCTGGTTTTTAGCACAAAGGGTAAGCATTGCCACACAACGCGGTAGTGCTGCCAGCCTCCTAGGCGCCATGCCACCGGGCAGCGATTTAGGTAGCGCAACTTTTTTATTAATAGTTTTATCACAATTTGTTGTATCACTACTATCATCATCACTACATAGTATAAAACAAAGTCGCTTTCTTTGTCCCTATGTCCCTATGTATGCTTATATCTTCCAAACTACACAACAGATTTTGATGCGGTTTTTTTAATAGATAGAGTGGTTCAAGAGGAAGGTTTTTATGTATAATTCTACGCAGACAAAGTCGCGGGCAGTAGCTAGTTTATGTATATTACTAACAAAGTGATTCCAAAAAACATACATGTTTTGCTATTTTAAGAAGACAGACCCATAAAATTACATCAACGTAGTAAAATGGCTAATAAATTAATGTTTAGTGCTTTGAGAGACTAATAGGTGCATTCAAATGTCAAACATTTGTCTGCCATGCTAATTTCAACCTTGACCAATCAATTCTTATTTTCACACACACATAAATCACGTCTTTATCCCTTACGGGGCAGACAGGGCCTAAGATAACAAGTAACTGTGGGTCCCACAGAAAAACAGCGTGGCGGCTTGTCGCAACATTATGCTGAGTGGGGTCCATTTTACACCATATCGGTACTTCCTCCTTAGTATATTGTATTTCTCCTTATTTTATATCTACGTGTATCGAATGTGTGTAAATAAATGTTTCTCTTTCTTTCTTTCTTTCTAAAAATTCTTGATTCATTTGTTAGTACCAAAACTATACTCCGAACTTAGAAATCCGAAGCCCGTATCCCGCCATTTCGCTTACACTAATTGGCATTAATAGGCGAGTGAGGGAGACGGTACGAGCCTGGAATTAGGTACCTAGTACCCCTTTATCCTCTTAAAGCTTTCAGCGTTTCATCCTTTGACAACATACTTGGTGATTGCGTAACTCCGTAACGAGCAGCAAAATCTCGTTAAAACTTGAACCCGTGAACTGCAGGTATTATGGAGCTTAAATGGTTGTGTAACATTGGATACAGCTTTCAGGCAAGCTTTTCCGAATTGATCAACTTTTTTTTAATGGGACCAGATAACGGGGTCTACATAACACCCTCTTTTTGCGTATAGAGTTAAACAGAGTTACGGCAAGTGATCTTTATGGCTAACAGTTTAATGTCAAACTACAGGGAACCATGCAAGTATGCTAGCATAAATAAATAAAACAAATAAATATCTTGGGACAAATTACACCAATTGACCCGGCCCCAAACTAAGCAAAGCTTGTACTATGGGTACCAGGCAACGGATAAACATAGTTATATAATGTAGATAAATACATACTTAAATACATACAACACCCATGACTCGGGCACAAACATTCGTATTCACCATACAACTGTCTGTCCCTACCGGGATTCGAACCCAGGACCTCTAGCTTCATAGTCAGGGTCACTAACCACTAGGCTATCCGGTCGTCAAAGCAGGAAAGTAGAATAAATGCAGTAGAACGAACCGCAGCTCTTGACGACACGCGGAGGTGACCCGACTCGCACCCCCTGAACGGGTGCGTAACGATGGCTATAAAATTTTTTGGTAGGTATAATATTAGTAGCAATAACGCTCATTTGATATAATTATTAAATCATATAACAACACTTAATATATTTACATATGACATAATTATCATTTCTTATAATGATCATTTGATATAATATCATTTAATATAACATTCTTTAAGTATAATGCTTATTTCCTATAATGAACTTATGGTATAACGTTATTTTTATTAATCACAAAACGAACTGCTATCAAAAAGTAGGTTAGGTTAGGTTTGAACTGCGTTGTTATATATTATGATTTGTATATAAAATGAGCGATATACCATATAATCGTTATAAGAAATAAGCGTTATACCGAACGATAAATATACGAAATAAATGTATATATTTCAAAATTATATCAAACGTTTATTATACACAATGAGTGATTATACCCTTTGAAATTATATCAAATGTTGATATATCGATAGAAAATATATTAAATATTTTTATATCGATCATTACACCCCCCCCCCCCCTGAACTGAGTCGGATTCAATTGATAAAATGTCGTCTCAAGGTCATATCACAATTCCACCCAAAGAGTCAAGGACTGAACCTTTAGCGTAACAAGTGTGTTACAAAGAATCTTGTTACAGTATATTTTCAATGACTATGTGACCGTGATGAAAGGCCCTTAGAAAGTAAATAAATTCACGTTAGAAATGCTTTTCATTGCTTTTGTGCAAACAGTTACGCGACACCCTACTGAAGTTTAACAATTCTGTTTTATTCTGTCTGTGTGTTCTGCCATGCTGGTCTGGGAGTAAAGGAAATACATAGAATGTACCAGTTGCTTCTCTTCCCGCGCTGATGGTACAAACCCATCCACGGATTGGGCGAGCCTTAGGAATCATGTTATAGGCGATGCGGCTGGCAACCCATCACTATTGTATTTGTCTTGTTTATTTTGCACAATAAAGAGTTTACATACATACATACATACTATTTTGATTGCCCTTTCCAGCTATACGCCTTTAATCATGCTAAACGTGGCCTTAAGGTTTTGTTACATTAGGCTCAGTCTACCTCGTAAGGGATAAATACGTGATATATGTATGTTTTATTATCACTTACATGATTTAACTGTAATGCAGATAACTATGCCTGTAACATTTCTTGAATTATAATATTTTTTTTATTATACTATAAAGTATCCAAAGAAATACGTACACACATACATAAATCACGACTTTATCTCTTACGGTGTAGACAGAGCCTAAGGTAACAAGTCCTAAAGACCACGTTTAGTATGATTGTGGGCGTATCGATGGAAAGGGGAATCAAAACAGTGATGGGTTGCTAGCCGCATCGCCTATAACATGATCCCTAAGATTTTCGCCGAATCCCTCGATGGGCTTTTATCATCTGCGCGAAAAGAGCAGCAACTGGTACATTCTATGTTTCTTTGCTCCCAGACCAGCATGGAAGAATAACTTATACTTAATCTAATCTAATCTACTTTCATCTTCCAGTTTAATGTTAGGACAAATCGTATTCTCTTTGCTTCTGATCAAATCCTTTTTTGTATGGCCTTCTTATTTTTCATTGCTTCTCACATTTATTTTATCTTAAATATTATGTTATGTGTATATGTATCTATTATTTTATTTTATTTATTTAGCTATGTATTATTTATGTTGATATTGTTGTTTTTATTATCCCTGCGTTTATCCTTTCTATTTATTTCCGCCACCTACTTAAACTGTCTCCAACTTATTGCTCGTATTGGTTGTCTGGAAGAGATAGCTATTAAGCGATAAGACCGCCTATTGTCTACTTTGTCCTTTGTTTCTGTATTGTTTTGTACTGATTTGTGGTGTTCAATAAAGAGTATTTGTATTGTATTGTATCTTTTCCAGTCAGCAGTCCACCGCGCTCGCGACTGGAGCTTCATTGAGCAGAAGACCCTCTCGATGGCCCTGGCGATGTTCGGCCAGCACATGGCGGTCTCCAAGTTGGCCAGGGAGCTCCTCTTCGACGGCTATGACGACGCCATCCTGGACGTGGCCAAGAGTTTGCCGGCCAGCACCACGGGTGGCGCGCCGCCGGTCGACAAGTTCGGGCTGTTCTTTGAAGTATGTATTTGTTTTACATGTCACGTCTCTCTATAGGGGTAGGCTCTATAGGGGGGGGCGCTAAATCCTTACCCATATTTAAATCTATGTTGAAGGAGCACTATCTGTCATCTTGTAGCTGGCTTTTTTTTAGGTATGTGTGTATGTGTCTATTTATATCTCCATTTATTATATTTATAATAAATGGAGATATACATTTGTGTGTTTCATGTATAATATATTATGTATTTCAATACTTAGGATATTAATATTATATATTCTAAATTGCACCACCTGCTCAGATCTGTTCTGTTCTCCAGTCCATTATGGTTGCCTGGAAGAGATCGCTCTGTAGCGATAAAGCCGCCTATTGTTACCTTGTAATATTCTGTATACCTTTTTTCTGTTTTGGTTGTTATATGTGGTGTTCAATAAAGAGTTATTGTATTGTATTGTAGGCAAAGGCTATAGTTACACAAACGGATAAGAAAGAAAGAAAGAAAATACATTTATTTGACGCATAGGACAACAACAGCCCCAACTAAAAATAAACAAAACAAAAAAGGAAAAATAACAATTAGTGTGTCGCTGTCCAACGTCAAAAAGGTTGCGGCTCAGCATAATGCTGCGGGAGTCGCAACGCTGGTTTTCTGCCGCAACACTTTTGAGTGACGATAACGACGGAAAATCTACTATAAAGTAATATTAACATGGCGCGTACTACATAAACTAAACCTACGCCGTTATCGTGGCTTCAACCAAGTTTCAAGTCAATCCGAACACTGAAAGTCGGTTAGATCTCAATTACAAGATTGGATAACTCACGTACAAAAGTTTATCAAGTGACGTTAGGTAGTGACTTCTGCGCCCGAGGCAAGAATATAGCAATACAGCATACACATACACAAATCACGTCTTTATCCCTTACGGAGTAGACGGAGCCCTTTTTTTTGTGCGATGGGAAAATGCTTTACGCATACGACCGCGCCGTGGGGACGACGCGGAAGTTATGTGGGACTCTCCTTCCCGGCCTTATTTACGGCGTTTTTATAGCTTATAGATGACTATAAATAATTGTCGAAAAACCTAGTGCCGCTTTAAAGTGGTGCCCAAAGTTAGTGCATTTTTTTTCAATGTATGAGAAAAAATCTGTACCGCTCAGAAATGACGGCATAGCGCTCAGAGTTATTTTATTATATAGTAACAGCCTTCTAAGCTTCATTCACGCTGGTTCATTTCACATGTTTTTTTCCAGGGGCTTGTAGTATGTTTTCTTTTTTTGTTATACCTTGTTTATTTTCTATAAAACTGTGTGTATTATCTTATATTTGTGTGTCTTGCAAAAAGGAATAAATGTCTTCTTTCTTTCTTTCTTTCTTTCTTTATACGTAAGTTTTTATAGTAATTGAGGAAAGGATGATTTTCAATTCTCTGAATTGGAAAGACAAAAACAAGCTACGTTTGGTTACGTTGCTAAACAAACTACAAATTTGGGGCAGCTAAGGTTAAGGCGTATCAAGATCCAATATTTACTTAACTCTATACTAATACAACACAACACTTGTACCAATATTAACAAGGATATAACTTACGACGGCATTGCAATACCGATCAATATTAGAAAAATGTCTAAAACACACATATTATATAAACCACCTCTTTATTTTATTTTATTTTATTTATTGGGGAAAAAAACAGATGCCGACACAATATTCAGAACGTAGTGCAGTAAACATAGCCTGCACCCTAAACCAATTCCCACCAAGAGTTTGTGGTAGATGTGGCAACGAATCGAACAATGGGCATGAGCATGTTACCGAACCCAAACCAAAATAACCTTACTCAAAAAATCCATTACTGGGTAGACATAGACAGAGCCTAAGGTAAGAAGACCTATAAGCCACGTTTAGCATGATTGTGGGCGTACAGGTGGAAAGGGGAATCAAAATAGTGATGTATGTATGTCTAAAAAGCGTGTCGTATTTCCAGAGAAACAACTCGATCTACACTGACGGCTATATGGAGGTGACGACGGGCTTGAGAAGCGGCACTCTTCCCGGGCAAGTTCTGCGCTGGAACCACGAGGACCACCTGCCCTTCTATACCGGGGAGTGCTCTCAGGTAAACAGTAATCCTTACTAATGTAGTTCTTTCATGCTTGTCTGGGAGTAAAGAAAAATTACAGAATTTACCAGTTGCTTCTCTTAAGAGAGAGAGATAAGAGATAAGAGAAACAGGAAAATGCGTTCCGTAGTATCTGAGTTTATCGCTAACAGACAGAAGACAGACAGACAAACAGACAGACGGAGAATTTTTATATGGCGCGTCACAGGGGCGCGGTAGGACGACAAAGGGAACCGAGAGAGGTGCGGGCGGGTAGTGCGCCTGCCGCCCGCACCTCTCTCGGCCCCCGCGGTCGTCCCACCTGGCGACCCTGCACCGCGCGGGCGACAACTTATTTAAGCGGCCGGTCTATACGTCAATATTGTGCCATACCCGCTTTCACTCCCACACACACTTCGACACGTATGCAGACACGCGTTTACCACAAATAAGGCTGACTCGCCGTCGTGAATTACAAGGGCTATACAACCACAATCCGTGAGCTCTAAGAATGCCATGCGGGTGTGCTGTCTCACTCGGCCGATCCAAGTATCCCATAAGAGTAAGCAAGATAAACCCTAACGGCTCAGCTACGACATCGGGCTGCGCCGCTCGCCGCTGCCGCCACCGCCTGATGTCGTGGCCGAGCCGTAATATCATTCTTCTTCTTCTTCTTCTGTCCTTAATGGCGGCCGTAAGGCTTGGGCCAATGTCAGTGTGGTAAAAATATAATTCAAAAATCTTGTGACAAAAATGTCGGCAACGTTGTACGGTAATGGTCAATCAAAGACCCCACTCCCCCCCTATCGGGCTCTTAGCCAACGGATAACGATATCCCTCGGAGACCGCCAGGAAATCATTAACCGGTGCCCAGGGTGCACCGGAACAAGCACTGCACTTCCCCTCGGACGGATCCAAAAACGAACCCCAGCTCTTGATCACACGCGGAGGTTACCCGACTCGCACCCCCCGTAATATCATTCTAAGAGCTCTTGGTTGTGTAGTGGTCTAACAGTAATGACAGTTGTCAGGCAGCGCCGGGGAGTTCATGCCACGCGATCTGACGGAGCACTCGACGCTGGCGGTGTTCGTGCCGGACCTGTGCCGCGTGCTGCGCCTGACCCACCAGCGCAGCGGATATATCTCCGGGCTGCCCTACCACCGCTACGCGTTCGCGCCGGAGAGCTTCGACAATTGTGAGGTTCACGTTTTGACTATCCTTCCTACGATTAAGTGCGTCAATCTATTCATTTAATCCAAAATCATATTACTCTGTGCCTTTACCGCTCTGGGGGGTTACCAGGACCATGACGTCTTAAAGCGGTTCAATTGCGAACCAGTCCAGGTTTTAGCTGTCAATTTTAGTATGGATCTGAAACCTAAACTGAATCGGAATTGATCTCCAGCATTAACTTGAGCGCCTTCCTTCTATTATCATGATTTTAAGATCCCTCTCCTGAGGCTTAAATCCAAAATTTACGGTCTTCAAATTTTTTCTGGCGATAAAATTGGAATTTCATCGTCACCACGCCGCCCTTTGTTCTACAACAGTGCTTCTGCAGCATATCTAGCCTCGTACCGTGAGGTTACGGCCGGCTCTCATCAGCGGTGTTCCCAAAATAATATACCTACTGTTCTCTTAAAAGCTGGCAACGGACCAACCATCCTAGGACTTGCTGGTTCTAAGGTGCTCGCTCGTTTGCTTCCGTCTTCCCAAAAAACATAGGTATTAACGATACCTTTTTCGTTCTTTCAGCGTCATCGTCCCACAAGAACTCCTGCTTCTGCAACGGCGAGTGCATTTGGGGTGGTGTGATGAACGTGTCAGCCTGTCGCTTTGGGTCGCCGTCTTTCATCTCCCTCCCGCACTTCCTGCACGGCGACTCAGCTCTTGGGGCAGCTGTGACTGGCCTGCAGCCTGATGAGGAGAAGCATTCGTTCTTCTTCTCTGTGGAGCCTGTAAGTTTGTCTAGCGTGTAACCTAACAATCGTGACCCACGTTTTGGCCCAATCGAGTCTGAGGGATACCTTCCAAAACTTCTGGGGCCTTAGGCGTCTTAATGCGATTCAATTCCGACTCAGTTCAGGTTACCCGTCATTTTTAGTTCGGATCTGACAGCGAGCGGACCTAAACTGAATCGGAGTTGAATCGCATTAAGACGTCATGGTAACCCCCTGTTCCGTAATATTCTGATGAACATAACCATCTGTAGACTGTAGAAATTAATATATAAAACAATTTACATTAAATTTCAAAATTCAACACGCAGCGCTGACCAGACCAATGTCACGACAGTCTTTTTGTTTTTGTTTTCTTTTAGCGCTGCGTGCAATTGACTTTATTTGTGGCCAGTGTCAAATATAATGTTTTAATAATAAAGGTAGCTGCCTAAATAGGTGCGTCGCCTACACCATTTATTAAACTAAGTTGAGTTAAGAGAGTTATGATTTTTAAAGATTTGGCCTTTCTTTTCAGAAACTTGGTGTTCCATTGGAAGTCGGTGGGAGGTTTCAACTCAATATATTAATAGAGCCCACGCCACATATAGCGTAAGTTCCTTTGTTTGTTTTATCCTGTAGAAAAATGCGTCCATGCTAGCCTGTAAGTAAAGAAAAAACACAGAATGCACCAGTTGCTTCTCTTCCCGCGCAGTTCGTAAAAGCCCGAGGGAATGGGCATAGGAATGTGTTAGACGATGCGGCTAACAACCCATCACTATTTTGATTCCCCTTTCCACCTATACGCCCACAACCATGCTAAACGTGGCCTTTAGGTCGTGTTACCTTAGGCCCTGTCTACCCCGTAAGGGATAAAGACGTGATTTATATGTGTGTGTGTGTGTGTGTGTGTGTGTCGACCCACTCTATCATATGCACGCCTGTGGTATCATAAATCATATCACAAAGGCAGCGTCTGTATCCATATTATATTTTTTCTTTGCTCCCTTTTTAGCCCTATAGGCTGGCAATGCATTTGTAATCCTTTAGTGTCGCGGGTGTCCATGGGTAGTGAATTAGCATCAGGTGACCTACTTCCTCGTTTGCTTATCGCACCCTTTATCTAACTTCAAAATTGTATCATTGCAGATTATATGAGAATGTGCCAAAAATGCTCTTCCCTATAATGTGGGTGGACCAGAACGTTCGGACAGACGAAAGCATAATCAGTGATCTTCGCTACGCGCGCGCCATTTTGGATTGGGGCGCCACGGTGTGCGCGTGCGCGGCGCTCCTGCTCCTCGTCCTAGTTGCCATGGCAACGTGCTGCCTCAAGAAACACAAATACTCACCACCGTTGGACATAGGAATTATGAACGAGAAGCCGAAAGACGAGGCGGAGATAAAACTGAATCCCATGTGATTTATCTTAAGACTGGATTACCAATATTGCCATAAAGTGACGCGCAAGGCGAATTAGTGACTTATAAGTGATAGACTTGGATCTTGCCGAATTTACGTCAGACACTTCGTGAATTTAGACAAATTAGTTGAACTCTTGTGGCGCCTTTTCCCGAACTTGTTTAAATCAAACGACGTAAGTCGGACGTTTGTCTCTTACGTATTGATGTGGTTAAAAAGGGATGCACAAAGCATCTCGAGGGCAAGGTTGCAAAACTGAAACAAGAGAAACGCTTAGGATTAGAAGGAATGGAGCAAACAAGAATTTAGGTGATTCAGAACAAATGGAACGCGTAGGTTTACGATAGATCTTGCTTGTTTGTTACATTTTTACGACTGTTGTTTATATTTTATTGTACCAAAGATATTATCTATGCAAGAATGTCATGAGATTTTTATATGAATTGTGAAAATTACTTCAAACCACTAGGAAACTGAAATCTATTATACAGCAAACGTTGGATATTCGTTTGCAATTATGTAAAATTCAAAATTACTAAACTGAGAACAATTCCATAATCTGGCAACGGTTATCTAGGAGCCAAAGATATTGGAGCTTCTAGGTAGATGTAATAATATTTTTTGACTAGCTCAGATTAATTAGAGCTGTAATTTTTTTGCTACTCTTTTTAAATTCAGTACAATTTTTCACCATTTTCGAGTGGTATTTGCTTTTAATAATCGAGTCCCAGATCAAAGTTACGTCACTCCGGTACTACAGTTGCATTACCCCTAATAACACAACTAAAACACTACTATAACTCCTTTAAACAGCAACGTCAACCAAAGGCAGAGTAGTAAGCCCACTTAAGAGTTGTAGTAGCTGTATAGTTAGCTACACAGCTCTAATACGTAAATAGTACAGGTGAAAAACTTAAGTAACTAAATGACTTGTTGTGTGTAGTAGTGTACAGAACTGATATGGGACTTAAGTCATTTTTCTACACATGACTCACACATACAACAGGTCAGTTACTTGAATTTTCCACCTATATACCTACTGCTTAAAGCGTAAACGACGACCGTTAACCCCCTGTTATACAACCTTTTTGTGTTACTTGGGTTACTTATCTTTGATCTGAGGCCATGAACTGTTAGTAGCGCCATAGGCAGTTAACATCAGTATTGTAATCCTTTTGGTTTTGGAAGTTAATTTTCATGATTGTATCCTTAGATTAGCAATTACTAGACGGGTTGTCGTTCAAAATTGTCGCAGGATATAGCGCCTCACTGCGGGGTCTGGTATGGTTTTGGATTGTTTTTAGCTAACACTAATGCTTGTTGTGTTACAAAGGAGCTAAAGAAGATTCGGTTTTTGAAATTTGTAAGGCCTTTGCTAGGTGTTACAGTTGTTGTTGAGTTGAGATATAAGCTACTGTGGCGCTATTGTGTCGTTACGTGTATTGTGCAGGCGTAATGTTTCCTAATTCAAAAGGGCGCATGTCCCAAAAAATTAGACACCAATCTATTATGGGTTTTCTTAATAACTATATAAGATCTTAGTATACTTTCAAATTAATCAAGAATTTTACTTCTTGATTTTTTATGTTTACTTTTACGGTTTTACCCGTTAGAAATTAAATTTTTAAACAACACTAAAAATTAGAACACAGAAAAATCCGTAAAGTATTGCCTGCTTTGGGCGGTGTAGCGGTAGCACGCGTCACGAAACGACGAGGATCCAGGTTCGATTCCCGGCCATAGCTTTACTTTTCGGATTTTTCTGTTCTAATTTTCAGTGTTGTTTAGAAATTTAAGATCTTATAGTAACTCAGCTTTTTTTCATATGTCCTAATATAGTAGATTAATGTCAAATCTGACCAAAAATGTAAAAAAAATAGTTGTTTTTTGGACATGCGTCCTTTTGCATTAGGACGGCAGTATATCTATATCTTTGATTTTGTATGAGACCCGATATCTTTAGTTATTGTTAATTTAAGAATATTGAACTGTCAAAGAAATTAACTGGTGACCCATTTTGGAACCGTTTCACAGTAAATGTTGCAGTGAGGTTACATTGCATGAAAATGAAAATGAAAATGAAAATTTATTTTTGCAAATTGGCCGCCAAGGGCTCTTTTACATGTCTTTTTGAAACTACCAGCATTGGATTGCCAAGCAAAATCCTGTGGCATTTGCTGTAAGAACGTTCTAGAGTGGTGCAAGAATCAATTTGTTTGATAGTGTACAGTACCCGGCCAAAGATTGCACATCGGTCCTCGGCTTATTTCGGTTTTGTAGAGCGTTGCGCTCTAACTTACGAGTCGCCAGTTGTCTCTTTCTAAAGACCGAAGTGCCATCTTTACGGAAGAACAGAAGCATGACAATGTTTTAGTTGACAAATATATCTAGTTGTTGTTTTAATTTAATTTTAAGTTATTATAATTTATATTATTTGAACAAATGCAGAAATAAAACTGGCGATTTGTGTCGAACGTTTCTTTTTTACTAGCTTTTATTTAATTCCACGTGTCTCTGTAATCAAATCATGCAAGTGAATTTTGACACACTTCCAATGCCTTACCATGAAGTCTTAACGCGATCCAATTCAGACTCAGTTCACGTTTTAGCTGTCATTTTTAGTATGGATCTGACGGCGAGCGAACCTAAAGGGGGTTACCATGACGTCTTAATGCAGTGGTTCTTAACCGGTGGTCCGCGGACCACTGGCGGTCCCTGGAAGCATCCAAAGTGGTACGTGGGGCCAATCAAATAAATTAATTAGATAAGTAAAAAATAAATAAATTAGATAATTCCGTCCATCGGGACCGATCGAAGCCATACGTTAGATATTATGTAGTTACTAGGTGGTCCATGGCAAGACAGAAATTTTGATAAATGGTCCCTCATGTCTAAAAGGTTAAGAACCAATGTCTTAATGCGATGCAATTCCGACTCAGTTGTCTAACTCGCTCGCAACCTAAACTGAATCGGAATTAAATCGCAAGACGTCAGGGTAGTCACATAGTCATTCAATTGTCACATAGTCCGTCCAGAAATCATGATTTGGCCTACTTTTGACCCCCCTTGGTAATATTTGGTGATTGTAACGCTACCCCCCTCCCCCCATTCAAGATCACGTGTATTTTTCGGTCTTAATATGATGAATTAAGTTAGTTAATTAAAAAAACAGCAATAACTTGATTTTTTTGTTATTTTTTGACTTTACTGCTGTGTAAAAAAATTACACGTGATTTGTTCTCAAACACCCCCCTCCCCCATCGTGATCATTCGTGATAATTTGCGGGTAGTGCGCCTGCCGCCCGCACCTCTCTCGGCCCCCTTTGTCGTCCCACCCCGCGCCCCTGCACCGCGCGGGCGAGGACTCATTTAAGCGGCTGGTCTATAACTTGTATAATACGCCTAATTTCAAAAAAGTATAAATGGGCCTGCTACTAATTATAATTATACAAAATGTCAAAAAAATGAATGGAGTGATGCACCTATTGTGGCTCTCAGTATTTGTAATCTTTAAACCCACTCGTCCGTCCCTAATATAGCTAATCACTCCACTCAAAGGTTGACTGGAAGAGATTCCTTAGTGAGATAAGGGCGGCTTTTGTGTATCTCAGTGTTTGTCAACTGTATTTGTTTAATGTTTATTTTGCACAATAAAGAGTTTACATACATAACTACATACATGTACAAAATTATGATATTTCGTATGCCCTGTGCCGTGATAGTTTTCCATGAACATTGTTAGCGCCTGATATTAAATTCTCAAGATAGTTACGTAAATAACATTGCTATTTATTAGTAATAGGATACAAAATGGAATTAAAAACTAAACTAAAACTAATCTTAAAATAAAATAATTAAAAAAGGAGGGGCCCCCGTGGCATAGTTCCGCAGACGCTGGCAGCATTCCCCCTTTAGACAGCGATACTAATAAGCTGTCCAAGGAAGCTGCCAGCTCTGCGGTCACCCGTAGCGTCTATTAGCCTCTTCGACATATCTCTGAAGAGGCTAATAGCGCCAGGACCCCACGGACATTGCTATTATAAAATACTAGGCGTATTTCGACTTATCAATTCAAAATATATTTTATAAATTGGCCGCCAAGGGCTCTTTTACATGTCTTTTTTGAAACTAACAGCGCATTCGGAAAGACCATCATTGCCAAGAAGAATGCGCCGCAAGAAACTTGGCAGAAAGTCATTTTTCAAAATAAATTACATAAGCTTAGTTACCCAGAACAATACTTAAATTAAATACATTTTTATAAAAGGGATGTATAAGGTCCCCGAGCCTTCAATTATATTAGTCTATAATAAAGATGTATAAACTCTGTAAGTAAAACAAAGTAGATATATGGAAAAAAAGAAAGAGGTATATTTTCGTTATATCCCCCATTCACAAAGATGGTGATAAAACGTTGCCTTCCAATTACAGACCTATTACTCTACTAAGTGTACGCTCAAAATTACTGGAAAAAGTTGTAAATACTCGCCTTGTAAAATATCTTGAAAGCCATTCTCTCATCTCTGACTTCCAATTTGAATTTAGGCAGAAGAAATCAACTGAAGATGCCGTTGTGCTTTTAACATCATTAGTTGCTAAATATTTAGACATGAATAAATATGGCCTCGGAGTCTATTTAGATCTAGCTTTCGATACTGTCTCGGTTCCTTTATTAATGAAAACGCTGTATAATATGGGCATTAGAGGTGTTTCCTACGATTGGTTTCATAGTTATCTAACTGATCGTCGCCATTGTGTCAGGGTAGGTTCTTCTTTGAGTGAACATCTTCCAGTGCTCTATGGAGTTCCGCAGGGCAGTATACTGGGCCCCACTTTCTTTTTAATTTACATTAATGACATCCTTAAAATGCCCCTACTGGGAGCTGACATAATTTGTTATGCAGATGACACGGTTGTTGTTTTCCATGGCAATTCCTGGGACGATGCACACAATACAGCCGAAATAGGATTGACTAAATTGACAAACTGGCTGACTGGTTTTTTTTTAATTTTAAACAAAAATAAAACCAAGTCTGCTGAACAGCATAAACGTCAATCAATGTAATGCTTGCATTTGAAAGATCAACTGAGTTCCGTTGTGCAGCTAACAGCTCTTAATCAAATACACGAGAGTTGTTGTAATGGATAAAGCCGTATATACATTCATTTTACTGCATTATTAAAACCATGTGTCCACCATATTTTATAAATATTTTATAACCAAAAAATATTATCATTCGGACCTATTTATAAAATAAATAGACTGTATAATAATTATATAATGTTATTTAATACTGCCCTACCACTACTATTACGTTAATTATGCAAAATTCATTCCATAATACATAACATGCTATATCAAAACTACAAAATATCAAAGGCGCGTGAACATTTTAAATGGAACTTGTACAGAGATGTACAGTAAACTACATTGCGCAGTAATAATTGAAGGCATGAAATAACAAAAG
This sequence comes from Pandemis cinnamomeana, assembly GCA_932294345.1. NCBI lineage: Eukaryota > Metazoa > Arthropoda > Insecta > Lepidoptera > Tortricidae > Pandemis > Pandemis cinnamomeana. The sequence continues at coordinate 14,296,239 of OW028710.1, read as the reverse complement.
AGTCAAAAACTTATATACCTACTACCCACGCACTATTATAAAACTCGCTCAGTAAATTGCTCTAAAGCCGTATAATTTGTGCCCAAATAAGCATTACAGTAGCCGTATAAACGTTTGTAATGCTACTATATTACTAATTCAAAATGCGAAGAGGCTACAGAAATGCTGTAAGTCGGCCGTTATACTGCTTTGATGTGTTACTTGGGCGTGAATTAAAAAGCAGTTCTTTTTCATTCCACTCATTTTCACCATACCTATCTGTGGGAGAGATCTCAAACAAAATTATTCTAGATCAGACATTACGATGTCGGCGTCTTTTTTAAATAGCTCGGCCGCGCTTCACACATTATCTAGTATTAAATACCTCCGAATGACAGTGCCAGGTTTAAATTGGCTTTATAAAAAATAATTTCTCATCTCAGCTGCAGCAGCTCAAACAGGCGGGGTTTGCTCATTCCAGAGTGTGAGCAAAACTCGATTTTACTTCGAGCGTAAGACAAACACACACACACACAAATCACGTCTTTATCCCTTACGGGGTAGACAGAGCCTAAGGTAACAGGTACCTACAGGCCACATTTAACAAGATTGTGGGCATATAAGTGGAAAATGGAATCAAAATAGTGATGGGTTGCTAGCCTCATCGCCTATAACATGATTCCTATGATTTTCGCCCATTCCCTCGATGGGCTTTTACCATCCGCGCAGAGGTAGAGAAGCAACTGGTACATTCTATGTTTTTTCTTTACTCCCAGACCAGCATGGAAGCATTTTTCTACAGGATGCTACATATAAGGCAAAATTATCCTATTTTTTTCATTCCTTTTCCGTTACATTTCCATAGACACTTGAATGAGAGTAACAAAATGGAAAGTTAAAAACTTTGGGACACTGCCTTATACCAAAATCAATAGTGCTCGTAATTCTGAGCAGAGCTGCTATCGAAGTTGCATAATTTGAGAAAAAGGGTAAGTGGATTTCTTCCATGCTGGTCTGGAAGTAAAGAAACAACAGAATGCACCAGTCGCTTCTCTTCCCGCGCTGATGGGAATGGGTGAAAATCTTAGGAATCATGTTATAGGCGATGACGCTCGCAACCCATCACTATTTTAATTCCCCTTTCCACCTAACATGCTAAACGAGGCCTTGAGGTCTTGATACCGTAGCTTTGCCGTAGCTATGTATTATATTTAAGTTGGTATTGTTGTTTTTATTATCCCTGCGTTTATCCTGTCTATTTGTTTCCGCCACCTACTTAAACTGTCTCCAACTTATTTCTCTTATTGGTTGTCTGAAGAGATCGCTACTAAGCGATAAGACCGCATATTGTCTACTTTGTTCTTTGATTCTGTATTGTTTTGTACTGATTTGTGGTGTTCAATAAGACCGCTTGTAGACGTCCGTTTTTTTCACCGGATAACGGACCGTGTTTTTTTGCCAGATTCACGGTGGTGTATGAATTATAATGAATGTGTACATGCACCGGACATCGGTCCGGCGAACAATTTACGCCGGATGCACCACCGCTTCCCCTCGGCGCGACGGACACCGGTCCGGTGTAAGAAAAAAACGGACGTCTACAAGCGCTCTGAAGAGTATTTGTATTGTATTGTATTGTCTTTACCCCGTAAGAGATAGACGTGATTTATGTATGTATGGGTTTATTTAAAGAAACTGTGGTAACGTTGAAGCTATGTGGCTGACGGCTAACAGCGTTGGCCTCGAACGTGTGCAGCATAGTTAAGGGTGACAGGAACTCAGTTTACAATGATACATGCACCTATTCTTCTCTCATCTGCTCTGTAGGTACTATTCTAGTAAGAAAACGAACTTGCGTTGTGTCTGTTCGTCAATCGGTTTTAAACATTCTGCGGGTATTTTCGGCTCGAAAGGCACCACCTGCTATGGATGCAGGGGTATAGCACGCGTCACTGAATGACGAGGGTCCGAGTTCGATTCCCGGCCATAGTTTTGCTTTTCGGATTTTTCTGTGTTCTAATTTTCAGTTTTGTTTAGAAATTTCGAGAGTAAAGCTCAGCGCCTTACCAAGACGGTTCGCTCGCTGTCAGATCCATACTAAAAATGACATGGTAAGGTCCCTGCGCGTTTAGCATGAGAGCACAGAAGAGATTTCTCGTCTTTTTCTCACTGTTCGTTTTAGAAAGAGACAAGCAGTCGATCTCGCGTGCGACGCTCTCAAATTTTGAGCATATTTTTTGGATACATGTTTTGACTTCTAACGAAATAAAGAATAATTAAGTGTATCTATAAATTAGTTTCTTACACACACACACACACACACACACACACACACACACACACACACACACACACACACACAAATCACGTCTATATCCCTTACGGGGTAGATAGAGCCTGAGGTAACAAAACTTGAAGGCCACGTGTAGCGTGATTGTAGGCGTACCTACCTATGGGTGGAAAAAGGAATCAAAATAGTGATGGGTTGCTAGCCGCATCGCCTATAACATGATTCCTTAGAATTTCGCCCATTCCCTTGATGGGCTTTTAACATCTGCGCGGGACGAGAAGCAACTGGTACATTCTATGTTTTTCCTCTCCCAGACCAGCATGGAAGTAGTAGTTTCTTTGTTGACAATTAATAATTACACTTCTGTCGATATCCAGGCTCTTACAGCGTATCATTTATCTGAACTCTATATCAGTCGAGATCGAGATCAGTTTGTAAATACCCTCTTCAATTGATAGATGACATGTTAGATACAAATCCAAATACACGATAAAAGATATGTTGCTTCCTTTGTACGCTAAAACATGAAGAGTTATAGGAGAATGTTAAAAGATTGAGCCATTCTAATTCACTGTAGCTACGGACGCAGTTGTTTAACAGCGTTTGTGAGCGCTTGGGTAACAAAGACAAATAGAAAAAATAAAAGGGAAAAATAAAATCGAAGAGAGACAGGACAAGGAGCAAAGAGACGGCAGATAGCGCGTTTCCCCCAGTCCTTGGTCAATCTCGGAGCACATCCATCGCAATCAACTTGTCACACCGCAATTGGACAATTTAGCAATCAGGTACCACAGCTCCAGCGTTATTGCAAGACCACTCCGCGGCGAGACGACACCCCCATAACATGAAAAAATAAGAAACCCGTCAACTACATTCAGCGAAAATGTTTCTGCAACTTCTATTCTTACTGGCATTCTCAGGTTAGTCCTAGTTTAACTGTAATAAATGAAAAATTAAAAAGAAAACGCGATATTAAGCGATAAGTTTGTTCTTTGATTCTTTATTGTTTTGTACTGATTTGTGGTGTTCAATAAAGACTATTTGTATTGTATTGTATTGTTAACTTTGAAACGCGAATGCGCGCTGCATGAAATAATGAGAGAATCTGTCTGCGCAACCGTTTTAAACTGTTTTCATCTGAATCAATCGGTTTCGGTGTTTTAGGAAAACCGTTTTCGTTAACCTGATTAAGATGTGAACGGATTAACAAGTACAATATAAAATAGATTATAATAAACTCGCATACTAGCTTACAAAACAGTTTGAAGTTAACTGTTTTTCCAGATAATGGGCATAATAGGACATTGTTGGACGCTGGTAAGTATACATCTAATACCTCTTAGAGTAATTAATCTTTTAATTAATACATAATATTCCAGTCGACGGTAAACGGGGTAAGACCAACTTAAAATCGCGTTCGCAAAACCTTAAACTAATTGAGTTTTTGTAAAACTGCAGATGCTTCAATGAATTGTTTTCAAGTTTCGTTAAATTATTTCGTTAAATTCATAGTAACGTTTACCTACTAAATATAACAACTACTTTTTGGTTCACGCCTGAAGCAGATTTGCCGTAGTTTGAACCATCAGCACTCATTTAGTTTTCACTTGCGTTTTTTTATTTTTGTGAGGAAGTAAGTAGTTAAGTTAAGTTATCATTTGCAAAAATAAATTTTCATTTTCATTTTCATTGTTCGTTTTTCTGGAAGAATAGAAGCCGTCTAACCATCTACTTTCATCATTTATATTGTGAATTTTAGACATTGTTTTTAAAATTGTGATACCACAAGTACGTCACAGCTTGACGATGCAGGAATCAGATAGATTAGATAAATCCGGTTTGTACGAATGCGAATGCGGTGGAACGTGGGATACAAGAGTGACCCTCTGTCATCTCTATTTACGATTCTAAATTGCAGTGGCGTGGCGTCAATTATATCAGAACGCAAGCCGAAGGGAATTTAACTTGCCCTATCCTTTAATTCTGCACAATAAAAGTGCCCAACTGCCTTAAAATAAGCATGCCAGTGGGCATCGAGTTCTATGGACACCACGCCACTGCTAAATTGGTACCTAACTGTACTTTTTCGTGTCTTGGTTTATTTTAGGTTCGGATTTAGTCAACACCATAGAGCTAATTATACCACTTTAACAGTTAATTAACGAAGTTAAAAAGCTGCTTAATGGATTAACTTTTAAGTTAAATTCAAAAAAAATTAACGCTCTTATTTACTTCGGTTAATTTTAGCCCGTTACATTAGTCGTTTTAGTTAATAATATAACATTGCTATCTCATTCAGTGCTGCAGTAGAACGTCTTTTTTCTACGGGCAAAGATATTTTACGAACTATACGATCATGGGTGTAAATTTAATTTTTTTAATTTTTATGAAGGGCACCCGATGCAAAATTACGATTAATGGTAGCCTTATTATTTCTTCCTATCCCTATTTTATTATCGATATAAATAAATGTGTGTTTAATTATTCTTTCTCCTTATTTTTGTTTTTTTGGTTAACTTTTAACGTATAAGTTTAACTTACGTTAGCCGATCAAAAATTTAACGCTGTACGATTATCGAAGATAACTTTTTAACTGACGAATTAACCCCATTGCCCATCTATGCTTATAATTATTTATTCTTTTGATTTTTGCTTAGGCATACGGGTGTGAGTGAAATTATGATAATATATTTGCCATTAACCTCACGAACAAATAACAATTTATCAATTAACTTTCTAATGGAAAGGTTTTCTTAAAAATAATCTAGTTTTCACTTTCACTTGTCGACTTTCATGATTAGTCATTAGGTATATATTATATATTATATTTTACTGTACAGACGACGACTGTACGCGCTGACGACGTCCGCTCCGCTCGACACAGGACGAGAAGGATTTCGTTTCCGTTTGCAATTACCTGTTAAAGAACTGTTAAATTGAGATACCAGTTTGTGCGCATTTCGTTCGTTTTTCGTTTTTGAGGAACAAAATTAACCGGTTAAATTGAAAATCACGAAACAAGATAGAACGTGATCTTGTATGCTGTCTCTCTTATACAACTACTGAAGCGTCTGGAGTAATCCACAATGTTTCATTACTTAAATTACATACATACACACCGCCACGCCTCTTTCCCACAGGTGTAGGCAGAGACTACTTTATTCCACTTGCTACGATCCTGACATATTTCTTTCGCTTCATCCACACTCATCAATCCCTTCATACATGCTCGTCGGTTTCGGGTACTCCTGACCTGACCTTTTTCCAAAATTACACAACCTAAATTTCGCTGCTTGCAATTTGAATCGTTTTTCGGTGCGTTTAACCCGTATAATTCCGTTAACGCGAACGATAAAATTTGGTTCTCTATTTAACGGGAAGCAAGACCGTTTCGATTTTTTACGGCTCGTTCCATCAATTACCCGGTATATTATCGAACGCAAATTAACGATATTGGAACGATATTAACAGGTATATCAATACCGGTTCCGGTCCCTGGTTCGGAAATCGTTCTAAGCACCCAATTATCTCTTTCCGAAGACCGATGTCCATTCTTTATCGCCGGATACTGTTTTTTTCCCCCCTGACATTTCTCTACGCCCCCTGGGGGGACATGCCCCCCCGATCGGGTAGTCCCGGGTTAGAGAGTGTCACTGTAAGCTCAGACCATTTAAAAACTCCAGACAGAGTTCTGTGAATGGCCGAGTGAGGCCGGTTTGAACTACACCCACCGCGTGCGCATGCGTGTCTCAGCCAGTTTGCTTGGCAAGGCTGGGTTGCGATTGTGTCCGTGCAACTGTTCAAGAAATAAAATAATGATTGGCCTAGTCGACAAAGTAATACATACATACACATACACAAATCACGCCTTTGGTAAACAGAGCCTTAGGTACGGTACCTACAGGCCACATTTAGCAAAATTGTAGGCGGATAGGTGAAAAATGAAATCAAAACAGTGATGGGTTGCTAGCCTCATCGCCTATAACATGATTCCCATGAACTTCGCCCAGCCCTCGCGGCTTTTACCATCTGCGCGGGTAGAGAAGCAACTGGTATATTCTATGTTTTTTCTTTGCTCCCAGACCAGCATGGAAGATAGTAAAAGTAAGTAATACAAAATGTAAAAAATATAAACGAACTAAACACTAATGCCTTGAACACACGTATCGAGTACTGTGGCGAGACAGCAAATTGTTACTCGGTGAGTGGGTACTCAGCCTAGTAAAGAAAACCAGTAGGATTATTACCTAACTCGCTCGCAATCGCCATCGTGTTCATTTTGACAGTTCTTGTATTCTCCACGCCCCCTGGGGGGACATGCCCCCCCCCCCCCCGCCCGATCCCACACCCACCCACAATCTTGCTAAATGTGGCCTGTAGGTACCTGTTACCTTAGGCTCTGTCTACCCCGTAAGGGATAAAGACGTGATTTGTGTGTGTGTGTGTGTGTTGTATGAATGTGACAGCTAGCTGATTCCGATGCCAATTGTCAGCCCATACATGAACTGTCAAAATGAACACGATGACGATTGCGAGCGAGTTAGGTAATAAGCCTATACAGGTCCTCGCTTGGTCATTACCTGGGCCGAGTAGTCCGAGTACTCGTCACAAAGTACAGTCAGCGTCAAATAGTATGAAACATCCAAGGTGACCAAAAAGCTCCGCACACCTTACTATTTGAAAATGAAAATGAAAATGAAAATTTATTTTTGCAAATTGGCCGCCAAGGGCTCTTTTACATGTCTTTTTGAAACTACCAGCACATTCGGAAAGACCATCATTGCCAAGAAGAATGTGCCGCAAGAAACTTGGCAGAAAGCCATTTCTATGGTGTACCGAACTTATTGGCCGACTTGGATGCTTCAAACTATATGACGCTGACTCTACGATCCGAGCAATCTCTCGGCACTGAGGCCTTACCATGACATCTTAATGCGATTCAACTCCGACTCCGTTCAGGTTTCAACTGTCATTTTTAGTATGGATCTGACAGCGAGCGAACCTAAACTGAATCGCATTAAGAGCTCACGGTAACCCCGCTGCACTCGGTAGGTACGTGTGATCAAGGTATATCAAACAGTAAAGTGCCGAATTGGCATTGTTCATTTTTTTTAGTATGCTCCAATTCGAAAACCATTTCGAGGAAAACCATCAATTATCCGATTTATCTTGTCCGATTTCAAAAATACTTTATGATTGCAGATATTTTTGTAAAAGTACTTTGAACCTTTGTTTGACCGAACGACCCGGTTTTTAGACAGAATCCAGCATCGAATGTTTACCAAAAAAGTGAAAAAAAAAAGTTTAGCTATGGCAACTGTCACGACACGTGTCACTGTCAAATCGACAAAACCATAGACAAAGCCGTTTTTTTATAGCCAGCCAAACGAAGGCGATTGGGATTCTGTCTAAATTCACGAATTATCAAACAGCGAAAAAATATTTATTATTAATTAACAAAGCTACGTAAAGCATAATATTCAACGTAAAAGCATAATATTCAAATCAGTTGCTTGAAATAGTCCATTTTATCAAATAAATGTGTTAAAAGCACAGCTTAAAAAAATGAACAACGCCAATTCCGCCAAAAAGGTCACATTTACAAAGACGCTAGCCGATGAGCAAGGGGCAACAGCCCCCTGCCTTTGGCGACAGCCTTGATTCAGTATGAACACGCGTAAGCTAGTCCCAATCGGCTGCACTTCGCTGTTCGTAGCTCTCTTGGATTTTTGGTGTGAGACTTGTAAGCTGTTCACCCGGCAGGGGGCCGCGAGCGGCGCTGGCGCTGCGTGGGCGTCTGCTACCACTGCCAGCCGCCCACAGGGGTTAGAAATGTCTTTGAGCGCGCTTCCAACACCGGCTCCCAGTTCCCGCCTGGTAAATATTTGCACAATTATATGTGTGCTTGGTGTAAGTTTTCACACAAAACACGTCTAGGTAAACGTCTCAAGCAGTGGCGTAACTATAGGGTGGCAGGGGTGGCAAAATGCTTGGTTTAGAGCGCAGACGGGACGCTTATGCACTTCTTTATATTGAGGAAGCCCCATCTGACGAATTTGCCACGGGTCCCAGACGTTATAGTTACGCCACTGGTCTCAAGGTACTATGGAAAAATTTACAGCGCCACTAGCGGACGCGGCAGCCAACGGTTCTCAGTATTTGACGTTTTAACGCAAACGCGTTCGAGGCGTTTTTTGTTATCGACAACTTACATTAGGCATACAGAGCCTCTAGTGTAAGTTTTCGCATATAAAAACGTCTCGAACGCGCCACTTGCGGATCAAAACGGCAACAAACTGTTCTCATAGTATTTGACATTTTAACGCAAACGCGTTCGAGACGTGTTTTGTGACCGAAAACTTACACTAAGCATACTGAACAGGGGGGCTACTATAATTTGACTTTCGAAGTTCGTGTTGTACCGTCTCTCTCACACTTTAACTAATGACGGTTAGTGCGAGCAGAATGCACAAGGAATAGTATAAGGCCAGAGCCGAACAGCGGCAGAACAGTACGTAAATACCTGTAGAAGTCATAGAACATATGATTAGGCTAGGTTAGGTGTCTTGGAACTGTTTCACATCGTCTTTTAAACGTACCTCTTCATCTATACATACTTACATACACAAACCACGTCTATATCGGGGGGTTTACGGGGAGACAGAGCCTAAGGTAACAAGACCTAAAGGTCACGTTTAACATGATTGTGGGCGTATAGGCGAAAAGGGTTGCTAGCATCGCCTATAACAATGTCATGTCATGATTCTTAAGATTTTCGCCCACGCCCCCGATGGGCTTTTACTGCGCAGGAAGAGAAGCAACTCATAAATTCCATTTTTTTCTTTGGCCCCAGACCAGCATGGAAGAGCTCATCACGTTTAGAATCGAGCTAAACGTGGTCTTTATTGTTACCTTAGGCTCTTTCTAACCTTCAAGGGATAAAGAGGTGATTTATATATGTATCTTTCGGACGTTTCGGGATCAAACAGGGGACGTTTTGAAAAAAGGGCAGGTCAGGAGTGCTTTTGTTGAATGTGGCTGAAGCGCCAAAGGAACGTCAGGACCGTAGCAAGTCGAACAAAGTAGTCTCTGCCTACCCCTATGGGAAAGAGGCGTGACGATATGTGTGTGTGCTATAATTTCACCGGCTATAATCTCAACGCCTATATTTGGGCCAAGATCTTATTTTATCAAACACTTGACTCAAGTAAGTTATTTCCTAGCATGTTACTGCCACTTTGTGATTCATTTAACTATCTCACTGCAAATAGATCATATCTAAAAACTGTAAAGCGTATAAATCATATAGCAATGAAAATATTAGTTCAAGATAACCTAAATATGGAACGGGTCATTCAAAAGCGGTATTTCCGGATGATCTCAGCGCAAGCGCATGTGGGCTATAAATCATACTGCCTACTCACGGCATATTTGGCTTTTATTAGGGAATTACGTAATGTATAAGTACCTACACAAATACAAAACATTTTTACCACGGCAATAAAAAACTCTAAACTTACAAACTGAAACTAACGCATAGAATAATCTTAAAAGTCTGGAATCGAACCTGGATTACACATACACAGATAACAACTATTTTAACTTTGCGATTTTCTGTCGCTAAGCGCCATCTTTGCAAATAATGTCTGTACAATATGGATTCAAACTCCAATAGGAAACATACTTCTCACCACGGACCAGAGATGGCGCTAGATTTCAATAGAAAGATAGTGTTTATAATCCGATATTTTACTTCCATTGTGGTCTGGGAGTAAAGAAAAAATATAGAATGTACGTTCCGTCTCTTCCCGCGCAGATGGTAAAATCCCATTGAGGGAATGGGCGAAAATCTTAGGATTCATGTTATAAAGGATGCGGCTAGCAACTCATCACTATTTTGATTCCCCTTTCCATCTATACGGCCACAATCATGCTAAACGTGGCCTTAAGGTTTTGTTACCTTGGGCTCTGTCTACCCCGCAAGGGATAAAGACGTGGTATATATCACACAACGTCTTATCGCTTAAAAGTAATCTCTAAATTCGGACCATTTAAATAGAGAGAACCATTTAGACAAAAATAAAGCCAGGTACCCATCTGCGAACTATAACCATGAGTGTGCCTGTTTACAGTAACCAAAAACCCTAGTGTGTAATGTAGAGCTGCCTTGAGGAGGCACCGGTGTAGCTCAATATAAATTTCTTGACCAAACTCATGACTCCTTTATGGTGACGGCACCAATAATAGACACAGATCCAATAATGCACGATAACTCTTATTTAAAAGACACTAAGGCATAATCATTTATTTTACAACAGTCAATTTTAAACCGTATCATCTTTAAATTAAGAATGAAATGTCCATTACTGGTGCTTGTCAGCTTATCGTGTCTAACACTGGTGCCGTCACCCAACTATGACCTCTATCCGTCTGTGGAATTCCCTTCCTGTAGACCTACGAGCTAAACTCTACCTATTTTTAAAAACCAACTCAAATCTCACTATTTATCACTAATTTAATCCACTCCCTGTCTTTAGTACCTTATCTTTTCGTTTTGCTTCTGATCAAATTCTTTTCTGTTATATATGGCCTTATTTTTCATTGTTACATTCTCACATTTATTTTATCTTAAGTGTTATACAGTAATGTTATGTGTGTATGTACCTAGTTATGTATTCTTTTATTTTATTTATTATATTTATGTTGGTATTGTTGTTTTTATTATCCCTGCGTTTATCCTGTCTATTTGTTTCCGCCACCTACTTAAACTGTCTCCAACTCATTTCTCTGTTTTGTTTGGTTGTCTGGTAGAGATCGCTATTAAGCGATAAGACCGCTTATTGCCTACTTTGTTCTTTGATTCTGTATTGTTTTGTACTGATTTGTGGTGTTCAATAAAGAGTATTTGTATTATATTATATTGTATTTTCGTAGCTGAGGGCCGATTATTGAAAAGACATAATATCGTACTTTCATTTATTCAGATTTTTATTTTAAACGATTATAATCAGAGATCGGACAGATTTGCGTCATTGTTCGCAAGAAAGTGGACATGACTCAAAAATTAATCAAATAATTAATCATTTAATTAATTTCTCGAAATAAAATTTGAACTCCCGGAGATAAAAATTTACACATGCATAAAGTTATTAGCAAAATGTTAATTAAAGTGGCAGTTGTCGTTCTCGTAAATATTTTTATATAATAAAGAAATCACGATCCTGCTAGATATATGATTATTATTTGTGACAAAAAAGTTTTCTAGTTCTATAGCTATACCTAAAACCTCCGTGGATATACGTATTCTTAATATATGCATTTTGACATATTTGATTAATTTTGGAGTCATGTCCACATTATTGCGAGCAATGACGCAAATTTGTCCGATCTCTGATTATAATACACGGGAAACGGATTGGTTCCCGGTTCAAGCTGATCAGGCCCGTCTCCGAGTACTTGAAAAAAAAATTGAAACGTCAAATTGAACGAATGTTCGATTTATGAAGTTCGAACGTAGCCTCTTACCAGCCAGCCCGAAAACCTACACTTCCTAAAGTCGTCGCAAAATAAAAGGCCCGTTTTGACATTTGTCTTCGCGACGTAACTAGTGATGTAACCATACGACTCGGTACTCGATACTCACGATAAATCGATTCAAGTTTGCATGAGTACTTGATCGATTTGAATATATATTGTAAAGTGCATTGGATTAAAGTTCTGTTTAGAAAATTTAACTTACACTGTTGTTGTAGATTTTGAAATGATACAATGTTACAAGCTCATAATTTTCAGTATATAAAGATCACTACACAGCTGGTGAAAGTCAGTAATTAATTGATTGATGAACACTAGTATTTAATTAAATAAAACCGGCCAAGTGCGAGTCGGCCTTAAAAAAATATCTTGATCGATTTATTTTTTTCTTTAACCGATTATTATTAGTCTGTGGACAATATGAAAAAATCGTTATGCACAGCACTTAGCCGAGTGGGCGGTACCCATCAATGAAAAATATAATTACCTTCAGAACATTTCGTTCGGTAAAAAATAGAGAACTTCATAGGCGTGAACTGTCAAAACGGGCCTTTTATTTTGCGACGAGTTTAGTCCTGCCTGCCGCGAGCGGAACGCCATGTTACACTAGGGTTGTGGTTATTGTAACGTGCATCGGTTACGGTTACAGGTTTAATTTAGGTCGCTACGCTGTAGTTTAAAAAAAAACTACTAATAGAATATTTGTTCAAACGGTGTGGTCCGTAAAATTATTGAATCAGGTGAAACTAAACGCTTCCGCTAAATCTGACGGAATCGATTTTCAGTAACACGATAGTCGAAGTCGCGCCAGCATTACCAAATTACTTCAAAGTCGAATACTAGGTCGATTAGAACATCAAAGACCGACTTCAAACGCGTTTACTCTGCCCTGCCTTGATCTAGATTGGCAGCTTTTACTAAAGGAAAAACGAGGCAGAAACATTAACAGTACCTAGGTTAATAAGTACGTCAGTAAATAAAATTACACTTAGGGCCTGTATCAAAACTTTCTGTTAAGTTGCAGTTATCTTCAATGTCAGTTAATTATCTATGACTCAGTTTCTATTTATTACTACGAAACAGAAGAAACTTCAGATAACTGAAACTTAACAGAGAGTGGTGAAACAGGTCTCTATCCCAATTTGTCTGATTAATAATTATTTGTGACCGATAAATCATTAATTACTTCGCTATCGTTCGCACACTGCACGGTTATCGACAATCGGTACCTATCAGTATTAAAACCAATAATCTTTTGTAGCACGTCACTAGTACCATGACTTTGCATTTGCGCTTAGAAGACTTAATAACTATAAAAATTATAATAACTTCAGATATGTCTGTATGGGCTTTGAACCCTCTGTCTTTCCTGAAAGAAGAAAATTTTAAAAAACACTGCGATGTCATTGCATGTCTAATCTGACAAGTGAAAGTGAAAGTGTCAGTGTAGTGTACTCTGTATCCAAATAAACAAATAGTTTGCAGCTAAATTTACGTAGAAATGGCAACTGAGAGCGAACAAAGTCAGTGCGTCAACTAGTATACGTTTACAAGTGTTTAATTAGCATCCAGAACATTAAATTACTTACGTAAATAAAGCATTTGCAAACTACACAAAGACTGCTTACAATTTGCTCAGCTGTTTGTTTGACGTAACAGAATGTTGCCAGTGTAAATAAATTTTTGGTTTCTACTGAAGTGGTAATTTTATGGCACGTTTTTTTTGTTTCAGCGTCGGTGGCCTTAGGCGATGAAGAAAACATGAAAAACCTGACCACAGTTACGTGGGCTCATGCTGTGAATAACAAAACATACTTGGACGCCGCTTTAGCAAGTTAGTACACAAATAAAATAGTATTTACGTTCGCTGTGTTAATGGAAAGGGCCTTTACTGGTACTTATGCGGTCTTGCGCAAATAGAAAGTTAGGGTCAACTTATATTTAACGAGGGATTAATGTCATTAAAAAATATTAATAAATTATGCATAAACGATGTACTTGGGTGAATCAACTTTTCGTTGCTATAGTTACGGTATCCTGCGTTACTCTGAAAATCTTAAGTTTATTATGATTAAAACTTACCAAACATGAATTTATGTGGTAGTTTTAAGCCCCTTCCCTAATTGCTCATTAGTAAAGCATACAGAGTAACAACAATAAATAGTTCCACTTACTAAATTATCTTCTACCTCATTTCATTATCTCCAGCTTACATACCTCTCACTGCCGGGCACAAGCCTTCCCTCAGAATAAGGCTTGGGCTAGTAGTACCAGTGCGGATCGGGAACTTCACACAATGCGGGTGTGTCCACGATGCAGGTTTCCTAACGATGTTTTCCTTATAGCGCCTCCAAACTCACGCCGAGAACCCCCGAAAACACCCGAGAAGCGTGAATGTGATCGCTTTCTTGCCGTCTCGTTCTCGCGCTCGCCGGTTCTCCGATCGGTGTCGGTATTTTTGCCCGCTTCAAAGGGTTTCTCGGGCGAGAAAAGAGAACGGTATCACGTTCTTGTTCGGTCTCAGTGCGACCGTGGCATTGATACGGTACTGTCGTCAATTCCGGATAACGATCGAGAATGCGAACGAGAAGGTCGCATGAGTATAGATGCCTTCTCGGTTCTCGCGTAATTTCTCGGCAAGACTTCTCGGCGAGACTTCTCGCGTCTGTAGCCGCTATTAAATAAATAAAAGGAAATCAAATTGCTGTTCGCCGAACTGTCTTTACTCACCTATGAAGCAATGTTGCCATCCTTAATAATAAACGCTGACAATCGCTCAGAATTAATCGAATATCCCTTGCGAAAACACACACACATACACACACAAATCACGTCTTCATCCCTTACCTACGGGGTAGACAGAGCCTAAGGTAACAGGTACCTACAGGCCACATTGAGCAAGAATGTGGGCGTATAGGTGGAAAATGGAATCAAAATAATGATGGGTTGTTAAGCTCATCGTCTATAACATGATTCCTATTATAATCGCCAATTCCCTTGATGGGCTTTTACCATCTGCGTGGGTAGAGAAGCAACTGGTACATTCTATGTTTTTTCTTTGCTCCCAGACCAGCATGGAAGTAAACGCGAAACATGCACGCGATTAACCCTAGATTAGTTAAAATAATAAAATTACTAGGTCTATATTCGAAGTTCGTGTCATAGCGTCCCTCTCGTTCCTATTAAACGTGATTTGAGTGAACGAGACGGCACAACACACTTCTAATTTGGAACTTGGTAGTAGACCCTCAGTGGTAGTTTGGCAGTGGGATATGCCTAGTGGTTACCATAGCGGGAAGTGGGCTATGGCATAGGAGCTCCGCGGTTTTCTGATCAATTTGGGTAGCTGTAGACAGTGGTTCTTAACCTTTTAGACGGACCACGAACTAGGTATCTAATGTATGGCTGCAATAGGACGCAATGAACGGAACTGCACCTTTCATCATCATCATCATCATTTCAGCCATTACAAGTCCACTGCTGGACATAGACCTCTCCTTTAGATCTCCAATAAGACCGGTTGGAAGCTGCTTGCATCCAACGCGATCCTCCGATCTTAATGAAGTCATCGCACCTATACTACAGAATAAGTAGTAACCTTTACGCGTTCGGTAGACTCGTCATTTTATCTAATTATTTATTAGGATGGCTCCGCGGAACACTTGGGATGTTTCTAGCCAGGGACCACCTGTAGTCCGCGGACCACCGCTCTAGTACTCCCTTGTTTCTTGGATAATCAGGGGCTCTAAGCGCTGTACCGGTGCACCTCTGCTTTTGTTCTGCTGCCATTCGTCTGGGAACACTAGTCAAACTCTCTGCCCTTGGTCGGCAATAGTGTTCAAATTGTCAGCCGACAGTGGCGTAGCTGCCTAGGGACTAGGTGGGGCAGTGCCCCGGGGCCCTCAAGCTTAGAGGGCCCTCGAATCCTTACCAGAAAATCTCGATCGAACTATTATTATTGAAACGTAACCAGTTTAGATAGTAGTGGGGCCCCATTTTTTATTTGTACCAGGGCCTTTGGTTACCTAGCTACGCCACTGTCAGCCGAATAAGGTTTTAGTAAAAAAGTGCTAAAAAACATCACACATAATTAATGGACGGCCCCTTAGCGGAGTCGCAAGGTAAATTACGACTAGAGGACCTTCGAAAATCCCAAAAAAATCAGGATTTCAGAAGCGCGTGATAGATTACCTCTCTCCGTCATTTCTCACAGTTCGTTCTAGAAAGAGACGGGTAGTGTATCTCTCGCTCGTTCTTGAGCTAGCAGTCTTGTCATGGCTTGCGCCGACCGCCGTCAGAAATAGAATTTCCAGTAGCAGCGTTCCAAGAAACAGTTTGTTACAATTAGTGCGACAGATTTAGGTTCGGTCGCGTAATTCCTATTCATAGACTGTTCCCGACGGCCGTAAAGCTTACTAAAAACTTGCAGTCCATTGCTGCTCTCGGACGACCTGTTATGACTCGTTTGCTCCAAGGATCCGCATTGTAATCCAACTTATACTATACTAGCTCCTGCCCGCGACTGAGTCCGCGTAGGACTGATGTTGATAGTATTTATTTACGGTGCGACTCTAGGCAGCTACGCCCTTTGACATGTTTATGTCCCGCGGGAACTATGACAGTTTTCGGGATAAAAAGTAGCTTATGTTTCAATTTAGGATACCAGCTATCTCCGTTCCAAATTTTTTTCCATTGCGGTAAATTCGGAATTGGGGGAATTTTGAAAATCGTGGAAATCTCCTAAACGGGAAACAATTCCATAATCTGGCAACGATTAACTAGAAGCCAAAGACATTGGAGCTTCTAGGTAAGCGTTGCTAGATTATGTAATTGTTGACCGTTTAGTGGATATCCACGAGTTTCGAAATTTTCGCTTTTACCCCAATGCACTAGATATACCAACTTTTAAATGTTTTTTGTTCATTGAAATGGACCTCTGCGCGCCTGATTCAATAAATTAGTTCATCAATCATTTTACACATTGCTCTCACGTTCTCAGGCGACGTGGCTATGCTCGAAGCTGACATAGTCCTGGGTCAGCTGAGGGGGAAGGACGGTCCCCCCCTCCCGATCATGGCGCACCCTCCAGCCACGACCTCAGACCTCTCCCTTGGCGACTTCTTGGCAGCAGTCGCGCAATACAACAAAGGCACCGCCAAGGACAAGCAGAAGGGGGTCAAGCTGGACTTCAAGAGCATTGAGGCGTTTGAGAAGGCGCAGGAGTTGATTGCACCGTTCAGCAAGCCAGAGGTGAGATGCTGTTTATTTTTAAAATCACGGACATTGACGTACAATAAACAACTGGACTCCCAATCACGCTCAAAAACTGTCCGAAGCAAAAGTCTGAACGACGCGTCTATTGTTCAGAGTTTTGGTTCAGTTGTGTTTCGACCGCGCTTTGATAACAATGTATATGTCTCTTTCGCACCGTAATCTTACTATTGAGAACAAAAGAGACAGGCAGGTTTCCAGCGCGTGGCGTTGTGTCATTACTTCTCACGATCCTACGCTATTGATATTAAACATTACTGCCACGAAATAAGGTGTCAATTTGAACGAATATGTTAATGTTATCTGTCTAAGTCGATGTGTTGACACACACAACACATAGACAAAGCAACTCGGACGTTTCTTGAGGAACCTTTGTTAGCGACTGAGAGTCTAGTTGTTTATTGTAAGTCAATGATCACGGAACTGTTTTTTAAGCGTGGAAAAATGCGTTTTATACATAGCATGAAGCAACGAGGAGCATGCGGTGCTTTCCCAAGATACCCACTAACAACCACAAGGTGTTCTCTCTTGAGAGTTTGTATATCTGGGTTCGGCGTTTACGAAAGATGGGAAGTGTGAAAGTGATATTGAAAGAAGAGTGAATGCAGGAAACATGGTAAATGGGAACCGACGAGCATGTATGAAGAGATTGATGATTGTGGATGAAGCGAAAGAAGTATGTCAGGATCGTAGCAAGTGGAACAAAGTGGTCTCTGCCTACCCCTGTGGGAAAGAGGCGTGACTGTATGTATGTATGTATGTATGTGTTCTCTCTTGGCCATAGTGGGACATCACGGATGCAAAGGCTTGGGAATTCTTGACCTCACCCACTGGTGCCGCTTTGGATTTATTAAAGAGGTTGTCTCTTCGTACTTAGACCTACCAAAAGGGTAGGTTACTTGTTAGTACGGTGAATATAGACGGTGACGAGATTTTTGTTCAATATTGGATGCGGTCTATCCCAAACTTTTATTTATTAACTAGGTACCGTGATTGGTAGGGTTTTATGAAAATCGCTTTATAAGTGACGATTTTAATACGGGTTTTTGTTGTAATTTTATGATGGCCCCACTGGCGCCCAAAGTGGTACCTTTATCAGGTGAGAAGTAGACCACCTGGGACTGGGATAGACACTTTATTTTAAAAAGTTTTTTGGCTTCTTTTAGTTTCGAGGTAAAATCAATTAAAAGGGGTGCGAGAGGTGGGCGAGCCGCTTTGCCTGCCGTGTTCCAGATAGCTTCTCTCTCTCTCTCTTTCTTCAGACTATATACGTCTCAGAACGAGAGGGCTTGGCCTATAGTTCCCACGTGGGCCCTTGTTACCTTAGACTTTGTCTACCCCGTAAGGAATAAAGACGTGATTTATGTATGTATGTATGTATTCTTATTCTTATAATTAAATCGTACAAAAAGTTTCATAAAACATCTGCTAGTTACGCTGCCATCAAAAAGATTTGATTGCATTAAAAACTGAATAAAGCCAAAGACATTTATAATGTTCTCAACCCAAACTTCTAAATATTAAGTGTCTTTTTCAAAATAGCACAATGGCACTAACAACCTTTTGAACTGAGGCTGTTCAAATAATTACAAAATTGTATCACTCAATTCTTCAATCGTCGCGTTCTGAATGTCGGGGCGTGCTGTGATGTTATTTGATAATAGGCGTTATGGATGTTAGCTAAGGTTGATAATTGCGTGGCTGTTGGCGGTCGTACAGATGTTCGTGTAGACAGAGCGTGTGAATCCCTGATGGGTTGTGTCGCGTTGTGTGGTCTCACTTAGACTACAATCAGACGCCAGGGTTGTCAATAGATAGACGAACTTGGAATTTCTATCTTCGAAATAGGTCTGGGGCCGATTTTTGAAAGAAAATGGTGAAAAATTGAGCTGAATTTGAAATAAGAGTAGCTTAGAAGATGCTTACGGCTCCCATTAGTCTTGTGAATTGCGTTGAAGATATAAACAGATTCATACCCTTTTCGAGTGGTAGTTTCGAGTGGTGTGCTTTCAAACATCGAGCCCCAGCTCCGAGTTAATTGCGGATTAATTGCATTCGCTTGATCACTAGTTTTATCGTTGTCTTGAACTTTATCTTCACTACATAGTATAAAATAAAGTCGCTTTTTCTGTCCCCGTGTCCCGATGTATGCTTATATCTTCAAAACCACACAACGGGTTTTGATGCGTTTTTTTTAATATATAGAGTGATTCAAGAGGAAGGTTTATATGTATAATACATGCATAATATACCGTGCGAAGCCGGGGCGGGTCGCTAGTTATATATAAAAATGAAAGAAGGAAAGAAGACATTTATTCCTTTTTGCAAGACACAAATATAAGAGAATATACACACACAGTAGCTTTCTCAGATAAAAGTCCAAAATTAAATCTAAAAAATTAAAGACAGGCTGACGGCACCAGTGTTGGACACTTTAAGCTGACAAGCACCAGTAATGGACACTTCATTCTTAATTTAAAGGGGTCCATGTCCATTAGATACTGGTTTAAAGTTTATGAATTTTTTAGCAGAATTTATCATGAACGTTGCTACAAAATATTGGAATCGCAAAAGCAACCCTAAATGTTCGTGTGGCATGACATGTATTGCAGGCACATTAGGACTAACTGAATTGTCTGAAGGCGGGCCTTTTGAAGGCAACCGACACGCCACTCGAAGACATAGAGCTTCGCAGTCTAGAGACACGTGAGAACTGTCTTCAAAATATTAGCAAACATTAATTTCAAATGTATACGCGTTCCGGAGTCTATAGGCAGAAATTCTAACGAATTCTTCTTCTTCTTCTTATTTGTGGCGTTTCGTTATAGCGACGACAACTTCGCCAATGTCAAAGTAACAAAAATATGATTAAAAATCTTGTGACAAAATGTCGGTAACGTTGTACGGTAATGGTCAAAGGCCCCCTTCCCCCCCTGTCGGGCTCTTAGCCAACGGTCAATGATATCCCTCAGAAACTGCCAGGAAATCATTAGCCGAAGCCCAGGGTGCACCGGATCAAGCACTGCTCTTCCCCCCGGACGGATCCAAAAAGGAACCGCAGCTCTTGACCACACGTGGAGGTAACCCGACTCGCACCCCCCTCGCACGAATTCATCAATAGCTTCAGATTCTATTATGTTATCAGTTATATCCATAATTTGATTTGAATAAAATTTGAAGCTATTGATGGATTCGTTAGAATTTCTGTTTTTAAATTACTATAATGAAATCGAATCAAATAAGCCGACTTGAGAATTATGAGATTTATTTTATGGAAAATAGAGCATTTTGAAAATTACGCTGTTGATAAAAAAATACGCTATTAACAAATATGTTAGAATTGAAGACTGTCGTTACTTTTGACAGTTTTGAATACATTTCAGCAGCCACCATTGTGAGTTCAATTTAGTTCCCTTACTGGCCTATTTGGTCTGTTTGCAAAAGCGGGACTATGTCGGCCTCGCTGGGGACACCGGGACAGGCTGCCTGAAAGCGGTAGGCATATTGTCTAACTCTTGCGATCGCCATCGTGTTCATTTTGACAGTTCTTGTATGAATGTGACAGCTAGCTGATTCCGATGCCAATTGTCAGCCCACACATGAACTGTCATGAACAAGATGGCGATTGCGGGCGAGTTAAGTAATAATAATAAGCCTACGGGACTTTCCCACCCAAAGCGGGACGTTATGGTCACGTTAGCGTGTATGTGTATAAAAAAACGCTAGTTCGAAACGCGTGGTCCCAATCTAAATGACCGCGTGTGCCGTTGAATGCGGTGCTGTACGCGGAAGCTGCGCCGGCGCACGTGTGCACATTCCACAGGACGCCGCCATTCGTGTACTACTGTACTTTACTGACACACGGACCTGTGTGAAAAATATAGCATGCACATACATGTATATATAAATCACGTCTTTATCCCTTGCGGGGTTGACAGAGCCGCCAAGGGCTATTTTACATGTCAACGGGGAAGAACAAAGATCTCTTATCTTACAAATTTTAATTTTTGTAGTTTAAATTCTATTGAGGACACGATAGCTCCTATTTTACATTAATCCGAGATTTCAAGATAGGAGATCTTGGTTCTTTCCCGTCGATGTCTTTTTTTAACCATCATTGCCAAGAAGATCTTCCATGCTGGTCTGGGAGCATAGAAAAAACATAGAATGTACCAGTTGCTTCTCTTTCCGCGCAGATGGTAAAAACCCATCGAGGGAATGGGCGAAAATCATAGGAATCATGTTATAGGCGATGCGGCTAGCAACCCATCACTATTTTGATTCCACTTTCCAGCTATGCGCCCAGTGTCTTGCTAAACGTGGCCTGTAGGTCTTGTTACCTTAGGCTCTGTCTACCCCGTAAAGGATAAAGACGTGATTTGTGTATGTATATATGTATGTATGTATGGCATATGAACTTATGGCAAGCGATAGGGCATCCATTATTTCCGTGAATTCCAAGCCAGTCCCATCCTTTCCAGGTGACGTTTCCCCTCTGGCTGAACGCAGACATCCTGGCAGGACCAGTGGCTCCGACCGCCGTCCCCCTGGACCCTGAGAAGTTCATCAAGCTCGCTGCCAAGCACCCTCGCGCGGTGTTGTCGATTGGCTGGACGACGCAGTACGGCGGCAATATAACTGAGGGGGAGTACACCAGGGAACAGATCGGGACCATGGTGAGGATGGTCAATGCGCATCGTGTCAACCAAACAGTCACGTTCCCTGTAAGTGCCATTGTTATTTAATCTATCTATCTACACACACACACACACACACACACACACACACACACACACACACACACACACACACACACACACACACACACACACACACACACACACACACACACACACACACACAAACACACACACACACACACACACACCATTTATTTAAGTTAAACCCATTGACGTACAATAAACAACTAGACTCCCAATCACGCTCAAAAACTGTCCGAAGCAAAAGTCTGCACGACGCGTCTATTGTGCAGAGTCCTATGTGCTTTCCCGGGACTCAAACTATCTGTAGGTATACCAAATTTCAACTAAATCGGCCCAGCGGTTTAAACGTGAAAAGGTAACAGACAGACAGACAGACAGAGTTACTTTCGCATTTATAATATTAGTAAGGATAAGGCTAAGTAAGGATTTTATATTGAATGAATAAATAATCTATCTTTCCTCAATGCTGGTCTGGGAGCAAAGAAAAAACATAGAATATACCAGTTGCTTCTCTACCCGCGCTGATGGTAAAAGCCCATCGAGGGAATGGGCAAAAATCATAGGAATCATGTTATAGGCGATGAGGCTAGCAACCCATCACTATTTTAATTTCATTTTTCACCTATACGCCCACAATCTTGCTAAACGTGGCCTTAAGGTTTTGTTACCTTAGGCTCTGTCTGCCCCGTAAGGGATAAAGACGTGATTTATGTATGTGTATGTATGTAATAAATAATCTAAATCTAAATCACTGGAAAAGAAAATAGGTTGTCATTTATTTCACTCTTATAGCCAGGAGCCTTCATGAACTTATCTTTCAGGTCCGCGCCGGCCTAGCTTCCAACAGCCAGCCGGTGATCCTCGACCTTCTCCGAGAGACCTCCTCCCTGGACTCCTCCATGACGGTCTGGTCTGCTGAAGAGGACGTGGTGGCTGTGGAACGGCTCCGAGCCCTCATCCTGACCGTGGGGCTGGACAGGACCTACCTGGACGTGCCGCAGGAGTTGGCAGCGAGGCTCCATCTCCCTGCCGCTAAGAAGCACTAGATGATTATATATTGTGATCATTTTATCGTGCCTTTTATTTTTAACTAGCTTCTGCCCGCGTCTGCGTAGGATTATACATAAAAACCTTCCTCTTGAAGCACTCTATCTATTAAAAAAATCGCATCAAAATCCGTTGTGTAGTTTTGAAGATATAAGCATACATAGGGACATAGGGACAGAGAAAGCGACTTTATTTTATACTAGCTTCTGCCTGCGACTTCGTCTGCGTAGAATTATACATAAAAACCTTCCTCTTGAAGCACTCTATCTATTAAAAAAATCGCATCAAAATCCGTTGTGTAGTTTTGAAGATATAAGCATACATAGGGACATAGGGACAGAGAAAGCGACTTTATTTTATACCAGCTTCTGCCCGCGACTTCGTCTTTGTAGAATTATACATAAAAACCTTCCTCTGGAATCACTCTATCTATTAAAAAAACCCGCATCAAAATCCGTTGTGTAATTTTGAAGATATAAGCATACATAGGGACATATGGGCATAGGGACATAGAGACAGAGAAAGCGACTTTATTTTATACTAGCTTCTGCCCGCGACTTCGTCTGCGTAGAATTATACGTAAAAATCTTCCTCTTGAAGCACTCTATCTATTAAAAAGAATCGCATCAAAATCCGTTGTGTAGTTTTGAAGATATAAGCATACATAGGGACATTGGTATGCTTGAAATGCTTTGCTAATTCTCGAGATTACTGCGAAAACAACATACAAATAAAACTACCTACATGTTTAGTTCAAACAACGCTCCCTTGCACAAATGATTCATCGGTAGTTTATTTTCTCCTTCCCGAGAATGCAACAAAATGGCGTTTATTGTTATTAGCTAATTATTCTGGCAATTGCTTTAAGAACCACTGTATTTTACAATGTTTTGGCTTTCTTGGAATATTGTAGTGCCATGCTATTGCCAACTGAGAATATTTATGCATACTTACGGGTCACGTTAAGCAAGATTGTGATATAGATGGCAAAAAAAATGGAATCAAAATAGTGATGGGTTGCTAGCCGCATTGCCTTCAACATGATTCCTGTGATTTTCGCCCATTCCCTCGATGGGCTTTTACCATCTGCGCGGGAAGAGACGCAACTTGTACATTCTATGTTTTTTCTTTGCTCTCAGAAATAATAAAGAATATTTTATGGAATAGAATAATTCCCATCGAGGGAATCAGTGAATATCATGTCACAGGCGATTAGCGCGGCTAGCAACCCATTACTATTTTGATTCCGACCCATGATGCTAGCAACCCATCACTATTTTGATTTCCCTTTCCACCATACGCCCTTAATCATCCTAAACGTGGCCTGGTTTTGTTACCTTAGGCTCTGGCTACCTCTAAGGGATAAAGACGTGATATATGTATGTATGTCTCCATGGTCACAGTACCGTCTATATCTCCCATTGCACTGTCTTAGGGTTAATGGTAACTCGCAACCTCTGTCAAGTTCCGTGTAATCAACAATACATCTTAACAAAAAGCTGTAAGAGCTAATTTTGCTTCGATCAATTCCGACATCTTTTATGAATGAGTCGACAGTCACGTGGTCGCCACATGCAAAGGTCGACACCCTTGGCAGGGTTCACGTTTGCTGCCAATAAACCTTTAATGACACAGCAATAAAGTTGGCTTTCGCTTGTTTTGGCGTAATTAGAGTTAACATTTGGCAAGACTGCAACAGTTTGCGGTTGCTGCAACTTTTATGCTTTAGGTCGTTAGGTTTGTTTTGCAATGTGTTTTGAGATAGTGTTCTGGAGACGAGACACAGCGGCATTCTCTTCAATTTTAATTAAATACTGCATTTTAGAAATGAATGTTATATTGTCGAGCAAATTTATTCCTAACGCATAGTGGAACCATTTCGCAGTAAATGTCGTAGGGACGTCACATTCCATCGGCAAGGAAAATCATTTGGACCTTTACTGTGAGAACGTTCTACGGGGGGGTTAGGAATCAATTTGATCGATACTTATACTTGAGCGTTTTCCAAAAAAAACCTAGTTACATGACTATTTTTTCCAGAATTTCAATATTTTGGGTTAGGAAAATTCGAAGACTACCCACCTGCTATGGCTAAATATAATAAATCTGTAGAAAGTTCGTCAAAAATAGAGTGCTAACGATCAGGGTAGAGCAATAAGACAAAAAGTAGACTTTATGTTTTTTGTCTGTCTGATGTATGGATGTGTTCATTAATGTCTGTGTTCGCTAATCTCCAAAACTAGGCAACGGATTTTATTGCGGTTTTCACTAATAGTTAAAACTTATATCAGGGCATATATTAGGCTTTATTGTATTAAAATCTAATGTCAGCAAAAACAGTTATCGTCATTTAAAGTTTAAAATGTTAAGCGCCTCTTTAAATATACATAGCAATATGTGATTTCCAGTGACCTTCGACCTTTTGAACAGTCGTAGCGTTAGAAATACATACATACATAAATTACGTCTTTATCGCATATGGGGTAGAAGTTACCTACAATACTAATTCCACGCAGACGAAGTCGCAGACAAAAGCTAGCTTAACATAAACATGAGATGGGCGCAACTGTAGAGGTCTATCCCCTAAAACACCATGAGAATGTTCTAGCGGAAAGACCCTATTATAAATCAAATATTTCTTACACACACACACACACACCCACACACACACACACACACACGCACACACACACACACAGTACAGGCCACGTTTAGCAAGATTGTGAGCGTATAGGTGGAAAGTGGAATCTAAATAGTGATAGGTTGCTAGCCACATCGCCTATAACATGATTCCTATTTTCGCCCATTCCCTCGATGGGCTTTTACCATCTGCGCGGGAAGAGAAGCAACTGGTACATTCTATATTTTTTCTTTACTCCCAGACCAGCATGGAAGAACCTTATTATAAAATTAAATATTTCTTAAACATGTTATATTTAGGTTTCCCTGTGGTAACTAAATATGCGGCAGTTTCTGTACTGCGCAAGCGCTGCGAGTTTTCGGTAAAACTATAAATTATTTATTAGTTCAGGAAGCGAGGATTTGGGTTGAGATATTTTTGATTAACTTTGCAGGGGCGGGCAACAGTTTGACTAAATAAATGAAACTCTTTCGAGCAATCGGTTATTATCTTTATTTTCCTAATTGGACATTGTTATCCAGCGTGTTGTTTTGCAGAAGGCATGAAAGCCGGCACTTTGGTTTTTAACCTATAAGATACCTAACTAACCTAACCGTCTTTATTCTTTGTCTACATCAAAAAGGGGCTATGCAAAATTAAAGCTTTTAGTGCCAACTGTTAGGGCTGGCCGTTGATAAATCTATGATCACTTCACTACATAGTCACTACATACTCGTATTATAAAATAAAGTCGCTTTCTCTGCCCCTATGTCCCTATGTATGCTTATATCTTCAAAACTACACAACGGATGTTGATGCGGTTTTTTTAATAGATAGAGTGATTCAAGAGGAAGGTTTTTATGTATAATTCTACGCAGACCAAGTCGCGGGCAGAAGCTAGTAATATTACCTATAAAGAGAAAATATTTGATTTGCTTGCATTGAAAAATCCCCCCCAAAAATCACTGGACCGATTTGAAAAATTCTTTAACCCTACAGTATCCCAGATGAAAGGTTATATTTAATTTGGCGCTACAGCTAGTAAATAAATAATTCTGTAAAACGACGGAAAGGTTGCCTACTCCTGCGGCTGTCACTTCCAGCCACTGGACCACTGCATTACGACCGACCGGTCACAACCATACATTCCGCCATTGAAGACATACATTCAGGTTAGCTGGAAGAGATCCCTTCTTAGGGATAAGTTCGCCTTTGTACTATTTTCTGTGTACTTCTGTATTTTTTAATTTTTATGTGCAATAAAGAGTTTACATACATACATACATTCCACCATTGAAGACTAACATTCTTTCAGATAAATGTTTTACAGTCGTGTTTTTGTCTCCCATGCTGGTCTGGTAGTAAATAAAAACATAGAATGTACCAGTTGCTTCTCTTCTCGCGCAGATGGTTAAAGCCCGATGGAATGGGCGAAAATGTTAGGAACCGTGTTAAAGCCGATGCTAGCAACCTATCACTATTTTGATTTCTCTTTCCACCTATACGCCCACAATCATGCTAAGGGTTTTGTTACCTTAAGCTCTGTCTACCCCACAAGGGATAAAAACGTGATTTACGCAACATTATGCTGAGTGGGGCCCATTTTACACCATATCGGTACTATTCCTAAGAATATTGTATTTATTGTATATATGTATCGAATAATGTGTAAATAAATGTCTCTCTCTCTCTCTCTCTCTCATTTATGTACAGTCGAGACCATAAATATCTAATCATGTCAAATATATTAGTCACCGAACTTTAGATGTTTTTGACGTCTTGGTAACGTACATATTTATGCCCTTGACTGTATGTGGGGGTGTGGTCAAGAGCTGCGATTCGATTTTGGATCCGTCCGAGGAGAAGAGCAGTGCTTGGTCCGGTGCACCCTGGGCATTAGCTAATGATTTCCTGGTGGTCTCCGAGGGATATCACTATCCGTTGGCTAAGAGCCCGACAGGTGGGAGGTTCAATTCCAACTCAGTTCAGTAGGGATCTGACAGCGACCGATCCTAAACTGAACACTAAGACGTCATGGTAAGCCCCCGGATTTGTCTGCACTTTACTATATCTTAATCGACTTTAAGAACAATTAGTTGCATTTAAATAAATCTGTAATGATAGACTCATTACATGTTAGGACAAGCGGTGACCTGGATGTGGTCAGATCAGATTAGATAGTGTGTTTGTTAACCTACGTCTCGTAGCTGATAAACGTTACGCACTTATTACGCCATGCGTTAACAATGTTAGATTTACATCAGCAGTTGCAATTTAAACTATAAACAGGGTCGTCAAACTAGGCTGGGGCCCTTGGGCACACAAGAATTTGGGGCCCCTTTAGAAACTAAAAAAGGCAAATTACAATAACATTTTTTTATTAAGAATAAAATGTGTAAGAGAAATTCTCGGTCCTTCGGGGCCCTCTAAGAATGAGGGCCCTGGGCACGGGCCCCGTGTGCCCTTGTAGTAAAGACGGTATTGACTATAAACCAAACTTCTTAACGACACTGTAAGTTAGAACACGGACAAAACCGATCTTTCTTCCACGCTGGTCTGGGAGTAAAGAAAAAGAGAATGTACCAGTTGCTTCTCTTCCCGCGCAGATTTGTAAAAGAGTAGCTGAAACATGGTGTCTCGTTTTGTGGTCCTATCTTTTGCATGTTTATTATTGACAAACCTTTTATCCTTTATCTTCAGTTCCCTTTTGTATATGAGTTGTTTGTGCATCTCATTCGACCATCATTTGCTGCACTTAGTCGGGCGTCGATATTTTTAAGGCCAGAGCTATAAATACACCATTCATGTTGTGGCGGCTCGCATTCAGACTTTAGGCGGCGGAATATTTCCTGATTTTACTTTAGGCAAGGTAATTTCTAAATGTCTATGAAAATTAGAACACATAGAAAAATCCGAAAAGTAAAGCTATGGCCGGGAATCGAACCCGGATCCTCGTCATTCCGTGACGCGTGCTATACCCCTACACCACCCATAGCAGGTGGGTAGTCTCCGAATTTTTCTACCTGTTACTAACTGTCACGTGACCTTTGTTACTATGCGAATTTTTGTCGCTAAGCGTCATCTGTTTGAATGATGTGTCTGTACGACACAATTACAAACTCCCGTGGAACATCTACTGCTCCCCAGGGACGAGAGAAGGCGCTGTTTTTCAAATGATAGGTACTATCAAATGAATCAAGAAATTTTTATTTCTTGATTTTTATGTTTACTTTTACGGTTTTACCGTCAGAAATTTAATTTCTAAATATCTATGAAAATTAGAATACATAGAAAAATCCGAAAAGTAAAGCTATGACCGGGAATCGAGCCCGGATCCTCGTCATTCCGTGACGCGTGCTATACCCCTACACCACCCATAGCAGGTGGGTGGGGATTGAGGCAAGGTCTTTAAGTAGGTTCAAGTGGTAATATTTTATAATTTTTTCTTTGCTGCCAGACCAGCGTGGAAGCACTACAATGCTTGTTTCTCCACATTAAGTTGAAGGTACCTCTCTGCGTCAATGGGGACTATCAGGTCTTTGGTCACCAGTTGAGGCCACTGTTATCCGGAGGTATTGCTGTCAAAGGCGTCTTTATAAGATCGGCGCCGAAACAAAGTTTTATATCTTGAATCTCATTAAGTTTGTTAATTTTAAATAACAATCATCATAATTATATCGAGTATAGCTATGCCGGAATGTTGTGCAGTTCCGTTTTGTTCGAAAAAAAACCACTTTCAAAGCGTTTACATTCATCGCCAAATCCATATTTGCGATAATTTCACAAAATATGAGATCACTTTTCAACAAGTAAATAAAAGATATTATAATTTATGTTACGAAGCCCGCCAAAACCAGTGAAAAGTAAAGTTAGTGTGACTTAAAGGGACCAATTCCTTTAAACACAATACAAATATTCAGGTTAATCCGCCTACGGGAACTGGGTCACACACACGCAAGATTTGAAGCTGACAAAATAATTGCACTAAGTATCAGTTGCACCAAGTAACAATAACTTTAACAATAAACTACGATTTTGACGTATATTTCATAATTTTTCTGGCAAAGCAAAAATCGTCGGTTACGATTACAGTTATCATTAAAGCAACAGGTGTAACGCACAATAAGGCTCGTTCCACTAATTCCTGTAACTTTCCTAATATCTTAAATTTAACTAGAATCTACTATCTACCTTTATTTTATTTACGCCAAGGAAGGCAACTAGAGAATACCTAATTCAAGCAATAGTTTCACTGTCTTATTCTCCACGCCGGAACACAACAGCGCGTACACTGCTGCTTGGCGGCAGGATTATAGTGCTTAGAATCACACCAAATAAAACGAAAATGTTGACACAATATTGACATTTACGGCATCAAAAACTTGATGTGAAACAGGCCCTTGGCGAATAAAAAAAAACAAACCAGTAGCCAAGTAATACCTAACCCAACCCCGATTCCCGCTCACATCTCGGCAACCTGCGCGCCATGTGCCGATCAGTCCCACGCCGGCCGCCGCACGCGCACCATGCTGCGTCCCTTGCTCATCGTAGCGCTCGCGCCGCTCCTCCGCGCAGCCATAGTCGCCAATCCCCCCACTCTCGCCGAGCGCCTCGACCAGCTCTACGAAAAACTAGAAAAGTTCACACCTACCCAGCCACCTGAAAGCGGACTCTCGGAGCCATTCGTAAAACTATACAAGAAATTGGAAAGACTCGCCCCGCAAACGGAAAGGCCGGTGGAAAAGCTGCTCGAGAAATTGGATTTGTTGAACTCTTTGACTATTGATAAGGATTTTACTGATGATGAGGAAGAGTATTTGGATACAATGCAGGAGTGGGGGATGTCGGATGAGCAGATGGATGCTGTTATTAAAGGAATGCAAAGGAGGCCAGAAGGCGAAGAAGGTGACTTGAATGATGAGGTTAGTGTCACAGCAAATTAATTAATTAAATGTGATCAAAATAACTGACGTTTGAAGAGTAGGTAGACGGACAAAAGAGGAAAGATGATTTTACAAACAAAATTGTTGCTCTTTCAACATTTTGTGGCAAAAATGTGACAATTGCGAAAAAGTAGCGCTTTCATTTACAATGTCAGTGTTTTCACCTTTTTTTTTACTTATAAAATTTTGTTATAGTTTACAAAAATTGTGTTTGCTGTACATTAAAAATTAAAAAAATAACTAAAAACTATGTACAAAATTAACATAAACCTAGCCTAACTTAAACTACAAATAAAACACCCCTCCCAGGTCACTGTCACTGCTCATTGTGCCCAGAAGACTGGCAGCATTGCCGCGTTGAATCGCGAGGCTAATTTTATTTGCCTAATTTTTTAATAATTTTTGTTTTTCACAATAAACAACTAAGTCAAAACGAGATTCGAAAACTTCCCAAAAAGAGTGCGGACAAGTAGCACTAAATAGTTAAGCAATAAGTATCTATTTTTATTCACTTGAATTAGGTTATTTACAAATCACCTTCTACAAGCTATTATGTTTTAATCAACAAACAAACGAGCTTAATACATATACTTACTACGTCATTACAAAAATACAAACTTAACGAAGATTCATTAATGTGAAAAAACTAAAGGAATTGCTACTAATGTTAACTATAATATGTATGTGTATTACTCATAAATTTAATGGTTTTCTTACAAAACAAAAAATTACATTATTGCGTACTACTGTAGAAGAAGCCGTTATTTGTTAGAGCTTTAAATTTAAATATTAATTGATTAGCAATCTCAGATTAACTATTATTAAAGATGGATCGCATACACAATCAAAAGTAAATAGTCTGTCGCATGAACATACCATATCGCATGCCAATAAGTTAGTATAATGACAGAAATAGATCCTAGGCTGAAGGGTTAAATCTCAATCTAACCACAACTAAAACTTCTAGTAAACGAGTCACATTTCCAAGTTAAAATCGTTCGATCTTTTGTCGCGGAAAAATATTAGTGTTAAGTCAAAAACTTTTAAAAATAACGTATCGCATGGCACATTTCATTGGGCAAATCTTATTCGTACGATCTTTTGTCGCGGGAAAACATTTACGTTAACTGTCAAAAGCTATTTAAAATAACGTCTCGCATCGTACATTGGGCATTATTTGCCGAGACAATTAAGCGAAGACCCGCCATCTTGTATCATTGTTAAACTTCAGCAATACTAACTTGTGAAAAGGAAGCTGCCAGCCCTTTATTCATTCGTTCTAAATACATGTAAACAAGTACTTATCATAACCTGACTCAAACGGTACAATTTTATTGTAGTAGACAGCTCTAGTTGTGACACTTCCTGAAAGCCATGATGCAATAATTTGTTTCTAGCGCCTTAATTGAATGTCGCGTACAATTATGGCAATGCACCATTAAAGTTGATAAACTGACTTCAATTATAGTGTTGAAAATGATGTCATATGTATTTAAAAACGTGCCGTTTTGTAACCAGTCTCCCATTTGGAAAACACTGATGAGTCCAACATTTTGACGACCGCTCGGTTGGAGAGCTTTCTCTGACGGATAGTTACCTAGTGGTACTGGTACTGACTACGAAGGTTGAGGTCCCGGTCCAATCCCCGGTCGGGGCAAATATTGTACATACATGTTGCCCGCGACTTTGCACTAGTTCCAGCTTCTATTTGGAAAAAAAAAACAATTTGATCCAGTTTTTCCGAAGTGACGCGTGTTCTATTCATGTACAGCGTGGATTTGGAATAGATACGGGCGAAACCTTAGACATATTTTTCATCAAATTTTCTCTAACTAACTCGACGTAATTAATTTTTAAAGATGCTGTCGAGCAGCATTGAAACGCTTTATTTTGGCTCACATTCTAAATCACATGTAAAACTTATTATCTTCACTGCATTGTTCAAAGTAGGTACATTGCGTGCTAAATAATTTGGTTTTATTTCGTCTTATTTCTTAATAAGAGGCACCTTAATTAACTCTTTCAGACCTTAACGCTGTTTAAAGATTCGCTCTTACTCCAAGTCCACGCTGTAGATGAATGTAGTATGTAAAAAAGGATACCGGCGAGTACTATGTACAAGCGTGGACGCATAATTTAATTATGTAACGTGTAATTTTTCTTCCATGCTGGTCTGGGAGTAAAAAAAAAACATAGAATTTACCAGTTGCTTCTCTTCCCACGCAAATGGTAAAAGCCCATCGAGGCAACGGGCGAAAATCTTAGTAATCATGTTATAGGCGATGCCCTACCCCTACCCCTATTCTCATACAAGCAAAAATGCGTCCCAGATTTTAGTATAGATTTTTTTTCCTGATCGTCACGTTCCATACATACCTATATGAAAAAAGTGACGAACTGGAATGTAAATTTTGGGACACATTTTTTCTTGCATAAGGATCGATAGAGTAAACGATTCTGAGTGTGAAAAACCCAAAATAGTTAAACTGGAAAAATGATCATATGGACTTTTTTTTGGAAAACACTCGTTTACGAAACTCATATTCTTAGCTTCAGTCTGCGTACCGTCTCATATGTGGCTATGAGTCAATCATTTGGAATCCTGTAGCACAGTATTACAATCCTTAAAGTGTGGCTACAAACTCAGTCGTTCTCCGAATGCCTTGACACAAAGTTGTGGATGCTCTTTGACAGGTCAGCTGTTAAATGAACGTTGATGCTTCTTTAGATAATCTATTATGAATAAAGAAAACCCATTGAACTATAACTAACTATAAACAAATTAAAAAAGGAGAGTGGCATAGTACCGCAGACGCTGGCAGCATTCCCCCTTTGGACAGCGACACTAATACGCTGTCCAAGGAAGCTGTCAGCTCTGCGGTCACCCGTAGCGTCTATTAGCCTCTTCGAAATATCTTTGAACCAGCCACCGCCGTCTGGTTGCCTGAGCCAGCGACCGTTTCACTTTTGCGAAGACACACACAACGGTGATGATCTATTTTACGTCTCTATGTTTTTTATTGTTATACCTTGTTTATTTTCTATAAAATTGTGTATATTGTCTTATATTTGTGTGTCTTGCAAAAAGGAATAAATGTCTTCTTTCTTTCTTTCTTTCTTTCTTAAGAGGCTGATAGCGCTTGGACCCCACGGACCAAGTGTCTCAACACCGAAAGGGACAAAGTTATATTCAGTGTTGAGACCCGTATATTTATTTATCTCGCCGCGCTTGTTCTACTCGTGGTTCCGCGAAGGTGAGACGAGGCTAGCGTGTCTACGCACGTTGCATCCCACACCAGCACACGTCCCACACTCCACGGAATCATTGCCATACCGTCCGGTCTCTTGCCGTCGTCCCTAGCGATGCCTGTTGGTTCCAACAAGGCAGGGACATTGGCAGAGGCAGGATAATGTGCCTCGAGAAGCGACCAGTACTCTTTAGGCAAGACAATCCGTGGTGTTCTATTCACTATTTTGATTCCCCCTTTCCTATGTGCCCACAATCATGCTAAACGTGGCCATTAGGTCTCGTTACTTTAGGCTCTGTCTAGGATTTATGTATGTATTCCCCGAAATCCCAACATAGCACGGATGACTTTCTGGAATCTACCAGGCCACGGTTACCTACAATCGCGATGCAATCTATAAATACGCTTGCGATCGTTCCGAGAAGTCCAGTCGCGGCCATAAACGTATTTTGCTGTTGTTGATCAGTGTGAGTCTAAGTTTTCGGTCACAAAATACGTTTCGAATGCGTTTGCGTTTAATGTCAAATACTTTGAGAACAGTTTGTTGCCGTTTCGATCCGCAAGTGGCGCTGCTTATTCCATAGTAATTGAAGCGTTTACGTGAACGCGTTCGAGACGTTTTTTATATGCGAAAACTTACACTAGAGGCTCAGAATATAAGCCCCACAGTCTAGCACAGGTAAGCTTTGCAAGGAAAAGTCCAACGCAGCTCCATTGACGACCGGATAGCCTAGTGGTTAGTGACCCTGACTATGAAGCTAGAGGGCCTGGGTTCGAATCCCGGTAGGGGGAGACAGTTGTATGATGAATACGAATGTTTGTGCCCGAGTCACGGATGTGTATGTATTTAAGTATGGATTTATCTACATTATTTAAGTATCATTATCCGTTGCCTGGTACCCATAGCACAAGCTTTGCTTAGTTTGGGGCTGGGTCAATTGGTGTAATTTGTCCCAAGATATTTATTTATTTATTTTATTTTATTTTTATTAGGGTTCCGCACACAAAGGGTAAAAACGGGACCCTATTACTAGATTTCGCTGTCCGCTCGTCTGTCTGTCTGTCCGTCCGTCTATCACCAGTACGTAGTCTGGGAGCAAAGAAAAAACATAGAATGTACACAGTTGCTTGTCTTCCTGCGCATGGTAAAAGCCCATTAGGAATCATGTTACAGGCGATGCTAGCAACCCATTATTTTTGATTCCCCTTTCCAACTAAACGCCCACAATCATGCTAAAGACCTTAGATCTTGTTACCTTAGGCTCTGTCTCCGAAATTCCCAAACCTGCATTGCACAGGTGCCGCAAAGAGGGAACCCCATCTCGGGTGACACCGAGTGCTCCCCGTAACGTCTCACATACGACCGAATAGGGAATCCTTTTGGTTTTTAGTAGGTATGCCTGACGTCGCGGGAGAGCCCCACATACCCCCGGTAAACCCGTACCGAGCGGATGCATAAGGCGCATTTTCCACACCAAAAAAAAAGAAAAAAAGGCTGTCTCCGTAAGGGATCAAGACGTGATTTTTAATGTGTAGAAACTTGAAGTGTTTATGCTGACCGCTGTAAATGCCATCGGCGGTAGATGATAAATAGTTAAATTACCGATAAATCTTGTTGCAAAACGCCATTAAAACTCAATTTCGAATCAACATGCAAGTAGGTTATGTAACACGGTTAAAGATTACAACGGATTACCTACTATTCGAG
Source organism: Pandemis cinnamomeana (assembly GCA_932294345.1). Classification (NCBI taxonomy): domain Eukaryota; kingdom Metazoa; phylum Arthropoda; class Insecta; order Lepidoptera; family Tortricidae; genus Pandemis; species Pandemis cinnamomeana. The sequence goes on along the minus strand of OW028710.1, from coordinate 14,260,875 downwards.
ATGTGCAATAGAAAACTATGTCTCATACCGTCCAAGCTGGTCTGGGAGCAAAGAAAAACATAGAATATACCAGCTGTTTCTCTTCCCGGCGCAGGTGTCCGATTTTGGAAAGCACAATACAAACAATACAAATACTCTTTATTGAACACCACAAATCAGTACAAAACAATACAGAAACAAAGAACAAAGTAGACAATAGGCGGTCAAAGCACATTGTGTGAAAGTGGTGAAAAATTGTGCTGAATTTGAAATACGAGTAGCTTAGAAGACAATCACAGCTCTCTCTTGTGAACTAGTCAAAACTTTGATTAGAGCTGTAGTTTTGGAGATATAAGCCGATTTGTACCACTTTCGAGTGGTGCTTTCAAAAATCGGGCGCCAGATCGTTTACCATCGACGGAATAGACGATAATCTTGGGTATCATGCTATAGTTAAAGCGGCTAGCAACCCATCACTATTTTGATTCCCGTTCCACCTATACGCCCAAAATCTACGCGTAGCCTTTAAATCTTGATGCCCTAGGCGCTACTGTCTACCCCGTAAGGGATATAAATACATGATTTATATGGACCAGGGTCCGATTTTTCTCTGACAGATAACCTGTGAACCCATAATGTGTTATCTTCCTTTCTAGGAATACCTAAGTAAATACTTGCTGCAAGTCTATTTGTTCCGACGCAAATTTTTATCATACCTATTGTTATGTTTTGTTCAATTACGGTAAACGAGTTAATTAAGGAGATAATTAATTAAACTTACTAATATTATTTATAAACGTGATGTGTTTGTTACCCCTTCACGCTAAAACTGCTGAACATTCATACATAAATCACGTATTTATCCCTTACGGGGTAGTTTAGCATAATTGTGGGCGTATAAGTGGAGAGGAGAATCAAAATAGTGATGGCTTGCTAGCCGCATCAACTATACCATGATTCCTATGCCCATTCTCTCTCTGTGCCTATGAAAGAAAGGGTCAAGTTATAAGTAAGTAATTAAATAAACGCTTTATTGTACAAATATAAAGAAAAAGATACATGTTGAGACCCTTGGTCCGTGGGGTCCTAGCGCTATTAGTCTCTTCAAAGATATTTCGACGAGGCTAAGACGCTACGGGTGACCGCGGAGCTGGCAGCTTCCTTGGACAGCGTAGTAGCATCGCTGTCCAAAGGGGGAATGCTGCCAGCGTCTGCGGAACTATGCCACGGGGGCCCCTCCTTTTATAATTATTTTATTTTAAGATTAGTTTTTAATTCGTTTTCAATTTAATAGTTTAATGTATGTATGTATGTATGTATGTATGTATGTATGTATGTAAACTCTTTATTGCACATAAAAATTAAAAAAAATACAAAAATACACAGAAAATAGTACAAAGGCGAACTTATCCTTTTAATTTGTTTTAATTCCATTTTGTATCCTATTAAATGAACAATTTATTTATAAATTGACGTAGGCAACTACGGAAAAATAATCACAAAACAATTAAAAATAACATTAATATATGCACAAAGGCGAACTTATCCCTATAAGGGATCTCTATCAGTTGTGATTGTCTCCCGAGCTCACGTACTTTAAATCCACAGCAGGTGCAACGGATATGAACAATTACTGTCTAAAACAGGTATCTGTTCCAGTTTTGTACACTACTTATAAGTACCGTCTCACGTGGATAAGGGGGGGGGGGGATTATAGCTTGTCACGGAATGACGAGGATCCGGGTTCGATTCCCAGCCATAGCTTTACTTTTCGGATTTTTCTGTTCAAATTTTCAGTGTCGTTTAGAAATTTAATTTCTAACGGCAAAACCGTAAAAGTAAATTAAATATAAAAATTCTTCCATGCCGCTCTGAGAGTAAAGAAAAAACATAAAATTTACCAATGGTGATGGTAAAAGTCTATCGAGGGAATGGGCGAAAGTCTTAGGAATCATGTTATAGGCGATGCAGCTAGCAACCCATCACTATTTTGATTACCCTTTCCACCTATATGGTCCCACTGAAAAACAGCGTTGCGGCTTGCCGCAACATTATGCTGAGTGGGGTCCACTTTACACCATATCGGTACTATTCCTTAGTATATTGTATTTATTGTATTTCTCCTTGTTTTATGTCTACTTGTATCGAATGTGTGTAAATAAATGTTTCTCTCTCTCTCTCTCTCTCTCTCTCTCTCTCTCTCTCTCTCTCTATACGCCCTTAATCATGCTAAACGAGGCCTTAGGTTTCGTTACCTTAGGCTCAGTCTGCCCCGTAAGGGATATAGACGTGATTTGTGTATGTGTATGTGTAAACATAAAAAATCAAGAAGTAAAAATTCTTGGTTCATTTGATGGTACCTATCAGTTCTTTAGTTTAATTCTACGCAGACGAAGTCGCGGGCAGAGCCTAGTACATACATGAATCTTGTAATACCTAACGGGGTAGACAGTGTTTACGTGTTCTTAATCTCTGCATTATAGTGAACATAAATTCTTGACATTTGACATTATAATCAAAACTTAGGTACTAGGTATAATCATTAATCAATCGAGGCACGCCGCAACGGAGACGGCGAGACCCCCCCCCCCCCCCTTACCCGGTTACCATGACGTCTTAATGCGATCCAATTCCGATTCAGTTTAGGTTCGCTAAAACCTGAACTGAGTCGGAATCGAATCACATGAAGACGTCATAGTAAGGCCCCTTGGTCGCGGAAATAGTGTTGCCTCTCGATTGTCTACTATCGATAAACTATCGATAGTTCAAGCAAAGAGAATGGTATCGATACAATTGCTTTTCAATACCATTACCATTTACGCAAGAAGAGAAGCAAGCTGGTATATTCTATGTCTATGGTACAATCTATAAGTCTTGTTACCTTACTGTCTACCCCGTAAGCTATAAATACGTTTTTACGTATGTATGTATAAAATGATATTAAGTATCAAAATAATAACTATGATAGTGTGTAACGGGTTTTATAAAGCTCGCACCGGACGGACGCGGCTCTCGGCGCATTACAATTATGTCGTTAGTGTGCGCGCATCACATTATAGCTTGCGAATAGGGTTGCCACAATTCAAAATCCATTTGAATAATGTACATATGTTGTATGTAGAACTCTTTATTGTACACTAGCTTCTGCCTGCGACTTCGTCTGCGTAGAATTATACATAAAAACCTTCCTCTTGAATCACTCTATCTATTGAAAAAAAACGCATCAAAATCCGTTGTGTAGTTTTGAAGATATAGGTTAGCATACATAGGGACATGGGGATATAGGGACAGAGAAAGCGACTTTATTCTATACTATGTAGAGATAAAACACGAAAAAGATGAATACAGGACTAATAAGGAAATAATTTACTTGGTGATGAATGTGAACGCTTTAAAAGCGGTATTTTTTTCCAAACAAAACGGAACTGCACAACATTGCGGCATAGCTACTCGATATGATGATAGTTATTTATAATTAATAAACTTAATGAGATTGGAGTTTTAAAACTTTGTTTCGGCGCCGATCTTATAAAGTCGCCTTTGACAGCTATACCTGGACCTTAGTCAACAGTGGCGCCAACTGGTGAGCAAAGAAACGATAGTCCTCATTCCGATAAAAATTTACGTTTTAGCTGTCATTTTTGACACTAGTATGGATCTGACAGCGAGCGATCGAACTTTGGTTCGGAATTGAGTCGCATTAAAACGTCATGGTAAAGCCTAGTGTACTGTTTTAGTATCAAAGTTTATTTGCACGTTATAAACGCTTTTGTCGGTAGCAATTTCAAGTTCAGTTACCTCTCTGGAATTTAATTAAACATTGAACGTTTACTTGAACGGAATCAAATTGCTTTTACTACTTGTCCAAGGCTAACAATTCCACTAGTCATTTAGCAGTGCTCCGTCTCTCTATGCAATATAATGAAGTAGGTACTTCCCCATCGCTATAATAAACTCATCAAATAGAGAACAGGTATTTAAAGCAAATTTCTAAACGACACTGAAAATTAGAACAGAGAAAAATCCGAAAAGTAAAACTATGGCCGGGAATCGAACCGGGATCCTCGTCGTTCCGTGACGCGTGCTATACCCCTACACCACCCATAGCACACGGGTAAGTCTTCGATTTTTATCTGTTACTAGCTGTCACGTGACCTTGATACTACGCGAATTATTGTCGCCAAGCGTCCAAGCCATAGCCTTACTTTTCGGATTTTTCTGTGTTCTAATTTTCAGTTTCGTTTAGAAATTTAATTTCTAACGGTAAAACCGTAAAAGTAAACAAAAAAATCAAGAAGTAAACATTCTTAATTCATTTGACAGTAGGAATTTGAGCACAAAAGCGGTGCATTTAGCGCAGTTTGCGGCCTAAAGCAGACAGACAGTTGTGCTACATTTTGATAAGCTGAACATCTTGACATTACCCTGCCTCTTCATTCTTGAAGTGGTTTTGTTTGTACAAGCCAATCCTAAATTATTTAAAAAGTTGTCTATAGTATCCGATAGGAATATCCATCGCACCCATGATGTCTGTTCTGTAATCGCACGCACCGCATTGACGCGGAAAAAAAAGAAAGAAAAGCGTATTCTGCGTCCCAAGCAACATTTACAACAAATTAGTTGTAGCTTTTAGATTGTTACCATTACACGAATTAAAAAATAGACTTTCTAAATTATTAATTACCAAATGCAATTCAATTTCAGAATTTTTTACATATAATTTAATGATTAAATTATTAAATAATTAAAAAATTACATTAATTGATTAATGTCAATAATTTCATTAGGTGCGTACCTTTATGGACATTGACATTTCTGGAATTAAACATGCTGTCTTAATTTTAAATATGTTAAATATACATACATACACAAATAGGGGTAGACAGAGCCCATGTTAAAATTAATAAACATGATGAGATTCGAGTTTTAAAACTTTGTTTCGGCGCCGATCTTATAAAGTCGCCTTTGACAGCTATACCTCTGGACCTTAGTCAGTGGCGCCAACTGGTGACCAAATACACGATGGTCCCCATTCTGCGTCGACGAAGTCTTATAATTTACTGCTACTTTTGCATATGAAATCTTACCTTGTCTTTGGTTTATGCCTCTGGCTCATAAGACATGGGTAGCTACCTAGTTATGTTTGTAGAGAACACGTTTACATGTAGATAGGTACAGAAATTCCTGTGAGCCAAGCACGAAAATGTACACTCAGTGAGTAAGAATGTAGCTCGAAAGGCTGGTAGATACTATCTCTAGATCTACTTAGGTTTAATAAGGCATGAGTCAATTTTGACATAATTACGTATCCCTTACGGGTTAGACAGAGCCTTTTTCTTTTACCGGAAAGGAAATCTTTATGGATGCCCTAGGCACGGGGATGCCTAGGGTTATGTGGGACTTGACATAGAGGATAGATTTTTTTTACAGCTCTTAAGGGGCCGCAGACGTTTTTGGTATTAACTCGGAGACGGGCCTCAGACCAGCACAAACGGGATAGAAAGCACTTTCCATGTTGTATATTTGACTATTTTAAATTCTGGATAAAAGAAAGTTATACAATTTTAACCTTTTCGCCACCACGTCAAATAAAAGAGACGTCACCCATACGCCAGACCTCTATTGCGATGCCTTAAGTTGAACCTAAACCATTGACTTACAATAAACAACTAGACTCTCAGTCGCTAACAAAAGTTCCTCAAGAAACGTCCGAGTTGCTTTGTCTATGTGTTGTGTGTGTCAACACATCGACTTAGACAGATAACATTAACGTATTCGTTCAAATTGACACCTTATTTCGTGGCAGTAATGTTTAATATCAATGGCATAGGATCGTGAGAAGTAACGACACGACGCCACGCGCTGGAAACCTGCCTGTCTCTTTTGTTCTCAATAGTAAGATTACGGTGCGAAAGAGACATATACATTGTTATCAGAGCGCGGTCGAAACACAACTGAACCAAAACTCTGAACAATAGACGCGTGTTCAGACTTTTGCTTCGGACAGTTTTTGAGCGTGATTGGGAGTCTAGTTGTTTATTGTACGGCAATGACCTAAACCCAATTAATAAAGGTTGCTTTTGCATTGAAGTAATGGACGTATATAGACCGTTGGCGTTGAACCTGCGGTGCTGATGTCGTTGGCGTTGAAAAAGTTAAATAATAGCTTCCTTGCTTCAATATAAGAAGAGACTTGTGAAAATGAAAATGAAAATGAAAATTTATTTTTGCAAATTGGCCGCCAAGGGCTCTTTTACGTGTCTTTTTGAAACTACCAGCACATTCGGAAATACCATCATTGCCAAGAAGAATGCGCCGCAAGAAACTTGGCAGAAAGTCATTTTTTCAAAATTATCATATATCATATTGTCTATGGTGCTTGGCATTGTCTGTTGCTATGTCATTCTATCAACAACTACGTTTCTTTTCAATGTCCTATTTTATTATTGAACTAGCTTCTGTCCGCGACTTCGTCTGCGTAGAATTATACACAAAAACCTTCCTCTTGAATCACTCTATCTATTAAAAAAAAACGCATTAAAATCCGTTGTTTAGTTTTGAAGATATAAGCATGCATAGGGACTTAGGGACATAGGGACAGAGAAAGCGACTTTATTTTATACTATGTAGTGATAGTGAAGCTTCTGCCCGCGACTTCGTCTGCGTAGAATTATAATTCTAATGTTTTTATGTATACATAAAAACATTCCTCTTGAATCACTCTATCTATTAATCAAAACCGCATCAAAATCCGTTGTGTGGTTTTGAAGATATAAGCATACATTTGGACATAGGGACACAGGGACAGAGAAAGCGAATTTATTTTATACTATGTAGTGACTATGTTATTATTGAATAAAGCCAATATTCTATTTGGTCTTGTCTAAACTTGTATCAGTAACTATAGCAAAAAAACCAACGTAATCCTAAAATAGAACGGTTATTCCGACTCGCATCTGTTTCTTTTCCTCTCTGATGTAATCTAAACCCATTAGTGGATTAACTGATTGCCATTCAGGAATTTATATTTAGCTCTTTGAGTTTTAGGGCCTGTCTCACCACTCACTGCTAAGTCCCGGTTATCTTAAGGTCAGTTATTTATAATGCCGTCTCTATTTATTACTACGAAACAGTCATCATGAACTGATACTTAAGATAGCTGGAAGTTGACAGAGAGTGGTGAAAGAGGCCCTTAGGGTGCTGTGAATACATACATACATAAATCATGTCTTTATCCCTTACGGGGTAGACAGAGCTTAAGGTAACAAGACCTAAAGACCACGTTTAGCATGATTGTGAGCGTATGGATGGAAAGGGGAACCAAAACAGTGATGGGTTGCTAGCCACATCGCCTATATAACATGATCCGTAAGATTTTCGCCCAATCCCTCGATGGGCTTTCACCATCTGCGCGGGAAGAGAAGCAACTGGTACATTCTATGTTTTTTCTTTGCTCCAGACCAAGAAGACCAGCATGGAAGATAGGATTACACCTGCAGACCTTACCTGTATACCTTACCTTATCTGTATACCTTTTTTTCTGTTTTGGTTGTTATATGTGGTGTTCAATAAAGAGTTATTGTATTGTATTGTATTGTATTACTTCCGTGACTGTCGAGAGACATAACGACAGACAGAGACATTACTGTCTTTCCAGTGGCGTAACTATAACGTCTGGGGCCCGCGGCAAATGCGTCAGATGGGGCTCCTTCCTCAATATAAAGAAGTGCATCAGTGCCCCTTCTGTGCTCTAAATTAAGCCAGTTCGGGGCCCCGTAGAGCTAGGGGCCCGTGGCATTTACCACTCCTGCCACCCTATAGTTACGCCACTGTGTCTTTCTGTCCAGTTATTGCTTGCAAGTAAATCAACCTATGAGGTACTTTACTACAGTTAGAACAGGGGCCTTAACATGACGTCTTAATGCGATTCAATTCCGACTCAGTTCAGGTTTCAGCTGACATTTTTAGTATGGATCTGACAGCGATCGATCCAACTTTGGTTCGGAATTGAGTCGCATTAAGACGTCATGGTAAGGCCTCTCCTCAGTATAGGTGTTGTAGGGGTAAAGGGTGCATCACGCATTGATGCGGATCCGGGTTCGATTCCCAGCATAGCTAAGTAATCTATCTATCTTATCTTATCTTATATATTTATAAAAGAAAGTCGTGTTAGTTACACTATTTATAACTCGAGAACGGCTGAACAGATTTGGCTGAAAATTGGTGGTGAGGTAGCTTAAAACCAGGAGACGGATATAGGATACTTTTTATTTCGATTTTCCCGCGGGATTGGAAAGTCCCGAAATGTTGTACCAATAAAGCTACATTACATTTGGCATACCTACCTACATATTATTCTTTGATTAGTATAAAGGCGCACTAAAAAGGAATTTTTCAAATTTCCCTCGGGATAAAAACACGAGGTAAATAATTAAGACTTAGATAATATTCCTAGAGGATCGCGTAGGTGCTCTAAGAAGGGATTTTCTGAATCTCCGACGGGATAGGAAATAAAAACCTTATACTTGGAGACATTAGTGGATGTATGGGGTATGTCGTCACACTGACTTTATCTGCGCGGACGAAGTCGCGGGCAAAAGCTATTAAATAAATAAACTTGAATTATGTCATGAATTCATGTTTTTTTTGCATTTTTCCAGGATTTGCAAGAGCTGACGTACGACGACTACGCAATGGATGGTAGCGAAGACATGGACCCTGAAGACGAAGAAGAGCATCAGAGCTCTTTGGGATCGACCACAGCCAAGTTCTTCAAAATGGCGCCTTCGGCTCTGAACAGGGACGAGCCTGAGCCCATCTCTGTTCCTGCTGTGGACCCCATAACAGCAACTAAAGAACGGCCTAAGATACTAGACGATAGTAAGTCTGACATGATGATATCGAGCATACATACATACATACATATATACATTCTTTTTTTTTATATGAATAGGAAGGCAAACGAGCAAGTGGGTCACCTGATGGTAAGTGAACACTACTGCCCATAGACACCCGCAACCCCGGAGGGATTGCAGATGCGTTGCCAACCTAGAGGACTAAGATGAAATGCCTCTTGTGCCCGTAATTTCCCCGGCTGTCTTACTCTCCACACCGGAACACAGCAGTGCAAGCACATACATAAATCACGTCTTTATCCCTTACGAGGTAGACAAAGCCTAAGGTAACAAGACCTAAAACTACGTTTAGCATGGTAAGTGGATGGATGGAAAGGGGAATCAAAATAGTGATGGGCTGCTAGCATCGCCTATAACATGACTCCTAAGATTTTCGCCCATTCCCTCGATGGGCTTTTACCACTGGGCGGGAAGAGAAGCAACTGGTACATTCTATGTTTTTCCTTTGCTCCCAGACCAGCATGGAAGTAATATCGAGCAAAATTATAACCTGTTGTCTGCGACTTCAACAAATTTAAAATTTGTAGCCAAATTCCTTTAACTCCCTTAATCCAGACAAGATACTTTCTTAGCCGATACTTCGTTGTTTCTACTATTTCTATTTCTGCTTCTGTCTCTGTCTCTGTCTTTCTCTGTCTCTGCCTCTGCTTCTGCCTCGGTCTCTGTCTTTACCTCTACCTTTGCCTCTGTCTCTGTCACTATGTCTATCTCTACCCCTTTCTCTATCTTCATTTCTACGAGAACTGAAGTGAAATCACCAACGCCAGCTACCCATGACATGTAACAGTGAAACCAAATTCAGTACATGGTGCTGTAACTCATAAACCTCTTTCTCGACACTTCAGGCGGCCTGTTGAAGGTGGAACGCGCGCAGCTGCGGCGAGAGGCGTACGCTCACATTGCTTCGGTCCTGAAGAGCAGCAAGTGCCTGCTGCCCCAGCCGCGTTGGCTGTCCGTGCGGCAACTGGCTCCCTCTGCCGACACCCAGTAAGCCTGTCACCTGGAGCTGATCATGACCTCTTAACCTTTTTGCTACCACGTCAAATATCAGAGACGTCACCCATACGTCAGACTTCTTTATTACGATGCCTTACGTTGAACCTAAACCCAGTTGAACGTAGGTTGCTTTTGCATTGAAGTAATGGACGTATATATAGGTCGTTGGCGTTGAACTTGCGGTGCTGATATATGTGTCGTTGGCGTCGAAAAGGTTAATGCGATAAAATTCAGAATCAAAGTTGGATCGCTCGCTGTCAGATCCATAGTAGAAGTGTCAAAAATGTCAGCTAAAACGCAAGATTGAATCTCAATTGAATCGCATTAAGGCGTCATGGTTAAGCCCCTGTTTATTACAGTACACGGCTATAACGATTGCACATTGGTCTTCTCGGCTAGTGTCAGCTCCGTAGAGCGGTCTCGCTCTAACTTACATGACGCCTATTATTGTCTATCCAAAGACAGAAGTGCAATCTTTATAAATAAAGACCGGATTTGCATATTTCAGCCATTCTCAGCGGTATAAGCATATTTTACCTAAGATCTAGTTATGATGCATATTATCGGTACATTTACAATATTTTTCACTCACCCTGCGTTCCGAAATGCGACCAAATTTAATAACAGTCACAAAATATAAGGGCTATTGAGTAATAATTGTGACTTTTTACTGCATCTCGGAACGCAGTCAATAGCCGCGCGCGTCTTTTGTTTTGACAGTTATTACGATAATAAAATAATGTTACTTGTTCCTTGTGTGGGATTCCTAAAATTTATCATTTAATTTCGCATATTCTGCCAATTTTCGTGCATATTTCAAGCGTTTTCATGCATATTTGCATGCATATAACAAGCTTTTTATGTTGCATATAATCCGGTCTCTTTATAAATAACTAGCTTTCCGTCCGCAGCTTCGCCTGCAATAAATTAATTTTCCCGTAGGAAAAGGTATTTTCCCGCGGTAAAAAGTAGCCTATGTCACTCAGTGATAATGTAGCTTTCTAACGGCAAAAGAATTTTGAAATCGGTCCAGTAGTTTCGGGGCCTATTCAATGCAAACAAACAAACAATCAATTTTTTCCTCTTTATAATATTAGTATAGATGTAAGTAGGTGTAGCGTAAATTAGAGCTAGAGCTAATCTTCAAAAGAAGCATTATTTGTCTTAACGTAGGCCTTCCTTTGTAATTTGCAGCTACCTCCCTCCATGCGTGCAGCTGCACCGCTGCGCGCCAGACTCCGGCTGCTGCCACGAAGCTAACGTCTGCGCACCCGTCGAAGGCCACTACGTCACCATACCATTGATCGTAAGTCTACTTACATTAAGAGTGTCTTCTTCTTCTTCTTTTTATTTGTGGCATATCAAGTCGTTATAGCGACGACAACTTCGCCAATGTCAAAGTAAAAAAAATATTATTAAAAAATCTTGTGACAAAGTGTCGGCAACGTTGTACGGTAATGGTCAAAGACCCCCTCCCCCCCTGTCGGGCTCTTAGCCAACGGTCAATGATATCCCTCAGAAACTGCCAGGAAATCATTAGCCGTTGCCCAGGGCACACCGGACCAAGCACTGCTCTTCCCCCTCGGACGGATCCAAAAACGAACCGCAGCTCTTGATCACACGTGGAGGTAACCCGACTCGCACCCCATTAATTAAGAGTGTCAGATCCAAGATTACTGCAGCTGCAAGTCACCCTGCTTGCAAAATTTGGCAGCAATGAGGGTGACTAATTATGCTCTCTCGTCCACTGAATACTGCAGGAGGGTGTGCAGCAGCTCTTGGAGCACTACCTAAATCGGACGGTGTATTAAGTACGGATCACGATGCGTCCTAAACAAACTTTAGTTGCTTAAGGCCTAAATACTTTAAATAGAAATGCAATGGGATAACGTTTATACTTTGTTTATTCAACTCTGATCAAAATGAAACGTTACAATATATCAGGGAAACGGTTCAGTCCCTGGTTCAAGCAGATGTCTTGTTTGACCTCAAACTCTAAAACAAAACCCGAATAAAATCGAACGAGTGTTCGATTTATAAAACTTGAACACAAACACCAACCAGTTTTATGGAACAAAATGGCAAATGCATTAATAACCCAATGTTGTATGAAACTGTCTCTACAAAAAAATATATCTTTTAAAGTACCATAATTTCATTTTCCATAATGGTCACGGGCTATGAACCTTCTTCATTTGCCCTAATAAAGTATCACAAACACCATAATTTTAGTGTGACATAATACTTAAGTGTCATAACGTTCACCATCCCTAATACGGACGAGTGAGTGAGCGAGACCCTGCCTAGCGAAAACGAGACGGATGTAAGGTTAGAACTCTGAAAGCGGAACCGCCATTTTAAAATTACAAATGAAAAAGGTGGTGGACCCATCAGTGGCCAGCGAAGTCGTAGTTAAGCTTAAATACTTACAAACGCATGGCTATTAGTTCATAGATATTCGCTCAGAGAATATTCTAGAATACCCACCCTTTGTCTTAGACCGAACTATACCTACAAACTATTCCATCTCAAATTCCAGTTGGACAAAGTGGGAAAACTGAAAACCGTGGCCCGCATGCAATTCTACAACCACACCCGCTGCGAGTGCGTCTCCAGGGACACTCTGGAGCACCCTCGAGCCCCGCCCCGCCGGAACACCACAGTCATCCACACTCAATACAGAGTGGTCACCACGCAGCGCCCGGTCCAACCGGAGAACGAGACGACAGCGCCTCCGCTACTGAGAAGGTAGGACTAACAGAAATTGGGACTTTGGTAGAAGAACTACACGGACTTCCAGGCGGGGGGAGCATTTTCACCCATTTGTTGTCAACATACCATTGACCCGCACGAGGCGGTTTGCTTCATCCGTCCTAATGCGAACTGCTAGGGAATGGAATTCGCTCCCATCGTCTGTATTTCCGGACAGATACAATCTAGGGCTCTTCAAGGCTAGAGTGAATAGGCTATTACTGAACCAGTGAGTTACACCTTTGGCCTCATCTGCACCTTCCACCAAGTGAGATAGAGGTCAATCACTGGTCAGTTCGTAGTAAAAAAAAAAAAAAGAACTTGACGTAAGTACTTCCAAGTAAGGAGAAGACTGGCGCGGGATATCAAGCGTACAACAAGCACACCAGTACTGAGGCCTCGTCATTCCGTGACGCGTGCTATACACCTACACCACACATAGCAGGTGGGTAAGCCTTCGAATTTTTCTATCGTTACTAACTGTCACGTGACCTTGTTACTATGCGATTTTTTGTCGCTAAGCGTCATCTGTTTAATGGTGTGTCTGTACGACACAATTACAAACTTCCAAACTTCTTTCACTGTTCAAAATTTTCAATCTTAGATACTGCTGTTCTATTTCAATAAAAAAAACCGTGATAGCCTAGTGGTTTGATCTATGGCTTCTTAAGCAGAAGCTCGTGAGTTCGAATACCAGGCTCGCACCTCTGCGAAGCAGCTCAATGATATCTGTGAAGTTCCCAATCCGCATGGGCCCACTTAGGAACCCCAAGCCCTCTCATCGAGGGCAGGAAATGACTCCTCCGTTTATTCATTACAGATGCACTTGCCCGAGCCTGTTTATGGCGCGAGTGTCGGACGCCGGCTGCGCATGCGTCTGCGACTGGGCGGACCCTGCCCGCAGCCGCGACTGTCTCTCTCTCGCCCGGGGCCGCGAGCACTTCGGCCTGAGGGACAGAGTATGCGTCGCGGACGGGGGCTGCAACCCGCCAACTTGCGCCTTCGGAACTTACGAGAGGAACCTAGGGAGATGTCCATTGAGAAGGTACAGGAGGCTACGGTTCAGACCGAGGAGGTTCCCACTGAAGATTGTTGTGTGAATCGATCAGCATTTAAGCATGCAACTTCACTTCGTTTCGTGCAGGGGTGGCCAACTAAATTAGATCCAAGATCTGCACGGATAGCATGCGCGGGAGATCTGTATCGCGCGCGGTAGAATACCCGTTTCTTCTTACTGTTCGTACTAAAAAGAGAAAGAAAGAGACAGGTATTACCTCGCGCGCGACGCAACCCTAGGTGATTCAGTGGTGTGCCGCGAGAGGGGGGAGGGTCGCCACAATAAGTATGCCCTGGCATCCGATATTTTTAGCACTCAACTTCGCTTGGTCGAGGTTTTGTATAGCAATTGTTAGACTTGTATTTGGTCAGATCTCTCGTGGCCTCCCATATAGCCAAAAGTAAGTACTGACCCCGGCAACTACTTATTGAACGCCCTAACTACCCTACTATCATAAAGAAATTTTTGAATTCAATTCATTTCTGCCTCGCCATGACCGACAGGATCAATAGTTGTAATGGACCAGTCGGCCACCCCTGGAGTAGTTTAAATCAGCTATGGGTTTAGATCCACCTACAGTTTGTCCACCTGGTTTTTGACGGGGCTCCGCCCAAGGTCGGAGCCCCTTTTTCTGGGTATTTTGCCCTTCGCGCAGATTAAGATACATCTAACCTAACCCATCTATTTTTCTATTAAAATAATAATCAGTGGTTCTAAATAGTGGTAGCATTTTTTCCGGGTGGGCCAAATTAGGTGGACCAGGCCCATAGCCTGTTTGAATACCTAAACTAAGAGTCTTCTAATTATTCACGTCTGATTTCACACACTACCGAACAATGATTCCTCATCCACAGTGGCGTAACTATAACGTCTGGGGCCCGTGGCAAATTCGATAGATGCCTCCTTCCTCAATATAAAGAAGTGCATCAGCGTCCCTTCTGTGTGCTAAAGCAAGCCAGTTAGGGGCTCCGTAGAGGTAGGGGCCCGTGGCATTTTGACACTCCTGCCACCCTATAGTTACGCCACTGCTCATCCACTTTAGAACGTTCTCACAGTATGTCACATGATTTCCTTGCCAGTTCTATGTGACGTCACTACGGCATTTACTGAGAAAAGGTACAGTGGGTCTGGAATAATTTTGTTCGTTAGTACATTCGTGGGAAATATCTGTTACAGATTTAATTTAGAGATATTAAAGTTACTTTGACTATTGAAAGCGGGGAACCGCTTTCAGGCGCGACCAATGTGTGACTATTCCCCGGAGAGTACCGCCTTTTTTATGGTGTGGAAAATGCGCCTTATGCAACCGCCCGTTACGGGGGTATGAGGGGCTCTCCCGCAACGGCAGGCATACCCACTAAAAACCACAAGAATTCCCTGTTCGGTCGTATTTGAGGCTTTACGGGAGCACTCGGTGTCACCGCGACGCCCCACGACCACCCCGGGATGGGGTTGCCTCTTCGCGGCACCTGTGCAATGCAGATTAGGGAATTAGAGTACGTACACCTTGTAATTCGCGTACCCATTTAAATTGTATGCTGTACAAGTTTTACCGGGAGCCATTCCAATTCCGGGACATACATTGGTTGCACCCCGCATTTCAACAATGTAGGTGCTCAGTGCTCATATATTTCCGACGTTTTGTAGTACTTGTTTAATTTTTGAATATTTTTGAGTATAGTGCATTGGGGTAAATTCGAAATTGAGGGAATTTCGAAACTCGTGGATATCCACTAAACGGGGAGCAATTACATAATCTAGCAACGCTTACCTAGAATCTCCTATGTCTTTAGTTTCTAGATAAGCGTTGTCAGATTATGGAATTGTTTCCTGTTTAGTAGAAATCTACGATTTTCGAAATACCCCTAATTTCGAATTTACCCTAATGCACTTTACCGTTTTTATTACCAATACAAGCTGAGGTTTAAAATTGAGATTACTTTATTTATATTTAATATAACTCTTTATTGTTACGTTAGTAGGTTTATATTTATAAAATAAGTAAATACATAATTACTTTAACTTACGCTAAAACTAAATTACAATCACACTGCGACATGGCACAAACGTAAAGACTGAACGTAAAGAAATGGAAAATGGGACAAAAATAACATAGGGCGGAAGGAATAGCAACCTTAAAAGAAAAATAATTTGAACCCTGAAAGTTATAAAAATCCTGAGAGAACTGCCAAGTGATAATGATCTATGGTCACTTCAGTTTCACTTTGAACAGCGAACTCTTGGTCCAACACGCTGGCTGACTTTTACGCACCTTTTTGATAGATTACACGACTTTAAAGTCAGCTATGACGTGGATCCGTATTCTGGTAGATATGTTAGGCCACTTAAATTTGGCCGTGTTCGTCCCCTCATTGGCATTTGTTTGTTCTAGAACGCAGTCCGCTGGTTCAGGCGCGATACTCGAACACCCAGGGGATGGCTTACGCGCAGTGGCAAACCTGGAATTAGATCCATGAACAATCGCAACCATTCTTTGCACAGTCACAAACAACTGCAGCTTCTACCAAAACAAAAGTATTTTGTATAAATGTCCACAAAATATAGCTTGAGTTTTATGGCATAATGTCAAAGGAACATGTCTGGGCTTGGTACTGTACGGCTCGGAGGAATGTAGCCAGTTCTACAGCAAATTGGACACTGCTGGGTTTATTTGAGATGTACGGGATCTTGGCGCTCTGAGCCAAACTTTCATCTATTAATGAAATATCGTATAGATTCACAACCGTATTTTATTTCAAAAGTTTTATCTTTTAATACTCTAAGTTACAGCAGCAATGCCTTCGGAGACAGCTGTACGGGTAATGTCACGAAGAAACTCTTTCTTCCGATTCATCTTAAATTCCAAAACCAAATTGTTAATATTATTATTTGCAATACCTGCCAGCGAGTTGGTTTGTTATCAGTGGCGTATAGCTACCTAGGGACTAGGCGGGGCAGTGCCCCGGGGCCCTCAAGCTCAGAGGGCCCTCGAATCCTTACCAGAAAATCTCGATCGAACTATTATTATTAAAACGTAACCAGTTTAGATAGTAGTGGGACCCCAATTTTTTATTTGCACCAGGGCCCTTGGTTACCTAGCTACGCCACTATTTGTTATACAAACTTTTGCATATACAAACTCAATTTCCGACATTACTAAGAAAAAAGATGAACATTGTTGATTATTGTGGGGTCTGTGCCCAGCAGTGGGATGCATATAGACTGGAGATGATGATTCAGTGACTCAAATTGTCAAATTGGCCGTTGATATGACCGGTACTGACATTTTGTAGTGCTAAATATACGTCACTTATAGACCCATGCGGTTTTCAAATTGAACGACATTTGAATAAGGTTCTTATTTATAAAACATTATAACAGTGCCGGCGTTAGGGGGGGCGCGATGGGGCGACGGCCCGTGGCGCCAAATTTGGGGGGCGCTGAGGTCTGGGGCCTCGGCCTCCTGGCTCACCGGCTGTGTACCCTCAATGCTGTCCTTAAGTGGGCGCCTAAATATTACTGCCCGGGGTGGCAGTGGCCCTAACGCCGCTGCTGCATTATAATCTGACAGCTACATTGCATACACGACTTTAATATCATGTCACTAAAGTTGAAAACCGTATAAAATTCAAAGAAATGTCATGGAAAAACTTTATGCATTCAAAGGTGCAATTGTCATCAGAAGTTAATGAACAATCCAAGAGCTCAAAATGATGTAACCCTCTTATTATCATGTTATAATGCGGGTAAACCATCATTACCACAATCATGCTAAAAGCCGTTAGTCTTGTTACCTTAGGCTCTGTCTACCCCGTAAGGGATGAAGACGTGATTTATGTGTGTACTAGCTTCTGCTCGCGACTTCGTCTGCGTAGAATTATACATAAAAACCTTCCTCTTGAATCACTCTATCTATTAAAAAAACCGCATCAAAATCCGTTGTGTAGTTTTGAAGATATAAGCATACATAGGGACATAGGGACAGAGACAGCGACTTTATTTTATACTATGTAGTGATGTACAGTTGGCATCAGAAGTTCATGAGCAGTCGAAGAACTCAAAATGAATGGTGATAGAACCGTGTGTAGATCATTTTGAGCTATTCGACTGTTTATCAACGTCTGATGCTGACTGTATGTAAAATGTTTGTAGCGACATCGTCACAGAGCCAAATTGAAAGTTGTTAGACTATACCTACTCAAGTAGGCAATGAACATTATTATATGATTTCTTATGTACGAGTATTTTTCAGTTAATTAAATAACAAAAAATATGCAATGTCGATATTTTGTAATACCGTCAGTAAATGTTTGATATTTGTTTACAAAATTCGCAACTTGCTAGACGTGATTTTTGACAGCTGTCACAGGGTTAAAGCTGTATTTTTTGAACTGTAGGTATAATAGCTAATTATCCAACTTTTCCATATTTGATCTAAGAAAACTGAACTGCATGCCGTTATCTCTCCAAACGCCTTTTGACAAATTATCATTTGGCATAATTACTTTCCGTATTCTTGGCAAATATTTAGGGAAACTAATGCTTGGCAAATACAGTGCCCGGCCAATAAAGATTGCACTTCGGTCTTTGGAAAGAGAGAAATGGCGTCACGTAAGTTAGAGAGAGACAACGCTCTACAAAGCCTAAATTAGCCGAGAAGACCGATTTGCAGTCTCTATGGCCGGGTACTGTAATGACTTTTTCAATGAACTGTTACTAGAAAACTAAGTTTACATTATGTTGGACCTCATGACTAACCCCCTTATTCATAAACGCTCTATAGACTGCTAGCTTAGCAATCGTTTGTCCTTATCTGTCACTTTGACATTTACCTTCCACAGCTAAAGAGAAACGATTGCTAAGTTAGCAGAAGCCTATAGAGCGTTTATGAATAAGGGGGTAGGTATTCCCGGCCATAGCTTTACTTTTCGGATTTTTCTGTGTTCTAATTTTCATAGACATTTAGAAATTAAGGGGGTAAGTAATTATTTGTTACGTATCAGCATGCCAGTAAAAGTGCGAAAAGTTTGTCAAATTATTACTTGTCCAAATTATAATTTGAGGAAAATAGATTGGAGAACATTTTTCGCCATACTTCAAGTAAATTGATTACGATGTAGACACCCTTGGCTACTTATGCTTCTCTGTATTATAAAATTGAATTAATATTATCTGCTTTAGTGACATGCTTTAGACGAAATAACAAAGCTTATAAGTATGATACGATTATAAGTAGACATAAGTATTTTGTTACCAGTATGCTTAGTGTAAGTTTTCGGTCACAAAACACATCTCGAACGCGTTTGCGTTAAAATGTCAAATACTATGAGAACAGTTTGTTGCCGATCGATCCGCAAGTGGCGCTGCCAATTATTCCATAGTAATTAAGACGTTTACGTGAACGCGTTCGAGACGTTTTTACATGCGAAAACTTACACTAGAGGCTCACTTTCAACATGAAACTACCGTGAGACTTAATCATCATTACACATAAACGGATAACTCACGTATAAAAAGTCGAGTGATGCTCGACATGTTTCGGACTATTTCGTAGTCCTTTTTCCAAGAGCGCTCGCCCCGGCGGCAGCGAAACGAACACTGCGCGCTAGCGCTCTGCTCGCGCGGCTGTTCGACGCAACTGACAGCGGCGCACAACTACCCTCGTTTTCATCGTCATTTTTATTATTGTCAAATGTCGGGCAGCACACTGATCATGTCAAAAATGTTGGAAAAAGGACTACGAAACAGTCCGAAACATGTCGAGCATCACTCGACTTTTTATACGTGAGTTATCCGTTTATGTAGTTTTGCAAACTTACCTTGTAAAAGTCTTGCATACTATTATTTCTTACTTCTTGTTAAGATTGTTACTGCTAAGTTAAACTTGAGAATAAAATGTAAGCTTACTTTAAGATGTAAATATATTTTTAATAAAAACCAATTCAATGATCGAGTCCCTTTATTTACCTATCAACACCTATTTATTATTTACTAGCTTCTGCCCGCGACTTCGTCTGCGTAGAATTATACATAAAAACCTTCCTTTTGAATCACTCTATCTATTAAAAAAACCCGCATCAAAATCCGTTGTGTAGTTTTGAAGATATAAGCATACATACGGACTTGGGGACAGAAAAAGCGACTTTGTTTTATACTATATAGTGATAGTGATAGTGATGTAGTGATTTCTGGAAGACGCGGTGTAGGTAGGCCTCCAACAAGATGGAGCGACGACCTGGTGAGGGTAGCGGGAACGCATTGGATGCGGATGGCGAAGGCCGATCTGTTTGGCGAGCCGCGGGGGAGGCCTATGTTCAGCAGTGGACGTCTTTCCCCTGACATGATGATGATGATGATGACCTATTTATTCATCTTCAATGCTGGTCTGGGAGCAACGAAAAAACCGGAATGTACTAGTTGCTTCTCTTTCCGCGCAGACGGTAAAAGCCCAGCGAGGAAATTGGCCAAAGTCTTAGTAATCATGTTATAGGCGATGCGGCTAGCAACTCATCACTATTTTGATTTCATGATAAACGTGGCCTTAAGGTTTTCTTACCTTAGGCTGTGTCTACCCCGTAGAGGATAAAGACATGATATGTATATATGTATTTATCGATATTTTAAGATTCGATGCAGCCATTACGTCACGTATTACAAAAAAAAGTATATATAAACGTTTTGCATATTTTTTAATGTCAATAAGTATGTTGACGTCCAATGCTTAATTAATTCTCTGTTGGCACAAGTGCGGGCTATGGACACACTGCAACTCGGAGGAAGGCTTAACTAATAAATTAATACAAACAGAGCGTCTGCGATGTTAAAATAATTAAGTCGAATCAATTTGCGAATTTATACACGTATTCTGAGCGTCTAGTGTAACTTTTCGCATATAAAACGTCTTCTCCTTCTTATTTGTGGCGTTTCAAGTCGTTATAGCGACGACAACTTCGCCAATGTCAAAGTAACAAAAATGTGATAAAAAAATCTTGTGACAAAATGTCGGCAACGTTGTACGGTAATGGTCAAAGACCCCCTTCCCCCCTGTCGGGCTCTTAGCCAACGGCCAATGATATCCCTCAGAAACTGCCAGGAAATCATTAGCCGATGCCCAGGGTGCACCGGATCAAGCACTGCTCTTTCCCTCGGACGGATCATCATCATCATCATCACTACATAGTATAAAACAAAGTCGCTTTCTCTGTCCCTATGTCCCTATGTCCTTATGTCCCCTTGCTAGCTGTTGCCCGTGGCTTTGCCCCGTTCCGGTTTTTTAAAGGTTTTCGCACCGTTCAAACCTTGGAGTCGCACGAATGTTTCAAAGCCAAATTATTGAAATGGGTATAGATTACTATGTCACTACATACTATTAAACAAAGTCGCTTTCCGCTATCTTCAAAACTACGCATCGGATTTTGATGCGGTTTTTTTAATAGATAGAGTGATTCAAGAGGAAGGTTTTTATGTATAATTCTACGCAGACGAAGTCGCGGGCAGAAGCTAGTTGTACATAAAACACAGACATTAATACAGGACAACACAAATGCTCAAAGGCGATATATATCTATACATATAATAAAATCGTTGAGACCAAAAAATCTGTACATTGAAGATTAAAAAAAAAAACCGGCCAGGGTGACTTAAAATCAGTAACTGAACATATTAACACCATTTTTAAAATTTTTGTTTGTTTGTTTGTTTGTTTGTTTGTTTGACTGAGCATCACGTAAAAACTACTGAACGGATATTGTTGAAATGTTCACAAATCTATTTCAATAAATTCAGAATAGGATATAGGCTACAAAAAATTTGGAATTTTTTGGAAAAAGGGGTCAAAGGGGGGTTAAAGTTTGTATGAAAAAATAAAATTAGATTGTTCTAGAATCATGAAACTCAGAATAAATACTGAGTAATAAAAATAAGGAAATACCTGTTTTAGCATTTTTTTTTAATCTCACCCAGAGGCGCAAAAAAGAGGGTTTTGTGTTTAAAATTAATTAACTTCATACACCTATACAATAAAAACCAATGAAGTGTAACCTTTTAAAATTGCTAAATAATACTTCCAATTTAATACAGGTAAATATAATTTCTCAGTTTTCTTGAAATTTAATTTTTGAGGTGATTACGCACAAAATAGCGGAAATCAAGAAAATCAGCTTTCCTCGGTATAAGTAGTTGGTAATAATTACAAACAAAATAATACTACGGAGAAAATAGATAGATACGAATGTACATAATAAGACATAAAGCCGGAAAACTGTGTCAATTGTGAAAAATCATTAATTAAATAATTACATGCTGTACAGGTATTTTTTCAACGAAGACATTTTCGTCAAACCTAAATCAACCTAAATTGGCGTCCTAAATTGTGTTCTTTACCTAGCACCTAAAGTTCAATATGCAATACCGTTACTTTGTTTTTATTTATGTGCTATTATTCACAACGCGTTCGGTTTTTGAACGCACTCTTATTTGAAAACCTGATATATTATGAGGGCGGCGTGAAACGCTTGGCTGTATGCTCTTAATATCTTTGCCTAAAAAAATCAAAATCAAAAGGCGCGTTTACGTCTGCGCTACAAACATGTCAGAATTTTATTGTGAAAAAAGTTTGTGCTTTTAGTATGAATCTGACAGCGAGCGAACCTTAACTGAATCGCATTACGACGTCATGGTAAGGCCTCTGTAGGTAATTAATTTGTAGATAAAGATAATAAGTGTTAATAATCTGTAGCTACCTACTTAAACCAAGAAAATAAATAAAAAAACTTCTGCTAGAAAAAATTGAGTCGCAAAATATTAATTAAAACGGATTAGTAAATGAATTGTTAGTCGTAAGGTAAAAACAGGTAAACATTTATGTACCTACCTATTATTTGATTAGAACATATATATTTTTTTAAATTAATCAGGGTACAAATATCGTTAAAGTGAGCGCAGTATTCGCCAATAAGCATCATAGTTCGGCGAAATTAATAGTGATGTAGGTAACTAAAACTGTACTTAGCTTTTTTTGAATAAAGAAACTATAAACAAAACTATAAATTAAACTAATTTGTAAAATAAGGTATAAATAAATGTGATGAGTCATTAACCAGTTCACACCTGTTTTTTTTTTCAAGATTCCGTGTCACAAATTATTATTTTCATGACGTAATTCTAAAAGTATAGTTTCGTACACACTTTCAGTGGTTCACGTGACGAAGTTAATAGTCATAATAATAATAATTTTGATATCGAGAAAAGCCGTAAGTTTCACAAAAACACACGCGGACGAAGTCGCGGGCAACAGCTAGTATTACAATAAAGGTGTTGAAAAACGATCTTGAGACTTGAGAAAAGTCACGATTAGCGTCGCTTCAACGAACGCAACGAAGTGCCAGCAAGAAAAATATTTACTCTAGTTTATTCTCTTTCGTAAAAATTTAATAAAAATTAAAAGAAGGTTAATAAAAGGATTATGAGCTAGGAAAAGCACAAAAATGAACCTAAAACTAGCTTAACTCAAGTTAATTACTTAATATTGTCTACACAATAATGCTTTTTGATGAAATATTGTAGCTACCTACCTAATCGCCCAGGGCAACAATTAAGAACATGACAAATTATAAATATGAAGTGAACACACACACACACACACACACAAACACGCGCGCGCGCGCGCGCACGTACAGACACAAAAATATTGGGAGTTCTGAACTAAAAAAACAAACTACCTACTACCACTTTTTACTCTTCAGAAAATTATGTTATTATGTATATTGACATACTCGTAAGTATAATTATGAAATATGGATATGGGAATGGGCGAAAATCTTAGGAAAAATATTATAGGCGATGTGGCTAGCAACCCATCACTATTTCGATTCCCCCTTTCCACCTATACGCCTACAATCATGCTAAACGTGGCCTTTGGGTCTTGTTACCTTAGGCTCTGTCTACCTCGTAAGGGATAAAGGCGTGATTTGTGTGTGTATTTATTATATGTTCTGACTCTTATCCATTACAGCGTGAACTGCACCTTATAAATATTATAATGTATTTCTAGACATTAGAATAGACAGCACAGGTGTTCAAAGTGCAAACAAAAGGTATAAAAGCAGATATAAACTTGATATGACATTGATTTCTCCCACATTAATACTTGAACACAAAATAGATACTACGTAACCAATATGTGCTTATAATAATGATTGTTTGATATTCTTCACCGGTGCTCTTTATTACATCGAATATTTTATTGATCTAATGTAACTTTTGGTCGAATTATAGTTTGGTCTAATTTTTCACACAAACCGAAAATATTCCACACAATTTTTATATGACCTATTTAATACGGGTTTATTATACAGCATTACTGAAAAGTCGATGGTTTAAACATAATTCTAATTAGACGAAACGAACATTAGACCAAAGATTACATTAGATCAAAAAAATATTCGATGACCCGATATAGATCCATTTTTAACTGCTGGTAGAATCATACGTCAGAAATTCACTATGACATTATTAAAATTAAAAATTCATCTCAATTCATTCTGACATTCATCCTTACACAAATGTTATGTCTATCAAGGATAATGTTACTATTATCGACCGAGCGACTAAATCGCTGACCTCAGATTTTGGCATGCCTAACTTGTCTGAACATGTTATGGGCAGCAATACTATTATAAGACCTTTATATAACTATGTTATATGTTGATTTATATTTAACTACAAAACACTACATAGTATAAATTAAAGTCGCTTTTTCTGTCCCCATGTCCCTATGTTTGCTTATATCTTCAAAACTACACAACGGATTTTGATGCGGTTTTTTTTAATAGATAGAGTGATTCAAGAGGAAAGTTTTTATGTATAATACATGCATAATACACCGTGCGAAGCCGGGGCGGGTCGCTAGTAACATAATAAAAAAGGCCGCAGGTTGCACTCCGGGTGTGCCGGCAGAAATGATAACTACACACGCACACTCGCGCAAGCGCCCAGCGCCGCAGCCCAGCAGCAACTCGCCCTCCGCCCTACGCATTTTCGATCAGGGTCACATGCCCTGACGCGAATTTGAAATTTTTAACCTACCCTAAAAAAGTGCACAGCGCCGCTAAAGAAGTTTTCACTTCAATAAATAAACAGACACAAATCCATTCTTATTTACATTGTGTAATTGCATTACAAGATAATTATTACGTTAAGATTAATTTTACATATTAAAAAGTATGTAGATATGTATGTATGTAAACTCTTTATTGCACATAAAAATTAAAAAATACAGAAGTACACAGAAAATAGTACAAAGGCGAACTTATCCCTAAGAAGGGATCTCTTCCAGCTAACCTGATACAGAAAGGAATAGTTTACAAAGAAAGGCAAGCAGTCATACCTACCTAGTCATAGTCAGTATACCTACGATACGTCGCTGATTACGACATCTTGTTAAATAAGAGGCCAACATAATAAAATTCATTTTAAAATGAAGCATGCAATTATATTTAGGTCTAATTGAATTTCAGTCGCAATTCTAGACAACCTGCGCAAATCCTCGTCTGAATATTCATGAGTTATTGTTAATGTACAAACTTACTGCTGAATTTCTTTACGGCTCATCGAATTATAGTTAATTGTATTAAAATTAAATGATTGAAATACCTACTTCACATAGAATTCATTTGTAGGTAGGTATAACGATTCCGTCTAGATTTTAGCTAGGAAATACATGCGCTGTTTTTGTTGCATCCATTCATCTCTTGAGCGCCCTGTTAACGGTCAAATTTTACGTGTTTGTCAAATTATTTGTTAGTGTACGTACAGCTGTGTTTGAGGCGTTTGTCAAACAATCTAACAATGAAAACGTGAAGTTCGACAAACAAATTTGTCAAGCAAATTTAACCGTTAACAGGGCGCTTTAAAATTGGTTCAGAATATTTCAAAACATTGTCGGATTAGTTGACTAAATAGCCCTGGGCCTCTATTCGGTGCTGACACGCCTAAGCTATTACCAACCATTTGCAGAGCCTAGCGTTTATTTGTTACTAGCTTCTGCCCGCGACTTCGTCTGCGTAGAATTATACATAAAAACCTTCCTCTTGAATCACTCTATCTATTAAAAAAAACCGCATCAAAATCCGTTGTGTAGTTTTGAAGATATAAGCATACATAGGGACATAGGGACATAGGGACATAGGGACATGAGGACAGAGAAAGCGACTTTGTTTTATACTATGTAGTGATGATGATTCGGCGTCGCCAAAATGTCAGTTTGCCGAACACAATCCGATGGAAACGCGATGAGTTCTTAGTAAGCTATTCGGGGCGCTTCGTCATTTTTATTGGGGATTTTCAACAGCTGTCGAAGTGTGACAGAAGAATAGAGGAGTTCTGACCGCATATCCTATGAAATCTATAACGAGCTATAATAATTATCTATTCAGTGCGATCATATCAAATTGATCAAAATTCAAGCCCTGATAATGTTCTTCAGGATTTTCGAATCATAGTCGAATGTTTCTATACATTGATCGATGTCTAAAGTGACCTGCGTGAGAGACGGAACTAATTTGTGAATCAAATAAATGCAGCGGGTGTTCTGACAAACTAACAGAAGTACCTACCCGTTAAAATATCTGTACATTTAATAAAGCAGTAGAAAGTTCGTGTCTCTAAATTAAATAAATTCATCAAAAACAGAGTGCTAACGATTAGGGAAGAGTAATAAAACACAACACCGTGTTCGTGTCGCTGCCGCCGGGGCGAGCGCTCTTGGAAAAAGGACTACGAAATAGTCCGAAACATGTCGAGCATCACTCGACTTTTTATACGTGAGTTATCCGTTTATGTGTAATGATGATTAAGTCTCACGGTAGTTTCATGTTGAAAATGGGTTTAAGTACATGATTTATAAGGAGCTTCGCCACATATGGCACGAATGGATTTTTTTCGGAAATAAACACTCTATTAAAACTTGGACTATTTCCCCATAGGATGATACCATTATCTTAAAATAAACCAACACAACCAGTAAGCCAGATGTGCGTCTTAATTTACGCAACATATAAACAAATCTATTTGTTTTATTACAGATATTTTCAGTTTGGGCTTTCCAGTCTAAAGGTCTTCCTTATTTGACTTAAATTGAATATAATTGTCTTACTTATTTTGATAAGATTAAGAGATTAGATTATGTTTTTCTGACCATGTCAAAACTTCATTTAACATATTATTAATTTTACATTCATATTCATAATCGTGTTAGGTTTATTTAATAGGATACAAAATGGAATTAAAACAAATTAAACTATAAAATTAAAAACGAATCAAAAACGACCTAAACTAAAACTTAAAAAGGAGCCCCCCCCCCTTGGCATAGTTCCGCAGACGCTGGCAGCATTCTCCCTTTGGACAGCGATACTAATACGCTGTCCAAGGAAGCTGCCAGGTCTGCGGTCACCCGTAGCGTCTATTAGCCTCTTCAAAGATATTTCGAAGAGGCTAATAGACACCGAAAGGGACAAAGTTATATTCGGTGCTGAGACCCCTGTATTTATTTATCTTGCCTGATTCGGCCGCTTCTGCAGCCGCGCCTGCTCTACTCGTGGTTCCGCGAAGGTGAGACGAGGCTAGTGTGTCTACGCACGTTGCATCCCACACCAGCACACGTCCCACAATTCATAATTATTTTCATTTCTCTTTGATCTCGCTATTATTGAAATGTCTTGAGCAAAAAGAACACATTTGTATGGTATAACATTGGTAATTCATTAATATATACAATAAAAAGAAGAGGACCAAGAGTGCTGCCCTATGGAACACCAAACTCATTGTATTTTGAGTCTGATCAGTACGCAGTTTCTTAATAATCCTCATTTAAATAAGTGATTTCCACATACTCCTTTCTATTTTCTAAATATAATTTTATCCAATACCAAGCATTTTAATAGTAACGAATGATCGACAAAATCAAACGCTTTTGACAAATCTAAAAAGATAGTGGTACGAAGTTTGTCATTTAAGCTCTTTGTGATGGTGTACTAAATTGAAACCAGCCAAAGTAGTGAATATGTGGATACGTCTTCTATGAAATGATGACAAGGAATGTTGTTGGAGCATGCCAATTTCAACAGGTTGATATTGATGACATATTGATGGTCCAGCGTCTTCGTACACCAAGTAAGTCCCAACTCATCAAATTGGATTATCAACTCATTATCAAAAAGCTGGCTTACATCAGCCTTAAGCTTACCTCTGTTTGCACAGTTGTAGCCAATTGACGCCTTTGCAAGCGAAGGTTGTTCAAACTTATTCAGTTGCAGTGCGAATTGGCTATTGTGGTATTGTTCGGTCGTCGGTATATAGGGGGGAGGCGCTCGAGTCTGGCGATTAGTCGCTAGGCCATAGAGACGCTGTCTTGGGCCTTAATCATGAGGTTCCTGGGCCATTGCGCGCTCCTCTGCTTAGTTGTGTTCGTGAGTATTCTTTGAATTATTGAAGACAACATTTTACGTCGTTACATTTATCATTATGATCAAATATGATGGGAGAGCCTTCTTTGCTTAATATTTGACCGACGGATGCTGTTTATAGCTGACGTGGTTATATGCCTAGTTGGACATTGGTTTGGACGGTTGAAATTGAATGGTCCAACAAGAATTATGTCCAATCAGGAATTAGGTATACGAATTATAGTCGATGAGTACATTACTACCTATGGAATCATCACAGATATTACTTTCTCTTATTTTATGGTTATGATGGAGATTCTCCTCCGCTTCTGCCCTTTCTCTTGACATTATATCGGATGAAGTTTATAAACTATTATGCTTGAAAGAAAAGTTGCCATCCCTGCATGCACCTCTATCTAGTTTACGTTACCAAGCTCGTAAATAGATAAATCTCGGAATCCTAAATGTGTATATTTTGCGGCCATTCTTGGATGAGATTGAAAATAATTTGTTAATTCTTACAGTTCAACAAAGCAGTAAATATTTGCCTGTATCAAATACGTACTCTTAAATTTATAATTCAGGCTCAAATGAGAAACTGGCCCAAAAGCCGGTCTGAAAAATATTATAGTGTCTCATTGTTATTTAAGACCTTCTAAGCAGTTAAGAGTTTTTATTCAAAAGTTTGTTGTGAAAGTCCTCTACCCAGCCACTGTGCAGCTTATTGCAGCGCTTGCGCAGTAGTTGGGCTTCCTACTCCTCTTAAATCACCTTATTTTACGGGCTTCTCTACAAAGGGCTCCGTTCCGCATAGACACCGTCGATTTAGTAGCTAAGATCTTTTAAGAATTAACCTCTCTTCTGTACTAATCTCATCTACATTTTAACCTCTGCTTATATTTAATACACTTTTGTACATTTACTTTTGCTTTCATTCGAGCCACGAAATAAGACGACACAGTTTCCAGTTTTTGTTCGTCTGTTTGTTTTTAGTTTCATTTTAGTTTCTCTTTCATTTTTAGGCGGGGTAATTAATTGTTTTACTACACTAACATAGTTTTTATAAGTCAACTAGCTTCTGCCCGCGACTTCGTCCGCGTAGAATTAGAATCACATTAGGCAGCTACTATCCCGCGGGAACTGTGCAATTTTCCGGGATAAAAAAGAGCCTATAATGTTAATCAAGGGGACCGGAAATATCGGTCTGAATTTTAACCAAATCCGTTTGGTCGTCACATCCATCCATCCCCACAAACTTTCGCATTTATTATATTAGTAGGATTGTTGTTACTACCTATTTAACACATTTTTTTGTTATTTAAAAAAGAAGGTTTTTGTAGCAAAAAAGAAAATTTCTGTTGAGCAGTTATTTTAAACTAGCCGTTGCCCGCAACTTCGTCTGCATAGAATTCATTTATCGCTATCCCGCAGGAATTACGCAATTTTCCGAGATAAAAAGTAGCCTATGTGTTATTCCAGACTATAATCTTGTTCCAAATTTCATCCAGATCTGTTCAGCCGTTTTGGCGTGAAAGAGTAACAAACATCCATCTATCCATCCATACTTACAAACTTTCGCGTTTATAATATTAGTAGGATGACATTTTGATACACAGTGCTTCGTTTCCCAAGTCTCACTTGGTTTGAAGTTCAACGTTCTCATGGCAAAAATAATGGCTGTACGTGGCAACTCTTTGATTCACGATAGTTATTTAATTACCATAAGCAAACCGAATGACTGTTAATTAAATATTTTAATAGCCCGTCTCGTCTGTATTTACATCTGTGACGTTCACAACGTTGTTTGTTGTATTTTGAGATGTACGCTCTATTGTGGCTTTCACTATATGGATATTTTGAACTCACTCTTTGTCGGCCCCTCGCTTAATGCTTCTCTCGTCTATTTAAAGATTAACTGGTAGAGGAGTCCTTTGGTCATATATTTAATGTTTTTTTTGTGATTTGTGCCTGTTTCTTTATATTTGTACAATAAAGCACTTACTTACAACACCACATATTTGTGTTTTTATAATTTTATAATTACCACTACCACACTAAATACCACATCTTATTTCGGCCTATTATGCCTAAGTACAAAGCTTAATTCATGTTTCGACGCTTGCCGCTCACTTTTCACGACAATTTTCGAAGTTTGTTTCTCACCGTTTCGCTTACACTAATAGTGTGAAAAGTGAGAGCGACGGTGAGATACAAACTTGTCTTTTAAATGAAAATTTATATAAAAAATAACATTATTACGGTCTTTGGCACATCGAAAGGATTAGAATACAATATTCACACTTAGGTAAGAAGCAGTAGTATCCCAATTTGGAAGCAGTAGTACCCCAATTTAGAAGCAGCAGTACCCCAATTTAGAAGCAGCAGTACCCAATTTAGAAGCAGTAGTGTCCCAATTTGGAAGCAGTAGTACCCCAATTTAGAAGCAGCAGTACCCCAATTTAGAAGCAGTATTACCCCAATTTAGAAGCAGCAGTACCCCAATTTAGAAGCAGTAGTGTCCCAATTTAGAAGCAGCAGTACCCCAATTTAGAAGCAGTAGTATCTCAATTTAGAAGCAGCAGTACCCCGATTTAGAAGCAGTAGTGTCCCAATTTAGAAGCAGTAGTATCTCAATTTAGCAGCAGCAGTACCCCAATTTAGAAGCACTAGTATCTCAATTTAGAAGCAGTAGTACCCCAATTTAAAAGCAGTAGTATCTTAATTTAGAAGTAGTGGTAGTAGGTACTTGCGTGTTTTTGAGATTGTTTTGTATGGGTTCAGGGGAGCGTGTTAATCGTCATATATATCTGGAAATTAATATAGGTGTAGGATATGAAGAACTGTTGTTAGTATTTGCGAATTTGTTTATAGAATAAAGTATTAATATTATTTTCAATTTTTCAATTTTTTCAATCATTTATTCACAAGAACATATGGTTTGCATAGATGGTATTGTGAGCATCAGTCCCTTAATATATTCAGCCGTTTGAGGCGCGTGAAGTCTTTTGCCCTAACATTAGGCAGTCAAATTGTATATAATTTAATTAATACTATTAGAAAACAATAAAATTACAATGTCTAGATTACTCATGCAATTATAAGTTAAATTTACCTAGTAATTTAATAAGTTAAAATAAAATTTTAATTATACAATGTCAATACGGATTCACCATTTATCAATTTACTTACAATAAATTAAATAAATTATTATTTCCTACATTAACTTACAATAGGTATATCAAATTAAATCAAATTAAAAAGAAAAGTAATAATTATAAGGTATACGAGTCAATATTAGGTACTAAGTATTATGTAATTGTCAATCTAAGTATTGAGTAATAATAATATAACATCAAATAATAATAATAATAATAATCATTTATTAAATTATGAACTTACATTAGAACTTGTGATTTATAAAATCGTCAATACTATAAAAACAGAGATTATTATAATGATTAGCATTTTCTAGTTCTATTTTTCTTTTCATAATTTCAGGCACAACTAGCGCATGGAGAACCAAGCGAATTTGATAAAAGTAAGTATTAAATAAATTATGTACAATAATTTAAGTGATGAAAAGTTTTGAAACATTTCATATACCTCAGCTTATAAAAAATGCCTTTTTCTCAAACTGCTACTTACTTTACTGTCCATCTATTTTAAAAGGTTCCATTTAAATAAAGATGAATTGACGAATATTGTAGAATAGACACAAGCGTGACCTCCGTCCGAGCACCTGTAACAGTTTTTTTTTCAACTTTTGTTTGCTCGTCATTCCCAAGACAATAATGTAAAAACCACAATATGGAAAAAAAGAACTAGAACGGAATATATATCTTTATACTCACATCTTGCCGGTTGCTATAAAATTAAAAAAAGAAGTGAAATGGTGGTCCGTACCCAGAAAAAGCTTAGGTACAGCAAGGGAAATGTATCCACGTGCCACCTTAGAACCCTATCGTAATAAGGTGACATCATTTAAATTTGAGTAGCCTGTCAATTGCGACAAGGTTCTATGATGACGTGCATACATTTCTATCACTTAGAAAGAATTGTACCCATCTAAAGAAAAATCAATTTACATTCCACAGGTTTTGACGACTTGGAAAGCTCTAGCTCCAGCTTTAGCTCAAGTTCAAGCTCGTTCCAGTCGAGTTCAAGCGAGTCGAGCTCAAGCGAGTCGAGCTCAAGCGAGTCGAGCTCAAGCGAGTCGAGCTCAAGCGAGTCGAGCTCCAGCGAGTCGAGCTCCAGCGAGTCAAGCTCAAGCGAGGTTGAGTTGAGTTCCAGCGAAGTTGAAACCAGTTCTAGCGAAATCCAATCGATTTCAAAGCAACAGAGAGAATCAAAATCGTTCTCTAGCGA
Source organism: Pandemis cinnamomeana (assembly GCA_932294345.1). Classification (NCBI taxonomy): domain Eukaryota; kingdom Metazoa; phylum Arthropoda; class Insecta; order Lepidoptera; family Tortricidae; genus Pandemis; species Pandemis cinnamomeana. The sequence continues at coordinate 14,228,371 of OW028710.1, read as the reverse complement.
ATCCGCAAGCTCTGAAATTGACGCGTTTAGCAGCCATAAAGCTAAAAAGCACAACGCGTTCGCATCCAGCGATATCGACAACGAATTCTCCAACTTTAATAGTGTTAAGAAGGCAAAATCTAGTAAGAAACAACAGACCGCTAGCGAGACCGAAAGTGACTTCGATGAATCCTTCAACAAACAATTTAAGTCTTCAAAACACGTTCAGAAGCAGCAGCAAAGCACGAATGAATTTGAGATGGCAGAAGAATCTGACAGTAGCTTGCATCAGAGCCAGCAAAAATCTGTCAAGAAATCTTTCAGTAGCCAGCAGTCTTTGGAGACCGACGAGAGTCAAACATCAGAAACAGATATTCAAAGTAAAACTAAGAGGAGTTCTAAGAAATCTGCATCCTCATTCAAGTCTGAAACTTCAAGTGAAGAAGAAGATGAATTGGCGTTGATGAGACACAGGAAGGTTGGTAAACAAGGTCAACCAGGATCACCAGGGCGACCAGGAACGCCAGGGCAACCGGGAACGCCAGGACAACCAGGAACGTCAGAACAACCAGGAACGTCAGGGCAACCAGGAACGCCAGGGGAACCAGGAACGCCAGGGCAACCAGGAACATCAGGGGAACCAGGAACATCAGGGCAACCAGGAACACCAGACGAAAACACTGACGATTCCGATCAAAATGAATCTGAAGATGAGAAAAAAATTAAACGCAAGCTAAAAACCGTCAAAATCAATAAAAAAGACGATGAGGAAGACGAAACCAATGACAATCTAAAAAAAACAAAAAAACATTCCAAAAATCAAATAAAGGGAACCCCGGAACAACCAGGACAGCCTGGACAACCAGGACAGGCAGGACAGCCAGGACAGGCAGGACAGCCAGGACAGTCAGGACAGCCAGGACAGTCAGGACAGCCAGGACAGGCAGGACAGCCAGGACAGGCAGGACAGCCAGGACAGGCAGGACAGCCAGGACAGGCAGGACAGCCAGGACAGGCAGGACAACCAGGACAGGCAGGACAGCCAGGACAGTCAGGACAGCCAGGACAGCCAGGACAGGCAGGACAGTCAGGACAGCCAGAAAAACCAAGTCAACCAGGACAGCCAGAAAAACCAAGTCAACCAGGACAGCCAGAAAAACCAAGTCAACCAGGACAGCCAGGAAAATCAGGTCAACCAGGTCAACCAGGACAGGCAGGACAGCCAGGACAGGCAGGACAGCCAGGACAAGCAGGACAGCCAGGACAGGCAGGACAGCCAGGACAGGCAGGACAGCCTGGACAGGCAGGACAGCCAGGACAGGCAGGACAACCAGGACAGGCAGGACAGCCAGGACAGTCAGGACAGGCAGGACAGTCAGGACAGCCAGAAAAACCAAGTCAACCAGGACAGCCAGAAAAACCAAGTCAACCAGGACAGCCAGAAAAACCAAGTCAACCAGGACAGGGAGGTCGACCAGGACAGGCAGGACAGGGAGGACAACCAGGACAGGGAGGACAACCAGGACAGTCAGGACAGCCAGGACAGCCAGGACAGGCAGGACAGTCAGGACAGCCAGAAAAACCAAGTCAACCAGGACAGCCAGAAAAACCAAGTCAACCAGCACAGCCAGAAAAACCAAGTCAACCAGGACAGCCAGAAAAACCAAGTCAACCAGGACAGGGAGGTCGACCAGGACAGGCAGGACAGGGAGGACAACCAGGACAGGGAGGACAACCAGGACAGGGAGGTCAGCCAGGACAGGGAGGACAACCAGGACAGCCAGGACAGGGAGGACAACCAGGACAGGGAGGACAACCAGGTCAGCCAGGACAGGGAGGACAACCAGGACAGCCAGGACAGGGAGGACAACCAGGACAGGCAGGACAGCCAGGACAGCCAGGACAGGCAGGACAGCCAGGACAGGCAGGACAGGCAGGACAGCCAGGACAGGCAGGTCAGCCAGGACAGGCAGGACAGCCAGGACAGGCAGGACAGCCAGGACAGGCAGGACAGCCAGGAAAGTCAGGACAACCAGGAAAGTCAGGTCAACCAGGACAGTCAGGACAGCCAGAAAAACCAAGTCAACCAGGACAGCCAGATAAACCAAGTCAACCAGGACAGCCAGAAAAACCAAGTCAACCAGGACAGCCAGAAAAACCAAGTCAACCAGGACAGCCAGAAAAACCAAGTCAACCAGGTCAACCAGGACAGGCAGGACAGCCAGGACAGGCAGGACAGCCAGGAAAGTCAGGACAACCAGGAAAGTCAGGTCAACCAGGACAGTCAGGACAGCCAGAAAAACCAAGTCAACCAGGACAGCCAGAAAAACCAAGTCAACCAGGACAGCCAGAAAAACCAAGTCAACCAGGACAGCCAGAAAAACCAAGTCAACCAGGACGACCAGGAAAATCAGGTCAACCAGGACAGGGAGGACAACCAGGACAGGGAGGACAACCAGGACAGGGAGGACAACCAGGACAGGGAGGCCGACCAGGACAGGGAGGACAACCAGGACAGCCAGGACAGGCAGGACAGCCAGGACAGGGAGGACAACCAGGACAGGGAGGACAGCCAGGACAGTCAGGACAGGCAGGACAGTCAGGACAGCCAGGACAGGCAGGACAGCCAGGACAGGCAGGACAGCCAGGACAGGCAGGACAGCCAGGACAGGCAGGACAGCCAGGACAGGCAGGACAGCCAGGACAGCCAGGACAGGCAGGACAGTCAGGACAGCCAGAAAAACCAAGTCAACCAGGACAGCCAGAAAAACCAAGTCAACCAGGACAGCCAGAAAAACCAAGTCAACCAGGACAGCCAGAAAAACCAAGTCAACCAGGACAGGGAGGTCGACCAGGACAGGCAGGACAGGGAGGACAACCAGGACAGAGAGGACAACCAGGACAGGGAGGTCAGCCAGGACAGGGAGGACAACCAGGACAGCCAGGACAGGGAGGACAACCAGGACAGGGAGGACAACCAGGTCAGCCAGGACAGGGAGGACAACCAGGACAGCCAGGACAGGGAGGACAACCAGGACAGGCAGGACAGCCAGGACAGGCAGGACAGCCAGGACAGGCAGGTCAGCCAGGACAGGCAGGACAGCCAGGACAGGCAGGACAGCCAGGACAGGCAGGACAGCCAGGAAAGTCAGGACAACCAGGAAAGTCAGGTCAACCAGGACAGTCAGGACAGCCAGAAAAACCAAGTCAACCAGGACAGCCAGATAAACCAAGTCAACCAGGACAGCCAGAAAAACCAAGTCAACCAGGACAGCCAGAAAAACCAAGTCAACCAGGACAGCCAGAAAAACCAAGTCAACCAGGTCAACCAGGACAGGCAGGACAGCCAGGACAGGCAGGACAGCCAGGAAAGTCAGGACAACCAGGAAAGTCAGGTCAACCAGGACAGTCAGGACAGCCAGAAAAACCAAGTCAACCAGGACAGCCAGAAAAACCAAGTCAACCAGGACAGCCAGAAAAACCAAGTCAACCAGGACAGCCAGAAAAACCAAGTCAACCAGGACGACCAGGAAAATCAGGTCAACCAGGACAGGGAGGACAACCAGGACAGGGAGGACAACCAGGACAGGGAGGACAACCAGGACAGGGAGGCCGACCAGGACAGGGAGGACAACCAGGACAGCCAGGACAGGCAGGACAGCCAGGACAGGGAGGACAACCAGGACAGGGAGGACAGCCAGGACAGTCAGGACAGGCAGGACAGTCAGGACAGCCAGGACAGGCAGGACAGCCAGGACAGGCAGGACAGCCAGGACAGGCAGGACAGCCAGGACAGGCAGGACAGCCAGGACAGCCAGGACAGGCAGGACAGTCAGGACAGCCAGAAAAACCAAGTCAACCAGGACAGCCAGAAAAACCAAGTCAACCAGGACAGCCAGAAAAACCAAGTCAACCAGGACAGCCAGAAAAACCAAGTCAACCAGGACAGCCAGAAAAACCAAGTCAACCAGGACGACCAGGAAAATCAGGTCAACCAGGACAGGGAGGACAACCAGGACAGGGAGGACAACCAGGACAGGGAGGACAACCAGGACAGGGAGGTCAGCCAGGACAGGCAGGACAGCCAGGACAGGCAGGACAGCCAGGACAGGCAGGACAGCCAGGAAAGTCAGGACAACCAGGAAAGTCAGGTCAACCAGGACAGTCAGGACAGCCAGAAAAACCAAGTCAACCAGGACAGCCAGAAAAACCAAGTCAACCAGGACAGCCAGAAAAACCAAGTCAACCAGGACAGCCAGAAAAACCAAGTCAACCAGGACGACCAGGAAAATCAGGTCAACCAGGACAGGGAGGACAACCAGGACAGGGAGGACAACCAGGACAGGGAGGACAACCAGGACAGGGAGGCCGACCAGGACAGGGAGGACAACCAGGACAGCCAGGACAGGCAGGACAGCCAGGACAGGGAGGACAACCAGGACAGGGAGGACAACCAGGACAGGGAGGACAACCAGGACAGGGAGGCCGACCAGGACAGGGAGGACAACCAGGACAGCCAGAACAGGCAGGACAGCCAGGACAGGCAGGACAGCCAGGAAAGTCAGGACAACCAGGAAAGTCAGGTCAACCAGGACAGTCAGGACAGCCAGAAAAACCAAGTCAACCAGGACAGCCAGAAAAACCAAGTCAACCAGGACAGCCAGAAAAACCAAGTCAACCAGGACGACCAGGAAAATCAGGTCAACCAGGACAGGGAGGACAACCAGGACAGGGAGGACAACCAGGACAGGGAGGACAACCAGGACAGGGAGGTCAGCCAGGACAGGGAGGACAACCAGGACAGGGAGGACAACCAGGACAGGGAGGACAACCAGGACAGGCAGGTCAGCCAGGACAGGGAGGACAACCAGGACAGGGAGGACAACCAGGACAGGGAGGACAACCAGGACAGGGAGGACAACCAGGACAGCCAGGACAGGCAGGACAGCCAGGACAGGCAGGACAGCCAGGAAAGTCAGGACAACCAGGAAAGTCAGGTCAACCAGGACAGTCAGGACAGCCAGAAAAACCAAGTCAACCAGGACAGCCAGAAAAACCAAGTCAACCAGGACGACCAGGAAAATCAGGTCAACCAGGACAGGGAGGACAACCAGGACAGGGAGGACAACCAGGACAGGGAGGACAACCAGGACAGGGAGGCCGACCAGGACAGGGAGGACAACCAGGACAGGCAGGTCAGCCAGGACAGGGAGGACAACCAGGACAGGGAGGACAACCAGGACAGGGAGGACAACCAGGACAGCCAGGACAGGCAGGACAGCCAGGACAGGGAGGACAACCAGGACAGGGAGGACAGCCAGGACAGTCAGGACAGGCAGGACAGTCAGGACAGCCAGGACAGGCAGGACAGCCAGGACAGGCAGGACAGCCAGGACAGGCAGGACAGCCAGGACAGGCAGGACAGCCAGGACAGCCAGGACAGGCAGGACAGTCAGGACAGCCAGAAAAACCAAGTCAACCAGGACAGCCAGAAAAACCAAGTCAACCAGGACAGCCAGAAAAACCAAGTCAACCAGGACAGCCAGAAAAACCAAGTCAACCAGGACAGCCAGAAAAACCAAGTCAACCAGGACGACCAGGAAAATCAGGTCAACCAGGACAGGGAGGACAACCAGGACAGGGAGGACAACCAGGACAGGGAGGACAACCAGGACAGGGAGGTCAGCCAGGACAGGCAGGACAGCCAGGACAGGCAGGACAGCCAGGACAGGCAGGACAGCCAGGAAAGTCAGGACAACCAGGAAAGTCAGGTCAACCAGGACAGTCAGGACAGCCAGAAAAACCAAGTCAACCAGGACAGCCAGAAAAACCAAGTCAACCAGGACAGCCAGAAAAACCAAGTCAACCAGGACAGCCAGAAAAACCAAGTCAACCAGGACGACCAGGAAAATCAGGTCAACCAGGACAGGGAGGACAACCAGGACAGGGAGGACAACCAGGACAGGGAGGACAACCAGGACAGGGAGGCCGACCAGGACAGGGAGGACAACCAGGACAGCCAGGACAGGCAGGACAGCCAGGACAGGGAGGACAACCAGGACAGGGAGGACAACCAGGACAGGGAGGACAACCAGGACAGGGAGGCCGACCAGGACAGGGAGGACAACCAGGACAGCCAGAACAGGCAGGACAGCCAGGACAGGCAGGACAGCCAGGAAAGTCAGGACAACCAGGAAAGTCAGGTCAACCAGGACAGTCAGGACAGCCAGAAAAACCAAGTCAACCAGGACAGCCAGAAAAACCAAGTCAACCAGGACAGCCAGAAAAACCAAGTCAACCAGGACGACCAGGAAAATCAGGTCAACCAGGACAGGGAGGACAACCAGGACAGGGAGGACAACCAGGACAGGGAGGACAACCAGGACAGGGAGGTCAGCCAGGACAGGGAGGACAACCAGGACAGGGAGGACAACCAGGACAGGGAGGACAACCAGGACAGGCAGGTCAGCCAGGACAGGGAGGACAACCAGGACAGGGAGGACAACCAGGACAGGGAGGACAACCAGGACAGGGAGGACAACCAGGACAGCCAGGACAGGCAGGACAGCCAGGACAGGCAGGACAGCCAGGAAAGTCAGGACAACCAGGAAAGTCAGGTCAACCAGGACAGTCAGGACAGCCAGAAAAACCAAGTCAACCAGGACAGCCAGAAAAACCAAGTCAACCAGGACGACCAGGAAAATCAGGTCAACCAGGACAGGGAGGACAACCAGGACAGGGAGGACAACCAGGACAGGGAGGACAACCAGGACAGGGAGGCCGACCAGGACAGGGAGGACAACCAGGACAGGCAGGTCAGCCAGGACAGGGAGGACAACCAGGACAGGGAGGACAACCAGGACAGGGAGGACAACCAGGACAGGCAGGTCAGCCAGGACAGGGAGGACAACCAGGACAGGGAGGCCGACCAGGACAGGGAGGACAACCAGGACAGGGAGGTCAGCCAGGACAGGGAGGACAACCAGGACAGCCAGGACAGGCAGGACAGCCAGGACAGGCAGGACAGCCAGGAAAGTCAGGACAACCAGGAAAGTCAGGTCAACCAGGACAGTCAGGACAGCCAGAAAAACCAAGTCAACCAGGACAGCCAGAAAAACCAAGTCAACCAGGACAGCCAGGAAAATCAGGTCAACCAGGTCAACCAGGACAGGCAGGACAGCCAGGACAGGCAGGACAGCCAGGACAGGCAGGACAGCCAGGACAGGCAGGACAGCCAGGACAGGCAGGACAGCCAGGACAGGCAGGTCAGCCAGGACAGGCAGGGCAGCCAGGACAGGCAGGACAGCCAGGACAGGCAGGACAGCCAGGACAGGCAGGGCAGCCAGGACAGGCAGGACAGCCAGGACAGGCAGGACAGCCAGGACAGGCAGGACAGGCAGGACAGCCAGGACAGTCAGGACAGCCAGGACAGCCAGGACAGGCAGGACAGCCAGGACAGTCAGGACAACCAGGACAGGCAGGACAGCCAGGACAGGCAGGACAGCCAGGACAAGGAGGACAACCAGGACAGGGAGGTCGACCAGGACAGGCAGGACTGGGAGGACAACCAGGACAGGGAGGACAACCAGGACAGGGAGGACAACCAGGACAGGGAGGACAACCAGGACAGGGAGGCCGACCAGGACAGGGAGGACAACCAGGACAGCCAGGACAGGCAGGACAGCCAGGACAGGCAGGACAGCCAGGACAGGCAGGACAGCCAGGACAGGCAGGGCAGCCAGGACAGGCAGGACAGCCAGGACAGGCAGGACAGCCAGGACAGGCAGGACAGCCAGGACAGGCAGGACAGCCAGGACAGGCAGGACAGGCAGGACAGCCAGGACAGTCAGGACAACCAGGACAGCCAGGACAGGCAGGTCAGCCAGTAAAACCAAGTCAACCAGGACAACCAGGTAGCCTATTTCTCCTATACATTTCATAATATTTTGTTTCAATTACGCTAATATAGAAATTTGAAATCTGATATAATTTCGGTATGCATTATGTATTTATGTATTGTGTGAAGTCGGTGCATTAGCTCAAATAGTCCCAAGCCGAATAAGTACTCTGTGGGCAAGTCATGGTCTACTTTCGCTGTGCATGCCACATTACGATGTTATGATGGGAGCGCGAGTGGTGGCGCGAGCTGAGGCACCGATTTCAAACATATTGGGACCGAGCGCGACGAGAGCGCCACGTGACAGGCGGCCATTATGGACAATATTTTCACCGTAGTCAAACAAGAAGTAAGTAAATATTGTGAAAAATATTAATGAAATCTTGTGTTATTTTACTATATTACACAATTTTGGACAATGCTAGTCAGTAACATGTATCAAAAATGATAACGTACTTTAAGTAAAATTTTAGAGGTTAGGTAACTTACTTTTTTTTTCTTACGGCAAATATCCACTTTTTTCTTTGGTCTCGTTTCCACCATGGTCTTGGAAATTGGTAAAATTTACAATCGCTATTCTTCTTGGTGTTATTACAATTCACAACAACACATCTTACCAGGACCATATTTTTATCTCAAAAACGATTAGAAAATGTTATTGCAATATGGATTTGACAGCTCAAGTCAGTGGCAAAAATGACAATTTTAGCCGTAGCGAGCGCTGTGATCGTTTAGGCTACCCCCTCCACCCGCTTTGCACTCTGCGAAGCGCACACCGAAATATTTATTTTTTGAAATTTCTATAGTAGCGTCGTTAATCATTATCATATCAGCATTATGACGTCCGCTGTTGGACATAGACCCACTCCATAGACCTCCATTTATCCATCATTTGCCTTGGTTGGAAGCGGCTTGCATCCACCGTGAACCCACGACATTAACCTGGTCATCCGTCCATCTCGTTGGTAGACGTCCTACGCTGCCGCGATCTCCACTCGAGAGACTTTCGGCCCAAACGACTAGAACCGCAGTAGAACTAAGGTTACCGATATAGCCCGAAGAATTTGCTAAACTGAAGTGGGAGTAAGCGGGGCACATTGCTCGCAGGACCCATGGCCGATGGGGCCCGAAGGTTCTCGAATGGCGTCTGCGGATGCGGACCGAGAGACGAGCTGTTGGTAGCCTCCAAGATGGAGCGACGACCTGACCAGGATCAGGGGATTACGGTGGAGTGGTAACAATTATGTCGTTTAGCAAACGCGGTTGGGACGTTCACTTGTCTCAAAACTTTACCTTACGTTTTCAACTAACTTGAGGCTCTGCTAAACAACCCGTGAAGTAATACTGTCAGCTGGTTAATGCAACATTTTAGAGTCGTAATTTTCTAGTACTATACTCGTATTTAATTCAACATAATTTTCATGAGTACAATTGGCATTGTTCATTTTTTTAAGCTGTGCTTTTAACACCTTTATGTGATTAAATGGACTATTCCAAGCAACTAATTTAAATAATGAGCTTTTACGTAATTACGTAGCTTTGTTTATTAATAACTAGCCTTCCGTCCGCAGCTTCGCCCGCGATAAATTAATTTTCCCGTAGGAAAAGGTATTTTCCCGAGGTAAAAAGTAGCCTATGTCACTCAGTGATAATGTAGCTTTCTAACGGCAAAAGAATTTTTGAAATCGGTCCCCTAGTTTCGGAGCCTATTTAATTCAAACAAACATACAAACAAACAATCAAATCTTTCCTCTTTATAATATTAGTATAGATAAATATTTTTTCGCTGTTTGACAATTTGATAAGTTTGGCACGATCCCAATCGCCTTCGTTCAGCAATAAAAAAAAAGGTTTCGTCTATACGTCAACGTCATAGATTTGTGAATGTAGGTACCTATGTGTGATGTCAACGTCAGCCAACGTTTAATGTTTTCGAATTGTTCCGTCCGTTGGTGTTGTTATTATTTTCAATGTTGTTTTTGCTTTTTTCGTTTGGCAAAACAAAGCGTTTGATCCCTGGACATCTTTCCCGACTCCTACTTACATTAGATTAGATTAGATTAGATTAGATTATTTATTCATTCAATAAAAATTACATCATAAATTGAACATTATCAAGTTGGAAGAATTTAGATTGAAATCGTCAAGAGTAAATAAAATAAAATTAAATAATACAAATCAATTAAATATTACAAAAATGTCAAATCAAAAACAATAATAATAAAACAATTAGGTACAATTAAATTAATTCTCCGCTAGGGATCGACACTGCTTATAAACAATGAAATAATAATAAAGGGTTAATTTAATATAATGTCGATTTATCGAAAAAACAATGCAATTAAATAAATAAATCAAACGTTAACATTACTTGGTCTTCGCAACAATACATCGTGTAAACTTTGCAATATTCCACATTAGCTTGCGTACACCATTCCTTCCGCAAATCTTCTCTTTTCTCTTCTTTTTCTTTTCGATTTTGTGGGGGCTATTGTTCGAATCATTGTTGCTCCCCGGCACAATTTTTTTTTTCATAAATATCCATTGTGTTATACTTTGTTATACTCTGAATTTGCTTTTATTTCTAACGTTTGTAGATTAATATTATGATATAGATGTGACAGTGACAGCCTGACAGTTACCGCAGCTTGACTATTTTTTTCATTGTTGTGGCAAACATTGAATGCTCGATTCTGTCAAAAAACCGGGTCGTTAGGTCAAACAAAGGTCAAAAATACTTTTACAAAAATATATTTTGAAATAGGACGATAAATCATATAATTGGTTGTTTTTCTCCAAATGGTTTTCGAATTGGAGCATGCTGAAGAAAGTGAACAATGCCGATTCCGCTTGCGCTTTCAACCATGGAAATTTATAGCTTTTTCCCACGACTTCCTCCGCGCAGAATTAAATATTTGCGGTAAAGCTCTTTCTATCTTTTACTGCTCTTACTCCTTCTTGAAAATCTTTATTATTCTATCCCGTCCTCTTAACCTATGAGAAAGTAGATCCCTTCATAGTGCCGTGTCTGCTACCCAAGGAATACGTCTGCCATATTTTCAGTTTGTAGCTTTGTCTGTCAGTCAGTGAGTCAATCGTTGCTCTTTTATAGATCTAAACTGTCAATGTGGATCGTGATTCGGGTGGATGGAGGCAGGGCTAGTTAAGCCACGCAATTAAGCAAACTTACTGAATACTTTTTTACTTACCAACTGTACTCATAATCGTCAGGTCACAATATTTAAAAATTAAATTATTAATAATCAGGTCAGCCGCAGCAGCCACAGAAGCCACAGAAGCCGCAGCAGCCCCAAGAACCGCAGGGGCCACAAAAGCCGCAGGGGCCACAGAAGCCGCAGCAACCCCAAGAACCGCAGGGGCCACAAAAGCCGCAGGGGCCACAGAAGCCGCAGCAACCCCAAGAACCGCAGGGGCCACAAAAGCCGCAGGGGCCACAGAAGCCGCAGCAACCCCAAGAACCGCAGGGGCCACAAAAGCCGCAGGGGCCACAAAAGCCGCAGGGGCCACAGAAGCCGCAGCAACCCCAAGAACCGCAGGGGCCACAAAAGCCGCAGGGGCCACAGAAGCCGCAGCAACCCCAAGAACCGCAGGGGCCACAAAAGCCGCAGGGGCCACAGAAGCCGCAGCAACCCCAAGAACCGCAGGGGCCACAAAAGCCGCAGGGGCCACAGAAGCCGCAGCAACCACAAGAACCGCAGGGGCCACAAAAGCCGCAGCAGCCACAGAAGCCACAGAAACCGCAGCAGCCCCAAGAACCGCAGGGGCCACAAAAGCCGCAGGGGCCACAGAAGCCGCAGCAACCCCAAGAACCGCAGGGGCCACAAAAGCCGCAGGGGCCACAGAAGCCGCAGCAGCCCCAAGAACCGCAGGGGCCACAAAAGCCGCAAGGGCCACAAAAGCCGCAGCAGCCACAGAAGCCACAGAAGCCGCAGCAGCCCCAACAACCGCAGGGGCCACAAAAGCCGCAGGAGCCACAGAAGCCACAGCCAGGTAGCCCAGGGCAACAGCCAGGTCAACCAGGACAGCCAGGACAGCCAGGACAGGCAGGACAACCAGGACAGGCAGGACAGGCAGGACAGCCAGGACAGGCAGGACAGGCAGGACAGCCAGGACAGGCAGGACAGGCAGGACAGCCAGGACAGGCAGGACAGCCAGGACAGCCAGGACAGCCAGGACAGCCAGGACAGGCAGGACAGCCAGGACAGGCAGGACAGCCCGGACAGGCAGGACAGGCAGGACAGCCCGGACAGGCAGGACAAGCAGGACAGCCAGGACAGGCAGGACAGCCCGGACAGGCAGGACAGGCAGGACAGCCAGGACAGGCAGGTCAGCCAGGACAGGGAGGACAGGGAGGACAACCAGGACAGCCAGGACAGGCAGGACAGCCAGGACAGGGAGGACAGGGAGGACAACCAGGACAGGCAGGACAGCCAGGACAGGGAGGACAGTCAGGACAACCAGGACAGCCAGGACAGGCAGGACAGCCAGGACAGGGAGGACAGGGAGGACAACCAGGACAGGGAGGACGACCAGGACAGCCAGGACAGGCAGGTCAGCCAGGACAGGGAGGACAGGCAGGACAGCCAGGACAGGGAGGACAACCAGGACAGCCAGGACAACCAGGACAGGCTGGACAACCAGGACAGGCAGGTCAGCCAGGACAGGCAGGTCAGCCAGGACAGCCAGGACAGGCAGGACAGCCCGGACAGGCAGGACAGGCAGGACAGGCAGGACAGCCAGGACAGGCAGGTCAGCCAGGACAGGGAGGACAACCAGGACAGCCAGGACAGGCAGGTCAGCCAGGACAGGGAGGACAACCAGGACAGCCAGGACAGGCAGGTCAGCCAGGACAGCCAGGACAACTAGGACAGCCAGGACAGGGAGGACAGGGAGGACAACCAGGACAGGGAGGACGACCAGGACAGGCAGGACAGGGAGGACAACCAGGACAGGGAGGCCAACCAGGACAGGGAGGTCAGCCAGGACAGGGAGGACAACCAGGACAGCCAGGACAGGGAGGACAGGGAGGACAGGCAGGTCAGCCAGGACAGGCAGGTCAGCCAGGACAGGGAGAACAACCAGGACAGCCAGGACAACCAGGACAGGCTGGACAACCAGGACAGGCAGGTCAGCCAGGACAGGCAGGTCAGCCAGGACAGCCAGGACAGGCAGGTCAGCCAGGACAGGGAGGACAACCAGGACAGCCAGGACAGGCAGGACAGGGAGGACAGGGAGGACAGGGAGGACAACCAGGACAGGGAGGACGACCAGGACAGGCAGGACAGGGAGGACAACCAGGACAGGGAGGCCAACCAGGACAGGGAGGTCAGCCAGGACAGGGAGGACAACCAGGACAGCCAGGACAGGCAGGACAGCCAGGACAGGCAGGTCAGCCAGGACAGGCAGGGCAGCCAGGACAGCCAGGACAGGCAGGACAGCCAGGACAGGCAGGTCAGCCAGGACAGGCAGGACAACCAGGACAGTCCGGACAGGCAGGACAGCCAGGACAGGGAGGACAACCAGGACAGGGAGGACGACCAGGACAGGGAGGACGACCAGGACAGGGAGGTCAGCCAGGACAGGGAGGACGACCAGGACAGGGAGGTCAGCCAGGACAGGGAGGTCAGCCAGGACAGGGAGGACAACCAGGACAGCCAAGACAGGGAGGACAACCAGGACAGGCAGGACAGCCAGGACAGGCAGGACAACCAGGACAGGCAGGACAACCAGGACAACCAGGACAGGCAGGACAGGCAGGTCAGCCAGGACAGGGAGGACAGGGAGGACAACCAGGACAGGGAGGACGACCAGGACAGGCAGGACAGGGAGGACAACCAGGACAGGCAGGACAGCCAGGACAGGCAGGTCAACCAGGACAGCCAGGACAACCAGGACAGCCAGGACAGCCAGGACAGGCAGGACAGGCAGGACAGGCAGGTCAGCCAGGACAGCCAGGACAGGCAGGACAACCAGGACAGGGAGGTCAGCCAGGACAGGGAGGACAACCAGGACAGCCAGGACAGCCAGGACAGGGAGGACAGGGAGGACAGGCAGGTCAGCCAGGACAGCCAGGACAACCAGGACAGCCAGGACAGCCAGGACAGGCAGGACAGGCAGGACAGGCAGGTCAGCCAGGACAGCCAGGACAACCAGGACAGCCAGGACAGCCAGGACAGGCAGGACAGGCAGGACAGGCAGGTCAGCCAGGACAGCCAGGACAACCAGGACAGCCAGGACAGCCAGGACAGGCAGGACAGGCAGGACAGGCAGGTCAGCCAGGACAGCCAGGACAACCAGGACAGCCAGGACAGCCAGGACAGGCAGGACAGGCAGGACAGGCAGGACAACCAGGACAGGCAGGTCAGCCAGGACAACCAGGACAGCCAGGACAGCCAGGACAGGCAGGACAGGCAGGACAGGCAGGTCAGCCAGGACAGCCAGGACAGGCAGGACAACCAGGACAGGCAGGTCAGCCAGGACAGCCAGGACAGGCAGGACAACCAGGACAGGCAGGACAACCAGGACAACCAGGACAGGCAGGACAGGCAGGTCAGCCAGGACAGGGAGGACAGGGAGGACAACCAGGACAGGGAGGACGACCAGGACAGGCAGGACAGGGAGGACAACCAGGACAGGGAGGACAACCAGGACAGGGAGGTCAGCCAGGACAGGGAGGACAACCAGGACAGGGAGGACAACCAGGACAGGCAGGACAGCCAGGACAGCCAGGACAGGCAGGACAGCCAGGACAGGCAGGACAGCCAGGACAGGCAGGACAGCCAGGACAGGCAGGTCAGCCAGGACAGCCAGGACAACCAGGACAACCAGGGCAACCAGGACAGCCAGGGCAACCAGGACAGGGAGGTCAGCCAGGACAGGGAGGACAACCAGGACAGCCAGGACAGGGAGGACAACCAGGACAGGCAGGACAGCCAGGACAGGCAGGACAGCCAGGACAGCCAGGACAGGGAGGTCAGCCAGGACAGGGAGGACAACCAGGACAGCCAGGACAGGGAGGACAACCAGGACAGGCAGGACAGCCAGGACAGGCAGGACAGCCAGGACAGGCAGGTCAGCCAGGACAGGCTGGACAACCAGGACAACCAGGGAAACCAGGACAACCAGGGCAACCAGGACAACCAGGGCAACCAGGGAAACCAGGACAACCAGGGAAACCAGGACAACCAGGGCAACCAGGACAGCCAGGACAGCCAGGACAGGCAGGTCAGCCAGGACAGGCAGGTCAGCCAGGACAGGCAGGACAACCAGGACAGTCAGGACAGCCAGGACAGCCAGGACAGGCAGGACAGCCAGGACAGGGAGGACAGGGAGGACAACCAGGACAGGGAGGACGACCAGGACAGGCAGGACAGGGAGGACAACCAGGACAGGGAGGACAACCAGGACAGGGAGGTCAGCCAGGACAGGGAGGACAACCAGGACAGCCAGGACAGGGAGGACAACCAGGACAGGCAGGACAGCCAGGACAGCCAGGACAGGCAGGACAGCCAGGACAGGCAGGACAGCCAGGACAGCCAGGACAGGCAGGACAGCCAGGACAGGCAGGACAGCCAGGACAGGCAGGACAACCAGGACAGGCAGGACAACCAGGACAACCAGGGAAACCAGGACAACCAGGGCAACCAGGACAGCCAGGGCAACCAGGACAGCCAGGGCAACCAGGACAGCCAGGTGGATACAGTCCAGCGAGACCTAAACATTACGACGACGAAGACGATTTGTACGACGACGAATACGACGTCATTAAACAAAAGCGTAAAGGACGCTACGACCTGAGACGACGACCAGGTAAGGATACATACATACACATACACAAATCACGTCTTTATTCCTTACGGGGTAGACAGCCTAAGGTAACAGATACGTACAGGCCACATTTAGCAAGATTGTGGGCGTATAGATGAAATTGGGTCGTTAATGTTTTGTGTCATGCATGTCTACCATAAAATTAGGTACGATAGGCATCTTTAAATGCCCGAAGGGCAAACGACTACAGGCCCACGTACAAAAAATGCGGGTCATATGAACCACCAGGTGACGTATATAGGACGATATAAGAGCATAAAGTAATAAGATTCAACACTATGCCGTCACTTGTAAGCTGTCCAACTGGGTGCTGGTGAGAATTCAAAAGTGCAGGTAGAGTGAGTGCATTTTGGTCATATGATTATGTACGGCATTTTTACCATCGATAGATTCATGAAAAATAATAAGAAAGCGCGCAGTGCCGTAAAAAAATGGTGAGCCACAAAGTCGATATTTTCTTTTGATTTTCTGACAATTTCCAGGGTAAATTTGGTCATTTGATTCTGTACGGCATCAGTTTCATACTGTTTCAATACAGCTTCTAATCCATTATTCCGCAACGCCGTACAAAAATTGTGCGACAAGGGGACAAAATCGAGGGTTGCAACCCCCTCTTTTTCCGTGGTCCGGGGGGTGATTTGAAACAGTACGGCTTCGGTTCCAAAACATTATCTAGCACTCAAAAGTACTATTACAAAATAATGCCGTCAAAAAATTATTGTTCATTTGAATGATTATCTTAATTTCATGGTATACTTGATTTATAAAGCTGTAAAATCATTTGACTCTCTCTGTACGGCAACTTTTTTTTTAACATGATATTGTAAAATACAACTGTTATATAGTAGTGCCGTTCAAAAGAAACTGTTCTAAAAAAAATTATAGAGAAATACAAAAACTGAATTTGCAAAAGTTTAAATATTCATAGATTAATAGAACATAGCAATTTTCTAAATTTTTCCCTTTTTTATATAGTATTAAGATAAATAAATTAGGAAAAAATTATGCCGTACATTTTAATGCAGACCATTTTTTTCATACATTTCGTTCTATGGGTTCGTTCCTTGAGTGTTTTTTCCCTACAAACCTTTGGACCAACGAAAATGTACGGCATGTAAAAAAATATTATTTATGCATAAAATACTTCCAAAATAAATTAATTTTATGTTGTGTCAAATCACCCCCCGGACCACGGAAAGAGAGGGGGTTGCAACCCTCGATTTTGTCCCCTTGTCGCACAATTTTTGTACGGCGATGCGGAATAATGGATTAGAAGCTGTATTGAAACAGTATGAAACTGATGCCGTACAGAATCAAATGACCAAATTTACCCTGGAAATCGTCAGAAAATCAAAAGAAAATATCGACTTTGTGGCTCACCATTTTTTTACGGCACTGCGCGCTTTCTTATTATTTTTCATGGATCTATCGATGGTAAAAATGCCGTACATAATCATATGACCAAAATGTACTGACTCTACCTGCACTTTTGAATTCTCACCAGCACCCAGTTGGACAGCTTACAAGTGACGGCATAGTGTTGAATCTTATTATTTTATGCTCTTATATCGTCCTATATACGTCACCTGGTGGTTCATATGACCCACATTTTTTGTACGTGGGCCTGTAGTCTATAGGTTGCTGAACCAGCGAGCTACATCTTCGGCCTTGTCATATACTTGATTGAGTAACCTAGCTACCGTTGTTTATGATTTAGACTGACATTCTTAATATAATGTTTCCTTAATGAAGATTTGCTTTATTTAATTATTTAACAAATTGGCGACGATGTCGTTTGATTTACGAAAAGGCAAACGTGCACGAGCCACCCTGCGCGGTGTGCTCACTAAAACGAACAACGCGTTTCAAGAAGAATTACAATTACACTCTTACGAAGAATTAGAAACACGACTTCTTACACTACAAAATACTTACGATGGACTACAAAAGATACAATCCCGAATAGAGGAGGAGACGGACGACGACGATCTTGAAGTAGAAGCGGCATACAGGTATGAAGTTGACGAAATTTATACCAACTTACGTACAAAAATTTCAAGACTCATAAATATGTACAAAAAAACTGAACCGTCAAGCGCCTTACATCGCGCGACCCCAACATCCTGCGGCCCGAGCACCCAGCACGGAGCACAGCCGAGAATAAACTTCCAACCGTTTCAAGAGAAAGAATCATTCAAAAACTTCATAAAACGGCTTACTGTGTATCTCATGCTCAATAATATAACTGATCCTAGAACGAAAGTTTATACACTGTTGACTACCTTGCCCCCAGATATACATGAAAGATTGCACGACTTATGTTCTCCAGACGAGGCAATCGATAAAACTTTTGAAGAACTTACAGACATTTTGGATAAATTTATCGATCCGAAACCAAGCATATGGGCATCTCAACATACTTTTATATCACGTTTACAACGAGCAGATGAAACAGTCGCTATCTACGCATCGGAACTAAAAAAATTGTCTCTAAACTGTGAGTTCAAATGTTTACACTGCAAGAAACCTTCTTTTGAGTCATTTTTATCACTACAATTCATACGTGGATTAAAAGATGGAGAAATTCGTACAAAAATATTACAAGAAAAAGAGACAACACTATTTTCCGAATTAGTACATACAGCTACACTGATGGAAAAAGGAAAGAATGAAAATTCAACCATGTCGACATCTATTCGAAATATATCGATTGACCACATCAATAAAGTATCTAAATTGCCTGATAAACCGAAATATTCACCAAGATACAAAAATAGTTCAAAAACACCACAAATTTCCATCAAAGATCTGAGGGGCAAATGTTACCGATGCGGTGGAGATGATCACAAAGCAAATGAATGTGGCGCTGCGAAAAGCACGTGTCGGAAGTGCCAGAAGGAAGGGCACCTAGCTCGAGTCTGCTTACAGACACGTAGGTTGAACAACACAAACTTACTGGATAACTCAACAAGCAGCCTCAGCGCCGACAGCACGGCTGAGATCAACCTGGTAAAGAGTGAAATATCTGACAAATACACAATAACAGTTGAAATCGAAGGCAAAAACGTCAATATGGAATTTGACACGGGTGCAACACTTTCTACAATTTCACTAAAAGATTATAAGCAGCTTAACATTGACAAGAAAATTTTCCCGACCAATATGAAATTAAGAACTTACACTGGAGAAGTATTTAAACCCACTGGCGTGGTTTACGTCAAATGTAACTACAGAACTCAAACCTTTCATGGAAAACTATACATAATAGACAAGAATGTCGATCCGATTCTTGGTAGAAGCTGGATGAAAGAATTTGATATCACGCTTGCTGATATGAGAACTGTCCAAGCTTGTGAAAAGTTACCGAAACTTGAAAAATTACTTGAAGAATATGAGTCCACTGTATTCGACTCAAATTTGGGCGAAATTCCAAATGTTCGAGGCCACCTTACTCTTATAGAAAATTCACAACCGATATTTATCAAACCTCGCAGAATTCCTTACGCTTTACGAGCCAAAGTAGACGAAGAAATCGATCGCCTTGAAAATCTCGGCATTATTACAAAAATCGAGCACTCAGATTGGGGCACACCTGTCGTACCAATAGTGAAACCGAACGGAAGCATCAGACTTTGTGCCGACTACAAGGTTACCTTAAACAAAGTAATTAAAGACGAAAAGTACCCAATACCAATAATTGAAGACATTCTAGCAGAAATGAATGGCGGACAACTATTCTGCACCTTAGACATCACGCAGGCATACTTGAATATGGTGATGGATGAAGAAAGTGCACTCCTGCAAACCTTAAGCACGCATAAGGGTACTTTCAAGGTAAACCGACTCATGTTCGGAGTTAAAGTGGCTCCGAGCCTTTGGCAAAAATTTATGGACCAATTGTTACTGGGCCTAGACGGCGTAAAGTGTTTTTTTCGATGATATCATTATACAAGGTTCCACAGAAGAACAATTACTTTTCAGACTCAGACAAGTCTTACAGAAACTCAAAGAAAGTAACCTTCGAGTGAATAAAGAAAAATGTCACTTTATCAAAAGAAGTATTAATTACCTAGGACACACGATTGACAAAGACGGATTACACAAGAATCAAGATAAAATCAAAGCAATTTCTAACGCTCAACGCCCAACAAATGTTAACGAACTGAGAACTTTCTTGGGTATGGCAAATTACTATAATAAATTTATACCTAATCTCGCATCTATCACAAATCCACTGAACGGACTCTTAAAGAAAGGAACAAAATTCAATTGGTCTCAAAAATGCGAAGAAAGCTTTAAGAATATCAAAAGAGAAATACTCAGTGAAAGAGTCCTACTTCACTTCGACCAGAATAAACCACTGATTCTAGCTACGGATGCTTCTCCCACAGGACTGGGCGCAGTACTTAGTCATAGATTACAAGATGGCTCGGACCGACCGATAGCATTTGCATCTAGATCTCTTTCTAATAGCGAAAAGAAGTACAGTCAAATAGACAAAGAAGCGACCGCCATCTTTTGGGGATTAAAGAAATTTTTTCACTATTGCTATGGTCGAAAATTCACCCTCGTCACCGATCACAAGCCACTGACGTCCATTTTTCATCCTCATCAAACCCTGCCAACATTAAGCACGATGAGGTTATTCCATTACGCTCACTTTCTCTCTGGGTTTGATTACAATATTGAATATAGAAGTTCTTCAAGGCATTCCAATGCAGACTACCTTTCACGATTCCCTGTTGAACAGGCCAACGAAAGTAAAATGGACCAACATTGCATATTCCAATTGAGACAAATAAACTCATTGAACATCTCACCCGAAATAATCTCCAAAGAAACAAAAGAAGATCCCGACTTAAGAAATTTGTTGACAACGCTTCAAACTGGAAATTCACTTAGAGAATCAGGATACAACGATAATGAACTAACACTGCAAAATGACTGCATCCTTAAAGGCACGAGAGTAGTCATCCCTCATAAATTACAGCAACAAATTTTAGACGAACTACACACTGGACATATCGGAATATTAAAAATGAAACTCCTTGCACGAAGCTTTGTATATTGGAAAAATATCGATAAAGATATAGATAACAAAGTAAAATCATGTCGTACGTGTCGGTTGCAGCAGAATGAACCACCTAAAGCCCCATTGCATCACTGGGAAGACCCGACGGGACCATGGCAAAGAATCCATATAGATTTCGCAGGTCCCATATCTGGCTATCAACTTTTTATCATAGTAGACGCCTTTTCCAAATGGGTAGAAATTATTCCGACAAAAACAACGACAAGTTCGTTCTGTATTCAAAAATTAGATGAATTATTCGATACTTTTGGATTACCTTATACACTTGTATCAGATAACGCTAGACAATTTGTATCCCATGAATTCAAAAATTTTCTATCTACTTGTGGTATCGTACATAAAACGATTGCTCCTTATCACCCGGCTACAAATGGACAAGCGGAGCGTTTTGTACAGACCGCCAAGCGCTCATTGCATAAATTAGAGGGGGAGAGTGGTAGTATCCTGCATAAAATCCACATAGTTAAACGTACACTTCGATCCACACCACTTACCTCAGGAGACTCCCCGTATATGCTTATGTTCGGGAGAGAGATACGGACTAGGTTGGCGGCTAAAATAAGAGCAGCTCCTAAGGCACCTCACCGACAACCTGCGTCCCACACGGAAGTCAGAGAGTTTGATCCCGGAGCCAGGGTACAAGCCAGGAACTACTCTGTATCAAGGACGAAGTGGGAGTTTGGTATTGTGACCCGCCGTCTCGGACAGCTGCACTACGAGATCAGGACAGACGGTGGACTTCTGTGGATCCGACACCTGGACCAGCTGCTCCCTGCTCCTCTGATCCATGGAATCACGGCGGAGGCGTGTCATATACTTGATTGAGTAACCTAGCTACCGTTGTTTATGATTTAGACTGACATTCTTAATATAATGTTTCCTTAATGAAGATTTGCTTTATTTAATTATTTAACAGGCCTCATCTACTCTTACCATCGGGTGTGCTAGAGGTCAATCGCTGGTCCATTTTTAATAAAAATAAAAAACATGGCATTTGATAATGTTCACATTTCGTTTCAGCTGATCAAGCGTACGAGTCCGACTTGAACCTACGGACCATGATCATCCCAGGGCGCAAGGGCAAGCCGGGTCGCTGCTACTGCTCCTGCGATAGCGACAGCAAACCAGTCTTCTTCAGCGTAGACCCCAGACGGCTGATATAACTTCGTAATACCACTTGATGCTTTCAATAGCTTCAAAACTGTTTCGCGTTCAATTTATCAAAACTAAGTACCAACTATTCTAGCCTGATAGTTTTGAACAACAAAAGATACAACAGTGGGAATAATTTAATAGCTCGGATCATTTTAGCATTTTTAAATATAATTATAATTATAGTATCAAATATTGGACTAAGGCATATTTTATTGTATTTATTCCTTACGTTTACGAACTCTTGATTGAATATTTAAGGGTGGTGTTATATAATATAGCATAACATAATTGTCAACTGATAATAAATATACAATACTTATTTAAACATTATTTCTTTGCGTGCTTACCTAAAACATAAAATTTATCCCCTCATACCCCTGGCACTACCCCTGGGGGTAGGACTGAACCATATCACCATAGTAGTGCTGGGATTTGAGAAATTGATAAAAACCGCGCTACGCGGGGCTCCTATTCCTATTTGCCCTTCGAGCATAAGGAGCTACTTAACTAACCTAACCTACCTGATATCCATAGCTTGCAGCACTACAGTGGTACGAGTCAGTCCCACCCTACCCCCAGGGGTAGTGCCAGGGGTATGGTGGGTCTTAACCCAAATTAAGGTCTTCGCACATTAGACCAACTCCACGCCAATCCGACACCAACTCAACTCACACTCTCGATGAGTAGTCAACTAGTTGATCCACCCAATGGTCACTAGTGGGCAATGCGTTGTCAACGAGTGGACAACGCGATGTCAACGAGTGGACAACGCGGTGTCAACGAGTGGACAACGCAACTCATTTGGCAAATGGTTGCCCGTCACGCGTCAGTCGCAAACGCATAGTCGTTGCGTGGACGACGTGTGGTCGTTGCGTGGACGACGTGTGGTCATTGCGTGGACGACGTGTGGTCATTGCGTGACAAACGTGTCGGGGTAGACCTTTAGTGTACGATGCGTAGGCCACTCGTTGTACACTACTTTATAATCATTTTTTGAAATTAAACCTAGAACACAGGGCTGAAATTTCAATGTCTAGCATAGAGTCGAGTCGCCGTTGAGTTGTTTTAATGTGCGAAGACCTTTAATGAGTCATTTTTAGGTTAGTGCGTCTAACAGTCCACCCACAGCCCAACTAAGCTGCTCAACTGGTTGAGCCGTTGGGAATTTAAATTCCCCATGGCACATCTAGTTGTTCCATGGGGAAATTGTATGTACCCATAACAGAGGCTTTTTCTGTGAAACCTAAGTTTTTTCAACTTTGTAGGTTAGGTTAAGGGATATATCCCGGAAGTTCCATAACTCTAGTTCCATATAGAACAACCGGTACATATATGTAAATCCTTACTAATATTATAAATGCGAAAGTAACTCTGTCTGTCTGTCTATTACCTTTTCACGCTTAAACCGCTGCG
This sequence comes from Pandemis cinnamomeana, assembly GCA_932294345.1. Classification (NCBI taxonomy): domain Eukaryota; kingdom Metazoa; phylum Arthropoda; class Insecta; order Lepidoptera; family Tortricidae; genus Pandemis; species Pandemis cinnamomeana. Next base: position 14,204,987 of record OW028710.1, on the reverse strand, counting down.
CCGATTTAGTTGAAATTTGGTATACAGATAGTTTGAGTCCCGGGAAAGAACATAGGATAGTTTTTATCCCGGAAAATTGCATAGTTCCCGCGGGATAGCACAGCCTAAACCACTGGAATTTTTCAAATTTAAGGCGGAACAAAGTTCGCCGGGTCAGCTAGTGTCAAATAAAATGATCTCAATAGTTCCATTGGCAGAGTGCAAAGCGGGTGGAGGGGGTAGCCTAAACGATCACAGCGCTCGCCACGGCTAAAATTGTCATTTTTGTCGCTGACTTGAGCTGTCAAATCCATATTGCAGTAAACATTTTCTAATCGTTTTTGAGATAAAAATATGGTCCTGGTAAGATGTGTTGTTGTGAATTGTAATAACACCAAGAAGAATAGCGACTGTAAATTTTACCAACTTCCAAGACCATGGTGGAAACGAGACCTAAGAAATAAGTGGATATTTGCCGTAAGAAAAAAAAAGTAAGTTACCTAACCTCTAAAATTTCACTGAAAACAAAAATTTTAATATTATTGGCAATAATGTTACTGACTACCATTGTCCAAAACTGTGTAATATAGTAAAATAACACAAGATTTCATTAATATTTTTCACAATATTTACCTACTTACTTCTTGTTTGACAGCGGTGACAATATTGTCCATAATGGCCACCTATCACGTGGCGCTGTCGTCGCGCTCGGTCCCAATAGGGAACTAGCTAGGCTTTACACCTGATTTGTTTTTAACCGCCTTTAAAATATGAAATAATCCTCGAATAATGATAATAATACTCATGCCCGAGATGTAACACACCGTGTTCATCACGGCCACGTTTTACCACAACAAAACACATTATTTCCCAAGGATGAACGAATGGAAGATAGAGCGCTTAATAAAACAGCAATAACATTAGAAGCGTATGTATTATGCTAACGGCTAGGTGGCCAGCGTGCAGAGCAGCGCAGTGCCCCGCTTGACCCAGAAGTCCGGGGACTCCTTCCCGGCGGGCAGATCCACAGCCACCACGAACGCGCCCATCCGCGCTGGGTAGTAGTAGCACGGGCAGATGTAGCGGTCTAAGGATACAACACAGTTTTAATCTCTACACGACACTGACAACTAGAATAGTAAGAAAAATCCGAAAAGTAAAGCTATGGCCAGCCATCGAACCCGTGACTCGTGCTATTAACCCCTAGTAGGCCGGGAGATAGTGACACAAATTACTGGGTCATTTGTACGTTTGGCGGAAAAAAATATTGCTGATTTTCGGCGGTATGGCGATCATTTGGAACCGTCAGAAAAGTATGGCATGGTGATTTTCGTAAATGGCTGCACGACGATGATCAACTGTGCAAAAATTAGCCTGGTACAAATGGTTGAATTTGTTTTTTTTTAATTAACGCATTCGCGTCGGTATGGCGGGCTGTAAGTCACACCGGAGAAGTATAGCATGACACTACCGCCTACTTGTTTTTTATGGACTATCGGAAAATACTAAAATTTTTGTGGAACAAATCGTTTGACACTCGTAATTTATCCGACGAGTTCGACTAACGCCCACGTGATTGGGCCGCGGGTACCAGCGCTATGACCATCATTTTTCTTTATGTCATTGCGTACTAAGTCCCCTGAAGAACCGCCATACTGGTACAAATGACCCAGTAATTTGTGTCACTATCTCCCGGCCTATAGACCACCCATAGCAGTAGCAGGTGAGTAAGCCTTCGAATTTTTCTATCTGTACCAGCTGTCACCTGACTTTTTTACTAAGCGAATTGCCACTAAAAAAAAAAAAGAAATACAGACTTGCTTAAGAATTAACATTAGACTGTTAACAAAAAAAAAACTTGAACACAATAGCAAAAGGAGCAGGCTCAGCTTATGCTGCGCTGGTTTCCAGCCTGCCCCTGTGGCTCATGCTGGGGTGTCGACTATAGCGTGTTTGGCTTGCGAAAAGAACAAAACCCACAAACAGCCAAATGCAGCAATATTATAAAAAAAATAGCAAAAGATATAAATACTAATCTATGAAATGACCAAATTTACCCTGGAAATTGTCAGAAAATCAAAAAAAAATACCAACTTTGTGGCGCACCATTGTACGGCATCAGTTTAATACTGTTTCAATACAGCTTCTAATCCATTATTCCGCAACGCCGTACAAAAATCATGCGACAAGGGGAAAAAATCGAGGGTTGCACTTTTGAATTCTCACCAGCACCCAGTTGGACAGCTTACAAGTGACGGCATAGTGCTGAATCTTATTATTTTATGCTCTAATATCGTCCTATATACGTCACCTGGTGGTTCATATGATCCACATTTTTTGGACATGGGCCTGTAGTCTATAATAGCTCTAAACTTTCGCTTAAATGTACAGGGACACAACGCCATCTGTTTGAATGATTATGTGTGTACGAGGGGTGTCTGTAATAGGGGGCCTGCTGACGCCTTCACTTACTCTTGGGCCTCCTGCCGCCCGACCGAATGGGCTTGAAGTGTATGGGTGTCAGCGGGTACACCAGCTGCATGGGCAGAGGCTCCTGCAAGTGCCCATCCTTGCGGAACCAGGACGCGCCCTCCAGGTACTGCCCTCTGTACGAAAAGTTTGTATCCATACATTTGACATACACACAAATCATGTCATTATCCCTTACGGGGTAGACAGAGCTTAAGGTAACAAAACCTTAAGGCCACGTTTAGCAAGACTGTGGGGCGAAAATCATAGGAATTCTGTTATAGGCGATGCGGCTAGCAACCCATCACTATGATTCCACTTTCCACCTATACGCCCACAGTGTCTTGCTAAACGTGGCCCATAGGTCTTGTTACCTTAGGCTCTGTCTACCCCGTAAGGGATAAAGACGTGATTTGTGTATCGACACGCCCTAAGAAAAAGTGTGTATCTGCCTGATACTTAGTTATGCGACTATTGCATTTTCGTAGTCTACGGTATCGACTTTATCATTTACATTAAGAAAAACAAGAAAAAAGTGGTCCGAACATATTTTTTCCCAAACGTAGAACTAACTATCTACATTCATTGCTAAAAAAACTCCAGCGCAAAACTTAATATTTGCCTCTTATTCAATATTACGCGGGAACCCATTGAGCGGGTGGAATAAAAATTATGTGTAAATACCAATTATACTTTTATTTTAAAAGTAAGTCACTATGAACAAGTGTGCATCTGCCATATACAGATTACTTAATAAGGCAGTCAATAAAGATCTCAGTGTATCAACCACTACCAGTCTTTATCTTGAGAAAGGCTGTACAATATCTGTCACTTGATTAATCTAGTGTAAAATTTGGAACTACATATATATGTATATCTGGTAGATACTGTTTCGTCAAAGTTAAATATACGTAGAACAAGGTATGTATCAGCTACTTGCACGTCAGAGTTGACGAAATATTGTCAAGTATAAGTGAATAACTGTAATTATTAAGAAACTACCGTATTTAATAATATATAAAAAATCACGAATACATATTGTCACAATATTGTACTCCATGTCAAATTTCAATCCTCTGGTATATATAGTTACCACGCAATTGCGATTTTAAATTTACAGAAACTTTAAAACGCTCTCCTGTAAAATTTGGTTTTTGTAGATACACACTTTTTCTTAGGGTGTGTCGGTATGTGTATGTATGTATGTAGTATTATTACAATCTATCAACCCTTTTGGGAACTACTAGCCTGATGTTCTAGCGTGGAAAATCATATTTTTATCAGTCTGAAAAACTATGGGGAACTAACGGGGAACTTCCTTCATTATTATTTTTATTTTGAGGCGATGCGGCTAGCTACCCATCACTATTATGATTTCCCTTTCCAGCTATACGCAATTAATCATGCTAAACGTGGCCTTAAGGTTTGGTTACCTTAGGCTCTGTCTACCCCGTAAGGGATAAAGACGTGATATATGTATGTATCAATTTTCAATATTGAGTAGGTACCTGACGTAGACGCCCCCGTCCCGCGGGGGCCGCACGAAGGCGGTCTCCTCCAACGGCATCACCGTGAACTCCCACATCATCGTGTCGATGGGCCAGCCCTCGCCGCGAGCGGTTGTCTGCAACACAATAGGGAGAAGATAGAGAGAGAGAGAGAGAGAGAAAGAGAGGGAGAGGGAGAGGGAGAGAGAGAGAGAGAGTGAGAGGGAGAGAGAGGGAGAGAGAGAGAGAGAGAGAAACCTTTATTTACACACATTCAATACACGTAGATATATAAAAGGAAGAGATACAATATAATTTTTGTCCTGAATATGGTGAAAAATGCTCCACTCAGCATAATGTTGCAGCAATTTTTTGTTCTTTGTCTATCTGTAGATATATCTCAAGATAGACTATCAGTCTTTTTTTCTTTTTTACTGCTCGTTCTAGAAAGAACAACGCAGGTAGATTATCAAAAAGTATCAATAACTATACAACCATAGTAACTAGCAATATCGTTTTTTAGCTTGATTTCATGATAAATGTAATTTTTTGTTTCCGTGTTAGTTTTAAGTTATGCTTCGCTTAACTGTATTTCTGTGGTCATCTGGCTTTTTGTTTAGTACCTAAGTCTCATTACAATGTACTGTATTGCTGTTGATGCCCAAAATAAAATAAAATAAAGAATTGGACACATATTTTTTCTTTCTTCATTATAATCAAAACATTACATTATTATTATTACTATATATTGAGTTGAAATAGGTACTTAAAATGTTGTAGAAAGGACGTCACGAGCCACTCCCGAACTTTGACGCGTTTTATCTTTGTTTGATTGATGAAAGATAAAAAATGTGTATGAAGTACCCAAATTTATGCCATATTAGGTAGCTACGCCTCGACATGAAATATGAAAAATAAATTACCTGCATCCCAGTGGGTTCTCCAACATAAGTATCCCAGTTCGAGCGACCATTTTCGTAACGACCCATCACTATTTTGATTCCTTTTCCCATTTATACGGCAACAATCGTGGTAAACGTGACCTTTAGGTTTTGTTACGTTGGGCTCCGTCTACTTCATAAGGGATGCAGACTTGATTTATGTGGGTATGTACCTACCTGCATGACGGCGGTCAGGAAGCCCGTGGGCGCCACCAGCGCGGGCAGCCAGCACAGCGTGGGCGGCGCGCGCGGCGCGTTGGCCCACGCGTGCAGGTGCACGCTGCGCAGGAACAGCTCGCGGCACACGCGCACTGTACCTGCATGACGGCGGTCAGGAAGCCCGTGGGCGCCACCAGCGCGGGCAGCCAGCACAGCGTGGGCGGCGCGCGCGGCGCGTTGGCCCACGCGTGCAGGTGCACGCTGCGCAGGAACAGCTCGCGGCACACGCGCACTGTACCTGCATGACGGCGGTCAGGAAGCCCGTGGGCGCCACCAGCGCGGGCAGCCAGCACAGCGTGGGCGGCGCGCGCGGCGCGTTGGCCCACGCGTGCAGGTGCACGCTGCGCAGGAACAGCTCGCGGCACACGCGCACTGTACCTGCATGACGGCGGTCAGGAAGCCCGTGGGCGCCACCAGCGCGGGCAGCCAGCACAGCGTGGGCGGCGCGCGCGGCGCGTTGGCCCACGCGTGCAGGTGCACGCTGCGCAGGAACAGCTCGCGGCACACGCGCACTGTACCTGCATGACGGCGGTCAGGAAGCCCGTGGGCGCCACCAGCGCGGGCAGCCAGCACAGCGTGGGCGGCGCGCGCGGCGCGTTGGCCCACGCGTGCAGGTGCACGCTGCGCAGGAACAGCTCGCGGCACACGCGCACTGTACCTGCATGACGGCGGTCAGGAAGCCCGTGGGCGCCACCAGCGCGGGCAGCCAGCACAGCGTGGGCGGCGCGCGCGGCGCGTTGGCCCACGCGTGCAGGTGCACGCTGCGCAGGAACAGCTCGCGGCACACGCGCACTGTACCTGCATGACGGCGGTCAGGAAGCCCGTGGGCGCCACCAGCGCGGGCAGCCAGCACAGCGTGGGCGGCGCGCGCGGCGCGTTGGCCCACGCGTGCAGGTGCACGCTGCGCAGGAACAGCTCGCGGCACACGCGCACTGTACCTGCATGACGGCGGTCAGGAAGCCCGTGGGCGCCACCAGCGCGGGCAGCCAGCACAGCGTGGGCGGCGCGCGCGGCGCGTTGGCCCACGCGTGCAGGTGCACGCTGCGCAGGAACAGCTCGCGGCACACGCGCACTGTACCTGCATGACGGCGGTCAGGAAGCCCGTGGGCGCCACCAGCGCGGGCAGCCAGCACAGCGTGGGCGGCGCGCGCGGCGCGTTGGCCCACGCGTGCAGGTGCACGCTGCGCAGGAACAGCTCGCGGCACACGCGCACTGTACCTGCATGACGGCGGTCAGGAAGCCCGTGGGCGCCACCAGCGCGGGCAGCCAGCACAGCGTGGGCGGCGCGCGCGGCGCGTTGGCCCACGCGTGCAGGTGCACGCTGCGCAGGAACAGCTCGCGGCACACGCGCACTGTACCTGCATGACGGCGGTCAGGAAGCCCGTGGGCGCCACCAGCGCGGGCAGCCAGCACAGCGTGGGCGGCGCGCGCGGCGCGTTGGCCCACGCGTGCAGGTGCACGCTGCGCAGGAACAGCTCGCGGCACACGCGCACTGTACCTGCATGACGGCGGTCAGGAAGCCCGTGGGCGCCACCAGCGCGGGCAGCCAGCACAGCGTGGGCGGCGCGCGCGGCGCGTTGGCCCACGCGTGCAGGTGCACGCTGCGCAGGAACAGCTCGCGGCACACGCGCACTGTACCTGCATGACGGCGGTCAGGAAGCCCGTGGGCGCCACCAGCGCGGGCAGCCAGCACAGCGTGGGCGGCGCGCGCGGCGCGTTGGCCCACGCGTGCAGGTGCACGCTGCGCAGGAACAGCTCGCGGCACACGCGCACTGTACCTGCATGACGGCGGTCAGGAAGCCCGTGGGCGCCACCAGCGCGGGCAGCCAGCACAGCGTGGGCGGCGCGCGCGGCGCGTTGGCCCACGCGTGCAGGTGCACGCCGCGCAGGAACAGCTCGCGGCACCACGCGCCCAACGGCTTCATCGACGGACGTGCTGACATACAGGATTATTGAAATGAAGGTAGACGGAATGAAAGTAGAATACGACCCGATGGCAACAAAGGGATGGCGCAATTCTCTGTTCCCATGAAAACAGTGTAGCAACTTGTTTTCAGTAGTCACAGTAGGTATTTTCATCGGCCCTTAACCTGGTTTTCGACGGGGTTCCGCCAAGGCGGAACTCCTTTTTCTGGCTATTTTGCCCTTCTGCCAACTGAAGATACCTGACTAACCTGACTAAAAATATTATTAAGTGATTCGAATTAACAGCAGCATCTATTCCGGGTGACACAAACTAGTGGGACTACGGGAAAGTCTATTTTCTACACAGATAGGCCAAGAGCGAAGCGAGAGCGGCAACCTACTGACATTCTACCCTCAGGGGTCGACGTGTGAAGTAACAGTAATACTAACCTTTCTGCCAAAATTTGGGCACCCGTCCTTCAAATATGCAAGAGTACATGATCTCAAGCATGTCGGACATAACCACCAGACCTTCGATGGCGCGTCGCAACTCCTAGAATACCAGCATTTCAATTTCATTACAACCCTATTTCATAGTAAAATTAAGTAGGTTAATCAATAATCATGTGTTCTTAAGCCATTCGCCATTTGTGGGATAATACACTTGAAATTAACCATGAGCTTTTCGGTGAAGGAAAACATCGTGAGCAACCTGCACAAAAACACATCGGTGAAGCAATTCACTGGTGTGTGTAAAGTTCCTATTCCGCACTGGGCCTGCGTGAGAACTATAGCCCAAGCTCTGATTCTGAGAGGAGGCCTGTCCCCTACAGTGGGACGTATATAGGGTGTGTGTAGGTAAAATAAATAGATAAATTGGTCGCAATAACAGCTTAAGCGCAATAAGCTTGTTCAGGATGCTGTTGGGCCTGTCATGGCGCTGCAGTGCATCGGGGATGTTCGCGGAGGCGCGGACGGATGGTTTTGCTTCCATTATACGCAAGCGCTGCGCCTCCCTGGTGGCGCGGCTCCGTGCCAGCTCCAACAGTATTCTGAGTGTGTTTGTGGACCGCTGGGACACTGCGTTGATGCGTAGGTGGACGCAGTTGCATGTACGCGAACCGCTGTTCCAATATCAAATCGACACCTCCTACGCATAAGATCGTATCCCTAAATCGACGATTTTTCAGGAGAGCGATTATAAGAATTTTTCATGTATTTTTCAAGTTGAAATATGTCCAAAGTTTAAAGCAGTGGTTATATCTGTCCGTAGCGGGTTAATTACCACGAAGCAAATCTGTTTATTAAAATAAGTATCATAATTTCAAAATTATGGCAAAAAACCTAGAGTTACGACTTTGTGCTCGTTATCAAAACGTCGTATAAGGAAGTTACAACCTTTTGCGATTGATCACGTCCATTGCATAAAGTCGTATGTTATAAATACGACTATATATAAAAGGATATACCTTCTCACTAAAGCAACGCATATAGTCGTAAGTGCGAGTTACGACCCATGATTGTAAAAAAACTGCAACAAAAAGTCGTACCTAACTACTATTGTTTACGCATAAAGTCGTAACTTAGAAGTTAATGCTATTTGCGTGGGGTGTAATGAACACTTATGGAGTGGCGCAAAGCGTCGAATGTTGTGATGCGACGATTTGCGTGGAAAAGTTCAAATGATACGACTATTAGCAATCACAAAACTCCATAATTATCAAAAATATTTAAACTTGAGTTTTAGGAGGTTATAGCTTGGATTAATGACTTTATACCGACTGAAAAATCTCATTATGCATAAAAAACGGGTTACGACCTTTTGCGTCGGAGGTGTCGAAATATTAAAATCTGTCCTACTAACACTAGTTCTTAAGTTTATGTAATAACTAACAATCTATGGATATTAATCTGAAAATAAATATTTATTATTATAACGTACCCAACAAGCACAAATTTATCTACGTCCATGTGGACAAAATTGCGCGCATCATCAAGTTAGTTCAAGAGTGAGAGAGAAAGAGAAAGAAAGAGAGAGAGAGACCTTAAGGCCAGACACGATGGATCCAATGAGCACGTTGTAGTAGCCAATCTCCTGCAGCAGCGAGACGCACATGGGCATCACGATCTCGGGGCCCATCATGCGCTCCGTGGTCTCCACGTCCACCTTGAACGGCAGCTTTACCAGCATCTCCGCGGCCAACTCGTCAACCTATGCAGCATGGACGGACGGATGGAATGTGAAATGACGAAGGATAATAGAGCTTGGCTGATGTGAGCCTGTTTTAATGGAGCTAACACACCATTGAGTTTTCCGGCATCAGAAAACGCAGTACTAATATACATACATACATACATACCGTCACGCCTCTTTCCCACAGGGGTAGGCAGATACTACTTTGTTCCACTTATTACGATCCTGACATACTTCTTTCGCTTCATCTACATTCATCAATCTCTTCATACATGCTCGTCGGTTTCGGGTACTCCTGACCTGACCTTTTTCCAAAACGTCTCCTATTTGGTCTCGAAACGTCCGTCTAGGCCTTCCCCTCCTAACGTTACCATTCACACACCCCATATAGATCTGTTTAGTTAATCTACTTTCATCCATCAGCTCTACGTGACCAAACCAACTAAGCATACTTTTTTCTATCCTAGTCACTATATCCTCTTTCACACCAGCACGTTCCCTATAATATACAGGTTTGTGAAATACTCCTTTGCTGCCAGAGCATTTCATATTTCACAAAACTGAGAAGCAATTCTATGGTGTGTGTGCAATTCCCAATCCGCACTGGGCCCGCGTGGGAACTATAGCCCAATCCCTCTCCTTCGAGACCTGTGCCAAGCTGTGGGACGCATATAGGCTGGAGATGATGATGATGATGATCAAAATGTTGGACAAATTAGGTGGACTACGGATTTGTGACTGTCTCACGATTGCTTTATATCGAATAACAATCCTGTTGTAAAGCAAAAATGTACGCACCTTGGAGTCCTCCCCGCCGCCGCCTCCCCCTCCCCCGGTGGAGGCGAGCGCGAACAGCGTCGAGCACAATATCAGCGTATCCTGAAACGTTGCAACTGTGTCAGATTTCGCTTAAGACGTTTTACGAAGCCATTGCTCGAAGAAGACCTACTTTATCTCAAAGCAAAGGTTTGTCTGGTATGCGAAGTATGTGGTGTGTGTGTGGTGTGTGTTGTTCGTGTGGTAGGTTGGGTAGTTATCTAGTGTGTGTGTGGTAGATGCATATTATGTGGTGTGTATATGTGATGTGTGTTCAGACTAAACACCTTCACAAAACTCATGGCATGCAGCGGCAGCGACTCATTGCTATGCATGGATGTCGGGCGCTTACGTTAATTCTATCAGCTGTCAGATTTGTTTTTACTTACTTGCCTTACGAACTCTGTACTGTTAACTTGGTTTTGATTATATGCAAATACGCTCATTTTGGGAATTTTATTCTGCACCTACACATCCGCCAAAGATTGTACAGTGTGGATGTGTGGTGTCTGTGTGGTAGGGTATGTAGTGTGTGTGAGTGATAAGCAGAGATCGGACAAATTTGCGTCATTGCTCGCAATAATGCCATGACATGACTCAGAAATTAATCATTTAATTAATTTCTCGAAATAAAATTTGAACTCCCGGAGATAAAAATTTACACATGCATAAAATTATTAGCAAAATGTTAATTAAAGTGGCAGTTGTCGTTCTCGTAAATCTTTTTATATAATAAAGAAATCACGATCCTGCTAGATATGATTATTATTTCTGACAAAAAAGTTTTCTAGTTCTATAGGTATAAAACCTCCGTGGATATACTTATCTATACTAATAATATTATAAAGAGGAAAGATTTGTACCTATTTTTGTATGTTTGTATGTTTGTAATGAATAGGCTCAAAAAGTACTGGGCCGATCTGGATGAAATTTGGAACATAGATAGATTATAGTCTGGAATAACACATAGGCTACTTTTTATCCCGGAAAATTGCGTGATTCCCGCGGGATAGCGATAAACGAATTCTACGCAGACGAAGTTGCGGGCAACTGCTAGTTCTTAATATATGTATTTTGACATATTTGATTAATTTTGGAGTCATGTCCACATTATTGCGAGCAATGACGCAAATTTGTCCGATCTCTGGTGATAAGCGTGTGGTGTGTGTAATATGTGTGTGGTGTGTGGTAGATTTGTGGTGTGTGTGTGAGGCACCTGCGCGAGCGTGGCCACGTCGGCGGAGGCGTGCTGCCCGACGGACTCGGCGCGCTCGTAGCCGGGCAGCAGGTCCAGGAAGTCGCGGTACGACTCCAGGCTGCCGTCGCGCGGGATGTGGTACGCCGGGATCGACGACAGTCTGACACGCACGGGATTATCATAGTTATACTTAATAATACAGCCGGCGGGGGTAAGACAGCCGGGGAAATTACGGGCACAAGAGGCATTTCATCTTAGTCCTCTAGGTTGGCAACGCATCTTCAATCCCTCCGGGGTTGCGGGTGTCTATAGGCAGCGGTGATCACTTACCACCAGGTGACCCACTTGCTCGTTTGCCTTCCTATTCATACAAAAAAAAAAAAAAATAACAAATAAATATCTTGGGACAAATTACACCAATTGACCCAGCCCCAAACTAAGCAAAGCTTGTGCTATGGATACCAGGCAACGGATAAAGATACTTATACAGGGTGTTAGGTAATGAGTGGATAATCCTTGAACTACGGATAGAGGGCACTTAGGACGTCATAATAAAGCTAAAATAGGTTTAGTAAAAGTGGCACGGTTTCCGAGATATTCGGACTTTTAGGTTTTTTTCGAAAATGAACACCCTTGTTCAATGTTTTGATCATAGCACCATTTTAAGCTAACTTTTTAATTTTTTTATTTTTGCTCAATATTCTTGAGTACTTGTATTTTCAGATAGGCATTACTATTTTGGTGAGACTACATGGGATTTTTTTTAAAAAAATTGCAAACTTAATTTTTGCCTTTTCAATCGTACATTGATCGAATTTTCAGCTCTCACGGTGAAAAAAAAATACACTACCGCCTAGTTGCCAATAAGCTTAAAAACATGCCGGTTTATTGACAATTTAAAAATGGTAATTACCTTTTGGATTTAAATTCAAAATGACAAAATAATTAAAAAAAATACACGCTCACCCACATTTTTCCCGATTTACTTTTTGTATCACGGGCGTAGAACTCAATTTTCTCAAACATGCTCGGAAATGTATGCGTTAATGTCCCGATATGAGGACATGAAGTTTCTCGTTTATGGCTCCCTACATTACTTCTTGGCTTAGGCCACAAATGTTAGTATGAAAATCCATTTTTGTCCGCTGCTCAAATTTTTTAAATTTCTATACTAAAATTAAATTGGCAAAGGAAAAAATTACATACAGCCAACCACCACCACAATCTGTACCTATAAGCATAATTGCGACATAAAAAAAAAATCTATGGTACTATATTTATGTGCGGTTAAACATGGTGCTCAAATAGCTGGATCAAATTAGTACATTTAAAAAATAAAAAAGGTGGCAAATCGAAAATCTTTTTTTCTGCTTATGCGTATTTCGTAGTGATTGTTATTATAATTTAACAGAAATAAAAATGACTTCTAGTGATGAAAGTGACGGGGAACTTATGAACTGTACTCCGCCTCATTTAAAAGAGGAGGCAAATTTAGCTATGCAAAATATGCTACCGGAAAAAAGTAAACTATGATTTACTTGATTGTCTAGTAGTTATTTTAATTTTAATATTTCCTCACATTGTTTGAGAAAAGCACTATACAAGCTTTGGCCGGAACAGGGATTGCAGGACTCGTTCTATCTGGCCTCGTCTTCGACTCGGCCACCTACCCCAAACTCGTCCAGCAATCCCTTACTTCACGGCCTCTGCAGTAATGTACTATTTTTTTATTGCAAAAATAACATTATTGGCCACTTATTCAAATGCAAATGGCATTTTAATAATTCCAAATTTAAAAAACATGCTGACTGCCTTTTGTTTTTTTTTCTACTTCGATTTTGAATTTCGCTATTATTGCATAATGAATGGTGAAATTGTGCCTTGGCACTCACCATAAATGTAATGCATTTGGGCATATTCTATCAGTGTGTATTATGTTCGAAGCAGTATTAAAGTAAAAAACTTCAACACAACGATCTAAACGCAAAATTAACCATTCATTACGCAATAATAATAGCGAAATTCAAAATCGAATTCGAAAAAAAAGCAAAAGGCTGTTGGCATGTTTTTTAATTTTGGAATTATTTAAATGCCATTTGCATTTAAATAAGTGGCAAATAATGTTATTTTTGCAACAAAAATTTGTGAGTTCTACGCCCGTCATACAAAAAGTAAATCGGGAAAAATGTGGGGGAGCGTGTATTTTTTTATTATTATTTTGTCATTTTGAATTTAAATCCAAAAGGTAATTACCATTTTTAAATTGTCAATAAACCGGCATGTTTTTAAGCTTATTGGCAACTAGGCGGTAGTGTATTTTTTTTTCACCGTGAGAGCTGAAAATTCGATCAATGTACGATTGAAAAGGCAAAAATTAAGTTTGCAATTTTTTTTTTAAAAATCCCATGTAGTCTCACCAAAATAGTAATGCCTATCTGAAAATACAAGTACTCAAGAATATTGAGCAAAAATAAAAAAAATAAAAAGTTAGCTTAAAATGGTGCTATGATCAAAACATTGAACAAGGGTGTTCATTTTCGAAAAAAACCTAAAAGTCCGAATATCTCGGAAACCGTGCCACTTTTACTAAACCTATTTTAGCTTTATTATAACGTCCTAAGTGCCCTCTATCCATAGTTCAAGGATTATCCACTCATTACCTAACACCCTGTATAATGTAGATAAATACATACTTAAATACATATAACATCCGTGACTCGAGCACAAACATTCGTATTCGTCATACAACTTACTGTCTGCCCCTACCGGGATTCGAACCCAGGACCTCCAGCTTCATAGTCAGGGTCACTAACCACTAGGCTATCCGGTCGTCACTTAGTTCATAATTCCTTTGTGCATGATAATTTATCTTTGTTCATCGTTGTTGTTCATGTCGAAATAACAAATACATCACACTAATATCAAAAATGCGAAATTTTGTGACGATGTGAGTGAGTGTGTATGTTTGTTCCTTTTTGACGCTAAAACGACTAGACGGATTTGAATAAAATTTGGAACGGAGATAGCTGGTACCCTAAATTGAAACATAGGCTACTTTTTATCTCGGAAAGTCAATTGCTAATTCTACGCGGACAAAGTCGCGGGTAGAAGCTAGTTATCAATACATTTTCACAAACTGAATAGAAAATACTCTCTATATTTCCCTCCCTCTCTCTGTTTTCTTCCCTCTCTCTCTACCATCCTCTCTCCCTTATCCTCTCTCTCTCTCACCCTCTCTCTGCCTCTCTCCCTCCCTCTGTCGCACCCTCTCTCTCACACACTCTGTCTACCCCTCTCTCTCTCCCTCTCCCTCCCTCTTTCACACATCCTACCTGTAAAAGGGTATGTCATGCGCCTCCTCGCAGAAGAACTGGTTGATGTAAGCGATCAGCACCCGCTTGTCCCAGTCGTCGGTGATGTGGCCGCCGTAGTTGATGATAGCGAAGAGGTACCGCAGAGCGTCCCACGGCACCTCCTCGTACTCCTCCAGATAGCTGGCCAGCAAGTTGTCAGACACCTTGCAACAAAAAATTCGCTTGTTCCCCGTACATAACTATTTTACGTAACCAGGACGTTCTAAGGTAAAATAAAGACTATTTCTAAATTAAAACAAACATGTTACACACCTAGCATTTAACTTAACCTAAATTAATCCAAATTAATCATCCTACGTTAGTTTTACCAATGCCAGTTATGTAACTTAGTTATTTATGGGAAACAAGCTGAAACATGCTGTGACACTGAGACATCTTGGCTGTGTTCACAGAGTATCTACGGTAAGAGATTAAGTTAGACGCGACACAAGCGCCTCTAGTGGCAAATCCACACGCGGTAACCCCCATTGACCAAGTCCCAAACTAAGCAAAGCTTTTAATATGAGAACCAGGCAATGGATAAACATACTTATAATATATAATGTAGATAAATACATACATAAATACATACAAAGTTTATGACTCGGGCACAAACTTTCGTATTCGTCATACAAATGCATGCCGCTACCGGGGTTCAAACCTGGGACCTCTACCTTCACAGCCAGTGTCACTAACCAGGCTATCCGATCGTCTTATGAATCAGCGTTTTGAAAATAAACTGGAACGAGGTAGGAGCCGCGCGCAATAGCCATTCTTTGAATAAAACTATTTTTTTTACTTTTTTTTTTACTACGAACTGACCAGTGATTGACCTCTATCTCACTTGGTGGAAGGTGCAGATGAGGCCAAAGGTGTAACTCACTGGTTCAGTAATAGCCTATTCACTCTAGCCTTGAAGAGCCCTAGGTTGTATCTGTCCGGAAATACAGACGATGGGAGCGAATTCCATTCCCTAGCAGTTCGCTTTAGGAAGGATGAAGCAACCCGCCTCGTGCCAATGGTATGTTGACAACAAATGGGTGAAAACGCTCCCCCCGCCTGGAAGTCCGTACTAACTCAAACTAACCTCAAAGTCAGCATCATTGAAGCTATAAACGGCGTTGTAGCCCAGCTGCCTGAACCTCTTCCTGGCGATGAGGGTGCAGTGGAAGAACGACACGCAGAACAGCAGCCGGCGATACTTCGGCGTCGCCTCGTCGAACTTGTCCTCGTTTAAGTTCGCGAACAAACGTACCATATTGCCTTTCAGACCCTGAAGCCAACAAACGTACTAAACACAAGGTACAGTACCCTGCGAAAAATAATAGACATCGCGGTCTTTGGAATGAGATAATCGGCTGCTTAAGACGGTTTCTAAACATTGGCGACCGTCCATCAAACATCGTATTTATTAAATAAAAACTGCACTTTATGTTATGGACTTAATAAACTTCGGGTTTCTATAGAGCTGTTGAGACTACTTGCCCAGTCATTTAAGGTTAGATTAGGTAAGAATCTCGGAATTCGAGATACCCAGCTGTAAGTCTGTAAATACTTGTATATTGACACCCTAAAAGTTGTCTCAAAACCTACATATGGTAGGGTGTGCGCAACTATTAAATTTCAAGGTCGAAGGTCACAAAAATCGGTTTTTTGCGCTTTTTTTGTAAATATCTCATTTCCTACGGGTTTTTGCTATTTGTTATTAATGACGATATTGTAGAATACAAAATTCCCTACAAATTGTGTTTAAAATTTTTTTTATACGGTGAACCGTTTTCGAGATAGAGGGCGGAGAGCGCGCGGTCTCAGCACTTCAGGTCAACCGGTGCCTCCGGTCGAAAACGCGCCATATATAGTTGATGAACTATCGATATATCAATTATATTATATTTTATCATTTTTTTTCCTAACCTATCCACTTTTTATTCAGTACTAGCTGACCCGGCGAACTTTGTTCCGCCTTAAAATTGAAAAATTCCAGTGGTTTGGGCTGTGCTATCCCGCGGGAACTATGCATTTTTTCGGGATAAAAACTATCCTATGTCCTTTCCCGGAACTCAAACTATCTGTATACCAAATTTCAACTAAATCGGCCCAGCGCAATTACGTGGGCAGGTAAGTGTTGTTAATTAATACTGTATAAAAAGTGTATAAATGCGAAAGTAACTTTGTCTGTCTGTTACCTTTTCACGCTTAAACCGCTGGGCCGATTTAGTTGAAATTTGGTATACAGATAGTTTGAGTCCCGGGAAAGGACATAGGATAGTTTTTATCCCGGAAAATTGCATAGTTCCCGCGGGATAGCACAGCCCAAACCACTGGAATTTTTCAAATTTAAGGCGAAACAAAGTTCGCCGGGTCAGCTAGTACTGAATAAAAAGTGGATAGGTTAGGAAAAAAAATGATAAAATATAATATAATTGATATATCGATACTTCATCAACTATATATGGCGCGTTTTCGACCGGAGGCACCGGTTGACCTGAAGTGCTGAGACCGCGCGCTCTCCGCCCTCTATCTCGAAAACGGTTCACCGTATAAAAAAAAAATTTAAACACAATTTGTAGGGAATTTTGTATTCTACAATATCGTCATTAATAACAAATAGCAAAAACCCGTAGGAAATGAGATATTTACAAAAAAAGCGCAAAAAACCGATTTTTGTGACCTTTGACCTTGAAATTTAATAGTTGCGCACACCCTACCATATGTAGGTTTTGAGACAACTTTTAGGGTGTCAATATACAAGTATTTACCGATTTACAGCCGGGTATCTCGAATTCCGAGGTGAACTTGCTATAATGACTGGACCATACTAGAAAAAGGATAGTCAAAACAGACATTAGAGTAGATTAAACGACATATTTTTCTTCCGCTAAAAAAATATGAACATTCCAAATAATTTCGCTTGACTGACCGTCTAAAAATAACCTCTTTCTCCTAAAGATACCATAACACAACGTCACATAAGTAGTGTGTGACAACGCTCTACGCAGCCGAAATCAGTCGTCTCTTTCCAAAGACCAATGTCCATTCTTTATCGCCGGGTACTATACCAGCTGTTACTCTTGGGGAAGAGGAATCAAAATAGTGAAGGGTCGCTAGCCGGATCGCCTACAGCATGATTCCTAAGATTATCACCTATTCCCTTGATGGGCTTTCACCATCCGCGCGGGACGAGAAGCAACCAGTACATCGTACGTTTATTCTTTGCTTCCAGACCCGCATGGAAGTCACACTATTCTGAAATTGGTAATCGACCTGCGGCGGCTCCGTGGTCATCTTGATGCTCCTCTGCAGTACGCTGAGCGGGAACTTGGGGTCGGGCATGGAGGAGAGCCAGAGCCGGAAGCGGTGGTGTATCTTGGGGTTGTCCAGGCCGCGCAGCGAGCCCAGCCACTCGCACGCCAGGTGGCAGTTGGCCAGGAATACCCAGCCGCCCTCGCGCATGCCCTGCTGCAGCATCCTGCAGCGATGGTGGAGCTACTGAAGTGATACTA
The DNA here is from genome assembly GCA_932294345.1 of Pandemis cinnamomeana. NCBI lineage: Eukaryota > Metazoa > Arthropoda > Insecta > Lepidoptera > Tortricidae > Pandemis > Pandemis cinnamomeana. The sequence continues at coordinate 14,186,923 of OW028710.1, read as the reverse complement.
CTACATGGCAGAGGCCGGAAAATAAAGAAGAAAGGGAAACCTAGAAGTGACATGTGAACGAGAGACTCGTGCCATTTTTATGGGAAAAATTGTATGTATGAACGTCAAATCGGATTTGACGGTTCGAATAGCGGCTTGATTCTGCTAGAATCAGATTTTCTCGAGTGTTCCGCTGTCATCAGTTAGATTTTCATGTATACCAGGATGAACACTTACACCTTATTTACACGTACAACTTATTTACTAAGAATATAATATATTCCATAATTTTAATACTAGACGTAAAAATAAAATTGCCATTGGAAAGTTTCGCGTTCGTAAAGTACGAAAACCATTTTTAGGTCAATGCATACGATTTTATAATAAGTTACCTGATGAAGCTTTAAAATTGCCCTTTCCAGTGCTTAATTATTTCAAAAAGTCTTTAATGTCAAAGGCATATTATGGGATAGAGGACTATTTAACAGGCAAACATGCATGGGCTAAACCTGAAACCAAATAACTTAGTAATTAAAATAACTTAGTCATTAAAATAACTTACCTAATTAATTAATGTTGACATTGTATCGAACGTAAAATTGTGATTTGTCTTAATCTTAAGTCTGACTGGCTGTCGAGTTTCTTTCTGCGTTTCTTCTCAACGGTGTCTCCATTTGCGAAATTCCAGGAGACTTATGACGTGTAAAAGTGCCTATACGGCGTACTTACTGAATAAAGATCATTTATTTCATTTATTTATTTATAACAGTGAGCGGTCTGACCTGGCGGCGGTGGGCGCCTGGCCCTGGCCGAGGCTGAGCGACTGGAACTTGTCGAACATCTTGACGTCGATGGCCAGCTGGATCAGCGACGCCGTCGGGTCCACGCCCGGGGACAGCACGAACAGCAGCGACGTCTTGAACGACGACTCCTCCCACGACATCTAATGCAATTTAATTTATTTTAATGCTTTATTCGCTTAGGTCAAGGGTCTTTGGTCTTTTAGCTTTTTAATGTCTACTCTCTATACTCGGGTCTGTTGTTCTGTCAATCGTTCAAAGGTTAGGAAGGGATCCCTTTAAGGGATTAGTTCGCTTTTGTACATCTGTTTTTATCATTACCTGTAAAAGTAATGTGTTTTATATTCAATGAAGAAATATACATACATATATACAAACATTACGCGCTGTCACTAGCTTTAGAATGATTGTGGTACGGTCAAAAATAAGTATAGATTATGAACTTGTCAAAAATATGTCCCACGACCTTATTACACCGGTGTAAGAGCGTATGATACTTATTTTTGAAACTTTGACTAGATACGTATTATTACACTTGACTGTACATACATGCAAGTTTAATAACAGCATATCACTTCACTATCACTACATAGTATAAAATAAAGTCGCTTTCTCTGTCCCTATGTCCCTATGTATGCTTATATCTTCAAAACTACACAACGGATTTTGATGCAGTTTTTTTAATAGATAGAGTGATTCAAGAGGAAGGTTTTTATGTATAATTCTACGCAGACAAAGTCGCGGGCAGAAGCTAGTAAATAATAAAAAGGAAGTTCTTGATGCCCCGGCACCTTTCCAGCAGCTCACCTTGATGTCGAGCACGGGCGGCTCGACGTAGCGCGGCCCGAGCAGGTTCACGATGAACGTGGTGATGCACGCCTTCACGCGGTCCACGCGCAGCGAGCGCACGAACAGTATGCGCTGGAAGTCGTTGCACGCGTCGTTCCAGTCGCCTGAGCACACACGCACACTAGCACCAGTGGCTCACCTTGATGTCCAGCAGGGGCGGCTCGACGTAGCGCGGCCCGAGCAGGTTCACGATGAACGTGGTGATGCACGCCTTCACGCGGTCCACGCGCAGCGAGCGCACGAACAGTATGCGCTGGAAGTCGTTGCACGCGTCGTTCCAGTCGCCTGAGCACACACGCACACTAGCACCAGTGGCTCACCTTGATGTCCAGCAGGGGCGGCTCGACGTAGCGCGGCCCGAGCAGGTTCACGATGAACGTGGTGATGCACGCCTTCACGCGATCCACGCGCAGCGAGCGCACGAACAGTATGCGCTGGAAGTCGTTGCACGCGTCGTTCCAGTCGCCTGAGCACACGCACACTAGCACCAGTGGCTCACCTTGATGTCCAGCACGGGCGGCTCGACGTAGCGCGGCCCGAGCAGGTTCACGATGAACGTGGTGATGCACGCCTTCACGCGGTCCACGCGCAGCGAGCGCACGAACAGTATGCGCTGGAAGTCGTTGCACGCGTCGTTCCAGTCGCCTGAGCACACGCACACTAGCACCAGTGGCTCACCTTGATGTCCAGCACGGGCGGCTCGACGTAGCGCGGCCCGAGCAGGTTCACGATGAACGTGGTGATGCACGCCTTCACGCGGTCCACGCGCAGCGAGCGCACGAACAGTATGCGCTGGAAGTCGTTGCACGCGTCGTTCCAGTCGCCTGAACACACACGCACGAGCACCAGGCTCAAACTTCTAATACCTTTGCCAAAACAAACGCTTAAAACAAACGTACTAGATGTAATGCTTATACAGCAGAACCCCGATTATTCCCCGGTGCCATTTTCCCGTCGCAAAAGATTCTACTGTACTATTGGGCACGCATCAGTGGCGTAACTATAGGGTGGCAGGGGTGGCAAAATGCCAGGGGCAAGCTCTACGGAGCCCCGAACTGACTTGGTTCAGAGCACAGAGCGCTGATGCACTTCTTTATATTGAGGAAAGAGCCCCATCTGACGAATTTGCCGCGGGCCCCAGACGTTATGGTTACGCCACTGACTAGCACCCTATGGGCGTTTTCCAATAAGTGCACGTGTTAATTTTTTCCCAGAATTTAAATATTTTGGGTTTTTGTTACTCAGAATCGTTTACCTTATCGATTCTCATACAAGAAAAAATGTGTCCCAGATTTTACTATGGAATTGTTTTTCCTGTTCGTCACTTTCCGCACTTAGGTACTATACTAAAATAAGTGACGAACTGGAATGGAAATTTAGGGACACATTTTTCTAGTATAAGAAAGAGTAAACGATTCTGAGTAAGAAAACCCAAAAATAGTTCTGGAGAAAATGCCCACGTGGACTATTTTTTTTTTTTAATCCTCCTATCCTACTCCTATCCTACTGGGACGCAATATCAACGTCGCCAGCTACCACAGGCCAGGGCCAGGAATCTTGGGTGAGGACACCATGTTTATCGATGGTATCGATAAAACCAGAGTTTTTTGTCTTTATAAAGTTTAACAAATAAAAAAAAAATGATAAAAATGACATGTAATAACTATAATTATTACGAATAAATGAGTATGAGTATGAGTAACCTAGCTTTCCGACGAAAAAAGTACGAAATATCAGAAAATTTTAACCGTTTCATTTGCTTTATTGCAACGATAATCGACTGATATATGAATAGATTACAGTATCAGAAATGAAACGCTGAAGCTTAGGTACCCCCTAACGAAAGTTATGACAAACTATTGATTCGAAATTTCAACCTTATGCCACTAAATATAGAGCCGGCGAAGTTGAGGGTACTGACCGATGAGCGGCTGCGTCTCTGGCTCGGGGTGCAGGTACCACTCCCTCCACTCCTTGCTGAAGATCTCGAAGGCGTCCGTCACGCCGTGGAAGCCCGGCAGCTTGTCCAGTTCAGTCAGGTTGTCCCAGCAGTCCTCCGGCATCCAGTCTGCCAAAAAGTGCTTCAAGTGTTTATGATCGTTCGGTTAGCCTTGAAGAAAGGTGAAGTGCGTGGTGGTTTTGATTTTTATACAAAAAACACCTTGTTCTTCGTACATAACCAAGTTACATAACTAGGACGTTCTAAGGCAAAATAAAGACTATTCCTAAAGTAAAACAACTAACAATCAAAGTATAACTAACAATCTATGGATATTAATCTGAAAATAAATATTTATTATTATTATTATTATTATTATTAAAATTAATTAAAACTAGCCTTCCGTCCGCAGCTTCGCCCGCGATAAATTAATTTTCCCGTAGGAAAAGGTATTTTCCCGAGGTAAAAAGTAGCCTATGTCACTCAGTGATAATGTAGCTTCCTAACGGCAAAAGAATTTTTGAAATCGGTCCAGTAGTTTCGGAGCCTATTCAATTCAAACAAACAAACAATCAAATCTTTCCTCTTTATAATATTAGTATAGATTAAACCTTAATTAATCCAAATAAATCATCCAATATTGCTTTTACTAGTGCTGGCAATGTAACTTGGTTATTGTACGAAGAACAAAGTGTATGTGTTTGAAAAATGTAATTACCCCCACCAACTCTCTCGCCTAAACATGTTGGGGTTAAAATTTTTGGATCTGGCAGATTAACATAGGTACTGTATAGCCCTAAGGGTTCCGTGGCATTTTACCCGTCCTGTCACCCTATCGTAATGCTACTGCTCCAAGGTATCCTTTAGGCCTTTGTTGGGCTCATTCTCTTAAAGACCATCGAGACTACTGCAACAATAGCTGAAATCCCTCCTAATTTTGTGACCACTGATTTAAACTCCACCCAATTTTTGACGCTTAAATTTCCCCTAAATCTTGTGATCACTCGCCTAAGTTTCCCCTAAATTTTGACAATACTCTTCGAAATTCCCTTAATTTTTTTTTACTCTTTAAGTATAGGTTTATGGTTTATGAAGTATATTTTATTTGTGTATCGTTTCGTGAGTCACAGACGGTTCTGGCTGAAAATCAGTGCTGCAGTCTAACACCTCAGCGTAATGCTGAGAAAGCGACCGTTTCACTTTTGCGAAGACACACGCAACGCTGATGATCTATTTTTCATGTCTGTGTTTTTGTTTCTTTTCTATAAAATTGTGTGTATGCTCTTATATTTGTGTCTTGCAAAAATGGATAAATGTCTTCTTTATTTTTTTTCAATCAAAGTTATCTACTGACATGTTTCAGAATAATTCCAAAACACCAGATTCTGTTAAATAACGAACGAAACTAATAAATGTTTTCTTTCTTTCTTTAAATTTTGACAACTTTCTATAGGTGAAATTCCCCTTGATTTTGGAGTCAATTGCTGAAATTCCCCTTATATCTTATGGACACTGGCTAAAATTCCCCCAACCCGCAGATGATGCTTATATTATACACTCACTGGTAGGATTATCCGGTTGTTCAGAGCGATCCAACACGACTCCCCCCTTCAATAGGAACAGGTACTCGTGCATGCTGAGCTTGCCCATCTGGAAGAGGATCCGGGAGACGATGTGGAACGACAGTAGCAGCTTGTGGCGCTCGAACAGCGCGCGGCACGTGTTCCTGCAAGGAGGATGTAGAATGGGGGGGGGGACTGGGAGGGGGGAGTTACACATTAACTAGCCTCTACTCTTGGTTTCGCTCGCCTGAACCATCAGGCTAAGGAAAGCACGGATGTGTACAAAATTTCATGGGAACTCACCATTGTACCATTGTAGTTTTCACTTAGGCTGCATTAAGAACATTCGTGTCAAATTCTATGTAGGGTACTTAAGTAAACTTAACAGTTGTAACCTTTTCGCCGCCACGTCAAATACAAGAGACGTTAGTGGCTCAATCAATCCCGGTTTAAATCACTACATAGTATAAAACAAAGTCGCTTTCTCTGTCCCTATGTCCCTATGTATGCTTATATCTTCAAAACTACACAGCGGATTTTGATGCGGTTTTTTTTAATAGATAGAGTGATTCAAGAGGAAGGTTTTTATGTATAATTCTACGCAGACGAAGTCGCGGACAGAAGCTAGTAAATAAATAAATATTAGGGAACAATTCACACAAATTCACGCTTGAATTATGGGTACTAGACAATGATTTAGATACTTATATAGAAAATACAAACTTAAATAGATAGAAACATCCATGACTCGAGAACATAATATTCGTACTCATCATATAAATTTATGCCCTTACCAGGATTCGAACCCGGGACGCTTGCTCCGCAGGCAGGGGTCACTACCAACTAAGCCAACCACGCCGTTAAACTATTACATGTAGCAGGTTTGCGACTATGCACTGTGTGAGCAGGACAACACTATACAACCTCCAAATTCAGGAGCACAAGGTGATGCAGAAGGCCACTTACTTGTAGACAGCGTAGGTGTGGAACTCGTTGAGGTTGTTGATGCGATCCTCCAGCACCTGACTCTTGGGCGAGCGGTCGATGGAGTAGTTGAAGAGGTCGATGTACGCGTCCAGCGAGAACTGGTACATGGGGTCGATGCGGGACAGGTCGTTCAGCGCGAAGAACAGCACCGACGAGCGCACCGCCACCGGCACGTAGCCCTGGGGTACCATTGGAAAAAGGGTGAGCATTGCCATACATACATACATACATACCGTCACGCCTCTTTCCCACAGGGGTACGCAGAGACTACTTTGTTCCACTTGCTACGATCCTGACATACTTCTTTCGCTTCATCCACATTCATCAATCTCTTCATACATGCTCGTCGGTTTCGGGTACTCCTGACCTGACCTTTTTCCAAAACGTAGGAGGAGCATTGCCATACAACGCAGTAATGCTGCCAGCCTTCTGGGCACCATGCCGACGGGCAGCGATTTAGGGCAACTTTTTTATTTATAGTTTCATCACAATTTGTTGTATTCAGGTATATTACTAAGTCTATACTTAAGAGACGTATTATGTATCTCACAAAAGTTGCATAGAGAACTAACCTGTCTCGCGGTGTCGATCTCTTTTTCAGTGACCGTGGAGACGATGAGCGCCTCTTTGACCTCCAATGAAGTCCGCTGCGAGGTTTGCAGCGTCACGAACAACTCCTCGTTCTCGAGGAGTGGCACCTGCGACTCGTACATGATTCGAAGCAAATCATTCTCCAGGTCAACCTGTAAAGTTAATCAAGGTGTCGCAAAATCCTTCCGGTTTATTCCAGGAGCTGGTCAGGTTAGTCTGATTACCCGCAAAAAGATCTTTCATTATTTTTTTTGTATCATCAGGTCGATCGGACAAGCCGCTTAAGAGTCCCCTTCTGCGGAGACTGTCCTGGTTGGGTGACTAGAATTCCACTTCAAGATTATCGTATTGTCACTGAACTTACATCGGACCTAGAAGCTATGGGTCGTGGTCCAGCTAATTTGGTCCCCCCGGAAAAAACCGCCATTATTTTAAAACAAAAATAGGTAGGATAGGTTAGTTAGGTATCTTTATTTGCAAAACGCGTCCTACCCGTCATGACCTACGGAGGTGAGACATGGACACTCACGGTAGGGTTGGTCCACCAGTTCAAAGTCGCTCAGCGAGCCACGGAAAGAGCTATGCTCGGAGTCTCCCTGAAGGTCAGGATTCGTAACGAATACATCCGACAGAGAACCAGAGTTACCGACATAGCTCAAAGAATTAGCAAGCTGAAGTGGCAGTGGGCCGGCCATATCTCGCGAAGTACCGACAACCGCTGGGGGAAACGTGTTCTTGAGTGGAGACCGCGACTCGGCAAACGTAGTGTAGGACGCCCTCCGGCCAGGTGGGATGACGATCTGCGAAAGACTGCAGGCAGATGCTGGATGCGTCAAGCTGAAGACAGGGCGATTGGCGCTCATTAGGGGAGGCCTATGTCCAGCAGTGGACTAATATAGGCTGATGATGATGATTTGCAAAACACCTAGAAAAAGGGGATCCGCCCTTGCGCGGAGCTCTGTCGAAAACCAGGTGGACAAACTGCAGGTGGACCACAACCCATAGCAGGAACCTAGTAGATGCTAATTCACCCTTGTCTGTAGGCAGGATATCCAACTGTGTAGCGGTTTAGATATGTACTATCAAATGAATCAAGAAATTTTTATTTCTTGGTTTTTATGTTTACTTTTACGGTTTTACCGTTAGAAATTTAATTTCTAAATGTCTGTGAAAATTAGAACACATAGAAAAATCCGAAAAGTAAAACTATGGCCGAGAATCGAACCCGGATCCTCGTCATTCCCTACACCATACACCATCCATAGCAGGTGAGTAGTCTCCGAATTTTTCTACCTGTTACTGTCACGTGACTTTTGTTACTATGCGAATTATTTTGTCGCTAAGCGTCATCTGTTTGAATGATGTGTCTGTACGACACAATTACAAACTCCCGTGGAACATCTACTGCTCACCAGGGACGAGAGAAGGCGCTGTTTTTCAAGTGATAGGTACTATCAAATGAATCAAGAAATTTTTGTCTTGATTTTTATGTTTATGTTTAGATATGGTTATTATTATGAAACTTAAGTATGTACTGTATGTACTGGTATGTGAGCAGGGCACATAGCACGGAGGACGGATGACCGATGGGGTCGAAAGGTCCTCGAGTGGAGACCACGTACCGGCAAGCGCAGCGTGGGACGTCCACCCACAAGGTGGACCGATGACCTCATTAAGATCGGAGGATCGCGCTGGATGCAAGCCGCTTCCAACCGGTCTTATTGGAGGTCTAAAGGAGAGGCCTATGTCCAGCAGTGGACTTGTAATTCCTGAGATGATGAAGCATGTACTAGTGATGTAACGAATGGCATTTTTTAAACATTCGCGAATGCGAATGCGAATGCAAATGTCTGCTACTGACATTCGCGGATGCGTTCGTAGAAGTGTTCAAATTTGGCGCCAATTGTCTATGGCTTTGCTGGCAGTTACGAGGTGCGTTCCATTTGTATTTTGTTCCGAGAATAGCCGAGTTGATACGAACTCATCCGACTGAATTGTCATTCCGCTCGCGCTGGTCTTTTCGTAAACAAAACAAGTGAATTTTGAGGTTAGAGTTTTTTCTAGTGTCCGACCGAAACACGATTTTTAGCCGAAACCGAAACCGAAACCGAATATTCGGTTTTTTTCTGATTTCGGCCGAAACTGAAACCGAAACCGAAATTTTTGAAAACCAATCAAAATATTCAAAATTACTGTACAAATCGTAAGGAAAAGGTTATTGCAAGGATTTCTTATATGAGAACAGTTTCTTTTTTGTTAAAAAAAATAAAAAACATAGTTACACATAAACGGATAACTCACGTATAAAAAGTCGAGTGATGCTCGACATATGTTTCGGACTATTTCGTAGTCGACTTTTTATACGTGAGTTATCCGTTTATGTGTAATTATGATTAAGTCTCACGGTAGTTTCATGTTGAAAATAAAAAACGTTTATTTTTAATGAAAATAGATATAATTAGACTATACCTACCCGGCCGAGCGCGCCCGAATTAAGCCGAGCGCTCCCGATGCATAAGGCCGCGAAGTAATTTCGGCCCGGCCGAAGGTTTCGGCCGGATTCTGGCCGAAACCGAAACTTCGGCCGAAATCACTTTTTTGGCCGAAATTGGCCGAAACCGAAACCGAAACCGAAACTTCGGTCGGACACTAGTTTTTTCCTGCATTAAAAACATAAGAAATGAATGGGTTTTTGATTTTAATAACCTACCATTATCTTCAAATCGTTTGTTTTTTCTGATATTCATATTCGCAAAACATTCGCAGAAATTTTGCGGATGCGAATGCGAATACGAATATCCGAAAATATGCGAATATCCGCGAATGCGAATATTCGTTACATCACTAGTATGTACTGACGAGCGTCTTCTTGTTGTGCGCGATGGTCAGCACGAGGTTGTCCTTCATCTGCTCGAGCTGCGGCCGCTCCTTGCGCACCACGATGCCCAGCAGCTGCGAGGTCAGCCCTTGCTCCTTCACAGCAAAGTTCACCATCGTGGTCTTCGTCAGCGTCTCCGGGGTGTACGTGGGGTTGCCTGCGTTGTACGTGCATTTTAGTGGCACTACAGCAGTCATTTGTAGCAAATTAATAAAGAGAAATGATTTGAATTACTTATCCAACTTTCCAAAGTGGATATCCACTAAGTGGGGAATAATTCCAGAACCTGGCAACATTTATCAAAAAGCCAAAGACATCGGATCTTCTAGGTAAGCGTTGCTATATTATGTAATTGTTCCCCGTTTAGTGGATATTCACGAGTTTCGAAATTCCCCCAATTTTGAATTTACCCCAATGCACTAAGTTCTTGACTTGACCACGACTATGTGACCCCCTCCTGGCGCCAAAGCTGGATCCCCCTTGCACACTTACCCAGTTTCGTGGTCAAATACATCTTAAACTTCTCATTGTACGGCACCATCTTCTCGTTAAACTTGATCACCATCGACGTTCCGATCCTAACGATGGCCTTGTCCAAAATGGGCGCGATGGACGGGTCCAATATTTCCCCCACATTCTGGACAATGACCGGCTTGCCCTCGGATAGGCACGTCTCCATCGTCTTCAGGTAATTCGGCTGGCCAAAGTCAACCAACTGAAAAGGGATTTCACATCAGTAAAAAAATACAAGTAGGTACCAAGCAAGTAGCTTCCATGCTGGACTGGGAGCAAAGCAGGGATGTTGCGGATCCACTTTTTTCCACATCCGCGGATGCAGATTTTAAGAGACTCACATCCGCGGATGCGGATGCGGATCTGTATAAAAAACTTAAGTGTTGGGTTGGTAGAGTTAAAAAAACACAGTAGCGCGAGTCAGATCTTGTCAGTTGTCACAACAAAACAGTAGCGAGCCGCGTCACCGATTCACCGAAGTACGAAACAAAATTACCGCTTTCCTATTGGTCAATCAGCACGCGCGGTCGACACGTGCCACTCGCCGTGCCCTCCCCTTTCTTTCATGTCGCGACCTGCTACACATCCGCATCCGCTTCAGCTCTGCATCAATTTATGCGGATGCGGATGCAGGTGCGGATATCGAAATTAATGCGGATGTTCCGCATGTGCGGATGCGGATGCAAATATTCGCAACATCCCTGAAGCAAAGATAAAACATAGAATGTACCAGCCGCTTCTGCTCTGCATCACTACTTTGATCCCCATTTCCTCTTCCACCTGTGCGCCCACAATCATGCTAAGCGTGGCCTTTGGGTTTTGTTACCCTGGGCTCTGTCTACCCCATAAGGGATAAAGACGTGATTTGTCTTCGTATGTATGTAGGCACCAAGACCAAGACAATAAAGAAGCAATGTATATCATGCCACAAAGAATTGCACAGCAATAATTTCAGCCAGAAAAAGTCACACTCGGTATTTTTTATTTTATTTTATTGTTTGTAACTTTTACTACATAAAAGAGAAACTCAATTGAAGTTACCTTATTTTTTGACAAAATGAGTAATTTTCAATAAATAAAAAAGCTCTCGTTTTTTTGCAAATAGGTTTACATATTAATCTACTAAAGAGTGTTTTTATATGAAGGTAATCTTCCTCTCTCACATCTCGAGGTCCCAACGGAAGGACCAGCGCTGGCTGTAAGGCCAGCAAATGCTGTGTTGGGGTTGGGACCATTTTGTGACAATTTATCTATATGATTTTAAGTGTTTAATTTATTTTATTTGATGTTTGTGAATGTCATAAATAAACATTTTCTCTTTCTTTCTTTCTTTCTCTGTGCGGGCGGCAGGCACACTACCCACCCGCACCTCTCGGCCCCCGCGGTCGTCCCACCCCGCGCCCCAGTGCCGCGCGAGCGAGGACTCATTTAAACGGTCGGTTATAGAAAGACGGAGAGTCCATCTCGCCTACAACTCGTGATAGACGTGCAGTACTAGGTACCTGTATGTCGTTCTGTTCCTCGAGATGCGAGATCCAGATGAGCGCCTGTCCCTGCGGGTCGACTGCGAGCGGCCATCTTGTCGCGCGCACCACTATTATACCGTTCTCAGCGCTGAAGTTGTCGTCTGTAACAATGATCATGATCAGAGCCCGGATTTTTCATGGCAAAACAAAACACTATCGTAATCTGGCTAGTGATAGAAACATCATTTTATCGATATCGATAATTGTGTAATAGGGCAGTTCTCCGAGACAAGCTGTTTTAGGTGACTTCGGTGGCAAATTTTTCTAACTTTTTTATTGTATCACCTCAAAATCTAAATGCAGGCCTAAATTTAAAAAATATTAGTACTAAAGGCCTTCTTGTAAACCTGTTAGTTAGTAAGATATTTAAATCTAAACAATCACCGAAATCAAACATAGTCACCGAAATCAAAATTCAAAAGACAGTGCCACTGAAATCAAAAATGTTCCAGGGAAATGAACTTGATAATAATAAAACGCATTTTAATTATACCAAACACGCTTTAATTACAAAAAATAACATTAAAAAAATCATTCAGTAATTCTTACATAATTGCGAAAAGCGGGATGGTTTCAAAAAAAACATTCTTACTTAACTTGCTTAAATGCCTCCAGCTTCAAATGTGCCAGAGTAACTAAATAAGTAAGAGATAAGTAAAGAATAATGATTTTTGAAGTCTCTCATTGCACCACAGCTTCAAACAATAAAAATACATTTAAAGAAATTTAAGAATTAGGATAGCAAAATTCCTCAATAATCAGTTTAAAAATGCTGGAATAATTAAAATCACAACTTTTCTTCAAAAGAAAATAATTCGTCTATCCCATCTAGGCACTTGGATCCTCATAATAGTAATTAGTCTTCGGTTAAACGGAATATTCAAAAATAATCGTAAAATTTCTTTCATCTCTTCTGGGATATCTTTTCCTATTTTTCACTTTGTATGCCTCGTAGAGTTCTGGATCACTTGATGAAACGTATATTTAAATCTTTCTGGAGCACATACTATATAAATTTTCATATAAATCGATTCAACCGTTTAAAAAGCGTAAACAAGCGACAACTTGACTGAGAGATGGACAGACATACTTCTTTAATTTTATTATGTGCGTGCAATAAGTATTCGTGCAAAAATAAAGAATACTTTGTTTTTCTAAAATAAATATTGATAGCTGTGGCGGCTTTATTGATTTCGGTAGCAGTTTTATTGATTTCTGTGGCAGTTTTCTTGATTTCGGTGACCCAAAACCCCACCGAATCCACTGAGATCATTGCCACCGAATTCAAAATTAAACGTTTTTTCCAAATAACAGAAAAAATAGGTATAGTACTTACAAGAGTCACTTAATAATGAAATCACATACCCCTAGAGATGACTTACTTACTATCAAACTGCCAATAGAACTAACACTGAAAAAATTAATTGCCTCACCGAATTCAACAAAACACGAAACCAAACCCACCGAACGACGAACATTAACTCGAAAAATTTGGCGCTGAGTTGTGAATCGACTTCCGCTCTCGCCAGCAAACACGGCACATCTGAGGCTACCTACACGCGCGTCGCGAGATTCCTGGTATGTTTCTTTGTTAGGATGCCGGCGCGTTTCGTAAACTCCACCGAGTTCAAACGTTACCCTCGGACATGGGGAAAAATTGTTTTAATTGAATGAATTTAAATGATATTTTTAATTTGTGTGTATTATATGATTTATAAACAAGTTTTGTATATAGGAACCCATTTGAGACCTGGAAATAAAATTCGTATCTTAAGATATAATTTTTTTTCTCCGCTCATCTGCGTAGGGGACACTACCACCGAATGTCAATTTTTAAATGTAATATTTTTTTCTTTAGAGGTGTAAATAACTATGGAGTATTTTAATAGTTCTCTAAGCGGGACTGAGCCTAAAGTATATGTCTGATTTTTTTCAGTATTATCTAGCGACGAAATCTATTATTTTTTGCCCCGGACACGTAAAAATGCCACTCCGGAGAACTGCCCAATAGAATAAAAAACGTGACCAAATAAAATAACATACCTATACAACATAATCAAACATACATAGTTACAAGAGACTATGGAATAATGAACAATAGTGTCTTAAAGCCAACTGCCAAGTCGATGGCCGAGGAGTGGGCGTTTTGTTCGAGTCTAACGTTTTTATCAATGTCTCAAATAGCTTACGGTGACAGATGACATAAAAAAAGGCGGGAACGTGAAAACCACCTAGGTTGCGCGGAAGTTAAGTGCAAAATTTATTTTCATTTCCTCTCAATGTTTGAGAAAAACATTATATCTGCCTCAGCTGGAAGAGCAATCGCTGGAGTCGTAACTTTAAAAAACACTCCCCTGCGGCTCGTGTTTTTAAACAAGTCACTAATCCCGAAATTGGCTACTTCCCAGGCCTCAGCATTGCTCTACTATTATGCCCTTGATTGTACTTGTAATTTTGACTAACCAGGCAATCCCATGCAGTTCCAGTCTCTCAATGTGGCATCGTCCAGCAAGAAGTACTTCATGCTGAGATCCATGGTCACCGGTACACCTTCATTGTACACCTTGAAGAATACGTTGCTATATTTAGCACCTGTTTCACCACTCATTGTTAAGTCCCAGTTATCTTAAGTGTCGATTATCTATGATGACATCTCTGTCTGTTGCGTACTTAGGTAGTAATAAATAGAAACGGAATCATAAATCAAAATAGTGATGGGTTGCTAGCCGCATCGCCTAAAACCTGATTCCTATTATTTTCGCCCATTCCCTCGATGGGCTTTTACCATCTGCGCGGAAAGAGAAGCAACTGGTACATTCTATGTTTTTTCTTTGCTTTTGATTCCTTTATCCACCTTTACGCCCACAATCTTACTAAACGTGACCCTTGCCACCTTAGGCTACCCCGTAAGGGATAAAGACGTGATTTGTGTGTTTGTGTGTGTGTGTGGAATCATAAATAACTGACACTTGAGATAACTCAAACTTAACAGATATTAGTGGTACAAATGTAGCGCAAATTGCTTTTGCAGAGAGTGGTGAAACAGCCCCTTAATTTAGCTATGTTCGACATGTTTCGAACCAATTCGTGGTTCTTGATGTTTGTACAGATTAAATAAAAATTAGTTGCATACCATGCCACTGCAAAAGTCAAAATGAGTTACCATACACCTACCAAAGATACAATAAACTTTTCTTATTTCTTATTTCTTAAAGAAATTGGCATTGTTCATTTTTTTTAGTATGCTCCAATTCGAAAATTATTTCGAGGAAAACCATCAATTATCCGATTTATCTTGTCCGATTTCAAAAATACTTTATGATTGCAGATATTTTTGTAAAAGTACTTTGAACCTTTGTTTGACCGAACGACCGGGTTTTTAGACAGAATCCAGCATCGAATGTTTGCCACAAAAATGAAAAAAAAAGTTTGGCTACGGCAACTGTCACGTCTCACTGTCAAATCTACAAAACCATAGACAAAACCGTTTTTTTTATAGCTAGCCGAACGAAGACGATTGGGATTCTGTCTAAATTCAAGTATTATCAAACAGCGAAAAAATATTTATTATTAATTAACAAAGCTACGTAAAAGCATAATATTCAAATTAGTTGCTTGAAATAGTCCATTTTATCAAATAAAGGTGTTAAAAGCACAGCTTAAAAAAATGAACAACGCCAATTATTGCCAAATCGTAAGAGAAAAGGTTCTACAGAGATGTTGGCTACTGGCTGGTTTGCGGCCTACTTTTACCCTTTTTTGATACATGCCAATTTTTAAGAATGTCAGTCTGCCTCGTGCCACCATATGTACGTGTCGTGTTCTGCTAACTTATTAAATACTGATACATTCTAAGGTGTTTCCATCATCCTCCATTAACTCGTTATACAGTCCACTCCAGTAGCTATCAAGAGACATGCTATTCAGTTGCTTCGACCGCACCTATATCTATAGTGGTAGCAGTTTGCCAAGTCACCTCATTGAACCAGTCGCCCATTAGGGCCTCGCGGTACTCCGAGACGAACGGCCCGAGGTAGGCCACAAAGCCGGTGGCAATCAGGCAATCGCCGGGAAGGTTGTCAAACTCCTTGTCCAAACGCTCCACCGTCAACTCCCAGCGCTCCCTTTCACCTGGACAACATATGCAAAGGTATAGACGCCCGATTTTTCTAAACATTCGGCATTTCAGTTCAGGCATTTAAAACGTCAGATTCTTCTTCTCCATGTCCCCCCTCAAAACTTGCGCAACATGCACCAGTTAACCTTACCCGAGAGCCCAATGGTGAACGCCTCAGAGCGTTCCTGCTTCAGCTGGAGCTGGTGAGACTTCTCCAGGCCCTCCTTCAAGACCTCCATAACATGCATTAGTTACCCGAGAGTCTAGTGATTTGCGCCTCAGGGCGTTCCAGCTTGAGCTGCAGCTGGCGGGACTCTTCCAGGTCCTCTTTCAAGACCTGCGCACCGTGCACTAGTTACCCGAGAGTCTAGTGATCTGCGCCTCAGCGCGTTCCAGCTTGAGGTGCAGCTGAAGGGACTCTTCCAGGTCCTCTTTCAAGACCTGCGCAACATGCACTAGTTACCTGAGAGTCCAGTGATGAGCGCCTCAGCGCGTTCCAGCTTGAGCTGCAGCTGGCGGGACTCTTCCAGGTCCTCTTTCAAGACCTGCGCAACACGCACTAGTTACCTGAGAGTCCAGTGATGAGCGCCTCAGCGCGTTCCAGCTTGAGCTGCAGCTGACGGGACTTTTCCAGGTCCTCTTTCAAGACCTCCATTACATGCATTAGTTACCCAAGAGTCTAGTTATTTGCGCCTCAGGGCGTTCCAGCTTGAGGTGCAGCTGACGGGACTTTTCCAGGTCCTCTTTCAAGACCTGCGCAACACTCACTAGTTACCTGAGAGTCCAGTGATGAGCGCCTCAGCGCGTTCCAGCTTGAGCTGCAGCTGGCGGGACTTCTCCTCCAGGTCGTCCTTCATCTTGACCTTCTCGTCGTACTCCTTCTGGAGGCGTGCCAGCATCTCGCTGAGCTCCCTCAGCTTCGCGCGGGCCTCGGCCAGGATCTGCTGCTTCATGCGAAGAGACTCCAGCGCTTCTTCTAGACGTTCCTTTTTGGGCTTCACTATCCTGTTTAAATGTGATGCTTACATGACTACAGCACTAAGTACAATATAATATTTCAATATTAGAGGGGTTAGTTTAACTTCATTATCCCAGTAAATTGTTTTTAAGGATTTTTCAATCATGGTTAATGTGAACTGCATCGAAGAAAATGAAGATTGATGATTTGAAATGATTTTTTTATGAAAATCTTTGAAGGGTTGTCCAGTCAAAACTAAGCGAAAGACCTGCTGAAATATAAGCTAAAAAGTGAAAAATTTCCGAGTGACTGATTTTTGAGTTAAATCTAACATGACGTCATTTTTGAAGCACTTCCATACTTCTTTTCTTTTAATTAGAAAAATGGTAAACAATCTGGACCTATCATTCTATTAACAAGGCATTAACTGAAACCTACAAACCAATGGATCAAGGGTTTTTAATTGTTTTGATAAAATAATATTATTTTTTTTGATAAAAAGGCCGGTCAAGACTCTTTACCTTCTTTCTAGTGTGAAAAAGAAAGTACAGTGGTCGGCCAATGCAAACGAAGCATGAAAATGATAAATGGCAAAGGAGGGACGAATATACGCACTTGTAGACCTTGCCATATTTCTCAATGGCGCGCACCCACAGGCAAAGCGACTTGGCAGCAGACGACACGGTGCCTGTATAAAATACAACAAATACTGCGGTCAGGCGTTACTTTGAGAGACTGTACTACTTGGCTATGGACAGTCAAGGGCATAAATATATATACGTTACCAAGACGTCAAAAACATCTATACACCTTTATGCCACAAACAATAAGGTCGGTGGCACATAATATTTGCGGCAAACGCACATGGCAGTATATGTTACCAAGTATTCTCAATGAGCTACCATCAGGAACTCAAAACAAAGTGTGTGCCAACCTCAATACAAGCATTTTACCTAAACTTTAACGCAGTGCAACAACTCATCTGTTTTGTTTGAGGAACTAATTTGAGTAACCAACAGCGGCAGATAAATCATGCCGAGTTTTCGCCCGCCGTCATAAATTATATATTAATTTTGTTTTCAATAAAAAAGAAGGAAAGAAAAAGGAACTTCTTCCACTACCCTAACTACCAGTTGTGTATTTTTATAATTCAAATATCACAAAGGAAGCGTGACAAATACCTAAAATAAAAACAATAAAAAAATGTCTTCTCTTGGAACACAATACCTATACTGCTTTAGTCTTACCAACGATTTCGGGGTCAAAGTCCGGCTTGGAGGTGTACGTGGCTATCTTCTTGAGCGTCTTGTCGGAGATGTTGTCCTTGTCGAATTCCCGAAGACGATCGAGGAAGTATTGGTCCCCGAGCTGCCTCTTAGCCTCTGCCCACGTAGGCTCTTTCTGGGGTTTGAAACATACACATTAATATCGTCTTTATCCCTAAGTAAGGCCTGAATGGACGCTCGAGTTCATTTGTTTACCTCAAAAGCGTAAATTCCTTGTACCGGTTCACCGAATCGCTTTTCACCTAAGCTCTATCGCATATTTAAATACCGCGTTATGTCACAATCACTTATTTCTTTAGTCGCTACAAGTGTTACGACCTTACACTTTACACTACGGGGTAAACAGCCTTGGGAAACCAAAACTAACAAGGCCACGTTTAATTGCGGGCGTTAGATGGAAAGGGGGAAAAATAGTGATGGGTATCCGCATCGCCTGTAACATGATTTCCAGAATTTCACCCGCCCTTTGCTCCTAAGAAGCCGGCATTATATATACCTAACAACGAGTCTTAGAAATTTATTTTTTCAGTATGTGTGAGTTAGTCCAATGCAACACTTCTGTAAAGATTTTTCATCGTAATTTTGGAACCAAAATTAATTCACCCGTTTCACACCGTACACGATCGACCATGATATGAAAACATTTTGTAAATCACACAGAACAAAATCCTGAAAAACTCCTCAGATAAACTTATCCAAGCACCTGCTACATTATTCTGGATAAAATTTAACCTTTTCGCCGCCAAGCAGCTCTGTGTCACTCGCAACTTTCAACTTTAACTTGTCAAATGCGTTTTACTCTGCATCTAGTAACATCTGAGTCAACGACGGCGAAAAGGTCAAGAGACAGTGCACTCTCGACCATGTTGCCTGTCAACTTATAAACACATACACATACACAAATCACGTCTTTCTCCCTTACGGGGTAGACAGAGCCTAAGATAACAAGACCTACAGGCCACGTTTAGCAAGATTGTGGGCGCATAGGTGGAAAAAGGAATCAAAATAGTGATGGGTTGCTAGCCGCATCGCCTATAACATAATTCCTAAGAATTACGCCCATTCCCTCGATGGGCTTTTACCATCTGCGCGGGACGAGAAGCAACTGGTACATTCTATGTTTTTCCTTTGCTCCCAGACCAGCATGGAAGTTCTAAACACCGTAAGCAAAGAAGGGTACCTGCAGTAGAATAAGCACGGCCTCCAACACCATCTCGACCTTCTGCGGTGGCTTCGCGTACGACTTCACTTCAGTAATGTCCTTCTTGTTCAGAGCATCCAACGCCTGTTACAACGAAACACATTCAGTTTTTACTATGGCAATTCCATATTGTACATTCGCCATTAGACAGATCGTAGCGGGCGAGGTCCTCAAATATTTTGGAACTCCAGGCTACCAGCTATCTCCGTTCCAAATTTTATCCAAATCCGTCCAGTCGTTTCAGCGTGAAGAAGGAAGAAACATACTCGGTCACATCCAACCTAACAAATATTAGTAGGATAGACATGAACGCTAAAATGTCTCTTTAGCAAAAGTCTTCTTAAACTCAAGAGCTGGGCCTTTTCTTCGTCCTGATACGACACCTATTGTTTCTCTTTCACCTGGCCCTACACCTACTACACGGTCCCACCACCTCTAAAATTCAGCAAACGTCAGCGTATAAAGGTCTTCGCACATTAAAACAACTCAACGGCGACTCGACTCTATGCTAGACATTGAAATTTAAGCCGTGTCATATGTTATAGGTTTAATTTCAAAAAATGATTATAAAGTAGTGTACAACGAGTGGCATACGCATCGTACACCAAAGGTCAACCCCGACACGTTTGTCACGTAAGGACCACACGTCGTCCACACAACGACCACACGTCGTCCACACAACGACCACACGTTGTCCACGCAACGACTATGCGTTTGCGACTGACGCGTGACGGGCAACCATTTGCCAGCACACCGCGTTGTCCACTCGTTGACACCGCGTTGTCCACTCGTTGACAACGCATTGCCCACTAGTGACCATTGGGTGGATCAACTAATTGAATACTCATCGAGAGTGTGAGTTGAGTTGGTGTCGGATTGGCGTGGAGTTGGTCTAATGTGCGAAGACCTTAACTTACCTTAACAGCTTCATCTAGAGCGGGCATAGCGCTCGCCAAGTCCCTCATAGCGGCCTCCGCCAGCTTCTTGCACTGGACCTCTTCTTCTGCCGTCTTCTTGCTCCTGGCCGCCACGCTCCGCTGCTGCTCATCAGCATTCCGCTGTTGGACGTTGATCACGCCCATGTACTCTATGCACTCTTCGGTGCATTCTGCCACTTGGACCTGGGATCATATGGACGGATTACAGCATCGTTAGAGCTAGAACATTTGGAAGCTATCTGTCAACCCTTTGGGCTAAGTCGTACACAAAATCTACCCAGTTTGCCATCTGCTTCTCAGTCCTGTAGGCGACTTAACTCGTTAACAGAAATGATGCTCTTACGTCCTCAAAGCGACTTTTCAGACCCGTTAGATGGGATAATTCGTTTGTTAATATTGACAAAATGAGGGTCACATGATCTTGGTCAAATGCGAACCGTCTTACACAATGTTGAATTCTCAGATATATTCACTCATAAAAATAAAAAAATATTTTCTTCGTAAACGAAAACTCGGAACTCAAGGTTAGAAGTACGCAACGCAATATATCAGGTTGTGGAAATGAATGTCGATTGACCTAATGCAGGATGTAGTGACAAAACTTTGACAGAGGATATACTACCGAATCTGAAAGCTCATCAGCATCACACAAAACGAATTAACTCTTCTATCGGACTGAAAGGGCGACTACTACGACGCACGAGTAGCTAGCGCCAGTGACGTAACAATCTTATACATCGCGCCAATAAAGGCTCTCAACGCGGATGCGAAATACAACTTCCAGCTCTCTTCCTTCGTACTTCGATCCCCAGTAATAATTGCCTGAGAGATCTCTGTTTTGTGGCCTCTATCCTAGCATTATGGGAGCCAGAACATTTGGTATCGTGCCTTGATTGCTTTTCAAGGCATTTGACAAAGAGGGTTTCACCTTAGCTACGGCCAATTCTTCGGACATTTGACCGACGAGCTTCGTCGTCTCCTCAACTTTGCCCAAACCGTTTCTAAGCTTGTTGGCTTGCAGGGCGACATCAAAACGTTTCATCTTAAGCATTCTGTAAAAGGAACAGTGTACATTCACCATTAAAGCTGGATTACACTTTGTTAAGTAGCAAGTGCAGGTGAGAAGTACAGGAGTAAAGCGATAAGTAAAAACAACGAGTATGCGGTCAGCGTGACTGTTCACACGGTTTTTTTACTATTTATTTTGCACCTGCATTTGTTACCTACTTAACAAAGCGTAATCTAGTCTTTAGACTAGTGCATGCTCAAGTTTAATTACCACGTTACCAATACTACCACTATGTTCATGTCTATTTAGACATGGTGACTTTCCATAACTCATTGAATCAGGCGTTACTTTGCGGAGGTCCATGTTAAAGAACAAAAAAAAACATTCACCTCGCTACTCCGATTTCACTATCCGCTACCGCTATGTGGTAGAGAAGTAGCAAGGTAAATGAGATCAGTTCATTGATGACCTGATAATGACAGGGATAACTGGCAGGTATAAGAGCTATAGAACCTTGTTTCTTGCAGTGCTTTCTACTTTGCAATGATGGTCTTTCTGAAAGCGCTAGTAGTTTTAAAAAGGAATGAAACGTAAACGTCACATTGTTTTCCTTGTCAATTGAACGTTAAGTCACTATGACACTGTGTAAGGATTCAGAGTTGGTTCATCACTTTGCTCGATGGCACAGCTATTGACTCACTCTTTGTATCCAGCCACAAGCTCCAAGTAATTGGTGGGAGTGACATAGTTGGTCCGCCGCATCTCTTGGAACATCTTGACGGAGTACTTCCCCACGGACGAGTGTATCAGGGACATGATGGACGCGACCGAAGCGCGCAGTATGTCCTCGCGACTCTCCACAAGGGACTCTTTTCTGCGAACCTGTTCGGAACCATGGTTTTAACAGTAGGTTTAGCGAGTCATTAGTTTCAGTAGCGCTGGAGGTATGGTAGACGACTATCTTGAATGATAAAAGCCGGTTTTTTTCAGCCATAGTCGTTGCTAGCGTGAAAAATGCTAGCTCAATATTACCGGTGATAGAGGCCAGAAGCTCGACTTGCCCTAGGCCTAGTGTAAGCCAACAACTCGATTTGCCCTAGGATCAGTACAGGGCAGCAGCTTGACTCGCCTTGAGCAGTGCCCTGGGATTTGAAAAGGCGGCTTAACCTAGGTCCAGTGTAGACCAACAGCACAATATTGCCCTAGGGCCAGTGAAGGCCAGCAATGGGCAGCAGTGGGATGTGTGCCTGGTGACAGCCACCTCCGTAACTCTGTAACTCGCGTCGCTGAAAATCAGCGTCACGATATTATCCTGGATTTTATCGTGACACATAGCTGAGTGACGGCCATTTGGCTGGTTGGAATAAGTATCCATGTGTAATATTCTGTTTGTGTTATCAGCTAATAAAGTTTTCTTATTCTTATTCAACTCAACTCGCTCAGGAATCAGTGCCGGCAAGCAGCTCAACTTGCCCTAGGGAGAGTGTAGGGCCTACACTGTAGGCCAAGAGCTCAACTCTCCTAGAACCAGTACAAGCCAGCAGCTCGACTTGCCCTTGGGCTTAAGAAAGCCAGCAGCTCAACTTACCCTGGGACCAGTGATAGAGGCCAGCAGCTCGACTCCATCCAAGAACTTGTAGGCCACCTCCAGCAGCGCCTCCCGCGGCCACTCGAGGAACCAGTTGGTGGTGGTCGCGTTGATCAGAGCTGGATACTGACGGATACGGTTCCTTAGATAACAGAAATTATCACTATCACTATCACTACATATTATAAAACAAAGTCACTTTTTCTGTCCCCATGTCCCGATGTATGCTTATATCTTCAAAACTACACAACGGATTTTGATGCGGTTTTTAATAGATAGAGTAATTCAAGAGGAAGGTTTATATGTATAGTACATGCACAATATACCGTGCGAAGCCGGGGCGGGTCGCTAGTTTTAAATAAGCTGTTGCAATCTAGCAAGTGTTAGAAACATTTTGCACCATTATGATACCCAAGGAATATGTCTGCCAAATTTCAAGTCTGTTTAGTGGTTTAGTTACTATTTTAAGTATAGATGCGAACTGAAGTGGCAGTGGGCTGGGCAAATAAGCTGAAGAACCGACAACCAGTGGGGTAAACGAGTTCTTGAGTGGAGACCGCGGATCGGCAAGCGTAGTGTAGGACACCTTCAGACTGGGTGGAGTGATGATTTTCGCAAGCCTGGCAAGAGCTGGGTGAGTGTAGCCGAGAATGGTGCACAGTGCCGTGTGGTTGGAGAGACCTATGTCCAGCAGTGGAATATGAGCGCACCCTTCGTGGAAGAAAGACGTAAGTCCTATTAAGGCTTAACAGGACTTACGTCTTTCTTCCACGAAGGGTGCGTGAGGTAGGTGATGAACATGAACTTCCATGCTGGTCTGGGAGCAAATGAAAAACATAGAATGTACCAGTTGCTTCTCGTCCCGCGCGGATGGTAAAAGCCCATCGAGGGAATGGGCGAAATTCATAGGATTCATGTTATGGGCGATGTGGCTAGCGACCCATCACTATTTTGATTCCTTATTCCACCAGCCTACAATCATGCTAAACGTGGCCTTAAGGTTTTGTGTGGACGTAGTTTGTGTGTGTGGACGTAGTTTGTGTGTGTGTGCGTGTGTGTGAATGTGTATGAGTATGTGTGTATGTGTGTGTGTGTGTGTGTGTGTGTGTGTGTGTGTGTGTGTGTGGGTGTGTATGTCTGTCTGTGTGTGTGTCTGTCTGTGTGTGTGTCTGTCTCTGTGTGTGTGTGTGTGTGTGTGTGTGTGATGAACATGAACAGCCTCCCGGCGAGGCCTGACCTGAACGAGTCTCCTATGGGGCTGAAGCAAAGCACGATGTGCAGGTTTCCGCGCACGCGGTCCACCAGGAACAAATACACGGCCTCCGCCGTCTGCATGAGGCCGGCCGCCTTCATCGGCTTCTCTAAAGATGTCTTTATCTATAAAGCGAAACAGAAGACTTTCAACATGAAACTACCGTGAGACTTAATCATAATCATCATCACTACATAGTATAAAATAAAGTCGCTTTTTCTGTCCCTATGTCCCTATGTATGCTTATATCTTCAAAACTACACAACGGATTTTGATGCGGTTCTTTTTAATAGATAGAGTGATTCAAGAGAAAGGTTTATATGTATAATTCTACGCAGACGAAGTCGCGGGCAGAAGCTAGTTACTAATAAACGGATAACTCACGTACAAAAATTCCGATTGATGCTCAACATGTTTCGGAAAGTACGTGAAGCCATTGAAATAAGTCGGTATCCCAATTTCAACCGGGATAGCGGATGGTCGGTGCCCCCCGAGTTGGAAAACTGTTTTAAATAAATAAATAAATAAAATAAATAAATAAAATAAATAAATATTGGCCAAACAGTGAGTGTGAGCGAGGAAGGGATTGCAGATGCGTTGCCAACCTAGAGGACTAAGATGAAATGCCTCTTGTACCCGTAATTTCCCCGGCTGTCTTACTCTCCACACCGGAACACAGTAGTGTAAGCACTGCTAGAAGATATTATTGATCAGCTCCGAGGTATCCGGTACAAAAACACAAAGGCAAGTGTAAAAGACAATCAACTAACGTCTTCAAACTCATCTTGCTTGAAGAGATTCGTGACTTCGCCGCTACTGAGCAGATTGTTCACGATCTCCGTGAAGGTCTCGTCGGCGATCTGCGTGTCCGAGAATATGAACGTGGTCTTCTTCCCGTCCACCCCCGTCGCCGTGTACAGCACCTGCCGACGGCACAGTCAGTCAACATCAGTGGCGTGACGTAAGTGGTATTGGGACCGAGCGCGACGACAGCGCCACGTGACAGGCGGCCATTATGGACAATATTGTCACCGCTGTCAAACAAGAAGTAAGTGAAGTATTGTGAACAATATTAATGAAATCTTGTGTTATTTTACTATATTACACAATTTTGGACAATGGTAGTCAGTAACATGTAAAATTTTAGAGGTTAGGTAACTTATTTTTTTTCTTACGGCAAATATCCACTTGTCTTTGGTCTCGTTTCCACCATGATCTTGGAAATTGGTAAAATTTACAGTCACTATACTTCTTAGTGTTATTACAATTCACAACAACACATCTTACCAGGACCATATTTTTATCTCAAAAACGATTAGAAAATGTTTACTGCAATATGGATTTGACAGCTCAAGTCAGCGACCAAAATGACAATTTTAGCCGTAGCGAGCGCTGTGATCGTTTAGGCTACCCCCTCCACCCGCTTTGCACTCTGCGAATAACGTCTGGGGCATGGCTAATTCCTCAATACTAGGTCTCTCAGAACTGTTCTGGAATATTCCATCAGGTCGTTCGGTTAGGTCCAATGAACAGGAACAGCCTTACACAAAAGATTCCGCTTGTTCCCCGTACATAACTATTTTACATTACCAGGACATTCTACATACATACATATATCACGTCTTTATCCGTTACCCCCCAGACCCCTACCCCAGACATGGCCTTAACTATGTACATTTTTTTTGAAAACGACTCTTAAATTTTATTTAATTAAACATTCCTGTCAAGGTTTTTTAAGTCACGCCCTTTGCATGGAAACCCTTCCAACCACTAGCTCAAGTAAATATTACGACATTAATCCACAATTAGTCATCGGAGGCTATTCCAATCAGTCAAGATTTTTAATAATACAGGGGCATTATTTCATTATACTACTATCGATTACCTTCAGATCCTCCCTAAAGTCCTTGACGCCGTAGGTTTTAGTCACGACCACTTGGAAGGAATTGCACTCGCTGATGTAGGAAGCCACACGCGTCAAACTCTGCCTCCCGGAGCCACCTGCGTTCACAGGTTTTATATGTGAGTAGTGCAAGCAGTGCCGTAACTATAGGGTGGCAGGGGTGGCAAAATGCCACGGGCGCCGAGCTCTACGGGGCCCCCAACTGGCTTGGTTTAGAGCACAGAAGTAACGCTGATGCACTTCTTTATATTGAGGAAGGAGCCCCATCTGACGAATTTGCCACGGGCCCCAGACGTTATAATTACGCCACTGAGTGCAAGTGAGAAATATTTGCATAAACAACTTTTGAGCATCAGCGCATCTTTAGTACTTAATCACTACATAGTATAAAACAAAGTCGCTTTCTCTGTCCCTATATCCCTATGTCCCTATGTATGCTTATATCTTCAAAACTACACAACGGATTTCGATGCGGTTTTTTTAATAGATAGAGTGATTCAAGAGGAAGGTTTATATGTATAATACATGCATAATATACCGTGCGAAGCCGGGGCGGGTCGCTAGTTATGTATAAACCAATGATGGCAAGTACCGGTTAATGGCTCATGTTCCCACTTATATCCCACAGTTAAGAAAATTTCGCGGGTCTCCTATTTCTATTCGGTTTACGAACTTAACCTACTATTATCTCCCTATATGGGATCAGTAAGATGGACGTCACGCACCAATGCCGACGCAGAGCATGTGCCCGCGCTGCTGCGATATGACCCTGACGATCCTCACGATGTGATCGATGGCGTCCTTGAACAGCACCAGGTCCATCTTGACCACGCCCGGGCAGCTGTTGTACTCCTCCATCTGGTTCGTGATGTACCTGCATGAAGAAGATAATTAGTAAATTTACAAAATAAAGAAGTATTTATTTCCTTTTTTACTGACTGCGCTTTTTGATGACTGTACTTGCATTGTCGTTCATCCTACATTTTATATCCCAAATTTCAAGTCAATCCGACTATTAGAAGTAGATCAAATTTCGACCCACAAATATATTTCGCAGTCACCACCATCAGACCAGACTTGGTGCTCAAAAATACCTGAACACGACCGTATTGTCAATCATAATGACATAATGGTGTTCAGATATTTTTGAGCAACTACACAGTCTCGATGTATCCAATTCCATATCCGTCAATACTGTGTTTAATTAGAAACTGGGCGTGCAAACTCACCTTTTTCGCGCGAATCATCTATCTTGAAGCAGCCTGTTATATCACGTTATAGTTCAGGTCTAAATGTCAGTAGCGCTGTCGTGTTAAGCATCATAGGCATTCAAAAGTTCACGGTACTGTGAGGGTTTGTAGCCAGGTCTACACTATTGACTGAATAGGAAACTCCTGGAGAAGTACGGGAATGCGACGCTGCGCGTAATTAACAACACTGTTAAGGTCTTCAACCATATATTCAAACTTAGGAACTTAAATCTTTATAATACAACCATCATGCCTTCGGAGGCAGCTGTCCAGGTAATGCCCTGGGGAAACACTTTGTTTCTTTATTTCATTAAAATTCTAAATTTAAATTACAAATAATTGCATTACCTGCCAGTTCGTTGGTTTGTTTGTACAAATCTTTGTACAAACAAACTCAAGTTCCTACAGTACCTTCTCAGAGCAGCGGCATCGTTGAGGTCATCATACACCTCGAAAGGGTTGAGGAAGTGTCCGAAGATCGGCGCCGTCTTGGACGGGCAGACGGCGTGGAAGGTCAGCTCGAAGTGCTTGCCAAGCGTGTCACCCATCTGATTCATGAACCAGTCTCGGTCCCTGCAGAAAAGCCACAGATCAGCTCATTCAGCAGGTATTGTACTTGGGTGCGGTAAACGGTTATAGAAAACTGTTTATACTTCAGTTTTTTATCCAAAGAAATGTGGTAAACAATCTTAAGCTTGTTTCCCGTACATAACCAAGTTACATAACCGGCACTGTTAAAACCAATGTAGGATGATTAATTTGGATTAATTTAGGTTTAGGTACGGCGGAGGTGGCCCAAGCCGGGAACATGTTTGTTTTAATTTAGAAATAGGCTTTATTTTACTTTAGAATGTTCTGGGAATGTAAAATAGTTTGGTACGGGGAACAAGCGCAATCTTGACATGTTTTTTAATTGAAAAACAGTTGTATAAAATAAATAACAACAAATTACAATTTAAAATCCCCGGAAGATTGTGATTCGTTTTGTTGTAGTTTTATATTTTCCAGTTACCGATGTTTTAAGTGTTTTTCGATAATAAGAATAAGATACCTAAGTCAAGGTTATTTACCCCATTTCTTGCCCTAAATAAACTGAAGTATAAAAATACGCTCTTGTTCGCTATCGATATCGCCATTTCTTTCTGTCAGACAACAGAGAAGATGGCAGTAAAAAAGATAATAAATGCATTTCGAGCAAGAGCGCTTTTAAGAACTAAAGATTCTTTAGGTTTCGGACAACATGACACGAGAATGGGATCTATGGAAACAATCAATGTTTGAGAAAACGATTCTGCCCAATAAACTAACTTTTCCTCAGTGAGTCGGTCTCCGAACACACGGAAGCACTCGCATATCCACAGGCGAAGGAACCTCGCCTTCGTGTTGTGGTAGTCTTTGTTGCTTCTAAGGAGACCCTGGGAAGAAAATTACACGTTGAATAAACATACTTCCACCGTTCTAAAGTCCGAATCATTCTGATTTGGTAATGATGCCTTTCGAGTAATATCCTGATACGTTTAAAGAGGCCATGACCATGTATCCAACTATTGGGCACATGTCTCCGATAAAGAAGTTTAGATGAAGCCCGGGCTCAAACAGTCATGCATCTACAAGAGGCCATGGGTCAAATCAAGCTACCCCAGTTCCAACTCACCACTGACTTCTTAAAAAAGAGAGGGTTACCTGGAAAATCTTGGAGATGTCTCTCAAGTTGAAGAGGTAATGCATCTTGCTGGGCGTCGGCAGCAACTTGGCTACGATGCAGTTGAACAGATCGATAGATGCCACCAGTACTACCTTGCCTAAGGACAGACATAAAATCACGGTTGACTATCTTCAAACAATATTTTCCTGCAGAAGCTTCCTAGTTTTAGTAGAATTCTCACTAATAGTTTCATGTAACAGACCCCATCATACCGTTCTGTATAATATGAAAAGAAATGGTAAATCCTTACTAATATAATATAATCCTTACTAATAATATTATAAATGCGAAAGTAACTCTGTCTGTCTGTCTGTCTGTCTGTCTGTCTGTTACCTTTTCACGCTTAAACCGCTGGGCCGATTTAGTTGAAATTTGGTATACAGATAGTTTGAGTCCCGGGAAAGGACATAGGATAGTTTTTATCCCGGAAAATTGCATAGTTCCCGCGGGATAGCACAGCCCAAACCACTGGAATTTTTCAAATTTAAGGCGGAACAAAGTTCGCCGGGTCAGCTAGTGCCATTATAATTCCAAATGCGTTAAGCAATATGGTTTCTGTTTTAATTCAGATATTATTAACCTAGGTCTACTTGGAGCATAGCAGAGTGCTCGCCGGGATAGTTTTCTAAAAGGTCCCTAACATTTGACCTAAAATCATCCCATTTTTGATACCTAATCCTTTATTTTCTCTTTTAAATTTTTAAAAAAGTTTATGGTTTAACAGATACGAATTAATTGGTTGCCGGTCAAAAGGTCGGACACCCTTCTAAAACCTATCTGTTCCGTCTTTGGAACTACGATCCAAATAGGTATACAGAAAAAAAATACCTAGCCTTTCAGCTTACCGACGCCCTTGGTCTCCTCGTCAAACTCCTGCAGATGCTGGCTGAGCATGGTGCCGAAGATCTTAATGAGCTGCTGGTGCGTGGGCGGAGTGAGATAGAACGAGTGGAAGCAGGACAGCAGCCGCGGCGGCAGCGGCGAGCGCGCGCCGCCGGGAGGGCCCGCCGCTCCGCACAGCACCATGCCCTACGGCACATCAGAACTAGCTACACGAGGGTCCGAGTGCTTTTCAAGAAGAAGCGCCCGCCTTATTCAAATTTTTAGCTATCGGACCCAATGCTTTCAAAATATGAAGCATCGAAGTGCCCTTAAAACATGAATTTACTGTCAGAATATGAAAAATTGGAGGGCGCCACTGCTTATCGCGATCGAACAGTAGCTGCCACTGGTGGCGGTGTGAAGTTTTCTAGCTGTACCTACCACTGGTGGTCGTGTTTAGCAGAGGCAACTACTTAGCAGCCACAATGTCCGGCCGCCTTTGAGTAGTAAGTAGTGGCAAAACCATCGCAACACAGTAACAAAACATGAATAAGACAGAAATGCATCTAAAAACATCTAAAAAATATTAACTGAAAATGTATCTTCTTTAGATAATCATAATTTATTGCGGCTCTATTGAGTCTTGTTCTATGCCTGTATCTTTTTTGCAGTGACTTGTGCAAGCCATGATTATGAGTGGCACTTTGACGTTCTTCCCACTGCTTGTCGCGGTCGAACCAGAAGCCGTAGTCATGGCCGAGCCGCACCAGTGGCGGTGTGTATTGGTCTGATTAAACTACTAGTGGTCGCGTTTAGTAGCGGCGACTAGTAGCCACTAGTGGCTAGTATTAGCTATGACTGGCACCTTGACGTTCTTACGCCACTGCTTGTCGCGGTCGAACCAGTAGCCGTAGTCGTGCTACAGCTGCACTAGTGGCTGGCACTGGTGGCGGTAGGTAGTGGTCTAATTAAACTACTAGTGGTCGCGTTTAATGGTGGCGACTAGTGGCTAGTATTAGCTATGAGTGGCACCTTGACGTTCTTCCGCCATTGCTTGTCGCGGTCGAACCAGTATCCGTAGTCGTGCCACAGCCGCACCAGCTCGAGCGGCGGCTGCGAGCCGTACTCGTCGCGCACCGGCATGTTGATGTCGTCCATGAATGCGATCATCTTCTTGCCTGGGCGGGTTAAGGTGGTTCACAAGTTTGGTTCACAGTACACCGGGTGGAGGGAGAACATCTACAGTAGTGACGTGCACATGATAGTTTCCAAAATTGGGAATTATTCAGGATGAAAAGGGAAAAGTTTTATACGGCTAGTGAAAAATTCTTATGTTTCTCGTTAAATTAAATGTTTATTGAGTTTATTGCAGATATTATCAAGTTATTTGTCAATAAGTCACAAGTTCTTTGTCAAATTGTATGTCAAGTTGTTAGTCGATGTGTTCGCAATGTTCCTTTTTAAATTGATTGTCAGTTTTTCAGAATGTGTTTCAAATTGTTTGTCAGGTTTATTGTCTAGTTGTTGTTGACCACACAGTCCCTTGAAGTAGAATAGAATAGGCTGCCGGATGACACTATTTTCTGGGATATCCTGTATTTTTTTTAATTTTGCGGTTATATTGCACCACAGGACCTTACCTCCGGCAGGCACATAGTTGCCCTTGGTCCGTTTCTCGAGCCTGGCTTCAATGATATCCTGTACATTCGCCGCCGTAGTCTGAGCAGACATGTTGATCACTTGAGTGCTGTACCTGAAATAAAAGCAGGAATATATTAGTTTCAAGTGATTAGATCTGTGTTCACATACCCTTGCTTAGCGATGCATGGATTAGCGAATCCACCAAATAGCGAGATCAAGCCATGCAAAACAGCAGCGCTCGAATCGAATATTACTATTCGAGCGCCAAATCCGTCCTCTCTATGCTTCAGAAAATGAAATAACCATCGCAAACGCAACCAATCTTACAACCAAAACCACCACCACAACATACAATACTCCAGAGTACAGACATGGTTTTTCACCTCTTTCCAAGGCTTCCTCGGGGGTTGATGACGCTCCAACAGTCGTCCGAAGAAATTGTATATAAAATTAAGATTCAAATCTAAATATTTTATAAATAGTTCCATTATAATATATCAGTGCCATTACCTCCGTTAATACCTGTAATAAAGCCTCACAGAGACCTTCTGAAAATCACATCACTCGTAAATATGCCATTTTGAAAATATTAAAAGTCGAAGTCGTACCATAAAAGTACAGCTAGAGATCACAGGATTAATAATAGTACTATTTTTATTGTAGGTACTCTTCTCGTGTTTCATATTCACGGCCCGATTTTGAAATGCGCAATACACAAAAGTATCATTCAAAAGTGAAATAAATTGTTATTGCTTCAAAACTATTGCTTAAAGAAAATTTTAGACTAGTTGCCCAGATTAATTTAATTACAGCTGTAATTTCCTTTTAATCTAAGTACTCATATTTCCAATTCAGCATAATTTTTCACCACTTTCGATTGGCATTTTCACACAATACTTATAATCGATGTGCGTTCAAAAATCTAGCCGTTTTCGAGCGATGCGTTTTCAAAAATCGGGCCATTCCGCGGTTAAGATCTCCCGTGGCTCTATGGTTCCGATTTTTGAAAGCACACAGCCTCAGGAAGCCTGTCAAGCAGAGGGTCAAAATGCCGTGATAGTCTAGTGGTCTGCCCTGAGGCCTCTCGAGCAGACAGTCATGGGTTCCAATCCTGGGGTCGCACCTCTGAGTTTTTCGGAAGAAGTCCGAAATTAGATTTGAAATGTACTATGCGCTTTTCAGTGAAGGAAAAACCTCGTGCCTTTCTGAGAGAAAGCCTCTGCCAGCAGTGGGACGTATATAGGCTGGAGACGATGATGTGTTAAAATACCACTCTAGCGTCTCGCTCTGGCCCGAGGACTCACCTGACGGGATCCAAGCTGGCCAGCGTGCCCTGTATGAGGAAGGTCTCGCTCTGGCCCGAGGACTCACCTGACGGGATCCAAGCTGGCCAGCGTGCCCTGTATGAGGAAGGTCTCGCTCTGGCCCGAAGACTCACCTGACGGGATCCAAGCTGGCCAGCGTGCCCTGTATGAGGAAGGTCTCGCTCTGGCCCGAAGACTCACCTGACGGGATCCAAGCTGGCCAGCGTGCCCTGTATGAGGAAGGTCTCGCTCTGGCCCGAAGACTCACCTGACGGGATCCAAGCTGGCCAGCGTGCCCTGTATGAGGAAGGTCTCGCTCTGGCCCGAAGACTCACCTGACGGGATCCAAGCTGGCCAGCGTGCCCTGTATGAGGAAGGTCTCGCTCTGGCCCGAAGACTCACCTGACGGGATCCAAGCTGGCCAGCGTGCCCTGTATGAGGAAGGTCTCGCTCTGGCCCGAAGACTCACCTGACGGGATCCAAGCTGGCCAGCGTGCCCTGTATGAGGAAGGTCTCGCTCTGGCCCGAAGACTCACCTGACGGGATCCAAGCTGGCCAGCGTGCCCTGTATGAGGAAGGTCTCGCTCTGGCCCGAAGACTCACCTGACGGGATCCAAGCTGGCCAGCGTGCCCTGTATGAGGAAGGTCTCGCTCTGGCCCGAAGACTCACCTGACGGGATCCAAGCTGGCCAGCGTGCCCTGTATGAGGAAGGTCTCGCTCTGGCCCGAAGACTCACCTGACGGGATCCAAGCTGGCCAGCGTGCCCTGTATGAGGAAGGTCTCGCTCTGGCCCGAAGACTCACCTGACGGGATCCAAGCTGGCAAGCGTGCCCTGTATGAGGAAGGTCTTCCCGGTGCCCGTGGGCCCGCCCACCAGCACGCCGTAGCCCGCCCGCAGCATGTCCAACGCTATGATCTGCACGCGGATAAACTCCACGGTCGGCACCAGGATGTTGTGGAACCCGGCGCTGCCCAAAATGAGGACATGAGTCTTCGAATAGGGGTGCAGTTCAAGTTAAAGATTATGGGAAGGCAGTTGAAATGGTCGAAACCATAATCATATCTATACTAATATTATAAAGAGGAAAAATTTGTTTGTTTGTTTGCATTGAATAGGCTTCGAAACTACTGGACAGATTTCAAAAATTCTTTTGCCGTTAGAAAGCTACATTATCACTGAGTGACATAAGTTACTTTTTACCGCGGGAAAATACCTTTTCCTACGGGAAAATTAATTTACCGCGGGCGAAGCTGCGGACGGAAGGATACAAACTTAACCTCAGGAATTTTACTGAATTTACAAAATCTTTCAGAATTACGACTAGCATAAACCAATAGCTGTCGTGGACAGTGGTGTGACTATAAACATCAGATAGGGGTCCTTCCTCATTAGAAAGAAGTGCATCATCGCCCCTTCTGTGATAAGGTCTATAGTGGCCCAGCTCACTTGGGGTTGAACCGCCAGTTGTCCGGCAGCCGGTCTTCCCAGGGTTTGAACTGGCGGAGCCGCTCGTCCACGTAGTAGTCGTACACGGTGTCCTTCAGCGGGAACACGCCCTCGTGCTCCCGCACCCAGTTGTCCAGCTTGCGCCGCGGCTCGTCTTCCAGAGTCGCGCATATGGACCAGATCATGCTGGAGAGGAATGAGAGTTGGAGGAAGAACTTGACTGGACTAGAATGCCTTTCAGCAGTCCTGAGGTTTTCTGAGGTAAACGCAAATTTAAAATCAAGCAAGGGCACCATAGACGGAATGCTTCAAGCAATCGAGACCACCGGCACGAGAGCAGCCGTATTGCGGCTGGCGTCAACTTCCTCTGTTGCCCGTAGTACACCTACAGTTTGTCCAACAGCTCCTTTTTCCCTTTTTTGCCCTTTGCGCAACTGAAGGTAGCTAGCTATAGCTAGCTAACCTAACCTAACTATTTTGGTATCATAAAATATTGAGTGAATCAAAATAATGGCACCATTTTTTGCGGGTGCTTTAAGCCGTGTACCTAAAGGTCAAGGAGGAATCCTTCTTCGTTGACAATTTGTGTAAACGCTAGCGAAATTCATCTTTAATAAACAATAAGTTAGGTTGCATTTACATGTGAATGGCAAAAAGAGAAAAGACTCACGCGAAGAGGAACCTCATCTTGGAGAACTCCTCGTTGTCCGGCTCGTCGGCGCCGGGCGCGCCGGGCGCGGGCAGCAGCCCCAGCAGCCGGCACATGCAGCGCACGCCCGTCAGCTCCTGCCCGCGCACGCTCTGCCCCTCCGTCAGGAACAGCCGCTTCAGCTCCAGCACCGGCGTCAGGATGCTTTGGAAGTGCCGCCGGAGCTGACACAGAGGGTTCAGACTCAACCTAACCTAAATTTGCCATGCATGGCCTTGCACTATGGAGGCCAGCATTTGCAGTTAGTGAAAACGGTATAGCGACTCTTAAAGCCAACTATTCATCGACGACAGAACTACTGATACTACTATTTCCAATGACACAATTCCTATTTCTTCATGCTCACCATCTCTTTATACTCGGGGTCATCGATAGTGTCAAGCCAAGAGTTGACATAGGGCCACCAGCCCCAGTCCTTGTAATCGTTGTACACCATGCCATTGCGGGACACGGTGGCTGGAGACGCCACCGCCAGATCCAGCGTCTCGATCAGGAGAGATACCTAATAAGTAACCAGAATAAACATGCTGAAGGCGTACCACAAAAATCTGCACGTTGTGACAGTTATAAATTTTAGACAGCGTTTTTTTATAGAATTGGTACTACAGGACCATTATCACGGTGGTTGACGTTAAAACCGATGTGAAAAGCGATAGAAATACCTTTCCCAAGTTATGTTGGTATGTACATTTTTGAAGCCAATGCGGACTATCGAACGAGGTTAAATATTTTTCGTTTTAATATCATTTGATAGCACAACTTACTTGTGCAGGCATGGAGATCCGTTCGCTGTTGACTAGGGTGAGCAGCTTGTTGTCATCCATGACAGAGTTGAGGTTCTCGATCCAGATAGCGTCGACAGGTCCGTCAAATATTATCCATTTCTGATCCGGTGATTCATCTGCAATACCATCATCATATCCAGCTCGTTTAAGTCTTACTGCAGGGCACACATCTCTCAAAATGTGTGCTTTTACTGTGGTTACCATGTGGCTCCAATGTGGATTTAAAATTTAAGACGAACAGATTAACTGCTTCCTAGGTGTTCGTTTTGTTAGTTACCCTTTAAGAAAAGAACAGTCACGTATTCTGAAGATCTCTAAGTTCTACCGGGCCGGAATAATTGGTGCCAGTAGCTGATGCCTGAGTTTAACCATGCGTGGTAATAAGTTCTGCAAGAAACAATCGACCGTGGACTGCCAACAGTGGCGTAGCTAGGTAACCAAGGACCCTGGTGCAAATAAAAAAAATGGGGCCCTACTACTATCTAAACTGGTTACGTTTTAATAATAATAGTTCGATCAAGATTTTCTGGTAAGGATTCGAGGGCCCTCTGACCTTGAGGGACCCGGGGCACTGCCCTGCCTAGTCCCTAGGTAGCTACGCCACTGACTGCCAATTGGCAAGGTGGTGGTGCTTTCTGTTGGTTCATGAAAAAAACAATTCTTGCAACGCATCCTCGCACAACTCTGATGGGAATACAACCTAATGTAACGCCACTGGCCAGAACATCAAGTACCTTGGCATATAGTCCTCATAATGCTGCTGAGTACGCCGTCCTTCCACTCGCCGGTACCCAGATTATACTCCCCGTAGAGTTCTCCCAGTGTCAATGCCTTCGGGTTCATCGGTTGTAGCTGCACGTTCTCGAACCCTGGAACCTGCCGGCAGCCAGCCAGTAAGGAACGAAGCACTGGTGGTGCTT
This sequence comes from Pandemis cinnamomeana, assembly GCA_932294345.1. Classification (NCBI taxonomy): domain Eukaryota; kingdom Metazoa; phylum Arthropoda; class Insecta; order Lepidoptera; family Tortricidae; genus Pandemis; species Pandemis cinnamomeana. The sequence goes on along the minus strand of OW028710.1, from coordinate 14,150,463 downwards.
GCAGCAAAATTGGGTCAGGCCTGAGTGGACGCTCGAGTTGGGCGTGCGGAGGGGCGGGGTGTGCAGCGTTCATGTTAAACAAATGAAACTCGTACTGGTGCCCTGAGTCTCCACTACACAAATCCACGCTACACGATTCGCTGAAGGCTCCGCTTCGAGCGTCTAATCAAGCCTTAAACTGTAATTAAATAGAGACAACAAAGCAACCTTGTCTCTATGCAGGCGACTCAGAGTATACGCCAATATCTTCCAAGAAACTGTCTTCGCTGTGTTCGTATCTCCCAGCAGAATACTGGAGTGACGGGAGTTCTGATAACACAGACAAACTTATTAAAGAATAAAACATTTCACATTACGTCACAGACATAAGTTATGCCTTTAACACGTTGGCTCCCCACCAGACATCAAACTCACTTTAGTCTCCATTGTCTGAATGACCTTCAGCAGTGCGGCCTTCATAGGCTGCAGATTCAGGATCTTCATCTCAGCGGAGATGGCTGTCTCGAACATCTCGTAATCCAACGTGGGTACCACCACGTCCGGAAATATATCCTGCATGATGCCGTCGAAGAGAGGGACGTCTTTGGAAGTGAGACGGGCAACATTCATGTCACGCATAGCTAGGATCACCATCTGGAAGATATTTCGATTGGTAGTTTTTTTTTTTATTAACAACTGACCGGCGGTTTGAAAAATGCCAGTATAATCCTGCTAATATTATAAATGCGAAAGTGTGTGGGGATGTAATGGATGTTTGTTATTCTTACACACTAGAACCGCTAGATGCAGCAGAGACAGATTGTAGTCTGGAATACTTAGGCTACATATTACCGCGGAATATTGCGTAATTCCCGCGGGATAACGACAAATGAATTCTTTCAGCAGCTAGTCTTACTAATATTAAAGGGAAAATGCTGGATAAATTTGTATAAAATCGACACAAAAGTTAGTTTGCAACCTAGTAGAAAATGGCATAGGTCCCGTGGATTAAAGAGTTTTCAAAATTTTGTTCACTTCGCAAAAAGTGGAAAGCAAACAGGTAGCAAAAAATACAAGGGTAGTTTGATTAAGGGTCACCTTTTTTAGGAAAAATAATGCAGGAACGTTGTCGGCCTGTCAGTCACATTACTATATAGGAGCGCCCTCACTGAGAGCATTCTTACCCGAGCATTTGTAAAAGAACAATCAATGTAAGCTTCGTAAGTCGGATTACCACTACGTGTCAAGAGCTGCGGTTCATTTTTGAATACAGGGGAAGAGCAGTGCTTGGTCCGGTGCACCTTGGGCGTCGGCTAATGATTTCCTGGCAGTTTCTGAGGGGATATCATGTCAATGACGTTGGCTAAGAGCCCGACACGGGGAGCGGGTGGTCTTTGACCGTGTTACCGTACAACGTTGCCGACATTTTTGAATTATATTTTTGTTACTTTGACAATGGCTAAGTTGTCATCGCTATAAGGACTTTAAACGCCACAAATAAGAAGAAGAAGTCCACAGTCCACAGCAATCGAATATTCGAGGCCAAATGCTCAGTAAGAACGCTCCTTATAAAAAAATAAAAATAAACTCACTTGTCACATGGATCCTTCTTGCTTAACTACGTCCACGTTTAAGGTTGACGCACGCATAACCACTCGGCACCGGATCAGCACCTCAACTCGAGCCGTTCAGTATTCTCTGTATGAAACTCTATGACGCACACCTTATCGGCATCAGAACGGCAACGCCTCGCCTCGGCACAAGCTAGCAGTGCGTGGGCAACTCGCCTTCACCGCGCTAACGTCGAGTCGCCGCCGCATGAACGGCCCGCCGCTTGCCTCTCTGACATCGCCGACTGTCGACGTTGACCGTTAGCCGCCAACTAGTCGCCAGCTCGCGGTAAGTGCCTCGAAGGCACCGAGCCACTTGCGTTTGGTTGAGGGCGAGGAGCTGCCGTTCCTGTGCCGAGCGGTTGTCTGCGAACCTTTAGCTTTAAAGACTTTTCTTCCACTCCACCAAATACCTCATGCTCCGGACGATCAGGGTAAGCGCGTTTCTTCTCCCCCGCATACCGCACCAACGCGACCATAGACCGAAGCCCAAAGTCATAATGGTTCTGCTGCGACAGTTGCAGCATACACATTTGGTACAGCGTGAAAATCTACAATTACAAACCTTAGTGCATTAGAGACGGTGATAAAACTGAAAAAGAATGTGTCTCTGTAGGGTAACGGCACCAGTAATAGATCAGGACCCAATTATCCTAGTAATATTATAAATGGGAAAGTTTGTGAGTGAGGATGGATGGATGTGTGTATGTTTGTTCCTTCTTCTCACTGAAACGACTGGACGGAATCAGATAAAATTTGAAAGGGAGATAGCTGGTACTCTAGATTAACACATAGACTACTTTTTATCCCCAAAAATTGCATGGTTCCCGCGGGATAGCGTAAATAATTATTGCAGAGTATAACTTTAAACATCAGGTTTCAATCTAATTCTACGCGAAGTCGCGGGCAGAAGCTAGTACATAATAACTCTTATTTAAAAGAAACGAATGAATAGTAGTAATTTACTTTCCAGCAGTCAATCCTTACTAATATTATAAATGCGAAAGTAACTCTGTCTGTCTGTCTGTCTGTCTGTCTGTTACCTTTTCACGCTTAAACCGCTGGGCCGATTTAATTGAAATTTGGTATACAGATAGTTTGAGTCCCGGGAAAGGACATAGGATAGTTTTTATCCCGGAAAATTGCATAGTTCCCGCGGGATAGCACAGCCCAAACCACTGGAATTTTTCAAATTTAAGGCGGAACAAGGTTCGCCGGGTCAGCTAGTATACTATAATTTATAACTCGTACATATTATCTTTAAATTAATATTGAAGTGTCCATTACTGGCACCATTACCCTAGGAGGTAACGTGTCTCTAATGTCATTAGTCTGAAGTGGATGGTGCTCTACCGCCGCTGATTAAAAATAATAAAACAAACAGCATTTACCTTACAAGTTGCGATTACACAATTTCATTCAGAGAGCCAGTAACACGATTGCAAGACTCCTCACATCATGCTAAAAAAAACATAAAATAACTGAAAAAAAAACTATGGTACGCACACAGCAGTCTCAAGCCTACAGACATTTTTCAGCCTGTTAACATCCCACTGCAGGGCAAAGGCCTGCTCATTCCGCCACTCGTTCTTATCAAAAGAACTGTTACCCTATTTGAAAAATAATAAAAAAAAAACCTCTTGTTCAGGCAGATTAGGGTAAGCTCTTCTCTTGACCCCGGCATAGCGGAGCAAAGCCACCATCGACCGCAGACCGAAGTCGTAATGATCCTGCTTGGATAGTTGCTGCATGGCTAACTGATACAGCGTGAACACCTTAGACCGAAAAAAAACATTTAGTTACATTCATACATACATACCGTCACACCTCTTTCCCACAGGAGTAGGCAAAGACTACTTCGTTCCACTTGCTACGATCCTGACATACCTCTAGAAGGTTAACTGAACAGATTTATATCGGGAGTGTGTGTTGGGACGGGAAGGCCTAGACCAGGGCTGGCGAACCAATGGCACGCGTGCCACTGTTGGCACGCTTCAAAATAATTTGGGCACGCCAATAATAAAAAAGGTTTATTTTTGTTCATTAAATCACCAACTTAAGATTCTTTTATTATGAAATAGGGCGGAAAACGGGCAAGGTCATATGATGGTAAAATAAAAACACACTTAAGACAACTGTCTTTGATGACAGGTCAGAGCTAAATATTACTTTATTTGTGAAAAAATGGCACGTCCACCAAAAAACGTTCGCCACCCCTGGCCTAGACGGACGTTCCGTGACTAAATTGGGGATGTATTGGAAAAAGGTCAGGTCAAGAGTACCCGAAACCGACGAGCATAATATTAAGAGATTGATGAATGTGGATAAAGCGAAAGAGGTGTGTATGTTTGTTCCTCCTTTACGCTGAAACGACAGGGCGGTTTTGCATAAAATTTGGAACGAAGATAGCTGGTACCCTAGATTAAAACATAGGCTACTTTTTACCCTGGAAAATTGCATAGTTCTCGCGGGATAGCGATAAACACGTGAAAAGTAGTACCAGCCTAGAGTCGCAAAGTAAATACATATTGCAGAATATACTACCAACATCAGTTCTTAAATCACGAAGTCGCGGGCAGGAGTTAGTAACTAATATAAAAGTAAAAAAGAACATTGTTTTTTCCCGTGGGCACTCACCTTCTTTGCATTAATCTTGTAGGCGGTAAACCCGTCCGAGAACAGTGTATTCTCAGCAATGATGAGCGAGTCCGGAACACACATCGCGATGGGACGGAACATACACTTCAGGTTGTCCGGGAGCTCAGTACGGCCAGCGTAACTGAAGAGACCAAACACACCTATGACTTAATATAATACGTCTATTACTTCAATGCAAAAGCAACTTAAGGCATCGCAATAAAGAAGTCTGGCGTATGGGTGACGTCTCTTATTTGACGTGACGGAGAGGTTAAAAAAATCTGAAAAACATTTACAGGGGTCTACAGTGAAATTGACGCAGCCACTTGAAGTATCACGGAATGATTTTGAGACCTTGTATTTTATCAGTTGGAAAGGATTTTCAATCTTAGAATTGCAGACCATAATATTTAGCTGCCGACTTATTAGTTTCTGCTTTTCAGAAGAATTGGTAGGAGTAGGTAGACTAGAATGATCTTACACAACAAACGAGATGATAAACATTCTATAGCTGACGCAAACTTTATTTAGCTTTTTCCCCGTACATAACCAAGTTACATAACCGGCACCGGTAAAACCAATGTACCTAGGATGGTTAATTTGGATTAATTTAGGTTTAAATGCGGCGGGGGTGGTCCTAGGGCCACCCCTAAGCCACGAACATGTTTGTTTGAATTTAGAAATAGTCTTTGTTTTTTAGAATGTCCTGGTAATGTACAATAGTTATGTACGGGGAACAAGCGCTTTGTTTCAATGTAGAGCTGGCATTTCTCCAGATCGTAGAGGCAGAAACAAAGGTTACAGCAGCATCACATTACCCGGGGTTCATAGTAATGAAGATGCCACAATTCCCGTCCAGCTTGATCTCGCAACCCTCGAAGACGAACCGCTTGAGGGCCAGAGACAATGCCAGCAGCAGCGCCAGGATCTGCTGCGCCACCACAGAGAGTACTTCAATGTTGATGCGGTTGAACTCGTCGAAGCACCCCCAACAGCCGCTTTGGGCAATTCCTGCAAGCAAGGCGACCACAGTGCAGTTTTAATTTTCCTACAAGAAATACTTCTACTTCTTGAAGCGCCCCTTCGTTACTGAAGGTCGGCATTCAGTTTCTTAAATCTCTCCTTGTTCAAAGCTAACCTGAAAAGTTGTTCCACGGTCTTGATGGCGATCTACTCCCTGATATTTAGAAGCCATGACATTTTCCTTCTACCAACTTTCCAAGAAATTCTGTTCAAGAAATTCTTGGTAAAGGTAAAAAATAAAAAATAAATTTGCTCAGCTTCAGATTCAGATTTGTAGAAAATAAATAGAAGGAGTTTCAAGTCTTCAAAAATAGCTGACAAGGTACAATAATCCACGTTGAGTTCGTAAAACAAATGGTCACGACATGAGGAAGTCCCTTTCCATGGACGCAATAAATAGAGAAGAAGGAAGACCGCAAACTACTGTCACTTAGTTCCCAGCAATGGGACGTATCGTATATAGGCTGGGGTATCTTCCTACTACTTCCATTATCAGTTCCATTGATGGTAGGTACCTACTACTTGTATAGTGATACTGGAACTAGTGAGAATAGACCTAGGATGGAGATGATGGTCAAGTTCCCTTTACACCTTTGTTTGAATGAATCCGTCGGGACCGATTTCAGTCACGGCGATCGCTTCGTCTTCCAATTATCTGCACCTTTATGTTTTTTCACATCCTACCCTCGACGTTGCGTCGAGGCCTGTTCTATTCTGATGTCTTTCATGCCAGTTCTCACTATTGCTACTTCTCGTACTTTTATGCTTCATCCGATTTCTTTCTAACATTCATCTTCTTTTTCTCTTTTTGCGGGTGGGACCTTTATGTTACCTGCATAGCACTTAGCCATGGACTTGTAGTCCAGCCCATCAGAACAGTTGGTGACGACGACCCAACGCGCCAAGGCCCGGCCCAAGTCTTTGGTGGTCTCAGTCTTGCCGGTACCGGCGGGACCCTGCGGACTGCCGCCCCGGAACAGGTTGAGGGCCGTTGTCAGGGTTATGTAGCATCTGCGAATTGACCCTTATTGGTGCAGATGAAGCGCAATGTTCCTAATGATAAGTGTTAGACAGACTATCACACGGATACCTACATAATAATATTCGATGTGTTGCCAAGGCAAAAAGTTAATTTAGCTTGCTTATACAAGAAACTGCAGAACCACACGGTACGATATTTGGAGAAGTCTTGCATGTTGATAATGGGCGTCTAATTTTAATCAGTAAAATGCAATGTTCCCGTGGGATTAAGATGTCCTAGCCATCATTAGGTAAGTTTCAAGGTATGATTCTTCTGCCGGTTGAACGGTTAATTCTTGCCATACCAAAGCATTAGGGCATAGTATTTAAAACTGTTCTCTCACCTATCGGTCAAAGGCGTTATGACGAGACGTCCCGAGTTCCCGATGTACTCGTACGTGTAAATAGAATTGGTGTTAGTCTGTCTGATGTAACAGTCCTCCCGCTCGCGGTCCCAATAGAACTTGAGCTGCGAGAACCACTCAAACGCAGATACGTTCATACACCCTGAAAAGTGTTTAAATGTAGTAGAAAAGCTTCAATTAACTACTTGACTTAACATCACCACAATGTTATAAAAGAGAGTCTCCTGCCGCGTCTGTCTGGTTATCAAGATGCCATTTCAGAAACTACGGAACGTAATGTTATGCGGGTTTGATCAATAGATAGAGATTCCCATGGAAGGTTTAGGTACATAATTTGTCAAGATTTTGTGTAAACATAAAGATCATTGTTGGAAATATCGCGAAAACTCAACCTCCCTGGGGTAGGTATATTAATTCAGCCCGGACGAAATCGAGGGCATCAGCTAGTTGTTGATAAACGCACAATGCACTTCAGTAAAAACTGCGCAAGTCATAAATTCAAGCTAAATTGCTTGGTCAAGCGTAGGCACAATCCAAGAAATTGGGAGGATCACAGTCAGAAGTGCCCAAGATTTGGGGCGAGGGAGCGTCACAGTGGGAAGTTTAATGAGAATATTTTAGTGTGAGTATATATACGATTCTAGGGAGGCTTGTGTCCTCCACTTGGGAGACCGAGGAGAGTTGAGACAGAGGTGAGTTGATACAAAGCCCGACTTCTCTGAACATTGACAGTTTATCGGGCTGGTAACTTCGCTAATTCGTTGCTCTTTCTACACTCCACAGTTTGTGTGAAGTTGTGACCTCGCTAACTGCCATAGGTGCAGAGACATCGGCTTTGTATCAACTCACCTGTCTTAACTCTCCTCGGTCTCCCCTACAATTGAACAAAAACCAACCCATCTTATACATCCTATCCACCGTATCCCTCGAATGTATCTCAATGACGCACAACGCGTTAACTTTAGCGCGCAAAATCTTCGGGATCTCCTTCCTGGACATCGCCTGGAGCGTGGCTAGGATGAGGTTCTGCTTCTTGCGGAGTTTCTTCATCGGCTTCTTCTCGTGCATGAGCTCGCATCGGCAGAGGGTGCGAGTGCAGTCTGACGTCCATTGAATCTGGGATCAAATCCTTATCAAGGCACAGCACTGCCAAATATGCACAGCTAGCCAAAGAGCTCGCGAGAGCTGCATCGCGCGAGATAGACCGGTCTCTATCTAGTGCGAACAGTAAGAAAAAAGGGGGGACTTTTTGACACCTGATAAACTGACAGCGAAGGAGCGCCATACGGTAAATGTGTTCTTTCTTATAGACCTTGTTAATAGGTTATGTAAGTAGGTACAACTAAGTTGAAAGTTTCTTCAACCAGTTGATAGTTTCTTCGAACTTAATGCACTATAGCGACTTGCCTTGCTGCAGGTGATTCCGAGCTGTCCAGGGAAGTCGTTTATCCACTGCTCTCTTTGATATCGGCACTTGCGTAAAGCCAGCCGGGTTAAAATCAAATTCTGAAACATTTCTAATTAGATCGACTTGCGCTTGGCCTCAAACTCAAACTCAAACTTTTATTTGCTTTGATACAAGATACAATATACAAGATCAAGATCAGGCCTAAACATAGTTTAGTTACAGGTTTGCAGCGACCCTAGCGCCACCTAGACATCAACTACATAAACTACAACGACGCACGAGCATCTAACACAGGTTAAGTCACTCATGTTCGACATCCAGTCCTACATCGCGCTATAAAATTTTACGCGAATGCGTAAATAGGTAGGTACAATTTCAAACTCTTCCCTCGGACTTCGGTCCCCAGGGGATATCACAATCGCTTAATGCGTACAAAGTTCTATGTATTCAGCTTAAGAGACATATTTGGTGAGCACCCTAAGGTTGAAATCCTTAAGTCATAAAATCTAATGTCGTGGCTGTCAGCTTTAAAATTAAACTTCAGCGATATATTTGATAGGTACTTCATGAAAAGCGATAGACGATCTTCGCCGACCGTAAATCTCCAAGCTCTCTGTTGCACCTATACAAAATTCCACAAGGTAGACAGAGACTTACATCCCTCAGCACAACCCTCATGGTGTGTTCCAGCCCCAATAACCACACCTCGGCTGGGCCATCCAGTATCAAGTTATACTTCCATTCCACGCATTCGCCGTCTTCCGACATCATAGCCTTCGCCACAGGGAGGCCTAGGGCATTCTGGAAGCAATCTCAACGTTACACAGTCAGCAGTGCCGGCGTTAGGGGGGGCGCGATGGGGCGACGGCCCGGGGCGCCAAATTTGGGGGGCGCCGAGGTCTGGGGCCTCGGCCTCCTGGCTCACCGGCTGTGTACCCTCAATACTGTCCTTAAGTGGGCGCCTAAATATTACTGCCCGGGGTGGCAGTGGCCCTAACGCCGCTGCTGACAGTCAGACCACACATAGTAAAGAAAAATTGAGACCCATTTAAACAACGCCTTCCTAGCATACGTAGCAAACAAACTTCGAGGTGAATTTTAACTGGCCGCACTTTGCCATTACTTAGCAAGGGATAAAATGCAACTGGAAAAATAAACCTTGTTATACCCATGATCCCTCTCGTGGTCCCTTTAAGCGACTAGGGGAATAAAAGTCCCAGTGGCGGAGCTCTCTCGAAAACCAGTTCGACAAAGTGTGAACCGTGAGTCGGGAGTGTAAATATTATGTACCACATAAAAGTGTGTTAAATTAACCAAGTTTTTTCGACCTCCTGATTCCGCAGCATAATATTGCTTGAAGGGACCACGGGTGCTTTTATTCTCTGTGGTCCTTTCTAGGCTCTATGGGAGGGACCACGTGTAAGGCGAATAAAAATTATATACCTAACTAGCCGTTGCCCGCAACTTCGTTTGCATAGAATTCGTTTATCGCTATCCCGCGGGAATCACGCAATTTTCCGGGATAAAAAGTAGCCTATGTGTCATTCCAGACTATAATCTATCTATGTTCCAAATTTCATCCAGATCGGCCCAGTACTTTTTGAGCCTATTCATTACAAACATACAAACATACAAAAATAGGTACAAATCTTTCCTCTTTATAATATTAGTATAGATACAAAAATAGGTACAAATCTTTCCTCTTTATAATATTAGTATAGATTACCTACCCAGTGGCAAAAAATGTGATCCTCATTACGTGTACAGTCAACGTCAGATATCCTTACACTTTAGTGCCTTGTCATTATAACTTTGTTTGAACTTTCATATGAAGTTGTCAAAGTACTTGGAGCGACAAGGCACTCGAGTACAGATATCTTTGACGTCGAATCATATTCGGAGTCACTATGTAGGAAATAAAAAAAACCATATTAAAATAAACATTTTATTAACACAGCCTAATACATTTTCCAATTAGATCACAATAAAATTCACTCCAGAGTTGGAATTACAATTAGTATTTAAATTTTTGCCAAGCATTGGTACTATACTAAGCTATCACTTCCCTACCTGCCCGGCTACCAAAACAGCGCGCGAGATAGAATACCCATCTCTTTCTAAAACAACAAGTAAGAAAAAGACCAGTAGTCTAACTCTATGCTGGCAGGTACTGTATAGGAACTTATATTATAACCAGAGATCGGACAGATTTGCGTCATCGTTCGCAATAATGTGGACATGACTCCAAAATTTAAATTGAAATTGAAATTGAAATTGAAATTAATCAAATATGTCAAAATACATATATTAAGAATAAGTATATCCACGGAGGTTTTATACCTATAGAACTAGAAAACTTTTTTGTCATAAATAATAATCATATCTAGCAGGATCGTGATTTCTTTATTATATAAAAAGATTTACGAGAACGACAACTGACACTAATTAATATTTTGCTAATAATTTTATGCATGTGTAAATTTTTATCTCCGGAAGTTCAAATTTTATTTCGAGAAATTAAATAAATGATTAATTATTTGATTAATTTTTGAGTCATGTCCACATTATTGCGAGCAATGACGCAAATTTGTCCGATCTCTGATTATAACTATGAAATTTTTTCTATTATCTTGCCTTTGTCAATTAAATTCCAGATTACACCGCACACTCGAGATTACCGGCAACATTACTCATCTTCCACATCCACTGCTCTGCCTCTAAATGACCTGACATACACCTTGTCTGTCAAAGTGACAAGTACTTTAATGACCGCCATCTTGTCTTCCTGGGAACGACAGCCGAGCACCATGTGGAGGTAGTCATCGAGAAGGCAGTTTGCTTTGGCATAGGGATGATTCATCAAGAGTATTGTGTAAGCCTGAAAACAAAAAAAATACTTTTAAGAAGAATATTTATAAGAAAAGTTTAGAAAACTGTCACCCAACTATGTAAAAATTCCTTTCTGATAATTATTGTGTTTCTCAGTGGCAACTATTTAAACTAGAACTACTAGTAGGTACTACTACTGCTACTACTCCTACTACTACAACTACTACTACTACTACTACAACTAGAACTGCGCAGAACTGATTTATTGCTATCCCGCGGGAACTATGCAATTTCCCGGGATAGAAACTACCCTATGTCCTTCCCCGGGACTAAAACTATTGTAACAGACAAACAGACAGAATTTTACACATAATAGGTGAATAGTTTTAAAAATAGACTAGACATTCATTTAAAGGATCAAAGAACACAAGTGCAGTGATATACACGTATCAGCTCAAAGAGCTGCTAGTGTATAATTTTAAATAATAATAATAATACCTGTGTAGTCAAATTAATAGTTAAGGAATGTAATGTAATAAAAATAAAAACACACCCGAATATAAATATCCATGTCATTGCCAAATTTCGGATGTCTCATCTCGGAAACCGGCCGTTTCTTCAGCAGATACAGCAGTTTGTTCCAATCATGTGAATAAATAGCCGAGCTGATCACTGTGTGGAACGACAACGACTGACGGAGGGGTCTCTCCTTAGTCCTGTGTAACTGGAGCTGATACAGATTGCGGCTGCAATTGCTTTGGGTTTCCAACGGAGTATCAACAAATGCCGTCACCTTTTGCTGCAAAAATTTTAAAATGCATGAAATTAAGTCTTAAGTTACATTGCTCCAACAATCATGTACACTTGAGGACTGAGTGGTCAAACCAAATAAGTCAAAATAATTGTCATTTAAAAAAATATATATTTCATTTCAAAATTCCTATGGAATGTTGAGACAACTTATCACGTTTGACGATACAATCCTTGTATCATAAAGCTGAAAAATTGGCTGGGGATACTTAGGACAGTTGTTTATCTGTTCTCAAATGGCTAAATGTTTTAGTGAGCGCAAAACTGGAGAATGATTGGTACTAGTTCAGTTAATTTTCTTAAAATATTTAATGAGGGCAAAAGACCTCCACTGTCTAAGTACTAGAAAAAGAATAGAATTAATTGCCATATCACATTCTGCTTTCAATACGTGCAGCAGTAGTGAAAATTATAATATAAACATTATACTTACCAAAGTTGACAACGGTACGAAGTAACAGTTTTCCAAGTGATCGTCATCCATTTTTTAAATAAATATTTAGGAATTAACTAAACTGACTTTCCGTTTATTCTAATTAAACAAAACCAATAAATGGCATTTCGTCATTTTATCCAATTTCACCCTGCGGCAACTAGATAGAAATCGACTCAAAACGTCAGGTCAGCGTGTTGTTTTCGCTTTTTGTTTTGACAGTTTTTTTTTTAAATTTTTTCGTGACTTGGATCCTAAGTCCTTCAGTTGGGTTTTGACAGAAGTGGTAAGGTGTTGCACGCTCGAAACATTACATATCTACTGTATTTCCACTATTATGTGCTAAATTAAAACAGGAAATAATACAATTCAATGATTTTTATATTTACCTTATCGATCCTTATTTTAGTAACATTATCAAAGAGTTTCTTCAAATGAACTTGAATTAACTGCGGCCTTTTTGAGTTTCCAAGTATTTCTAACAGATCATCATTGGAAATAAAGTAAAATCTTGGGAAAAGTTGTCGCTTCGTTTCAAGGTATTTTTCCAAAGCTCGAAGTATTCCGTCTAAATTATCTACCATCGTATTCAGCAGGTTAAAAACGTATGGCGCTGGTTTGAATAGACAAGCTTCTACGGCATTTTTTCCAGCGTACATGCTAAAAAAATACGTCAAATTGAAACTCCCATAAAATATAGCACGTAAAATAATGGAATAAGAACTTTATAATGTCTATAAAAAAGTTGACGCTATATTTAACTATTTTACGTCAGAAACTTGCCAATCATTGCGTATAAAATGACGCCTTTATTTAATATTAATAACTCTCTTATGTTGGAATTAAAGCAAAATAATAAATAAAGTCAATGACAAAGATTGATATTCTAGAACTTTTTTAACTTTATTGCAGCGGAATTAGGTACATAATAATCATCCTTAACTACTATCTCAAAATTAATCATTATAATCTTTTTTGGCATCAGTTTCAGTTCAGCTCACAGCTTAATTCGCATCCCTCTCGCATTGTGCATTGTGCGTTTTTAAAAAACTCAGTGGATATAAAATCATTAAGGGCCGATTTTTCAATCGTCAGATAGACCCTATTCGACGAATAACTCTATGGGTATCGGACAGGTAAGTGCATATCTGAGGATTGAAAAATCGGTCCTTAGTCTATTGGATTGACAGCATTAACAGTGAAAAATTCCTACTTTTTAGTTATTTCCGTCCAATCAGCGGTAAGTTTATCGAATATTTTTACTTCCTCTGGGAGTTGTTTTCTAATATCTTCACCAGCAAATATTGTTTCGAGGTAAAGATATCGTCGCTGTACTTGTAAAGCAATCTAAGAGACAGAATAAATAATCATGAAGAATAATAGGTACTATACTTAACAATTTGATTTAATAGTAAGATATATTTTTTTAAATACTGAAATCATGTTTTCATTGCCCTACCTCAATACACTCAGCCACGTAGCCCAAAGATTTCTCCCAATAATCGACTTCCTTTATAAAAGGTTCAACGTATTTCGTTGATTTCATGGAGGACAGCTGTACTTGATGGTCTTCCAGAAACTGTCAATGAAGTACTTATTTATTAATACATCAATTTAACGTAAACTAGGAACTACTTGATTGCTTTATTTCTTTTTTAAGTGGACCTTATTTAGGATACTTAAGTGCGTTCGTTATTTAATATTATTGATACTTCTAAATTATACATACATACATACATACATACATAAATCACGTCTTTATCCCTTACGGGGTAGACAGAGCCTAAGGTGACAAGACCTAAATTATATTTATTGTATTCAATTTAATAGTCGAAAGGGGAGCTGCTACTGCTCAGCAGTTTGATGAAAATATATGATGACATAAAAATAATAATTTAATTAAACCTGTGAAACTTCTTCAACACTTTTGATCTTATACATGTCACCATGATGATGCTGCATTTCGTAAGTTGTATTTTTCCAGACTTCTCGAATACCCTTCAATCCATTCTCAATATTCAATTCCATGGTTGCGGCGTTAGACACCTCCGAGATATCTTCAGCATAAGCTTGGAAGTTCAGTTTCATAATGAGATCCAATTTAAAATCTTCTGAATTTTGATCAAACTCTCTAAGAACATATTTTAACAATTTGTCATCACTTTAGTTTATAAAATCTACTTTTACTTAAACGAACAGAACTGAAGAGTAAGGTTAATGAAGACGTAATTTTGGGTGGTTAATAAAACTATGATTTATGTTGTACAAATTTACTCACACTCCCATAAAATCCTTAATTCTATCCCAATGTCGTTCTCTCATGCAAGGGTTTTTCAAATCATTAATAAGGGGTAAGGTACGCCTAAATGCGTCCACCTTTACCCTAGTTGTATCAATAATGTCCCATCCTTTGTCCTTAAGCTGGCGAGAGAGTCGATTGAAGTTCCTTTTAAAATAAGCAACAGTAAAAAATCAATAATGTTAAATACAATCTATTAATAAATGGATTATTTGAGTTACGTAGATGAAAAGTTGGTATTAAGATTTTACCTAAACAAGAACATGACTGTTTCCTCCATTTCGTCCGTCTCCATTTCCCAGAAGGTTTGATTTTTGTATTTATCCCAGGACTCCTCCCATTGGAAGACCAAGCCCCAGACTTCCTCTAGCTTCTCCAGCTCCTTTTCCATCTTCTGTAGGTCCAAGTTCACTGGAGTCCTTTAAAATATTGTAGTTCGTAATTAAAAAGGGAGAGAAAACAAAAGATAAGAGACGGAAAAGGCCTAAGTACTCTTAGCTGGTAAAATGTAAAACAAAATTGTTTTTCAAAAACTACCAATAAATGATACTTTACATGATTTAACGTGTTTATCTATCTTTTGTACATACCTATATAATAACGTTTCATTCTAGAGGTACATAAAAACGACTAACGACTTAGTTTGAGTTGCATCAAGTTACTTCAATAATAACTATTATTATTATTATTAAGCGACGATTTTTGACATTTATTTCATAGTTTTTCAGCCAACTATACGTCTAATCATTGGTTATAGTGAAAGCTATTGTTAGTAACTTGGTGGAACTTACAATTATTATAATTTGTAATCGTAATTTGCACTTTCAAATGTGAAATTACCAAGACACTTTGTACTATCAATAACTACTCATTACAGAATTTAATAAAATTACGTTAAATTGAACACGGCAAGACCATCACGTATTTGTTGTTCTTGAGCTCTTAAGGCATTAAGCTGATCTCTGAATGCTTTGAGTTGGGATAAAGCGTCTTTGCCTGAAATATCAGAACTAACAGGCGCTGACTGGTAAAAGTCTTCACAAAATTCTTTAGCAGCTTCTTTAAATTCCTGGTTTAGAAATAGATAATATCATCAATGTTATTTTAGGTCTTGTCATTTTTCATTCATTGAGATATAAAAAATAAGCCATGCTGCTTGGTAATACCTCATGCTCAAACTATACTTTTTTATAATACGCATAAGGCAAACTATTGGGTTTATGTATACCTGTGACTCAAAAAAAAGCTTGTCATTTCAATATCGTACAATGTAATATCAACACTATAAGCTTGATTCAAACTAATCACCTCAGCCTGTTCCAGCAGTTCAGCTTTGAATTTGTCCTTATTGGCTTCTAGTTGTTTCTTGGCTTCCTCGAGGAGCGCCAAATACTCAGCCCAAATTATGGGAATTTCTTCGTGCCGAGTCACCGTATCAGAGCTCAATTCCACCTCGAATTTGGCTGTAACCAATATTCATAGAGAAAATATGATCAATAAAAAAACTTCAACAAATGAAAAGTGGAAAAAATGTACCTATCGTATGCATCTTATCCGTAATAGGTGGAAACGTTTTTTCAATACGCGACAAATCATTAATCAAGCGATCGTATGTTGCCATAGAAGAGGCGAGTTCTTTCAGATCAGCCGGCATCTAAAATGATAAAATAACATGACTTTTTAAAATTACCATTAACAATCAAGCGCTAAACATACTTTTCGGATTATACCTGCATAGCAGCTTCACTGCATTTCTCAACATAAGTATAAACTTCATCTATATCGTATTCTGTGATCGTTCGTAGTAGTTCGCCTAGCATAACTTGCCAGCGCAAGCAATGCTTTATGATAGATTTCTTTAGCTCACTCGAATTAAGTGTGATAAAATGTATCTGCATGTAAAGAAAACAAAAGAATAACAAAACATTTATATTTTTCATAAGTCTAAGTTTCTTTCTAAAAAGTTGTTTTATTGTAAAATTTATTGTAAAATTTGATTTATTACATTTATTCTTCACGACTTTTCAATAAACCAATCAAACCAACAATTGATGAACATATAATGTACCTGATTAACAGTCTCTTTAATCTGGACAGTATTCGCCAAATCGCCGTAACTGATTATCAAAGCATCAAATTCTGCCGCCATGTTATTCTCTGCCCTGTATTTACCCATAAATGTTTCCTTGTCTACCTTCCAAATATGAGCAAAAGGGTCCCACATGCGGATATGTTCATTAACCAGGCCTAAGTTGTATTCAATTTCTGCAATAAAAATATTTACAAAAATCTTTTTATTGAATTTGATGGTACGGGTTAAGACCCACTGTACCCCTTACACTACCCCTAGGGGTAGGGTGGGCCTGAACCATACCACCGTAGTGATGTAAGCTACGAGTATTAGGTAGGTTAGGTTAGTTAGGTCGCTCCTTATGCCCGAAAGGCAAACCGCGCAGGAATAGAAGCCCCGCCTAACGATTTTTTTTCAATTTCTCATATCCCAGCACTACTATGGTGGTATGGTTCAGTCCCACCCTACCCCCAGGGGTATGGTGGCTCTGAAGGGGATGGTATCTAAGCTAAAAAAAATAATTGAATTCTTTATTATTTGCTTGTTTCAAACGGTACAAACCTGCGTCAATGAGAGATTGTAGCTTGTTGGAGTCAGTGTCAACTTGTATGACTTCACAAAATCTTTTTAAACCACCGGCGGGCAGAGCAAACTTCTCAAACAGTCGAGGGACAGTTCCCATTATATGGACTATCTCTTCAAGTATCGTCGTAAACGTATCTTTAATTTCGAAGCGTGTTGGTACGAACGAAATGTCTTTACCAGTCAGATATAAATTCATTTTTATCAGGGGAGACGGTGCCATAGTACCTGAATAACAATAATTAATACGCGTTTGTTCACACAGTTCATGCCACAAGTTTTCAGATATTGGAGGTTTTGTATCTGTTTTTTTGTGATATTTACTGTTATTATTATCTACTAGCTGTTGCCCGCAACTTCGTCTGCATAGAATTCGTTTGTCGCTATCCCGCAAGAATTTCGCAATTTCCCGGGATAAAAAGTAGCCTATGTGTTATTCCAGACTACAATCTTTGTATGTTCCAAATTTCATCCAGATTTGTCCAGCCATTCTGGTGTGAAAGAGTAACAAACATTCAAACGTCCATACTCACAAACTTTCACATTTATAATATTATTAGGATATAAAAAGATGTTTCTCTTTGAATATCTATGTAATCCGATCAAAATTTGTCCGTACCATCTCCGTGGACGCATTTGTATATGTTCTGCATAGTAGCTTTAATTGCTAATCGCAGGGCATCTTCTAATGCACGGTCAAACCTTCTTACGTATTTTACCCAGTGTTCTGCCATCTACAAGTAAAGTTTGTTAAGATTTTTTTTAATCAAAGGATTTTCTTGGATTTATTGTTTCCGACTGAATGATTCTAAAAAAGCTTTGTCTGTTTTTATATATATTTACCTGGCCTATGAAAGCTTCAAAACCCTCGTACACAATTACCAAATAGATTATAATTTCTTTGTACATGTCTAAAATTTTTTCAGCAGCCTCAGCTTCCATATTACGAATTAACTGACGAAGGTCATGTATAACAAACACATTATAGATATCAAACTCCATCAGTGGTGTGTCGCATATTTTCTCCATAATTTTTATCAAATTGATATTGCAGTTCTTATACGTGGTCACAAAATCTTGAAGCTATAAAAATTAAATAAATAGGTTATTCATTATTTATGTCAATATTTTGCAGCAATTTTCTAATTTACTTTAAAGCTTTTAAAATTCATGTAAATGATTACTTACTTCTCCTATTTGAAGAACACAGTCAGCAATATAGGCATCAGACATGGTTGATGTCCAAGTTAACTTTGAAATTCCAGGTTGAACTTTTTTCTCACATGCCTGCAAAAAGGTAAATCCATCAAAATTAGGATCGACAAAACTTATGTCGCGAAAAGCGAAAAAAGAAGGAAAAGATGAAGATGTAGGAAATTATAAATTTATTTCTCGTCTGTAATATTAAATCTGCTGCATTTAATTAACGCTCCAACATCACAGTAAAATTTTAAACTGAAAATAGGACACTAAATGATGACTCATAGCGTTAATTCTGTCTTAGATTATTAAGGATAAAATAATAAAAAATACTTTCCACTTTATTACAAAATAATGTTTCGTTTCTCAAATAGTAGAAATTTAATAAAGCTGGCAACATCAAAAAAGTGTCTACGATATTATTGTAAATGAAAACGAATAATAAGTGAACTAGTTTGTATTTATAATTATTCTACGATTTAATTGTGTATGTATTTTGATTTCAACTTTATTTTAATTAAAAAATGCGTTCCTGCACTGTTTTGCGGCAGACTTACCGCGCGAACACTGGCAGGCAGTCAAATCATAATAATGACACTGACGTTTTGCATGTCAAATAATGTCAATTCTTGTCTATCAATTGTCATTGTTAATTTGTTACTTGTACAGCTGTCGTGAATGAAATGTTGTTGAATCGAAACATTGAATGCTTTTCCCTAAATAAATATTTTAAGATTTAGATAGAATTTCCAACAGCAACAATGCTCAGTGTGGAACGGACTAACTATGCCAAAATAAATCTGGCTGATCCAGAATTGGAGTTCATAGACCCTACTCCCAATGTTCACAATATGTTCATTCAGTTCGATCAAATGTTTTTTTGGAGCAAATTAGCCAGTCGAGCCGTCGTGAGATGGAGTAAGAGGATGTATTCCAGCGCAGGAGTGTGTTCGTAAGTAAAACTAAACCCCTTTCTCGTAAACAACGCCAAAACTTAGCATATCTTTCACCTTAAGAAGTGTCCTCACTGAGAGAAGTCTTACTCGAGAATTTGCTTCGTAACGCTCGGCTCAACGTCCACACTATTCGAAGAGTAGATGCCGAATGCTCAGTACACGTGAATGCTCTCAAGGAGCACCCTTTACAGTTTTTCCATACAGTCTGTCATAGTCCGTAACCTATTAGAACGACATTTGGGTTTCGGGTACTATTCACATATCAAACCCAGAAGAGTGAGTGAGACAGCAAAAGTTCCTCTTGTGCTTTGTAACCACTTAACTCTCTCTACTTACATTACATCATACACAGCAAGTTGAAAGCATTTTTTCAAATGTTTCACAGATACGAAGGCAGAGGAGGGCTCTGTGACATAGCATTAAGTGAGCCCCTCCTCAAATTACGTCCACGGAAGGACCTAGTGGAAACGCTGCTCCATGAAATGATACACGCTTTCCTGTTTGTCGCATCCCGGGACCAAGACAGGGATGGGCACGGACCAAACTTCCAAGCACACATGCATCGCATCAACAATGCTGCCGGACTCAAAATCAGCATTTACCATAGTTTTCACGACGAGGTAAGTTATTAAAAATTAAACCATATCTCGAACTGGAGCAACTTCTCAGGTTTACCTATAGCTAGAAGCTTGGTATTCACTGTTATTTAGACTAAATGAATACTAAATTATTATGCTAATAGTTAGTTGCGCAGTAATTTTTTTGGCCTCCAAATTTGTTTGATTAAAATTTTGGAAAGAAGCTGATACCAGACTTACTAACGAAATCACAGTCTGAAAATGAAGTGCTAACTATACTTACCTAAATTTTGAACTTATATATATTGGATTAAATTTACTTAGACCTTTTCCAGCACCTAGCTTATTAATTATGAAAAGAATTCTAATCACTAGTCAATATCACATCTCTCTCAGCTATCCTGTAATGTGATAATGGTGATTGCTTCACTGTTCATACATACATACCGTCAAGCCTATTTTCCATAGGTAGGCAGAGACTACTTTGTTCCACTTGCTACTCCTCAATCACTTCATCAATCTCTTCATACATGCTCGTCGGTTTCAGGTATTCCTGACCCCGACCTTTTTTGAAAAACTCCCATTTGGTCTGTCTACCCCTTCAAACGTATCCATTCACCTGGTTCATTTGTTTTGTTAAAACTGTCATTTCATTACATTTACAGGTCAAACTGTACCAGACACATTGGTGGCGCTGCAACGGGCCCTGCCAACTACGCAAGCCCTACTTCGGAATAGTCCGCCGCACCTGCAACAGGGCTCCGGGAGAAAAAGACTTCTGGTGGTCAACGCATCAGAGAAGTTGTGGAGGTACATTCGTTAAGTTCAAGGAACCAGAAAAAACGGCCAAGAAGGTAGTTGCTAAACCTAAAGGCGATATCACTAAGTATGTTACGACAAATAATACAGCACCGAAAGGGAAACCAAACATACAAGCACCAGTTGTTAATTCTAAACCAGTATTTACTAAGTCAAATGGTGCCAGCACAGTTGTGGTTACTCAGAAAGGTATCAATACTATAACTGCGCCAGCAGTAAAGGCGACAGCTGTTTTCACAGGAAAAGCTAACACATTACAGGGTAACAGAGTTAGGTCGACCTCTGTTGATGTTGCAGAAGCAGTCAGAAATGTCTGGGCTAACAAACGTCTGCCTACCACTGTTAATAAACCATTAACGCCACCCGCATCTGCCGCGAAAGGCAAATTATCTAGTTCAACCAACAATGCTCCCAAGACAACTAATCGTAAACGTGTATCAATCGTAGAATTAGTGGATGAAATTGATAATAAGAGTAATGTCCAAAAGGCAGTTAAACACAAGGCTGAGTCGGTACATACTGATTCACCACCAGTAAAAGTGAAAAAAATTGATGATTACTTTAAAACCACTGCAAAATCCCTCCTTAAAGATATTTATGGCGAGAATATAGAAA
The DNA here is from genome assembly GCA_932294345.1 of Pandemis cinnamomeana. Taxonomy (NCBI): domain Eukaryota; kingdom Metazoa; phylum Arthropoda; class Insecta; order Lepidoptera; family Tortricidae; genus Pandemis; species Pandemis cinnamomeana. Next base: position 14,129,229 of record OW028710.1, on the reverse strand, counting down.
TAACAGAATCTAATGGTAACAGTAAGAAACTGATTGCTGTGACTAATTCAAACGCCAATCATTCAAAAGTGTCTGAAGTGGACTGCCCAATATGCAAATTAAAAGTAGACGAAAGTTGTATAAATAGCCACTTAGATGAATGTTTGAATAAAGACATCATTTCCGAAATATGTATTGGCGTGGAAGAACATAAGCAATTAAACTTTGTCTCTCCTTCTAATATTTCTTCTAGTCGAAATGCAAACCAACAAATGCCTAAAGATATTAAACCAGTTTTAAAAGAAATACATAAAAATTTAACTCCGATCCCACCATACAAAGGAAATAGAATAGGGCCAAAACCCTTAGTTGAAGAGACAAAACCAGTTGCAAAAGATATTTATAAAAATATACTCCCGATTCCACCTTACAAAGATAAAATTAAAGAAAATGACGGCAGTTTAAATTATTCTGCGATGAGAAACGACTTAGATAGATCATTAAATACAATAAGAGGCACATTCCGTAATCATACCAAACATGAAGTAGATATAGTAAAAGAGCCAAAGAATCTGGATGACAATATAAACTGGGAAGATGTTTTAAAACCAGTGGTTCCCAAAACTGAATTCAATCCCAACGACATGGAAAAAGTGAAGTCAGTAGTGAAAAAGGTTCAATTTGACAAGCATTTAAGAAAATCTGGTAACTTCATTACACCGAGCGAAGAGAAAGACCTAGAGAGTGGTTTCTTGCCTTCCTTTATTGGTGAGGATGCGAAAACTATTAAACTGCCACCGGTTAAACTGGAACCCGGGACAAGTGTTGTGTCCGCTTTAACTGAACCCAAATGTCCATGTTGTGGAAACAAGGTTACTACTACTATTGATGAACATTTGGAGGAATGCTTGGCTTTCTTTGGTAATAATAGCACAATGCCTGAAGAGAAGGCGTCTACTAGTTTTGCTAATCACACCATAGTGATAGATGATGATGATGATGATATATTCGATGAGACACAGCTGTTGAATGCCACTGGGACTAAGCTACCATGCCCCTGTTGCCTTGAAATGATTGAACATGATGATATGAACACGCATTTAGATAATTGTTTGAATTAGTTTTAATTATTAATTATTTTAATTTCAACTTTGATAATTTTAAATAATTTAACTATGTTGAAGTTATTTTTAATGAAAGACCACGTGCTGGTTACCATGTGATATTATAATAAACCATTGATTTAATGATGATTTCTGTCGCATTATTTTGACGATATGGCGAAGTCCAGCGGTTATATAATATTATAGAAGGGCCACTAACCTAACCCTAACGACCACAGTTCCTTAGGACAACACGTTTTCTGGCGGGAAAATGCTACATGCCTCGAAATTTTTTACACACAACACAGTGGAGTGTAATAAAATTGCTCTAGCCGACGCTACGACTTCAACGTTATCGTTTGCTGACGTATAAACTGTCTCTGGTCGCCGCAAAATCGGTTCCGATTCGGCATCAAATCTTTTATTTCCAAATGAATTCTAACCTAAATCAACCTAAAAAGCTCCACACTTACCGAAGTCAGGGGTTTGAAGAGAAGCCTCTCGTCAGCTGAGAGCGAGTCCAATATCTTATTGTACCCTTTGACAACGGCCAGCACGCTCTCGTACACGAATAACAAATTCTTGCTCTTCGAGTACACCTTTAAGAAATTGGTCAAAGTTTAATGTTAGAAGGCGTCGAGTACTTCCTACTTTCTAATACAAATCACGTCTTTATCCCTTACGGGGTAGACAGAGCCTAAGGTAACAGGTACCTACAGGCCACAATTAGCAAGATTTAGGGTGTATAGGTGGAAAATGGAATCAAATTAGTGATTGGTTGCTAGCCTCATCGTCTATAACATGATTCCTATAAGTTTCGCCAATTCCCTCGATGGTCTTTTACCATCTGCGCGGGTAGAAGCAACTGGTACATTCTATGTTTTTCCTTTGCTCCCAGACCAGCATGGAAGAAACGTCAAATTTTAATTTTAGCTATAAAAATTTCACAGTGGATCTAGTTCAAGATCAATTACTGTTAATTCACTTCTCTGAGAGAGGCATGTTTGTAGTCAACATTTTACAGTTACGAAATGCAAATGAATTTGGAATTAGGCTAGGTGTCGATATTGTCACTGATCTTACCTGATAAGCATGCAGCGGTATTTCTGAACCTAGATTTTCCCAATGCGACGCCTCTTTGCATAGCTCTAGGATATTTCTGAAATTGAATTCACGATATTAATCTAAATTTCTAAAGGCCAGTGAAAATTAGGACACAGAAAAATCCGAAAAGTAAAGCTAGGGCCGGTAATCGAACCCGGATCCTCGTCATTCCGTGACGCGTGCTATTCCCCTACACCACCCATAGCAGGTGGGTAGTCTACGAATTTTTCTACCTGTTACTAGCTGTCACGTGACCTTTGTTACTATGCGAATTTTTGTCGCTAAGCGTCATCAGTTTGATTGGTTTCCCTAACAACGTAACCGAATTGTCTACTTACACGTCCATATTACATTCCATCAAGCCAGGGTTTTCAGCGCTCTTTCGCATCAGTGTTCTATTAAGACCAGCCGAACATTTATCATCCAAGTTATGCTGTGAAGAACATCATCAATATACAAGATCTCTCAGTTTTTCGGAACATTGCAGGCAGGTGATTGGGCTAGTTCAACTGGATCCCTACAAAGTTTTTTGATTCCAAATTGAGTCCTTCATGCTGTTCACTGTGAACATCGATCAATCCATGGAAATATTTGTCAACTATGATTCAAAAATCCTGAAAATCATTTATAGGTCTTTTTGCCAAACTAACCCAACCACATGCTGACATATTAATATTGTGTCCTGTCAATCGTTCAGAGGCTAACTGGAAGAGATCCTTTTAGGGATAAGTTCGCCTTTGTGCATTTGTGTTGTCCTGTATTAATCTTTTTATTGTGTTTTATATACATACATACATACAATATTTATGGAATGCTTTTAAGACAACCGGTATACACGTAAAGCTATGTTCTACCCATGTTGTAACCTATAGTATATAGTTCCTTTATTAATAATAATTTATTTAAATAAACTACAAACGTGCAAATTCAAAATAATAAAGAAACATAAAAACTCGTATAAAAATCAAATACGTAATCAAATAAAATTCCAAAAAATACTTAATTTTAAAGATCCTAACTTTGAACTTTTAGCCCCAGACGCCTCAAAATTAACGCAAGGCCACGGCTAGACTAACGTTTTCTTTCGTAAATATCTTTTTGAACTAAGGATTTAAGGAAAACCCTACCGTCCAAGAGATCCAAAGCTCCCTGATGGCGACGTCAATGGCACCCGTCAGTCTGTTCACGTGCATGATCACGTCTTCGGAGTTGCTGCAGGGCATCATCCATGCCGCATCCGTCATCACCTGCATTGCGAACGTGGTGTTAATTTCGCGAGGAGTTTACATATCACCATTATCATTATCATCACAGATGGGAAAGTAAGTATGACTTGCATCAGCGAAGTTCCGTGAAAATTTCCGTAAGACAACCCGGAGCAAAAAAACACACAGAAGAGCAAAAAAGCGACAGAGAATTTTGGTTGAAAAACCCAGTGGGAATCGAACTGTCAAAACGACACACCACTGATTCCGACACTCTGTTTATTAAATAAACCCATGAGATATCAATATCCCTAAAACCTTATTTTTTTGGAAGATATCATTTGCTTCCATGCTGGTCTGTGAGCAAAGAAAAAACAGAATGTACCAGCTACTTCTCTTCCCGCGCAGATGGTCGCAGCCCATCGAAGGAATGGGCAAAAATCTCGGGAATCATGTTTATAGGCGATGGGGCTAGCTAGCCATCACTATTTTGTTTCTCCTTTTCCACTTCCACCTAGTTATGCGCCCACAATCATGCTAAGTGTGTGGCCTTCGGGTCTTGTTAGGCTCTGTCTACCCCGTAAGGGATAAAGACGTGATTTATGTATGTATGTATATCATTAAATAGTTTCCATTGATCAACAAAACTCAGTTCTTTTTAAAAATGTTGCTGTTATTCTGCTACAATCAATTTAGATGTAGATTGAGATTAGATTAGATTGTCACAACATACCTTCTTTAAATAGAGGAGCCGGTTCTTCCTCATTTTGAGCACAGTGGCGCGGCCGGCGAAAGATGGAAGATCTGCGGGATGCTGGCTGCGCGTCGCCACCATGTCCTTCTTAGCCTCTTGGACCTCGTCGCTGAACATAGCCCACACCTGGACCAAAGGGGGACTAAGAGAAGTGCCACTGCTCTTTTATTACTCTTAAGAAAAAGAGACACTTCGAAACGACAAATCCTCCTTCTGAATGTCAAGAATGGGACCTACAGGAAGCTAATTTAGGTAAGTTGGTGCACTTTAATTATGTAGATCTGGTTCATTGTCACCCAATGAAGCAACAAGAATCATCATAGCGCGTGCAATTAACTAAACCTTCCATCATTACCAGCAGTCTTAAGACTGCGCATCTATTAGAACTGCGCAAAGATGATAAAGGTCTTCGAGGTAGCGGTCTCAGAGGAGAAATACACCAATAGGAACCTTGTTCTAAAATTAAAGTAACATTTTTTACGCTGAAGGTAAGTAGGTGTGATCGTTAACCACCCCCCAGCACATAAAACGCCTACCAAGTGGGCGTCCAGACAGATGTTTTTTTTTTTTTTTATATGAATAGGAAGGCAAACGAGCAAGTGGGTCACCTGATGGTAAGTGATCACCACTGCCCATAGACACCCGCAACCCCGGAGGGATTGCAGATGCGTTGCCAACCTAGAGGACTAAGATGAAATGCCTCTTGTGCCCGTAATTTCCCCGGCTGTCTTACTCTCCACACCGGAACACAGCAGTGCAAGCACTGCTACTTAGCGGCAGGATTAGCGAGTAAGGTGGTGGTAGCGATCCGGACGGACCTTGCACAAGGCCCTACCACCCGCAACACACCACACACATTATTTGTTTATTGCGTTGCATCGCGTCCCTGTAATGAATCCACATATTATGTGAATCTTCAGATCATCTTCTACGAAATACGTCTTTAATGATCTGAAGATACGTAGCATGCGTTGATCTGGTGCGACACTCGACGCATCGCAACACACTAGTTGAGTATACTCTTGATGGTATTTTTCCTCGCCCACCACTCTACATACCACACAGCCACAGTCTAGGCAGATTCACAGCTTTAAGTTTCCCAAATCAACTCTTCGTCTTCCACTTGTCCTTCAAGACCAGGTAGGAAATCTTTACAGCAACTAAGTCCCACTTTACCTCAGCCGTCTTCCTCTTGAAGATCCGTTTTAGGTTCTTCCTCCGAGAGTAGTTGTTGAGCGAGAACAACGCGACCACGGCCTCTTCCACGTGATTCACTCCTTCGAACACGGTTTCTACCAAATTCTCTATTATTATCTATAACAAGTAAAGAAGATTAAGTCTATAAAATTTCAGCAAAATAAACTGATCTAACTACAGCCTAAAGATCTGCTGAAGGCTCAGAGAAATTAAACGGTAAGGACGCACGAAGCAGGGTTACAGCATGTGCCTTGTTTTCTCGCTTATTATATATTAGAACTTATCTAAAAAAAGGCTCAGAGTGAGGGGGGGGGGGGGGTCTGCGTCCTTTAGAGGCCCACGATAGCTCTTTATTCAGCAGACACATACCTCGATATCCTTGACCACGGTACGGAACTGCAGGATGTCATCGTACCAAGAGGGTGCTTGCACGTCCAGGATACTTGGGGCTACGTGTCGCACGTGACGTAGCGCATCTTGAAACATCTTTATGACAGACAAAGCTGCGGTTAGACATACATTTTAAAGAAACCTAGCCCAGGTGTTTCAGATCGTACAGCTAAACTGAAAAAATACGTAAGATAGGTATGGCTAATCTGTTTGACCTTTAGGAAACCCTTCATTTTCATAGGTAGCGACTTTAAGTTTGCTCGCGTAAGGTCCGTCCGGATCGCTACCACCGTCTTACTCGCTAATCCTGCCGCCAAGCAGCAGTGCTTGCACTGCTGTGTTCCGGCGTGGAGAGTAAAATTACTGGCATCAGAGATATTCTATACTAGTCCTCTAGGCTGGCAACGCATCTGAAATCTTCTACTTTGCGGGTGTCCATGGGTGGTGGTGCTCGCTTACCATCAGGCGAAACACTTGTTTGCCGTTCTTGACGTATAAAAAAAATGGGGCGTTACAACAACTCTTCGTCTTTAGAAGTCAAGCACTGTACCTGTTCAATTTGGCTGCATTTTTCTTCAAACTGCTCTCCTCTCGCACCACCGAACATTGGCTTCGGTATCGGGTCCATCTCATCAATTCTAGAGATACAAAGCAATTACTTAAAATATGATTTAAACTGTAGGAAATTACGAGTATAAACAGCCAAATTTACTAAGCCAAAACTCGCCTTCCAAAAATAATCATACAGTTGCACACATCTATCATGTCAAAGCATCTCTGGACGAACGAGTCAATATAATTGAAGATGGAGCCGGTATCCAAGTCCCAGCTATTCGGCTTAACGTCAGTATGCGCTTCTGCCATAACATCATAAATCTCTTTGTACTTCTTGCAACACTCTATACATTTGCTGAACTCCCCTAAGGCCTTCTTCGTTTCTCCTTCAAAAAGTGCCTCTAGTTTAATGTAGTTCCTGCACAGTATTATTATCTGATTGCTCAAGGCTTTGAACAAATTAGTGATTCTCGTTTCCGAATTGTAGTACGGGGACTCCATCCAAATGAATCTAAACAAATTGACGATTTGAGGAACATGGGTGGCTATCTCATCGGGGTCAGTGACGCACTCGAGAACAGCGCATGGGTGTTTGATGACCTGCAGAAACTCTATGTTCGATTTAGCTTCCTCTATCTTTTGTATTATGTCTTCGCACAGAGTTTGGAACTGGTGGATGAAGGTAGAATGCGTTGTGACCAGGATCTTCGTGATGTGGTGGACCGCTGGATTTTTTATTTGATGCAGTAAAGCGTTGAGGTTCTCATCTAAAAACAGAAGAGACTTTCAAAATGTTCTTCAACAGTTTACTGTTTAGCTCACTATCAACAAAGCCCGTACGTACTTAAATTAAATCAAGAGCTGTGAAAAACGTTGTATTCCAGATGTAGACGATGTCAGTTGACATTGCCATTGGAATAGAACTAAATAAACTCTATAAAGTTCCTACGTCTACTTACGCCTATAAATCCAAAAGTCATATTCATCGCTCGGACAAAGCAGCTCCTGCTGCGACGCGACAGACGCTGTATCTTCCAAGCAGGACTTGATTTGGTGCGTCCAGTACACCACGACTCCTTCCAGCCTCTTCACCAGCTCGCGATCGGCGCTGGCTTTCTCAAATGTGAGCTGCTGGCCCTCCCGAGGGATGTAGAGGACGGTCAGACCGAGCATCTTGTAGTACATGTCCGTGAGCTTGGCTAAGAATGTGTGGAGTTGGGAGCAGAATTCGCTTTTAACACCTGGAAGAAGATTTTTTGCGTTAACTTATAGTCGGGACGTTAACCGTTTGGGAAAAACGATTGTTCATTTAAATTAGAAACGCGTCACTTTTAATGGCTCCACTATAATGTTTGCACCTGGGGGGTCCAAACCACCAAGGATACCACCACATAAGCCGCACGTCTGTATAGTACCGTCTTGCGAGAATATAGCTGATGGAGTACCTGTATAATTGGTTATACTTACTCTCAGGCCAAGCAGTTATTGCAAAGAAGTACGGTGCATACACCAACTCCAACATCTGTATCAAATTCGATTCGACGGAATCCACAAACGTTCCGAAAATAATATCATCATGAAACGTGTCTGCTTTGAAGATAAAGTCAGGCTGCCTCAGAAAGTACATCAAATCATATACTGGTACTAGTGGTATATCGCTTGTAGCTTTAAGTCTGTCCCCTTTGAAATAAATACTAAGGATCAACGCTTTAGGCTCCAATATCCAATCTTCTATGCCCTTCTTTGTGTCTTCAGTCCAGTCTGTATCCCTGAGGTCGTATAAGGTGGTCATCCTCATGATAAAACCTATAAGTTTTTCTATCTCTTCAGGTTCATACTTTGGTTTTTCTAGAAGCTTCGCCGCTAGCTCCTTTTCCAGTTGTATTTGGCGTTCACGCTCTAAAAGAAATAAAGGTTTTAAAACTGCCCTGGCTTTGTATATTAATATAATACTTAGTATTTAATATCATGAATTTGATAATTAAATATTGTCCTATCAAAACCAGTTACCTCTTTCTTCTTCAGAGTCATGGCTCATGTCATCGCTCCAAGCGACTTTCGGCTTTTTCCGCTTCAACTGTAGTACGTCGCCGAGATCCATATTGGCCTATTAATTAATCACTATTTAACTAAATGTCACTTAAATTAACTCAAGTCAATTGAATTAATTAATGAATTAAATTCAATAATTATTTGACAGATCCATGTTTTCCGTCGAGCGGAAAACAATTGACAGTCGCTGTTTTTTCTTTTTTAAATGTTTCTTTTTTATTGTTGTGGCCTGTAGTAATTAGAGACCTCTTTGTAAGTAGATTTGAAAAGGTTACGATTAAGAGTGTATCTAACTCCATTTCAATTTATTGATTCAACTGTTTGGTTGCCACGATCAACAGTTGTGATTTAAATACAAAATATAGAGGGGAGAAAACTCACTTTGTTACGCATTGTTTGAAAATAGGTACAAAGAAAAACTTACCAAACAAAGGCTGTAAGTTACTACTGTATTTTGTTTAGTTTAGAAAGACAATCGTATTTCGGTTTTAAGGAAGAAATAAAGCCTACAACTTCGGCTAGTTATGACTTATGACTAAAAAGGTTGCCATTGTAACTTCACGTTCATGCATACATACGACTTTCGAGGTTTTGCTCTAAAATGCTATCTATTGAAAAAATACTCCTGTCAATTCTGATGTCCCACATCATTGTCAACCGATTTTGATTGAATGCTCATGTTATTTGTTATTTTATACATAAATAACTCTGAGATCAATGTAAAAGGTACGATCTTTTGTAATACATCTTGACCGCTGTTTCTTGTCAAGGCTTTGAGGAAATAAACCCTTTCAGTAAGTGTTATGTTTAGCGTTTGATGCTCAACACTTGTTATAAACGTTATCGTACTGAAGATTTGTGACAGTGTCCAGTTCCACAAGGCTGTTGAACCGTTTTAGTACGCTGAGTTGAGTTCGCCGCGAGTGTGTAACACTGTATAATTAAGTGTGTGTGAATTTGCGAGCTCGTATTTATACCAAGTACCTACCTGCCAACATGGCGTCCGCGCTTCATGGCTCTAGGATACGCACACGGGTTTAGCAGGTTGTAATTTTTTTTTATAAAACAGGGTGGCTTCTTCATCCATTGCACCCGCAACGGACACACCATGGTCGATCGTGTGGGGAATAGAACAGTGTAGGGCACACCAGTAACCTTGTCGCCGAAAGTACGGGGTAGTTTTCGTCGAATCAACTTCTGGTTTTATGATAACTTATGATGTTGGCCGAATGGATAATCCAAGTTTGTGACCGAGCGCTGAACGCAACTTTGTCAAAAAATCGGGTCAGGTACAAATGAAATAAAGGGAACAATCACGTGTCACAGTCGAGTCGGTTCGACATGTTTTGGTTTAATCAGTGGTTCTTCTCGGAGGGTTTGCGTCGTTGACAGTACTTGGCACAGTTGACGGCGGCTCACAACCATTCATTTTCATTAATCATTAATTGTTTCATCGTTATCCTAATTTGGAACATAGATAGATTATAGTCTGGAATAACACATAGGTAGGCTACTTTTTATCTCGGAAAATTGCGTAATTCCTGCGGGATTGTAAACGAATTCTATGCAGACGAAGTTGCGGGCAACAGCTAGTCTTACATGTGTTTGGGTCAAACCTAGACTAGCGCAAGGTGGTATGCTACGTATTTATCAATTTTCCTTTAGACGTTTGGACGGTGCACCGTTTGGCAGTGTCATAGCTGTATCTTGTAATCAGAAATATCTGATAATAGGTACCTGTAACAATCTTCTATCCTTAGAAACATCTCCCATCCTTGTCTACCCTACATCAACTTGCAGAGGCAGCATGCGCCGCCATGCATGGCTCGCGGCGTCTTCGCGTTTAGCAAAGATGGCCGACACCGTCTGGCGGGGGTGCTGCGCGCTCTGCTGATCGCTCAGCTCGTCGTGTCGCTGTTTCTACTCATATTCTGCTACAACGCCTCGCATAAAGTCATGATGCTGCTTACGGATATACATAAGGTAAACCTTTTTAAAGAGAAACTTTTTCTGTCGCCTTTATTTTTTCGGCTATCTATCGTATGTCGCATTACAGACGGCCTCGGAGCGGGGATAAAGTGACAGGCGCTCGGCAGAGCTGCCAAAGCCGCGTCCATAGCTCGTATCAGCTAACCGTGAAGCGACTGTATTTTCCTGTTTAAATGATGTGTCTTTACGACATTACAAACTTTCACTGGAGTTCGGGAATTCGGTCAGCAAATGACATGACAGCTGGTACAGATGAAAAAAAAATACGAAGACTTACCCACCTCTCATGGGAAAAAGGACGCATCATGGATTGATGAGGATCCGGGTTCGATTAGCACTTTCCGACTTTTTCCACGTGTTCTAGTTTTCATTGTTTAGAAATATAATTTCTAACGGATAAACCGTAAAAATACTTTAGGTACGTAGTGATATCTTCTTACGCTTGGTTGGTTGACTCATACCAGTGGACGTCTAATATATATATTTGTTTCCGCCACCTACTTAAACTGTCTCCAACTTATTTCTAGTAGTGGTTGTCTGGAAGAGATCGCTATTAAGCGATAAGACCGCCTATTGTCTACTTTGTTCTTTGTTTCTGTATTGTTTTGAGTACAAAACAATACAGAAACAAAGAATAGTAGATTGGTGGTGTTCAATAAAGAGTATTTGTATTGTATTGTTTAAAGACCTCACCCCCCACCAGGTAACAGTGATCCTCCTCCACGGGCTGGTGATTCTGCAGGTGTATGCGATGAAGCTCCACTACACGGGCGGTCTGAGGCTGGTCACGTGGTTCCTCAAGTGCCCGCACTGGGCCCGCGCGGCCTGGATCTGCCGCGTGTGGATGATCAGCGGCTCCCTGATAGCGCTGAACGGGTTGGTGGTTTACAGCGCTTGCAATGGCACGCTGAAGGTAAGTAATCCCCCCCCCAGCCCCCCCCCCCCCCCCCCAGCACATAAAACGCCTACCAAGTGGGCGTCCAGACGCGCGCACCCCTGATTTTTTTTATTTTTTTTATATTAATAGGAAGGCAAACGAGCAAGTGGGTCACCTGATGGTAACTGATCACCACTGCCCATAAACACCCGCAACCCCCGGAGGGATTGCAGATGCGTTGCCAACCTAGAGGATTAAGATGAAATGCCTCTTGTGCCCGTAATTTCCCCGGCTGTCTTACTCTCCACACCGGAACACAGCAGTGCAAGCACTTAGCGGCAGGATTAGCATTTCCATAAAATAAAGAAAATTCATGATTTTTTTTATACACACACACACACACACACACACACACACAAATCACGTCCCTATCCCTTACGGGGTAGACAGAGCCTAAGGCAACAATACCTACATGCCACGTTTAGCAAGATCGTGGGCGTATAGGTGGAAAAAGGAATCAAAATAGTGATGGGTTGCTAGCCGCATCGCCTATAACATAATTCCTAAGAATTACGCCCATTCCCTCGATGGGCTTTAACCATCTGCGCGGGACGAGAAGCAACTGGTACATTCTATGTTTTTCCTTTGCTCCCAGACCAGCATGGTCTATTGCTTTCACAAAAGTTCATTTATGTAACAAACTATACAAAAATATATTCAAATAACTATAAAAATAACCGAGATTATTAAGCCGTTAAAGATTTGGTTCTGCTTGGTGTAGCTGTAGTGTTTTTTGACGTCACATGACATGTCGGATCTATCTCTCTAAACACTGTCTAATTAGTAGTTTAATAAGTTTCATCATGTTCACAGGCTTTGAATAAAGAATTGTCCAGTTCACTGCGCGTGGGCATATCGCAGTATCTCATTGAGCCGACCTGGAAACGCCTGCTTGATACAATGCAGGTAAAATAAAAAAAAAATGCACTTAGAGCTGTGCCTCACTGGGACTTCATGGCGACGTCGCCAGTTACGTATCCTATACAAATCAGACGTCGCTAAAGCGTCGCCAAGTGAGTGACAATACATTTCTGTATGAATTATTTGGCTACGGTAGCTGTAAATGTCGCCATCTCTGTATTCTATACAAATTAGACCGAGACGCTATGTCGCCAGAGCGTCTCGATGAGGCAGGGCTCTTAACGGTATGAATTAATTTTGAATTCAATGTGTTTTTAATATATACGATGATTCCTTCAACCTCAGGTAGACTTGGGCTGCTGCGGTGCAGAGGCACCAAACGACTGGCACCAGATACCCTGGATCAACATGGACTTCCTCAACGAAAACTCCACCCTTGTCATGACGTAAGATTTAAATATCATTATTAGTATTATTACACAGTCAAAACATTACCATGATACATACACATACCTACAGCTACCTAGCCCGTGACATCTTAAATAATGAGCCAGTTTCGGTACGTTAGAATAAAAGTTACATTTTCGAAAACATGACTGAAAATATCGTTCAAAAATGATAAAATGAGCTGGCGGCGTCGCCAGCTACGTATCCTATACAAATATGACGTCGCCAAACCGTCGCCAAGTGCGCGAGCTACCGTATCTAGATGTCAATGTGGTTGGTTGGTTGGATACGGTAGCTAGCGACGTCGCCATGGAGTCCCAGTGGGTTAGGTCCTTGATTAGAAAATGAATTAGAGTAAAACAAGATTTATTTATCTGCTTGAATTCATAAATTTCCATCCAGAATTGCTTTAAATGACAGTAGAGTCCACATAATACCCGCGAAAGCGTCAAAATTTATGAAAGCAAGGATTTATGTTTAGACTGTGGTTTTAAGTTTGTTGGGAGCTGATAGGTTGTAATAGCGAGTTCTGATTTGGCCTTTTAGGCTGGTAAAGTTATCTTTATCGTCTGTACAGTCAGCGTCATATAGTACAGTTGAAACACTCAAGGTGACCATAAAATTCGACACACCATACTATTTCTATGGTGTACTGAACTATTTGGCCGACTTGGATGCTTCAAACTATATGACGCTGACTGTACGGTGACGCCACCAGTAATAGACAAGGACCGAATAATTTACAATAACTCTTTCTTTAAAAGCAACGAAGGAAAAGTAATTTACTTTACAACAGTCTATTTGTAACCACATTAATATTATCCTTAAATTAAGAATGAAGTTTCTGTTACTAGTGCTTGTCAGCTTAAAGTGTCGAACACTGGTGCCATTACCCCTACGATGGTTTTGCAGGCTCGCTGGAGCCGACGGGAAAGTTCTACCTCCAGTCTGCCCCTACTCTTGCTGTACGCCACGAGTCCTGGCAGCCTGCTATCACGATCCCTTACAGCAGGTACGGTGTTTTAGGCCATATATGAGGTGTCATCAATTTTTGACTAGAGACGGTCATAGTAGCTGGATTTGGCTTGTGAAGTTACTTTTTTAGGGGGTCCATCAATCCTGTGATGTTCGAAAAAAGGGGGTGGGGTGAGGTCTCGAAAACAAAACTCGAAACATCAGTAATAGTGATTTGATCACGTATATTAATTGTCTAGTTTTGCTTTTTTAATTATTTTGTACTTTTTTCAATAATTATTAGAAATTAAAGTCGCATATTTCAGGAATCAAGGCTTCCCAATAAGCGCGCGTTTGCGTGTGTTCTTCGATATACCTGCTTGTTCTTAAAACTTGCGTTAGCAAAGCGTGCGCTTTCAGCCCATATATTAGTCCACTGCTGGACATAGGCCTGTCCAACTACACGCCATTGTGCACGATCCTTGGCTACTCTCATCCAGTTACCTTGCGAAGATCATCGCTCCACCTAGTCTGAGGGCGTTCTACACTACACCTAATGGTGTGGTCGCTCTTAACCTGGCTCGCTATGTAGTCGGAGTGGCGCGAGGTGTGGTCGGAGGGCTCGCCGCTGCTGTCGGCGTCGCTGCACACGCTGGGCTGCGTGGAGGCGGTGCGGGCGCCGCTCACGCGCGCGCTACTCGCTCTGCAGCTGCTCAACGTGCTCATTGTGCTCTTCCAAGTCAGTACTAACCGTCCAATCGCACTAAGGGCCTGGGGATCTCACTCCAGGTTCCAATATTAAAAATGCGAAAGTAACTGTCTGTCTGTTACGCTTCCATACCTAAAATATTGAATCGATTTCAATGAAATTTGGTACAGAGGTAGTTTCAGTCTCGGAAAAGATCGTAGGGTAGTTTAAATTTGGAGTTCTACGGAATGGCCGTTTCAAAGCTCTGGAAATAAAAGAGTCATGGCAAGTTATTATTATGGCATACTTACATACATAATGGCATATGAAGTTCGGGCAGGATAGGATTTGCTCTGTGCTTTGTTATGTTTGTCTGCCAAGCGCAAGCGATTACTTAACGCAAATAGGCTTCCAAGGGCTCCTTTCTAACTACCAGCGCTTTCGAATACACCATTATTGCCAAGAAGAAGCGCCGGAAGAAACTTGGCAGACAGTTATTTATTCCTAGCTGTCTTCAAACTTTGGGCTAACGAGTTAACTAGGCCAGCGTGCTCCATTTTAGGTCGCATCTTCACTTGTCTATTTTTTGCATTAGTACGCATACGGTAAAATATTATTATTTTATTATTTGCAGATTCTTATAGTGGTACTTACCAAGCTACTGCAGTCGAGCTCTCAGGATGCCGTGCTGAACGGCGACTACGAGGGGATGGGGCAAGGCTACATCTTCAGGAAAGGACCTCCTTTGACCATTCCAAGGGTAAGCTTGAGCATTGACGCCACTCAAATAACTGCTATTGAGTATAAACTAACCGATGTAGTTGATATTATAGTTTGCAGACGATCTGCGGTGCGAAATCACCAGTCCTTATACTCCGAAGTTACTGATTCGGAATTCGAATCGTGCAATCTCGCTCACAATAATAGCTACCTTAAAATTAGGGGCTGAGGGACGAATTTCGCATTTCTAATTTAGGAGTAGACTCCGAATATTTGGTGTTAGTTGGCTGTGATAACTCGATTGCCGTGACTTGAACATCCGCCCATGCTCTGGCAGACGTCGGTAAAACACACGCCAACGCGACCATAATCGGGTCACTTGCCAAGGGCTTTGAATTTTTATTGACCACCTCAATGTTAACCGTCACAGGAAGAGATACAACTTGACAGAGTCCCACTGCATAATTGATTTATTTGTGCAAAGTCATACGCATAAAATCAAATGAATTCTTTGTACAGCTGTTTTGTTGAACTGAATAACGTATGATTGACTTCTATTTGATCAGTTGTCGGGTATTTACGATTTCTACAAACTTTCCCGTGCTTTCAGAGGCGGCGCCACTATTAAACAGTTATATAATGATGTTGTACGTTATATTAATAGTTCGAGATTTCACCACTGGCATAGTTAAGTTTGTCAGGTGGAATACATCTTAGTTCTATAACGTACTAAGTCGCCTTCGCAAAATTGCATTGTCGACTTTCAACCACACGAAATAAGGTTCGTCTTTGCACAGGTGTGATGTATTATCTTATTCTATAAATTTAATTATCTTTAACGTCATTGTCTGTAATTCTTGATGCATTTGGAGTGAATGGATTATAATTTGTTGTTGTAACTTTTGTCCTTGGTACAGTGACCTAGTTGTTTGATGGTTTCTAACAAAAATGATGGTTTGATATTAATATTGAAGTTAAAATGATTACGTGTACACTCTGCTATTTCCACGTTTCGTTTTACGCTTTCCTAACACATTTTCTTCATCCACTGCATAATACTTATTACACTCAAATAAAGTCTCCGGCAATAATGACGGAGCCAACAAACATATCAATAAAACCACTAGGACGTCATGACGACGTTGCTAGCTACCGTATCCAAACGTTTATACTGACGTCTACGACAGCTAACATGCTTCGCGACGGCTTGGCAACGTCTGATTTGTACAGGATACGGAAGCTGGCGCCGTAACAATCGGGTTTCTCCGACCGTAAAATAGTGGTTTAAAATAGTAACATTGGCAGATAGAGAGATGCCCTGCCATCCTATAGGCTACTAGTGGAAGGTTTAGCGAGTAAGGTTTTTAAAGTAAGATTTTTATTTTTGTCTCCAGCGCGCCAGCTCCGAGATATCAATAATGGACGGAAGCAGCACGTGCGCGCTGTATCTGGAGCGGCGTCGGCGCAGGAGGCGACGAGTTCGCGACAAAGCCTACTGGTCTTAACGCTGGCTCCATTTATTGCTCAGAGACGTCAATTAAGGCCCTAACTCACTGGGAATAACGACTTCACCAGCTACCGTATCCAAAACTGTATGATAGCTACAGCTAATACATTCCAGTGGGTTAGGGCCTTTATAGTTAGTGAGACGTGACAGGGAGTGCTTAAATTGAAAATCAAAGATTATTGACGTCGCTAGATTTTATCTATGGTTGTCTGAAGAATTAGTAGTTTTCGCTAATCTAAGTAATGTAATAAAATTTATGTAAATTCCATTTAATAGTCCTCTGTAAATACGTGTAAGCAAATACTAGGTGGTGTAAAATAAAAACGTTGTTCATAATCAATGCAAAGGCTTTATTTGACTTTATTGTACACAGTCCTTACAAACTAAAGTAATTAAGTAACAATGCGATGAAGCAGTTCCGTTGCGTATTTGATACAATACAAATTCGTATAATTAACGAGGACGCTTGCCCGCCGATGTCTTTTCGTTTAAATAACAAATATACAAAAGGGGGGGTATTTACAAGCGGCGAGCGTAGCACCGATTGGAATGTATTGCGCTCGAACGCCGCGTTTCGAATGAAACCGGCTGAGCGCGCGGCCATTGCTGCCAACCTACAAAAACCGCCATTTTTGTGTGTTGCCAGCAACATCGGTCGGAAAGCGAATGGCCGCTAGCTCATCTATGCCGGCGAAACGGACGCAACATACACATTCACACAAACGTACAAAACAATCAGTGAACCAATCGATTTAAGAATTATATCGCGTTTTAAACAATTTAATTCCTTTCGCGATTTTTCACTAAATGTAAACCAATCACGAGCGTTCCATCGGCATATAGAAGTTAGCGTTTTATTGATTCGTTCACGGTCGTTTTCGTAGTTAATCAGAGCGGCGGCGGTCCGTCGGGGTACCGCAGCACGGGCTCCATGGCGAAGCCGGGCGCGCGGCAGTCCGCGTGCGAGTGCGGGGCCAGCGCCGCGGCGCCTAGCAGCAGCAGCAGCAGCGCCTGGAACGGGATGGAGGCGCGCGCCACGCGGCACACGAAGCGCAGGCCGCGCTGCAGCCGGCTCAGCTCTTCATCGTCAGTTACGACCACACTGTGGAAGATTGCGCCGGTAAGTTCGTTTTTTTTTGGTAAAGGGAATTTGTCCATGCAGATGAGATATTTTTTTTAATCAAATATTTCAAATTGATTAAAGACTAACATGGTTATTTAACATGCGAGTTCTGACAAGAATTTTAGAGCGACCGCTTAAATGAGTCCTCCGCACAGGGGTGCGCGCTAGGCGATAAACGGGGACGATTTAAGCGGACGGTCTATATAATAATTAAACACACATTCCCAAGTAAATTTAGTTAAATGATCTCCAATCTTAATAACAGCTTTAGAAGAGTTTTTAATGGTGAAAGTTTTGAAAGTTATCCGATGAGTAGAACGTATAAGGAACATGCATTAAAAATATAGAACATAGCGAACATAGATAAAAATTGTGTGAGTGATCGACAGATACTGAAACAAAGAGAGTGATAGCGACAAACAGTGAACAATGTGATACGAAGGGGACAACATCGACCGTTTAAGGTTGGGTGTATGAAAGCCAGAATTTGTAACTTGTTGAATATTAAGTAAGTACAGACGAGAGCATAAATATCGATACAATCGTCATGTTAAATATGTATCATCGTCGTTTGTGGCGTAAAGGTGTATTGTTCTTAACGTCTTAGTAAAGTTCTATTTATGCCCTTGATTGTGCCTAAATGTTTTACTGTACAAAAATAGAACAACAAACTCAATTGAGAAAAAAGATTAAGTCTCAATGTATTCATGGGACGAAATAAGACAAAATTTATTTGACGGTGGAGGCGTTTTACAGCTCCACTGAACTTGCATTATTTTTATTGTTATTTTTTCATCTTGTTTTCCATATCTACTTTGTTTTACTTTGACTAGTAGAGACTGTATACATGTCTACTATAGATTAATATAATTTAAGGCTCGGGGACCTTACACATCCCTTTTATAAGTGTATTTAATTTAAGTATTCTTACGGTATTTTATTTTGAAAAAAAATGAATTTCTGCCAAGATAGTCTTTCCGAATGCGCTGCTAATTTCAAAAAGACATGTAAAAGAGCCCTTGGCAGCTAATTTACAAAACTAAAATTTTGATTTTTTATGCCTTAAGAATCAATCAACTTACGAAGCGATAGTTTACTTTTCAAGTACCTAGCTATCGAAATGACGTCTCCTATCAAGAACGTAGTACAATCGTAGACTTATAGCTTCGCTTTTAACAACTCTTGGGTCGCGCTTTTTTATAGCCGTTGAATCTTGTCTTATCTTCGTCCTTTACAGAGTATAGATTAGCATCAAAGAGACAATCAAGCAAAAACAAGCTGGTTTTAAACACATTTACAACGGTCGATGCTGTTCGTTGACCTTAGAACCGAACCATCCATGCAGAGCGAAGACTGTTACTCACTCATTCTCGTCCAGAGGAGGCAGGTCTGAGGATCCGAGGGAGATCTGTTCCTCTTCTTCCTCCATCAGCTACGGGAAAGAACACGTCAAAATACTGTGCGAAGCGGCTAAATACGTGGTGTTATGGGGGTACAGCAAACGTTATATTCTTCATACAGTGAGTTCAAAATACAAATTCAACTATGTATGTTAAAGTTATACATTTTGTGACACTTTACACTTTACAAAGCTTTATAAGTTCACAACTGCAAGCCTTTAGCCTCGTCAATGGGAATTTATTTGAACTTTCTGTATCAACAAAGTTAAGGTACGGCCACACCAGTGCGTAAAAGACGTCGACGGTGCGTTTCGCAACAAAATGTATGAAGACACGGTGAGAGAACGTGACGCATGCGACACGTCTCTGCGTATACGCAGCGGTGTGGTTGCCCCTTTACTGTGTACTCCTGTATGAAGATATATAATGTTCGCATTCGTTTCTCGATTACGTAACTAACAATTTTGACCCTTATCAAATATCGAATTGTATACTAAAATAGAGCATCTGTACTTTTGTCTATGACAAATACATGAAGCATTTCTGTGCTTTTACTTTCTTTGTGCATGTGAGAAGCGGTGAGGGCAACTCAGGGTAACAAACTAACTAGTGATCTTAAATATGAACATCCCGATTTTGATGAATTCATCTTTTTTATTAGGTATATGTAGGTATTTTCAACTCATTAACTATGGGACTAGGATGTTACATGTTAGAGTACATTTTGAGTATTATTAAAGCAATAGTAGAGTTGAGTTTCCACTGATTAAATGAGAACTCAGGATCGTATCTCAATATTAATGAGTTAATTGTTCAAAATTGGAAATAGATTCCAAGTTTAAATTTATAGTCTAAATTTATAGTATAGTCGAAATTACGCGTAACAAAAGTTTTAGATGGAAACGCACCTCGTATCTATTGTAATAATTTATCGAATTCAGGATCTGTGGAAGGACACAGAGCGAGTGGATCGGGTTGTATTAACACACTCAGTACAATATACCAGCTCAAATTGTTCCGCGGAGTCTCAACGCGTCTGTTAAGACCAAGCGATCTAGTAGTTTCTTAGTGACCCACATGTGGGGCACAGAGCCGCGAAGCTAGCTCGGCGTGACCCACATACGGGTCACGGAATAGTGTAGTTTGTTCGTCGTGCCCCGGCAGTGGGGCCCGGCAGCGCGCTCACCATGGGGGCGGCGGCGGCGGCGGCGGCGGCGAGCGCGGGCGTGGCGCGCGGCCGCCGGGCCAGCGCCGCGCCCAGCTTCAGCGCGTACACGCCCGACAGCTTGCGCAGCGACTGCAGGCGCAGGCGCAGCTCGCCCAGCCTGGGGGGGAGGCACTTGCTGTAGCTGACACGACTTTTTGCGTATTTTTAAAATCCACAATACTAATATTGATATATCTACCAAACCACCGTCACCATCATTGACCGTCTGATCAAATCCATACCGATCATGCCAATAAGTCTGGCACCTATTTCGACAATTGTCGATTGACAATTCGAAACGCAATACATATTGAATACGAAGACGACCGACGTAAATTCTCGTCGAGCAAACAGAATTGTCACACATGTCACGGACAATCGTCACGTTGGTGAAAAAGGAACCTGGTGTCGAAGACCAAGATCCTATTAAGAACCTTTCGGGGGGCAATGACTCGAACCATCTCCAGAGTCTGGCAGACGTCGGCAGAACATACGCCAACGTGACTACTATCAAGTCGCTTGCCAAGGACTTTGAATTCTAACGTTAACCAACTTAAAGTTATGGGGTAGTACCTCCTGCAGATGTCTCCAGCGTTGGGCGGCGCGTCACCGCTAGTCAGCAGCTGCGCGGCGTCGTGCAGCGCGTGCACGCGCGGCTCGGCGCGGCTCAGCTCGTCCCGCAGCTCGCTGAAGCGGCGGAAGTCGCGCTGCAGCTCGTCGGCAGGCCGAGTGAGGCGGAGAGGTTCCCGCGCGCGCACGCCGCGCTCCGCTGCTGCTAGGCGACCCACCAACTCCACCACTGTAAGACACGTACATTCAATTGAAAAAGAGTATAACCATAAGGAATCGCGTCAGCCAAGTAACCCACGTGCGCCGCCAGTGGTGGCACCCCGTGCTAAGGTTAAAATGAGGGTCCAGAGATGGTTGCAACATCTCCAATATAGTGACACAGAAAGTCTACTATAACTATAATTTAGAATTATAAGGTGTATTCGATCACATATTACGATGTATATTATGCTGGTGTTTCTGTTTCTTTTTCTTTTTTCTTTATTTTAATACTATTTTTTTTTGTTTTTTTATTCTCTCTTTTTCTCTAGATTAAAATTCACATTTGTTTGTACCGCTGTTACATAGGAACTCCGTCCTTACCTCTTGATATATGTCTAGTCTCTAAATGTTGGAGTAACTCTCTACCTAGTCCCTAAGATACAGGTATTTTTTTTTTACCTAGTTTAGGGGTCAGAATCTTGGCTATCACCCATGACTCAGTTGTACCAAACCTAGATATATGTTTATGTATAAGTACCTCTGTAACCTTGTACAATAAATCATTATTATTATTATTATTATTACCTATGTCGTGGAACTGCTGGTTGTGCACCAGCGCGCGCTGCAGCTTGCCCTGCCAGCGCGCGGCGGCGGCGCAGGCGGCGTCCCAGCGGCGGTTGGCGGCGGCGAGGCGCGCGCGCACCGCGGCCGCCGCAGCGGGCTGGCTCGCGTGCGCCGCCACGTGCGCTCCCACCACGTTCAGGGACACCACTATGCACTTGTGCGAGTCCAAGTCCAACAGGAACTCGCGGTGATCCTGAATGACGAGGAGTTCGATCAATTTCATTGTATGTTTGAAAAAAGCGTCGGCGGGAAAAGGAGTTGCCAGTCTCAAATCACAGATTACATTGTTACGGCATTTTTCTAGATCTTTCAAAAGCCTTTGACACTGTCTCTATCCCTATATTGATATCTAAATTGGAAAGGATTGGTATTCGAGGTTTATCTCTCAAGTTTTCAAAGATTATCTCTCAAATCGCACTCAATGCGTAAAAATCAATGCTCATCGTAGTCGTGAAGACACCCTCTATTTTGGCGTCCCTCAAGGTAGCATTCTGGGTCCGACTCTTTATTTAATATACATTAACGATCTGTGCCAAATGTCTATCCCCTCTACTGGTGTATCACAATACTTGGGAAAGGGCCAAGAAAAACGTAGATTTCCCTCTACGAAAGGCGAAATAATGTCTTTTAATAGATAAGCTGACATTGAACACTGAAAAGTCAAAGATTGTCCGATTCTCTTTACCTAATTCATTCAAACCTCCAAACGAGTCTGACATAATTAGAGCTCTCAATCTGCAAATTGCAACTGCCCAACCCTATCCATAGTTCCATATCTGATACCTGGGTATATATCCGGACTATAGGCTTGATTGGCGTTCCCATATTGAGGCCCTCCGTACGCGTCTCCGTAGACTGATACATATTTTTAAAGAGTCAAGGTATTACGCACATTTTACTCCCTTGTCGTATAAATGTACTATTCCTTGAGACAATTTACAAGCATTAAAAATGTCTAACCTGTATAACGTCTTCCAGCTGGTCGTACACTTCTGGAGGTTCCCCACGGCCTTCCTCAGTGGCCTCAGCAAACTGTAGCCACTGCTCCAGCCTCCAGAGATCATTGTCGAGCTGCTTCCAGTTCCGTTCAGAGCAGAGCGGGCAAGTGAGACGGCCGGATTCGCTAAGGGAATAGAAATGATTAGACTGTGGACACTGGACATGGTAATAAGCCCCGGGACCCGATTCCTGAAAGCGCATGTGTGAAAATACCAGTCGAAAGTGGTGAAGAATCGTGATAAATTTGGAATACTAGCTTTAGCTAGCGGGGGCAAAAGCGATATGACAGTACTGAAACATTATGACAACTAGGCAAGGACGGAAGTGACACTCAGTATCTGTTGAAATGGATATTTTCAGTACGACCGCGAATTGACAGTAGGTAGATAATTTAAATGTTTTTTTGATAATCTATTACGAAAATTACATAGAATACAACAAGATCCTACAAATGTTATAAACGCGAAAGTTTGTAAGTATGGATGGAGGAATGGATGTTTGTTACTCTTTCACGCCAGAATGGGTGGAGAGATTTGGATGAAATTTGGAACATAGATAGATTATAGTCCAGAATAACACATACTTATAGGATACTTTTTATCCCGCAGAATAGCGAGAAACAACAACGGGCAACAATTAGTGACATATACTTAAAATGCATTGGGGTAAATTCGAAATTGGGGGAATTTCGAAAATCGTGGATATCCACTAAACGGGGAACGATTCCATAATCTGGCAACGCTTACCTAGAAGCCAAAGAGTAATTACTAAGAACTAAATAAACATGGCCTTGATCCTAATCAAACTAAAATTAAATTAAATAAAAACACTGAAACAATTTTGTAACTAAAATAAAAAGCAACTAATCAAGTGAATAAGTGGTACAAACGCAGTGCAAATAAAATATTAATTATTGTATTTAATAAATTAATAAACTAGGTGCGACTAACTACAACAAAACAAAAAACATGCATTCGCTGATTTCCTTGCTACGGGAAAGTGGATAATATAAAAATAAAAACAGCTTTAATAAAATAGCCAAGTCTAACCTTACTTGGTTAGCATGCTAACTACTGTCTCAATAATTTAAGCCTATTCTCTTTCGATGGTAGCAAGAAAAAAGCCGACAGAGTTTCTCAATATTTCAACCGTCGTTTAACTTGTTAATAAAACAACTGATTTAAATAACGGTTAAATCGCATAAGAAAACTTAAATTCAATTATACAAAAACTGTACCTACTCCGAAATTCGTAAGAACCCGTCTCTTTCTTAGTCATGTTAACGACTATCAATGAGCGAAGCAAACCACAGAGTAAATAAACAAAAGCTGGCTGTTCTGCGGACGATACTTCGAATTACGAATTTCAGAATAAGGCCAGGTGTAGATTAATGAAATTAGATAAAGCCGGTACTCACTGTTCGCACGTGAGCGCGTACGTCGCCGTGTGCGGTAACCTAGAGAACCAGAAAACGGCGTGTTTAGGCCATGCCGGTTAAGAAGCTGTTAAACACGACCGTAATACACAGAGACAAAATTATTACCACCATTCAGGGTTACCTCGAAATTCGAGCTCGTGAAGGCACGGAGAACTTCGAATTTCTTGCTTCGGAGGGCTTCCAGCGTTAGGTACTCTAATTTTGTCTCTGTGTGGAATATAGACGCGCGAAAACGAGCTTGTGGTTTGTGGTGTGGTCAATAGGTCTCACTGAAACTGATTATTGTATATAAAAAACCGGATGTAGTGACAATATAATCTACTCGAACAACCTCTTTTTTACAGAGACGTAGAGATCTTGTTACCATTGTCCTTTTACACAGTAAAGTTACGATTTTAAGCCCATGGGATTCAGTGATTTAAGTAGCTCGGCCATAGCTTTACCTTTCGAATTTTTCTGTGTTCTAGTTTTCAGTGTCGTTTAGAAATTTCAGATGTAACGGGTAAAACCGTCAAAATAAATATGAAAAAATCAAGAAGTATTCAGTGATTGTGTTTTTTAATAAAAAGACAGATCAAGATTGTCTGTTTGTATAATGCAAAAAAAAAGAATTATAGGTAAAGTACTGAAAAATATTAAAATTTATGAGCAGAAGACGAACTTCCAATTAACTTGGATTATTCGAAAACATGTAATTCGACATGCTTAAGTAAGAATAACGTAGCTGTAGAATACTCTCGTTGCAGTTACTTAAAGTTTGAGCACATCGGACCACACTTCACAAACATTTTCACAAATATCGCGTCATGCAAATGCTTACGTGAAAGAAAAGATTTCCTTTATTGGAAGTGTTTTAGATAAGTATTTGCATGCTCGGAGCGGTCTATATTATTACAGGTCAAAGTCTTCCACAGCAAGTCTTCAAGTGTACAAGAATTCAAAGGTTTGTCAAGAAACGTTTTGATTTTTCAAACTGGCAACTTTCACATGTCGGCATTGATAGTAGACTGAAATTTCCATAAAGAAACTATACAATGTGCCTTGATTTATTCTGGAATATTCAAGCAGTTGGTTGGGTTAGTGTGAAGTTAATCTGTTAACATATTTGAATCAATATTAAGCCCCTTTAACGTAGACTTAGAAACTATAAATTTTCATACAACTTTCTTCAAGAACTGTCCCGGTTTTTTTGCTCCCGAGTAAATTTCACATATTCAGTTAAATTAAGCCAACCATCTGCCGAAGTATTCTGATTTATCATAAGATAGTGTTGAAAAAGTAACCAGTTTTAAACCTAGGGTCATTACTGATGACCAAAGGATCTGAAAGGCGCATTTCACAGTATTCACAAAGCCCCGACACCAAAATGCAGTGCTAGTGCTACAAATCGTAAAATCCAGACATATATTTAACACAGCCTTCATCTACACTCACCTTAAATTGTTGATCTGGAGTTCCCTCTTCTTCGCTTGAGCTAGAAGGTCTTCGTATCTCAACGCTAGTGACTCAACCTCCTTCAGCATAGCTTCTTCTTCGGTCGCGTCACATTCCGTCAAGAGTAGTTCCGACAAATGTTTGGCCAACTCCAGTATTTGGCCAGGCTTGGCGCCAGCTTTGGCGATGTCCTTCGCAGCGGTCGCCAGTTCGTCACTTCCCGCGTTCTCCTTTGGTTGCTGGAGTAACGCTGTTCTCAAAGCTTCAAGACCATCTGAGGCTTCTTTGACTGCTGAAGCAAGTTCCACTCGGTAGGTTTCTTTGGACGTCAACGTGTCTACTTGGAGTGAAGCGTCCGTCTCCCATTTTAGGGTGTCAACCTGGAAGAAAATGTCATGGTTACTCAACGGCGTCTTTCTCTGAAAACAGTAGACTTCGTGGAGTTATAGGATGTGTATAAATCAGGCCAGATCCTTATGTATATCGTGCTTTTCTTAGTTGCATCATATGTCTCACAATCAGTCTCTAATGGCACTTGGAAAAAGTGGATGGTGGAAAGATGGAGTTAGAAAAAAAGATCGTCCCAAAACAACATGGCACCGCTCTATTGAAAGGGAATTGAAATTTCTGGACATAAGCTGGCAAGAGCTCTATATCCCTGATAAGGGATTATTGGATGATATTATGATGATGATGTTGTACAGATAACATCTGGTATCTTTTTCTTACCTGCACAGCAGAGTCCACATCGCCAACGATCTCCGCCCGCGCCACGTCGAGCCTGGTCCTCACGTCAGCGTACAGAGCGCGGTATTCAGCCACCATATCTGCCACTCCTGGGAGCGACGATACGCTGACCGACAGCTTGTCCGCTTCCTCCACGAGGGCTTCGCATTCGGCCAGCTCTTGTTCCACACCCTGGAACAGAATATAGTTATTACGCACCATCACCACAACGTGTGTAGAGTTATTTAAGTGTAAAGATATTTTTATAACTATCAATGGTAAAACGCAATTCTCGTTCTCGTTCCCTGAAAGGGATCGCTCTGATTTCTATGTTGTTCCTATGCTGTGTTCAATAAGGAGCCATTGTATTGTAAAGATATCTGCGACTGCACTCACCATAAGCTCGGCTAGAGTGGCGACTTTGTCGAGAGGCGTGGGAGCGAGATGCAGTGCCCTCGTCAGCCGCACGTCGGCCTCGGCCAGCGCGATGACGGCCTGGCCGTGCGCCGCCACGAACTGCTTGTGGCGGTCCGCGCCGGCCGCGGCCACGCGCGCGCGCAGCTGCTGCCAGCGCCGCACCGCCCCGCGCAGCCGCGCCGCCGCGTCGGCCGCCGCCCCGCGCAGCTCCACGCCGCGCGCCGACGCCACGCGGCTGTACGCGTCCTCTAACCGCTTCACATCCCCTTCCATCGCTTCCAAGTCTTTGATGACAGCTTTAGCCACGCTCTCGTCGTCACCCTCTCCTCGCTGCTTTCTGATCTCGACTTTCTCCACCCGCTTCTCGGCCGAGTCCGACTTCTTCTCCACCTTCGGCAGCAGAGAGTTCGCCAGCTCGGCGGATTTGCGGATCTCTTTGAGCGTGTTCTTCCGCCGCTCGGACATGTCGCAGATGTTTTTCCACTTCTTCTCGACGATGTCGACGCCCGTGTGCAAATTGCGGAGGTCGAAGTTGCCCCGTAAGACGTCGGGATCGTTGAACACGAGTTCGCACAGATTTAAAGTTTCTCCGACTTCGCCGCTGACCGCTTCGATGTTCTTGTGTATCTCGTCGCGCTCCTGGAATTTCTCGTCGACCGCTTTGGTCGTTAGCGTTTGGATGATGACGGTGGTTGTGAGGTTGGATTCGATGGTGTGTAATTTTAACCTTATCTCGGTTAATCGTTCTTCCAGTTGCGTGATCGTTTCGAGCAGCTCGTTGATCTTCGTTATCCTGGCCCGGCCGCTCTCCTGCAGCCTCTGCCAGCGTCCGGAGACTTCGCTGAGCTGTTTGCTGGTCGCCTTACTGAAAGATTTCTCATCTTTTTTCGATAAATCGACGAGGACGTTCCCGGTTTCAGTTAGCCATTCGAACTCGCGTTCTTTCATCGCGGTCTCCGCCTCGACATCAGATGTTATTCTCCTTATGAGGTCGTGCGGGTCGAGCGCTCCCAAATCATTGTTTTGACTAGAAGTTTCGAGACGCGCTTCGAGCGTTGTCAACCATTCGGCGAAACGCAACAGGCGCGAGCTGAAAATCGTGTAGACCTCCAGTCGCTCCTGTAGTCGGTGGATGATTATGGTCAACTGGTGTTCCAAGTCCGCTCGTTGCTGTCTCAACTGCCACACCCTCTGGTTCACTATCCTCATGTCTTGCGGGCTAAGACACTCCTTCAGTTGTTCCTGAATCACGCTGAGCGCTTCAATCTGTGTTTCGGTTTTGTCGACCTTTGTTCTTAAGTCCGTGTATTTCTCGATGGCCTTTTTGAGTTGCGGTCTAGACAGTCGTTCTTCGTCGGAGTACGACATGGTTTCGTCCTGAGTTTTAGAGTATTGTTTGTGGAGCTCGTTGGTAAGGTTTTCATATTCGTTGACGAGCCCGAGTATCCGAGTGAGGAAGTCGCGCCACGTGTCTAAGCTAGCGTTCAGGTTGTCTACTCGTTTCACGATACCTGCGTATTCCATCCGCACTGACGCTCCGTAGGTGTCTTCCGTAAATTCTAATATTTTCTTGAGATTACCTGAAAGTTTTTCCGTTTGCTTACGCCCTTCGGGCACTTTGTCCGAGAGATTTTGCACCTTTGTCAATATCTTGTGTATCCTCTTAATGTGAACGTATCTTAATTGCAACTTTTCCTTTTCTCGCTCCATTTCCTTCAACCACCTCAATAGTTCTATATAGATCTCTCTATAATCGTCCCATGCTGCGATTCTGGTGGATACTTCGTCGTGTCGTTCAACTATTCTTGCTAAGGTTTCGTTATGGAGGTTCGTTAACGTGTCAAACTTTTCTGCTAAGTCCCGATGTTTCGTTTCCTTGTGCTCATTGATGAGAACAGATCTCTGGGAAGCCAGTAGATTCCTATGTACTCTGCACAATCGACGGTGTTCTGTCAAGTTTTCGTAATCAGCTGGTACCGACCCGGACAGGAACGACTGCAAGTCCAAGAGATACTCATGCCACAGTCGCAGAGCAGTAGCAGCATCACCAGACCTCACCAACGCTGTTGACAACCTGTGGTAATGCAAGAACGTATCTCTGAACATGGCCTGCCATAGCTCCAGGATCCTGACGATGGAATGTTCTTCGGAGACATCGCGGTCGATCTCAGGCAGGTGTTCTTTTGCAGGGACGATGTCAGCTTCGCTCTTTCCTAGCGCAATCAAGTTCTCTCTAAGCGCTATGAGCTGGTCTTCTACGATTTCACCGTCCTCGTGTAGTGGAGTCAAGTCCTGAAAGAAAACAAGTTAATCAGTTATTATTTTACTGTCTTAAATAATAAGGTTAAGTGATTACAAAGTGACGGTCTGACGATAGCAGTAATGGTCAAATACCCAATAATGCACAATAAATCGTATTTAAAAGAAACGCATGGATAATCATTTACTTTAAGTCACCCCGGGGCACAAGTAGCAATTTACCGCCTGCTATGCTTCTTTATATCACCACATTTTAAAAATATAATATCTTTAAATTAAGAATGAAGTGTCCAATTGGTGCTTTCAGCTTAAAGTGTCCCACACCGGTGCCGTTACCCTACGAACAGCCACAGCGTAAGAAAGTACGTCCCTAAGGTCCGACATCGAGCTGTTATTCCGACACAATAAAATACGGCATTGACATAAATGGAATCCAATAACTGGGTCGCTCAATGCCGCGTAGACCGTTAATCGTATGCGCGAGTTACACACCATTATCTTTAACGAGAATAATAAATACCTACACCTAGCTAATTAAATTCGTTTAGTTTTCCTCTTTCTAACATTACACTATTCAAATCGCTGTACAGGCTAGAAAATCAGTTGCGGATATTGTGTGGATCGATTGTTTACATCGTTGTTAGTCAGTGCATAGGTACTTAATTAATTACAGTGTCTAATGCTATTACGATTTTCTTTGGACAGTAATTGGTATTTTTTATTACCACATACACACACACAAATCACGTCTACATCCCTTCCGGGGTAGACGGAGCCTGAGGCAACAAGACCTAAAGGCCTGTCTAACCTAGTCTACCAAGGCTGTTCTTCCTTCAAATCTCACCTGTCTCATATCACTGAACTGTTCCGTCACATGCTGCGCTTTGGCCCGTGCCAGCTGCCTGGCTTCACCCAGATCGGCTAAGGCCTGGACAGCACCAGCGACCAGCTGCAGCCGTCTAGCCAGGGCATCAGCGTCAGCTTGCAGGGCCCGGGAGCCGGTCTCTGCAGCCACGCGTGCTGCCAAAGATCGGAGCTCGGCCACTCGCGCTTCTTGCTCGAGACATGCCTGTAAAAAAGGTGGTGTAAAAGTTTGTTCGGAAACCTTAAATCTAAAGATACTTGAAACAAAAGACTATTTTGGGGAGTGATATTACGTGGTCTCTTTGCCCAAAAATAAGAGAATAAACAACATTAGAGAGTTACAGATGAGTTGCCTGCCTAGATATGTCCTCACAGAGATCTCTCGTGGTAGAAATTTTACTGGCTGTCTTATGGTGGTTACACGCTACGGTACAGGGGAGAGGTCTACGGTACGACATATCTGATGGCAACTGTACTTTCTATACAAAATTTAAGCATAATAAATACTATCGGTGTGACCATTTGTTACATGTCAATGTACGCTTTAGAATATTGATTGAAATCACATGCCTAAATTATGCTATTGTCAATTTAAAGATGACACTAGCAAACGCTGCGTCATCGCCTTCGTAAGTATAAAAACAGGCAATTACTATTCCAAACGAGAGAACATAAATTCAACGGACGTTGGAACCTTAACGGTTTTAAATTCTAGCTATATAGCAGCGCGATATTACTAGAATGCAACGAGATTCAAAGCGACAAAGTTCAAAGCGGAACTTTATCCTCGCAAGGATGGTAGTTCAGGTTATAAATTTATCTATAATGGCATTTGATGTTTGCATTTAATGATTATTATTAATAGCCCGGACAGATCATCTCAAGAGCGTTTACAAAATGATATTTTTTTCCAGGATGTAATTATTTTAGGCTGTTTTCACTCCGAATCGATTCTCATATAAGAAAAAAAATGTGTCCTAGATTTTAATATGGAATTTTTTCCTGTTCGTCACGTTCCATACATATAAAAAAACGACGAAAAAAAAGTGACGAACTGAAATGGAAGTTTTGGGACACATTTTTGAAAAACCAATGAAATGATCCAATGTACAGCAAATTTATAATTATAAAGGTACTAGCTTCTGCCCGCAACTTCGTCTACGTAGACTTATACATACCTTCCTCTTAAATCACTATCCGTTCAGTACTTTTTAAAGATCTAAGCATACACAGGGACAGAGAGACAGCGGAAAGCGACTTTGTTGTGATGTTATGTAGTGACTAAAGATAAATTTACGTTGCCCCGCTCTACGCGAGCGGAATTTTCCACTTCTTGGCCAGGGAAAGACGTAAAATTGTGTACACACCTCGGGCGGTGATAAAAAACACCTCAGGTCGCATATTTATCGCCCTCGCCTTTGGCTCGTGCGCCAGGTCCCTGCGATCTGAGACATTCTCTATTTCACTTTACTAAAGGAAGACTAGGTAGTTTGGCTAATATCTACAATACCAATTTTTTTCTTGATTACAGAAGCCGTATACTATCATGTTCACTATCTCCTTCTATCTTCATTTTAAAGTGTTTGACAGAAAGAACAAGTTAATGGGATTACGAACACGGAAACATGTCAATTTTATTTGTTGATGCGTTTGTTTTTAAAACTAGAACCAACAAAATAGTCTGACTTTTGCAATTACAATGTCAATATGGTAATAATGGATATTGACTGTATCTACTGTCTCTAGACGTTACGTAAATTTTAATAAATAGCTCGATATCACAAATTTACAACTTTAATCTAATTATTCTTGAACTTTGTCCTTCTCATCGACAAGATGGCGACGGACGTTACAGTTTCCGTAAAAAACAAGAAATTTAAACATTTCAAACATGTTAAACCAGATTTTATGACGTAATCCACAAAATCTTTTATTTATCATCATTTCGAGCTCAAGGCCACTATAGTGATATATTTGTTATCTCTGGCAAACATAACTAGTCCACGTTAAAGGTTTGTTGTCATAGTAAAAACTGTGGAAAATCTGTGGCCCGTTACTCTACCCCACAAGTAGCAATATTATAATGTCTATACTGGTAACATTGGCGCAATCAACCAATCAGTGGTCGGGATTTAACCAGTGTTGCTAGTTTAGATTTTTAATATTGCAAGTTTACAGGTTTGTTTTAGGTTAGTTGCGAGAAACGGGATCTGCATTCCAAAAAACAAACAAAACTTGTAGGTCTAATAATGCCTCGTATCAATAAAAGTATTGAACTAAACTGCAACAGTTAGCATAAGTTTTAACATAAGTTTGACATCAATGTGTGTGTGTGTCTGTGGCAACGTAGCACTCAAACGTATGGACTGATTTCAATGCGGTTTTTTCATTAGAAAGCCTCCTTGCGGTGGCTCTAAGCCATGTTTGGTAAAATTGGCAAATGGTAGATAAAATTGGTAAATAAGGCATAAAATTGTTTTTTTTTTTAATTTATGTATGACTAGCCTTCGGTCCACAGCTTCGCCCGCGATAAATTAATTTTCCCGTAGGAAAAGGCATTTTCCCGCGGTAAAAAGTAGCCTATGTCACTCGGTGATAATGTAGCTTTCTAACGGCAAAAGAATTTTTGAAATCGGTCCAGAAGTTTCGGAGCCTATTCAATTCAAACAAACAAACAATCAAATCTTTCCTCTTCATAATATTAGTATAGATTAGTATAGATTACTTGAATACGTGGGGATTTTTAAATTTTTAATGTAATGTTAAGTTTGTAAATACTCAATACAAAATGAAATGGTTTCCTATTCTTTGACATCGTGTTTTTCTTTTCGTACCTCGGCGAATGCGTCGGGCTCTAAGACAACTTTTCCGTAATTAGTACAGTTACTCTAGTATTAAGAGGTACAAAAAACGCATAGCACGATGGACAACCCTAGAAAGTATTCTAGGAAACGTAAAAAGTAGACACGCGCCAAAGTAGATCTCATTTCACGAGATGCTTAGAGATAGCTACTTTTTGTTGTTAGCAAATACGCATTTTCTCTGCCCTTAGTAAGAGATAATATGGAAACTGTTGTGATATAGAATCAATGTCTGGCTGCATTTGTAAATTCTTAAAAAGTTCATTCAATAACTATTTATAAAAAAGGGACCAAACAAGCCGTCTATCTTACTAGGTAAGTAGGTACTTTTAGACTTTTCTGTTTTGTTTTAATGAACATACATTTTTTATCTTGCAAGATAACCAAGCCTGTGTGAAATATATATGTTTTTCATGCAATCCCTCCCTCTACTGCTGCCAATAAAACACATATAAATCCCACAAACTTAATTATCCCGTACACCACACAAACACTTGACGTGTTTCGATCCCTCTACGGGATCATTATCAAAGTTTAATGAGCACCACTGTTACACATGCAGACCCTTAAACCAAAATTTTATGTTTATCGAAATGGACCTCCGCAAAGTAACGCCTGATTCAATAAAATAAAATAATAAAATAAAATGTTTTGTTTTGATAAAATTACTTGTTTCAAAAAAATCAGTATCTGTCAAATTTCTTACGGCCTATTATTTTATGGCAATCATGGTCTTACCAAGAGCGCCTGTGTTTTGTTTCCTTTTAGCATTCTACTTATTTAACTAAGGAAGTAGGCAATAAATAGTTTTCAGAATTCCCCGTAGTAACAGGACAACTTGCAAAGCGATGACGTGTTCCGGATGTGATGCGGGGTAAAGGAATCTGCACCACGCAGTATTGAATAAAATTATATTTAGCGACTTGAAAATAGACTGTGCTAAAATTTTATGGCAATCGGAAGACTGTTAAATGCCAATATTGATCTTGAAAGCGATGCTAGACAGACATTAGTTTAGAACGCCATCTGGTTTGAGGTTACAGAAACTAAACAAGAGACACTTTTCTACACAGCTATAATGTCATGTTGGTTTGAGAGTAAAGAAAAAACATAGAATTTACCAGTTGCTTCTCTTCCCGATGGTAAGCCCAGCGAGGGAATGGGCGAAAGTATTGGGAATCATGTTATAGGCGATGCAGCTAGCAACCCATCACTATTTTGATTTCCCTTTCCACCTATAAGCCCTTAATCATGCTAAACGTGGCCTGATTTGTTACCTTAGGCTCTGTCAACCCCGTAAGGGATAAAGACGTGATATATGTATGTATAATGTCTTTAGCCAAGGGCATTGATATCGATCGATACAGCCAATGTTAAATATGTGTCGCTGACCTTATTGTTTGTGTCATAAAGGTGTATAGATGATTTTGACGTCTATGGTAACGTACATATGTATATTAATGCCCTTGACCGTATACGCATCGCAAAAATCCTTTTTTATTATTCAACCCATTTGTCTACATAGTAACCCGATACCGTTAGGTCGGGTTACAACGACCCTAGAGGGTAACTAGTTCTGGGGGTATCTTTGACTTTAGGGATTAACTGAGTCCAAGTTTTATTCAGCATCATAAATTTAAGTAATCGCCATTCACTTGTTTTTCTGACATTGCTTTGAGCTCCTGATACGACACTAAATTGACCTTTGCTTGCTCCATAAACGTACCCTCTTCGCGGCCCCTTCCTTCTATTTTCCTTTCTATCAAAGTTTTTATGTAATCGTCATATCGTATACTAGGTTTTCAGACGGTTTTTGTGGTTTTCATATGGGCCAAAGTTACCCTCCGTTGGGTAAAACTAATCCGACCTTATGGTAAACCAGACAAGTCTCCCGTTGCAAATTGGCAATTGAATACAACATCCAATTGGGAATGGATGATTATTTTGAAAGTGCTTGGTGATTTTTCTATTGATAGGAATAACCATCCTTAGCTACGGAAAAAAGTTTCAGATTTTTCCGTCGAGCCATATATTTTATAAAAATAAAAACATTTTACTCAGTCACTCGGCGAGCCCTATACGGAAGTAAGCAGTACGCCAATGACATAATCAAATTTAAAAAAAAAAATGCTGCTTGAATCTGTGGTACACGATGGCATTTGTAGCTAAGAAAAGCAACGGCTAAGTGGCGCCGTCTGTAGATTGTTCGTGTTACTAACCAAACATGGGGAATTTCAATAAAAATGACCATAATATACATTTTTTTCTCAGATCTTGGAATTATTGGGTTATTTCTAGTCCGAATCAAAAACACTACTGAAAGTTATATGAGAAATGTATGGTAATTTTAATGAAATCCCAAATAGGTGGTTTAGTATCAACAACAATCTACAGACGGCGCCACTTAGCCGTTTCTTTTGCTTGTTTTAGCTTCTGAGTGCGGTGCTATCAATCAATGTCAGTGACAAATGTCATTGTGTACCACAGATTCAAGCAGCATTTTTTTTTTAAAATTTGATTATGTCATTGGCGTACTGCTTACTTCCGTATAGGGGCCGCCGAGTGACTGAGTAAAATGTTTTTATTTTTATAAAATATATGGCTCGACGGAAAAATCTGAAACTTTTTTCCGTAGCTAAGGATGGTTATTCCTATCAATAGAAAAATCACCAAGCACTTTTAAAATAATCATCCATTCCCAATTGCGTAATATACAGTTATGATACTTTGAAGGCTTAACATTTTCAAACATATAAAATGTAAAACTTTTATGACAGCATTAAGGCGTGATTTGTACGACTGCCAATAAATGTCAATCACGTATTATACAGTTCGATTGTCCAATCGTCCGACTTGTACACTTTATTTGTATATTGTTGTACTTTCATACTTTCACTTCTTATTTGCAGTGCTAAACGTGTCAATATTACAAATGAGAAATAATTTTTGGATGCGATTTCGAACATAAAAATTGAAAGTAAGTGCTTTCTCACTTGCGTATGAGAATACCATACATACAATAAATACATAAACCACGTCTTTGTCCCATACGGGGTAGACAAGACCTAAAGGCATTTAGCATGATTGTGGGCGTGTAGGTGGAAAGGGGAATCAAAATATGGATGGGTTGCCAGCCGCTTCGCCTATAACATGATTCCTATTTTCGTCCATTCCCTCGATGGGCTTTTACCAACTGCGCGGGAAGAGAAGCAACTGGTACATTCTATGTTTTATGGAAGACCACACACACAACAGATTATACAAATACTTTTACGGCAGTTATTTTGGATAGCAACTCTCTGCTTATCGAAAAAGACTGGAGTAAAGACTAAAGAAAATCTTTCAAATAATGTAGGTAGTGGACGGTTAAAAATAGCTATGGTTTCATTTGTATATAGTAAACAAGTAAATGCTATTAAACCGATTTTCCTTGAACAGCCCGGATGCTAGTTTAACAGTAATAATATTTTATTAGGATTAATGGAATAAACGATGTCGTAACCGAAATTATTGATTGATAATGAAGATGAAGGTCCGAAAATATAATCTTTTTAAACTTAACTGAGGTCACTTTGAATTTTTTTTCGGTTGATTCGTGCACTTGTTTTTCAGTAACTACATACATAATTACATGTATCACGTCTTTATCCCTTACGAGGTAGACAGAGCTTAAGGTAACAAAACTTAGGGCCACGTTTTGCATGATTAAGGGCGTATAGGTGGAAAGGGGAATCAAAATAGTGATTGCTTGCTAGCATCGCCTATAACATGATTCCTTAGATTTTCGCCCGTTCCTATTTTTCATTATTTATCTGTTATTCTTGATTATTTGTTTACTTTTACGGTTTTTCTGTTAGAAATTAAATTTCTAAACGACACTGAAAATTAGAACACAGAAAAATCCGAAAAGTACAGCTATGGCCGGGAACCGAACCAGGGGTATAGCACGCGTCACGGAATGACGAGGATCCGGGTTCGATTCCCGGCCACAGCTTTACTTTTCGGTTTTTTTTTGTGTTCTAATTTTCAGTGTCTCGCGTAAAGTCGGATACGCCAAAGTACAGTTGACCGTAAGCCAACATTCCGGACGTCAATTCGGTTGCATCAACGGCAAATATAACCTTATTTCGTAACAAAAAGCGCAAATGAGGCATAAAATCGTTTATGATCTTGGCGAGGTAAACAAATAAAAAGTAGGTTGCGACATGTCTATTCTAAAACGGGGAGAAACGCTGCGTTACAATGTTTTTGTAACAGTTTAAAATGTCCGTTACATCAACTTAGTATTGAGGATGTTGTACAAAGTCAATTTTGCAACCGCGAATCATTTTTGACGGCAGTTCCTGCCTTCATCGAAAAAAAAAAAACATTATTACATACACGAATCACGTCAATATCCCTTACCGGATAGACAGAGCCTGAGGTAACAAAACCTAAAGGCCGCGTTTAGCATGATTGTAGGCGTATAGGTGGACAAAGGAATCAAAATAGTGATGGGTGGCTAGCAGCATCGCCTATAACATGATTCCTAAGAATTTCGCCCATTCCCTCCAAAAAAACATTAAGGCTCATTATATTGACTTGGTAATCAAATAAACAAAGCTGTAGTAGCCTAGTGGTTTGACCCTGTGGCCTCTCAAGCAGAGGGTCGTGGGTTCGAATCCCGGGCTCGCACCTCTGAGTTTTTCGGAAGCTATGAGCGAAATCGCATTTGAAATGTGCCATGAGCTTTTTGGTGAAGGAAAACATCGTACATATTTGCGAAGAAAATCTATGGTGTTCGATAAGTTTAAATAAAAGGGCTACATTATTGTAGGTTTCATAACTTAAAAAAAAAAAACATGTTGAGCGGCAACCCTAAAAATATAACCAATTTATGGCATCATTTTTTTCCCTAGGGCAACTCGTTTTCTAAGTACCAAAAACTATCATAACAAAAGCAAGGCGTAGCTTAACCCGGCCTCATTGTTTTTCGCACAATCGTGTCTTCACTCTTTTCTCGAAGCAAAAAAGCTTTTACGACACGAGGGCTCTATATTCGAAATTTAGTCGTAGCAACGTGCAACGACCTCGCGCCACACATTAGCGAGGCGTTTAGGGTTGATTTAGGGCAGTTCGAAGGTCGTTTGCATTTGGCGGGTAGTTCGCACAAGGGCACGGACAACCCGCAATTAAGAACGTTTCTAGTTCTGTGACGATGGCGTTAAAGTTAGACACGGAACGAGAACCAAAAGACACATGCAATCATTTGAATGCGTAGTTATAAATTTCTATTAATCATGTTTAGACTAAGTAAAAAATGGATGATAATAAGAACGACTTTAATTTTGGACTGATAAGTTAACCTTTTTTTTTAATTTGTTCCTGGGTTATGTTTGCTAGGTTTTTCAGCTGCTTTACTAATTTTAAATAGGATTTTTAGTGTTACCTACACAAAAGCACAGGGCTTCTATTCGACACTGACACGCCTAAGCTATTACCAACCATTTGCAGAGCCTAACGTATAATTTGCTATTAGGCGTCGCCAAAATGTCAATTTGCCGAACACAATCCGATGAGAACGCGATAAGTTCTTAGAAAGCTTAGGGGCGGTTCGTGACAGAATAAAGAGGAGTTCTGGCCGCATATCCCATCAAATCTATAACAAGCTATCTAATAATTATTTATTCAGTGCGATCACATCAAATTCATCAAAATTTAAGCCATAATTAAGACTAAAACCCCCGAATCCCCAAGTAATCCGAGCCCGGGCTATTAAGCGACAAGACCGCCTATTGTCTACTTTGTTCTTTGTTTCTGTATTGTTTTGTACTGATTTGTGGTGTTCAATAAAGCGTATTTGTATTATATTGTAATCCGAGCCCAGATAAAGTAATGGTTACTTCGTAATAATGGTTGCTTATGCTAACGGTACTTAGTAAAGGCTTCGGATTTTTATGGCCGCAAAATGGAAGCAGTGACCGCGCCCGTTGTGTGAGCAACACAAATCAAAATTCATTAGTTCTTTAAACATTACTTATTACACTTTATGAGCTCTAAGAAAATCGTTTAGTTCGTGGTAGTATAAAAGGTAATCGTAACATTAGGTAATATTATGTTTTGGGCTGTTTTATTCACACTACTATTTTGAAACAGAATCATAAATGAAATGTATGAACTTTTTCTACAAATACGATTGATAAATTTTGTTTGTAAACTGTGTTTCTATCTGTTTAAGACTATACAGAGAACTGACGTACATACATAAATCACGTCTTTACCCCTTACGGGGTAGACAGAGCCTAAGGTAACAATACCTACAGGCCACATTTAGCAAGATTGTAGGCGTATCAGGTGGAAATAAAACTAAAATATGGATTTTACCAATAGTTTCTACATGTAGAACAGTTTCTGTCTGTTTAGACTTCATACAGGGAACTGACGTATCTATTATAATTTTAATCTATCGCAATCGCAGACGTAGAAAGTGCGCCCTTGAAAATTTTCAGCAACTTGTTAATTGCATTGAAAATGGGCGTAGCTCCGAGCGATTATAGGTTCTATGGCTTTCCTGATAAAAGCTAGTTAGCGGTGCGATCAACTTTGTAATTAGTTTGTTTACTGTTTGTTAGAAATTACTTGGGTTTGTTTTGTTCATTGTTTCGAATGTTTTTGTTTATGACAAGTATAATTTCGTGCTGATTTTGGCAAAGTGTGGACTATTCGTTTTTTAGTTTGTATTAATCACATAATACATATAATAATGTACTGTGTAATTACTCGTACTTCCATGCCAGTCTGGGTGCGAAGACAAAACATAGAATGTACCAGAAAAAAAAGCTGCTTCCGCGCAGATGGTAAAAGCCCATTAATGGGCGAAAATCTTACGCGTCATGATATAGGCCATGCGGCTAGCAACCCGTCACTATTTCGATTCCCCTTTCCAACTGCCCACAATCATGCTAAACGTGGTCTTTAGGTCTTGTTACCTTAAGCTCTATCTACTCCGTATGTATAATAATGTAGCCCTTTTATACCGAATTCGCTACAATTTCAGTGCACGTTGTAGTTTTTTTTTATAAATTATCGCGTAATTCGGCGTGCCTCATGGCATAGGCCCCCTCCTTGGAGGGCTTGGGCTATAGTTCCCACGCGGGCCCAGTGCAGATTGGGAACTGCACACATCATTGAATTACTTCGCGGATAACAAAACTTTTTCTGGGTAAATAAATTTGTGTCTGGCCAGTGCCTGGCAAATGTCTGTTATAAAAATCAGTTTATTTTTAAAATTTTATTGAGTTAATTGCGAACTACTTGGGTTACTGGCCAGCAACCTTTGTTTAGGAAAATTCGTTGCTTTTTCGCGGGAAATACGTTACGAGATAAAAACAATTTTTTAATTCGGAATAAGTTAAGGAAACCAGAGCAATGTAAATTGTGCCAATAACCTTAATTTAATTAATACATTAGTATGAGTGAATAACAGTTAAAATGTAGATAATAGCACGTTCGAGAATAGGTTATCAATTTATTTTATCTAATAATACTTCACGTTAGTTTAAACTCCACTTATTTAAAATTTAGTCAAACTACTAACGTACGTTGCGACCTTGTGGCTTGTTCCCGCTAAAATAAATGACTACATAGATATTTCTCTGCAAAATACAAGAAAATTTAAGTATTTAAAAAATACTTATGGTTTAAGAAATGACTACATTAAAACTAAGAACAAAAATAACGGGAAAAGCTAAAAAACCCATAAAAGTAAGTTTCCCATTTTAAAGTTTAAAGTAGTTATTTATAAAACGTTCTCCTCGTAAGCTGTTTTTATGAAACCAAAACATGACACAACATGTTTTATTATTAATAGAAAAACACTGATCTAATATTTAGTTCAAGTTTAACATCTACCCTCATTGTTAATCAGAAATCGTATTATTTATAGCAGCACCCTCACCTCTTGAAGTGACATTTTGATAGGCAAATCACTCTTCACTCTCCTGACACAGTTTTCTTATCGATCCAATGTAAAAATCACAGCAATCCATCATTTTTGACACCCACGGTCACTGAATAACTATAAGTTATTTTAAACGTTAAAAATAACCATAAAAACAACCGCACGTTAACACACCATACGAAACACTGGCCACTAGCTCGATGCGGAATGAAAAATCAAATTTGGAACGATGCGAAGGCCGCACAAGGCTGAAATGCAGTTATCGCCAAATAATCGTATTAAGTTTGCAATTATGCATACAGTTTTGCATTCCTAAGTGATGTCAACGTTTGAACTTGGTTAAGTCACACGTAGATAGCCTTGGATACCTACAAGCCATTAATTTCAAAGAAAACCGTGGCCTATATGCTACGCTATTCAGTCCACTCTGCACTTCACTTGTATTTTACACGTATTTGTTTTAAATTTTGACTCAGTCTAGTACCTAAACCTTATTTAGTTGATAGCTGAATATTCGAATAGGAGAATTACTAGCATGCGGTTCATAAAAACATATTGTAATCACTATTTTCCTTAATCATTCACGTTTACCGCGTCGATGTAGTTTCACATAAAACAAAACACCAGCGGCGTTTGAAAATTTTAATTCTCGGCGGGAACTTTGACGTTTGACAGATTCGTTTTTTTTATTCGAGTTTTTTTTTCGAGCGTTCGAGATCGCGTTTTACACGCGGGCGTCCGCGGCCGCTGAAGTCTGCGGAACGACTGAGTCGAATTATCATCTTATCAGCAACACGATTTTATTATTGTGGTTGTTCGTTCATTAGTGGGTTTTATCGTGTTTCACGTACTGGCTTGAAGGTTCTTGTGATACCCTTGACTGTGGAAATTTGATGATTT
Organism: Pandemis cinnamomeana; assembly: GCA_932294345.1. Lineage (NCBI taxonomy): Eukaryota > Metazoa > Arthropoda > Insecta > Lepidoptera > Tortricidae > Pandemis > Pandemis cinnamomeana. Next base: position 14,087,825 of record OW028710.1, on the reverse strand, counting down.
AAACTGTAACGAGTATATGCGGAAGAATTGTGTTTGTTTCATAAATTGCTTAAGTGCGGTATCGATATGGTTAGGAATGAACATAGCTGTTAGAGAGAGATAAGACATCCGCTCCTCATAGTATACCTAATTAGATAAGCTTTCATACTATTACTATCTCTTATTCATTGCTTTGGCTCATTGATAAATTTAAAGCAATCTTTTATTTTAATGTTCCACGGACAGTTAATTTAAACAAAGTTAAACAAACTCAAATTTATGTAAACTTAAATAAATGTGAAAGTTAGTGAGGCTAAAACTTCTCGACTGAACTTTTTTTATTCCGAGAAATTACAAAGTTCCCACGGGATAGCCACGGACAACATGTTTGTATTTAACAATCCCTACTAATATTATAAACCCTTGTCTGTCTGTTACCGTATCACGCTTAAACCGCTGAACCGATTTAGTTGGAATTTGCTACACAGATAGATTCAGTCACGGGGACACAGAATAGATTGTATCCCGGAAAATAGCATAGTTCCCTCGGGATCGCGATAAGCGAATTCTGCGCAGACGGAGTCCTGTGCAACAGCTAGTCTTATCTTGAAATTTTGGGTGTTTGAATGTTTGTTGCTCTTTTATGACAAAACGGCTAAAGCCGGCCGTTTTAATGAAATTGGAAAATTGGATAGTTCCCGCGGGATAGCGATAAGCCAATTCTGCGCAGACGGAGTCGCGGGCAACAGCTAGTTATTAATAATAGACAGTTAAGTACCAACTTAACACATTCGTATATGTATAAATATAGCGACTAGCGGCATTTGAACCCGTCAGGGTTATGTCTAAGTCTGCTATTCAAATATTAGCATAACGCTAAATTCTCTACGTCAACAAAATCCTAAGTACCTAATAATGGTGAGCCTCTAGTAGGTAAGTGTTCGCATATAAAAAAGTCTCGAACGCGTTCACGTAAACGCTCAATTACTACGGAAAAATTGGCAGCGCCACTTGCGGATCGAAACGGCAACAAACTGTTCTCATAGTGTTTGACATTTTAGCGCAAACGCGCAGCGTATTTTGTGACAGAAAACGTACACTAGCATAATGGAGTTTACAAACATTTCGAAGCATGCCGTGTGAAGTTTAGGTCAATGACTCATTAAGCCGTTACTTGCTGTTAGCATAAGTTAACTAACTTAAACGAAATTAGCAGTTATTCGCAAAAAGCATGTTTGTGAAAATCGGCTTTATAAAACTTTTTACACTGGCTACATTGTTTTCTGTACTAAGGGTTTTATAAATCCTGGTGGAGAATGTCCTTCTTTTATTGATATCCTTTTTATTTTTGTGAAATAAAGTTTTTTGTGTCAAAAGCCTACGCCAGAGGCTTTGTATTTTATTAACTCCAAAGGAACTCTTTCATTCAAAATTAGAGAGGATGAAAGAAGCATTATAATTGGGATTGTCTATTTTTTTACAATGTATAGTAAATCGAAAACCATTTCGAGATAAATGCTTTTTAAATCGTTTTCTGTATTTACTTTATTTTATTTTGCTATAATGAATTTATTACATGAAAAATAAGCAATGACTTTCATTTGATATTCCCAGACATGACGTAGACGGTCCAAAATGTACTTTATTTGCAAAGGTTACAAATTCTATGCTATTTACGCGTGTATTATACTACGGAGTTCAATTTGGACCCGCAATCTGACATTTCATTCATCTTATGACAGATGACAAGCAAATGGGCAATCTTGTTACTGTCATTTTTGTTTTTTCCACTGTTCACTTTCATATTGTTGTATTATAGTTTAGATTTAGAAGCACTTTCGGTAGATAATTAGGCAACAGTGTAACCGCACAGCGATGTGCTTCGCTCACATGAAAGATTTTCCGCTAAATATTTTAATGGAGAGCGAAAATATTACGTTTTTCGGTTTACTTTCGCCTACTGAGTTTGCTGTCTTATCTCCGGGTCCTGTTTTGTCTCGATAATACCTGGTATGTGTTTATGGACCTTTCTGCTTCGCGCAGAATGTTATGGTATGTGTAACGATTGTGAAAATATAAAATTCATAGGAGAAGATCGCGTAAATCTTCCTGTGTTATTGTTGAATCATGTTGACATTGATACTAATGACAGTTTGCCAACTTCACCACAGATAGAAAAGACGTTAATGGCGGCGCTTCACATACGTTTTATGATCAATTTGTCCAATAAGCAGATGTGTGACACCGGCAATGGAAACTCTGACGTCACAATGGAAACTCTGACGTCATCAACCAAAATACTTTCAATAATTAATAGTGAAAAAAATACCGAGTTATATGAGAAAACATTGAAATTGGTTTCTTATAATTGACTATTCTGCACAAAAAAAATATAAAAACGATAGGTATTTTTTTTTAGACAATCCCAATTAGGGAAGAACAACGATGGAGTTTATAATTACGAATACTAAGAACCACAATACATTACAATGTGGCAATCTATTTGAATCGAAGAAACTACAAATTTCTATTTGTCAATCAAATACATCGGTGTTAGTCTATTTTCGATTATATTACATAATAACCAATGTTGTTTTTGCAGCGGAGCGTTGGTGAAACTTTGAATCACTTTTTGTTGGCATGCGTGAAGTGTGAATGTTTTATCGCTCTTTTTTAGGGAAATATCAAATTATACTAGACACAGTGTTAGCAGCAATTATTAACTGAAGAGACGTAGACTAACTTCGTGAGTTCACTATTTTTCTCTAATGACAAGGATTTAAATCATTTGTGAATTAAACCAACCATTGTATTACAACTCGAACCGTTTAGTTTTTGCAGCTCTGCTATTGTCGTATTATTTTGTAAAAAATGTAAGGATAGTTATGAAATCTTATGTGCTCTATATATGTTTAAAACACGTATTATTCCAGAGATCCAACTGCCTATACCTATCAGTGGCGTGTCGTCGATAGAACTCTATTACCACCGGCTTGCCTATTTTAAGGCAGTTGGGCACTTTCATTGTGCAGAATTAGAGGAAAACGCAACTTAAATGCCCTTCGGCTTGCTTTCTGAGCCGCTGTAGTGTGAAAGAGCATGTAAACATAGAGACAGACCGAATGACATTCGAAGTATCGCATTTATAAGATTATTAGGGTCGTATCAACTGCCCTATTTAATAAGGAAGTTCACGTTCAACTTTCGGCCGCGTCAAACATGATCCTTGTGGCATTACAAGCTAGGTTTTTTTACATTCAAACTTTAGGATCCAACCCACGTCTCGTGCTAAGTAAAGAGCGTCGACCGCGAGTAAGGCGCGGTTCATAAACGGAGAATGACTCACACCTTTTAAATTCACTCCGCGATGCATTCACTAATTGATTGCGTGGTGAAAATGTACATTACACCGTGACTAAAATAAAATTTCTAAGCGACACTGAAAATTAGAACACAGAAATATCCGACAAGTAAAGCTATGGCCGCGAATCGAACCCGGATCCTCGTCATTCCGTGACGCGTGCTATACCCCTACACCACCCGTAGCAGGCCTTTGAATTTTACTATCTGTTACTAGCTGTCACGTGACCTTGTTACTATGCGAATTTTCGTCACCATGCGTCATCTGTTTGAATGATGTGTCTGTACGACACAATTACAAACTCCCGTGGAACATCTACTGCTCAGCAGGGACGAGAGAAGGCGCTGTTTTTCAAATGATAGGTACTATCAAATGTATCAAGAATTTTTACTTCTTGATTTTTGACTAAAATAATCTGAAATAATTCTGCAGATCTTTTGTAATGTTTCATCACCCGATGGTCCCGACGGAAGACTAGGCTGTAAGGTCTGGATAATTGGGAAAATTTCCCCTAGTTATGATTTCTTTGTGTTATTTTTTAACTTGTGTTGTTACGATTGCCGGTAACGTATAGTGGAGGGTCGCAAATTTTGCAAAAAAGCCTGTTTCGAGACGCTTGCTGACAAGAGATAGAGGCGACACTAAGGCGGCTCAATAACAACCACCGCAAGCTTCTCTTGTCAACAGCGGAAGTTGCACTGTAGCAGGCTATCAAACAAAAGGAATTGGAGAGGACCACATGGAAGTCGCTCCACCGACAAGAGTCTACTTCTTAAGTTTAAGAAGATTGTACTTCTTTGAAGATATAACATCCTTGTAGTTACTAACCTGAGCGGTAGCCGGCGCGTCGTCCGGCCTCAAGGCGTGCAAGCTGCCCTCCTGCTGCTCGGCGAACGCACGCACCGTCGCCGCAGCGTCGCGGTAACGTTTCCACAGATCCACGGCCTTGTGGTATCTGGAACAGAGGGGGTGTGAGAACTTGTCTATGTTGACGACATCATTGTCGTGAGGATGGTGTGTTTTATTTTATTTGCGTTTGTTGTAAGTATGTAGCCACTAAAGTGTCACAAACCGCCTTATTGAAATTGTCTCTTAATGATGGATTTACTAGTGATGTTTGTTTACATTCTTAGCAAGTTCCATAGAATGACACTTTAGGGTCACCTAGTTGTCGACTACATAAACTGCAACGACACACGAGTAGCTAGCGCTGATGACGTCACAAAGGTCTACATCGCGTCAGCGAAGTTTCTCAACAAGAATGCATAAATACAACTTCCAACTTTGGGCACACTGCTGCGCTAGACACTGCTACTGCACTGGTACTGCTGCTGCAGTAGACATGTGCCAGTAGCTGTGTCGGAGAGAAGGTACTAATTTAATTGTAATATATAATTTAATTTTCAACTAATATTGTGATTATTGCCTGTATTATAGATTATTTTATTTTATTTTATTATTATTTTCTTATCAATTAATGTACTCTTTATGGATCTTTTGTTATCTGAAATAAATGATTATTATTATTATTATTATTATTATAACATCTGCCTGGAGAGAGATGTCTTTAATGCGGTCTCACCCCACAGTACCGATATGTAAGTTAGTTTTAACCATCCAAAATGTACTTGCTATATTTCAAAAACATTAATGTTTACTTGGATTCGCTCTATCTATTGGTGAAAACCGCATGAAAATCCGTTCAAAAGTTTGTCAGTTTATCGCGAACAAACAGTCACGGCGGAGAACTTTGTTTTATAATTCGTAGTGCTAACTAGCTTTCGAAACACAAAGCATGGGAGTTCCCGTCTATTTCTTTGGTCGAATTGCGAATAAACAGGAAGGCTTACTTGTCGCACAACTGTGTGAGGTTCCTGCACGTGTGTTCGTAGGCAGCAGCGGCATCGTCCAATTCCCTCTGCATCTTGGCCGCGACGGCCGGCTCGGTGCTGGCGGCCAGGGGGGCGGCTGCAGCCCGCAGCTCGCCTACCAGCTCGCCGTTGCGACGGGAGAGGGTCTCGCTCAGCGTCTGGAGACCAAGACAGTGTTAGGACCAGTCAGTGAAAGGAAACTCTTGAATCAGTTGGCGCACCAGTTTTCCGGACAGGTGTACAACTTATGGGTCTTCGAAAAACAAGTCAATTTTTTGTTATAGGGCCGGTGCTTGCTTTCCACCAGACGACCTGTATTTGGGGTTTGTCTGTGGCGGAAAATCTTGGCGACGAATTAATTTGAAGTTTTTGCTTTTTTTTTATTATGAATAGGAAGGCAAACGAGCAAGTGGGTCACCTGATGGTAAGTGATCACCACTGCCCATAGACACCCGCAACCCTGGAGGGATTGCAGATGCGTTGCCAACCGAGAGGACTAAGATGAAATGCCTCTTGTGCCCGTAATTTCGCCGGCTGTCTCACTCTCCACACCGGAACACAGCAGTGCAAGCACTGCTACTTAGCGGCAGGATTAGCGAGTAAGATGGTGGTAGCGATCCGGACGGACCTTGCACAAGGCCCTACCACCCGCAAATAGTTGTAGTTATAGTTGGCTATTACTGTCTTTTATAGTACTTTAGTTAATATCACGAAATATCGATCACAAAGATTTCACTGCTGAATGGTGGCCTTTTCTTAGCAGTGCTGAGTCTGAACTAACCTCAAGTTTCTCAGTGGCCTTCAGCAGCCGATCGTAGTCGACCTGTCCTTGGACGGTCAGCAGCTCCGCCATGTAGTCAGCCTCTCTGACAGCGCCCTGCACCAGCTCTAGTTGGCGCTCGAAGCGCCGCCACAGCTGCACTTTGGTGCGGAGACGGGCGCTCAGCTCGCTGGCTTCGGCTTCCAATTGGCCATGGGTTTCCTGATAGAGTTGGTCCAGTTAGATAAGAAGACAAAGGTTTTAGACGGAAGAAAATAATATATACACACATACATTAATCACATCTTTATCCCTTACGGGTAGACAGAGCATAAGATAACAAAAAGCCATGTTCAAAGTGATGGGTAGCTAGCCGCTTTGCCCAGATATGAAATAAAACTTCTCTTTTCTCACACATAACCCCCCTATGTATGTCCATGGATAGTGGCGATTGTTTTCCTTTAGGTGATCCGCGAGCTCGTTTGCCCCCTATCATACAAAAAAGTTAGTTTACCTGTAATCCAGTGATGTCCTTCTCCAAGTCCGTAAGCGAGACGGAAACTCGTAAGCACGTAGGCAAGGTGTGGAGCGCTTGGTTGAGCGCCCTGATGTCCCTCCACTGCGCCCCCAGGTCTTCTAGCAATCGCTCACAGGTCTCCGACGCCCGCTCAACCACGTCGCTGCCAAGGCGCTCCGCTGCCTCGCATTCTTCTATGGTCAGCCGAGCGCGGCGCTGGCTCTTCTGGCAACGCGTAATGCCAGCTTGCACTTGGACTATCTTCTCCTTCAAGAGCATACTGCGTTCTAGCTCTTCAGCTATCTGGTCGTCCAGGTTACGCGATTGAGACAGCAGAGCGCCCAAGCGATCCGATTCGGCAGTAGGCAATAAGCTTAATCTGCCAAGCTCGTTTTGAATCCGGTCGACTCGTCCGGTCATCACTTGAAGCCGCTCGATGTAAAGATTCAATTCATCCTCGCTTCTTATAACAGCCTTTAAGCTGTCCAGCGACGCGCGCAGCTCTCTGATTTCATCTTCTAGGATGTTCAATTTCTCGCCCGAAGACACGTCACGATCAGAAATACTCTGAATCGCTGAAGAATGTAAGCCGTCTATTTTACCAGCCAGATCTCGCCATTCATCTTCTATCTTCGAGAAGAACTGTCGTTGAACCATCTCATCTGATATCGGTAATATTTCCAGAGCCTTTTCAAACTGAACACCGGATTCGTTTCTAAGATTATTGTGAACTTCGTGCTGAGCCTTCAGCTCCCAGAAACGTCTTAAGTTACCCGTTGTTGTTATGTTCTCAGGGGTGATATGTTCGAGTTCCCTGTTAGCAGTCTTCATCCAGTTTTCAATCCTTTCTATAATGTAATCGTACGTCATCCAGTTCTCTTTAAAGGCTGTCAAGCGAATAAGTCTGGAGTCTACGTCTTCTTGTAGTCTAAGCAACGTATCAAGCGCCTGGGAGCACTCTGATTCCAAGCCCGAGCAGACTATGAGATTCTGAAGACCATCAGTTATTGATAAGAGCCGTAAGATCTTGGCATGATGATGTGATACGTCCAAGCTGACAGACTGATATAGGTTGATGTATTGCTCGTGATCGATGGAAGTGACGTTGGTGAGATCAGGGATCCTCTGTTGCGCAACCCTCAGCCACTGCTGTTCCTCCTTCATGCTTTGTTCCAATGTAGTCCATCTGGAAGCAGCTAGAGTCATTTGTTGGGCGCGACCGGCTGCTCTATCGATGATTGCCGTAGCCCGATCGTGCAGTGAGTTGTGTAATGACGAATATTTCGACCTGGTTTCACTGTCCAGATTGTCCTCGAGAGATTCAAGAATGGCTCGACAGTGGCTTAGGTTAACAAAGAATTTTCTGTGTTTCTGGATTTCTTCGTGCAAATGATCTAGATCTGATACAATTATCTTTCCGTCAACTAGAGCTTCTGCCACATCAGTAATTTGACCAAAGTCTTGTAAAGTTTGTTCATATTCTTCGGCTAACGCTGACAGTTGAAGAAGTCGGTCACGTTCAGTGTTTATGGAATTATCCACTTGCTTGGTATCATCATCGCAAGTATACAAGTAAGCTGGACATTCTCGCTTTGGATTTGCTTCGACGAGAATGCGGTAACGTCTAAACATCTTCGTAACTGTATCTGAGTTCGTTATATTGATGTTCTCTAATTTGTCAAGCTTTTCTAGCTTTTGCTGAGTTGGAATATCAGATAAAATAATATCATCAAGATTGGATTTTACTTTGTCAACAGACTCTTGTAGTTTGTCAGTATCGTTTAAGAATTTGGTCCAGTCCTTTTCAACTTCTTTCACTGTGAGTGGACTTTGGCTGTTTAACGAACTAACAGCGTCCTCTTGGCGTGTCAACATCTCAATCAAGGTAATAATTTCTTCATTTACTTCAGTTGTTTCAATGATTTCTCTCAAGCTTTGAATATAACCGTGCAACGATTCCAGGCGCCGAGTTTCATTAACGGATCTGCCGTTGGTTATAGTTTCTGTTTGGATTCGGTATTGAATTTCTTCTAACCAAACAGAAATAGTTTCAATGATTACCACAACGCTCCTTTCGGTTCTTGATGGATCGTGTTTATTAATAGCCTTCTTCAAATCATCGAGCTCCTTATGAACGACAGTGTCATAGGATTTTTCTACAGACGGGTCTAATACAGCAACGGTCATAGAATCATCAGGAACGTGTCTAGGAGATTCTGCTAAGGACTGTGTTCTTTTTTGTAGAGCATCAAGCAGCCTTGCTTTCTCAGATTTTCGTGAAAACTGAACTGATTTGGAAGGAGAAGGAGATTTTGATTTGGAACGTTGAACAACATCAGAATAAGTGAGTTTGTGAGTAGCGAATGTCTCTTGCCGGTCAGGCGACACAGGGCTTGCAAGTTGTGAAATGCCCTCATCTATAGATGAAGTATCTTTACTGGAATAATCCTCGCTTGTAGGAGTTACTGACATTAACAACTCTGTTGTAATAGGATCTGATAAACTTTCTGGCGTTTGCGCTAATGGTGACTCCATCTTTCTCTTGTGTTTCTTCTTCTTCTGCTTCTGTTTTTCTCCTATTATAGACTGTGGTGCTTGCATTTGGCGTTCATTATCAAGGAAATCATTTGTCGCTTCAGGGATAGTTACTTGTGCTCGCAAGTGAATTTCATAAGGTTCATCAGTAGAAGTGGATATAGAGTCTTCTGAATATACTCTTGGAGAGGTCTGCTGTGTACTGTCAACAGTTACTATCTCTCTTTTACTTACATCCAGATCCACTGGTCTTGGTGTTACAAGAACTTCAACTTGAGGCTGTTCGGGTTCTCTAGGAGTAGTTTGTTGAATACTATCAGCTGTAGTGAGTTTCTTAAGATCCAGGGCAGGAATCGTTACTTCTTGTACAGGTGATTCAATTTTGCCATGTTCTGGTGTTCTAGGAGATGTTTGTTGACTGACATCGGCAACCACTGGTTTAGGAGCTGGTGCTGTGACTTCAGTTTTCTCCTCGACCGGGATTTCTACTTGCGGTTCATCAGACTGAGTAAATGTACTTACAAGAGGAATATCAGGCGTCTGAATGCTCATTTCGATAACTTCCTTTTCTTGGACCGGTGTAGTACAAGTTTCTTGGTCAGTAATTTCGTGTGTTGTTTGAATGTCAGTTTCGACAGTTTCTATCAACATTTCAGTACTCTTTTCATCTTTTAATACTACAGGCACTGGTGATGTTTGCATTTCTTTACATTCTGTTGTAACTTCAGGAGTCTCCGGTTTTTCTTTTTCTTTCGGTTCGTCCAAAGGAGATGAAGTTTGTGAAAACTTTTCTTCCGGAGTAACAATATCATGAGACACTACTTGAGTTGTTGCTTCGGACTGAACAATTTTTTCGGGCGATTCCGTTCTACTAGTTTGTATTTCCATGTCAATAACCGGTATTTTTTCAGAAATTGTGATGATTTCTTCAACAGTTTGAGTATCAGCTTCTTTGTCTTCCCTCGGAGTTGTTTGTGCTACGGTTTCAGTAACAGGTGTAGGAGAAGTCTGTAATTCTATTGCAACTGTCTCTGGTTTCAATTCTTCCTTGTCTTCTTTTATAGATTCAGTCAATTCAGGTGAAGTTTGCACTGAATATTCTTGAGTCGGGATTTCTTCAACCACTGGTACAGTAAACGTCACAGTTGTCGTTACATCTTTTTGCAAAGTTTCTGGGCTACTTTGAACACATTCTTCGACGATTTTGACTGTGCTTATGTCAGAAGTTTCACTCATTGTATGGTAAGATTCATCCTTAGGTGATTCTATGTTTTCACTTCCAATCTTAGGACTTTCAGGTTTTTGTTCTTCGATCGGTTCGGGTTCCTGCACCATTTCTGGTTCAGAAGGTGGCTTTTTCTTCCCCTTCTTCTTTTTACCTTTCTTTTCTTGGACAGGTTCTGCTGTTTCTACTGGAGTTGACACAGACGTATCGTCTGAATCAGCTGTGCTTTCTTTCGGGTAAGTAGTTTCTTCACTAATACCATGAGTTTTGCGCTTCTTCTGTCTCTTTCTAGGCACAGGTGTGGGTCCTTGAGAGATCTCTTCAGCTTCATAACCCTTCTCTTCCGTAGTTCTTTCAGATTCAACAAACGAGTCTGGTTCTAAAGATTCTACTTTAGGTTCTAAAACATCTTCAGATGGTTTAGGTGACTCTAGAAGTGGTGATGTCGGCAGTTCAACATAGTGACTTAGGGACGAACTGTCAGTTTCCAAGACACTCTTATCAGTTTCAATAGGTAATTCAATTGGTACATCCGATTTAATAGAATCATCCAAACTACCTTCTGGTGTAGGCTTGAGTTTCTTTTTCCTTTTGTTCTTTTTCGATCTTGATGAATCAGGCGTTTCGCTTGATGCTTGATCTATTTCTTCAACCTTAACTTCGGCGACTATTTCTGTTTCTTTTGTGTCACTGGGAAGTTCGACGTCCATAATAGGCAGAGGAGTAGGTTCTTTTGGAATTACTATTTCTTCTTTAAGAGGTGATGGAGAAGGTTCTTTAGTGACTATAGATACCGGCTCATCAAGAGGTTTTTCTTTAGCTACTACGACTTCAGGATGTTCTTCGATAACTTTGACATCACTGGGTAGATTAACATTGATATCTTTTTTAACTAAGACTGATTGCTTAGTTTCAAAGCCTTCAACCTTGAGGTCTAGTTGTACTTTAGGCTCATTTTTCTTGGAATCAGTCTTTGAAAGCGACATGGAAATGTCAACAGTTTGTAATGGTTTAGATTGTTCAATTATATTGCCAGAAATATCGCTCTGAATACCAACTGCTGGCTTTAACTGTCTCACATGAGAGTCATGACGTTCCGATTCCAGAAGTAGATTGATGTCATATTGTTCAGTCTTCTTCGGTAATTTATCTACATTTTCGGTAGGCATTACCAAAGCTTGATCTTGTGATTTTCTTTGAATATCAATATCAGCAACAACTGGCTCTGGGCCTTGAATATCGTGATGGACTATTGTCTGTTGTACATAAGAAACTTCTGAAGTTAGTGGACTCTTGTTGTCAGTTTCAGTAACAACAGTTCCTACCTCAATAGGCTCCACTGTTACGGGAGTTTGCGCAGACGCTAGTTCTTTTTTAACTTCATGCACATTTTTCTCAATAACAGTGTCTTTCATGTCAATGGTTTCTGTTCTTGATTTTTCAGTCAATGATATTTGTTTTGTATCTTCCGGTTCTTGAACTATCCCTTCGGAACTCAATAGTTCTTTCGTTACGTCAACTACGCTTTTTTGTGATGGTGAACTAATCTGTAGCTGGTCTATCAATTCCTTCTCTTTAATTTGAATTCCTTCTACTGTAACAGGTTCTGTTCTCTCAACTACAAGTGATACAGTAGTAATTTCAGTAGCTTTTATTGGTCGTGCGTCTTCAGGAACAATTTGCTCTTTAGTCTTAGCCGGTTCTTCTAACTGAGGATGTTCTTGTAACTTATGTAGTTCCTCTATCTTTGGTTGTTCTCGTTCGGGTTCAATATCAATCGATTCTTTTAGTATACTTTCTTTTTCTGATACAATTTCTAAGACTGTTTCATCTTTGGGTTCAGATTGAACAACAATTGACGTAGTCTCTGTTTTTGCTACATCTTGTGTTTGCTGATTGGTAAAAGTATCGATTTCATTTTGAATAAAGTCTGTTGCAGTTATTTTTAGTTTTTGATCTAGAATAGTGATAGAAGACTCAGGTAAATCTAACGCCTGATCTTCTTTGGCTTGAAGTGTATCCTCAGTTTTTAGAGTTTCAACTTTATCGACAGTTTTAGGTAAAGCAACAGATGTATCTTTTCCTATAAGAGGAACCTGAGATTCATCAATTGCAATTTTATCCGCAGGTGATTTTGGCTTGCTTGGTAATTCTAATTGTTCAGCTTTTGGAGATTCTGGCTTGCGACTTGAGTCTGGATGCAAAGATTGGGCTCTCTCGTTTGAAATGAAGTCAGTAACCGATACGCCAAGTATAGATGATTTTGGTTCTACTTGTAATTCAGATTCTAGAACCTTAGGAGACTCCGATCGGCGTGGTAACTCAGCATCAACCTGTTGAAGAGATTCTGGTTTGCTTTGTACATTATTGTCGATAACTTTGGGTGACTCTGGCTTGCTTGGCAATTCCTTTTCGTCAGGTTTAGGTGATTCTGCTTGTTTTTTCAATTCAGCATCTACAACTTTAGGTGAGTCTGGTTTGCTTACCAATCTACTTTCGTCAGAGTTCGATGGTTCTGGTTGTTCCTTTGCTTCTACCTCTACAACTTTAGGTGATTCTGGTTTGCTTTGCAATACAGTTTCATCAAATTTAGCTGATTCTGGTTGTTTCTTCAAATCAGCCTCTACAACTTTGGGTGATTCTTGTCCACTTTGCAACTCAATGACATCAGGTTTAGATGATTCTGGTTGTTCTTTCAATTTGGGGATTACATCTTTGTGCGATTCTGGTTTGTTTTGTATTTCAGCTGCAACGAGTTCAGTATCAGCTGACTTAGGTTGTTCCTTTGATTCCGTTTTTATAACTTTATTTGATTCGGGTTTACTTTGCACTTCAGTGTCATCGACTGTAGGTGATGTCGGTTTCGTTTGCAATTCCGGTATTACCAGTTTCGGCGATTCGGGTTCGCCTTGTTCTATTTCGATAGGTTTTGGTAACTCAGTTTGACCAGACACTTTAGCTTCAGGTGATTCTGGCTTGGTAATTGAATCTGGGTGCAAAGCATGAGCTCTCTCATTTGAAATGAAATCAAGTACTGAACCAACTTCAGGCTTAATAGTTACGGTTTGATCAGTGAATGCTTCTAGTTTCGCACCTGGCACTTGTGAGAGTGTTTCTTTCTCAGTTTTTTGTGTAATAACAACAGAAGATTTTTCAATTTCCGGTTCTTTTTCTTTTGTCATTGATTCTTTTGTTAAATCAACTTCAGACATTGCGACATCTCTAGGATAAACTGCAGATGTTGCCTGATCATTGACATTGTCTCGATTTAATTCTGGTTCCATTATTTTAGTTACTTCTTCAGGCCCAGTGCTTTCAATCAACTTATCGACAAATGTTACTCGTTTGCTTGGAGATGCCGATTTCGATTTTCTGTCAAGGCTCAATATATTTTCTGTAGACTGTTTTGTTTCGATGAGTATAGGACTAGATAATTTCTCATGTTGTTTTATAGTTTCAGCTGATTCTGTTAAATCTTCGGTTTCTTCAGGAATGACAACAGGTAGTCGTCCAATATTGACATCTATTGCGGTTGTGACAGTGGTTTCGGGAGTAAATTCATCATCTGGCTCTTCAACTATTTGTTCTGTAACGTGTTCTTTGCCATTTATAATTTGAACTTGTCTTATTATTTTTATACGTTTAGTTTTCACGCCTTGCTCTTGAACTGTATGAGTGGATACTTTAGGTTCTTCTTCGATAACTTCTACGTCGTCGGGTTCATCGATAACTTCTTCGGTTACGTGTTCTTTTCCATCGATTATTTGTATATGTTTGATAATACGTCTCCTGGTTCTGGTTATTCTTCTGGTAACTTTCTGTACCACTGTAGCAGTGTTAGAGGAAGATGTTTCAAACGTTGAATGGTGGTAGCCTTCGCTCGTTAAAGTGGTGTGACCATCATGCGGTTCTTGAACGTAGTAGAATTCTTGGGTTTGAGTTCCCTCTGGCACATTTTCGTACACTTCTGAAACTGTAACGGTTTGTTCAGGTGTCGTTTCTCTAATCTGTGACTGTCTTACAGTTGTACTTGATGTTGTGAACTGTGATTGCCGTTGACCTTCCATTTGTATAAATTCCTTAGATAGTTGTTGGTTTTGAGATGATTGCTTTTCAATGGGTTCAGATTTTTCTTTAGGTGGTTTATCATTATCATCATCTTGACCACTGTCTTTTGGCTCATTGTCAGACCTGGGACTTGTTCTAGGATGTTTATCGTCTTTTTTCATGTCTGACAATGGAGGCTTATGATCATGATCATGGTCGTCATCTATTTCCTCAAATTGCACACCACCTTGGTCTTTGACGGTTATTGATACCCTCGGTATCTGTTCTTCGAAGACTTCGACATTGTCAGGCTCGTCTATTACTTCTTCGGTCACATGTTCTTTGCCATCTATTATAACAACTCTTCTTATAATTCGTCGTTTTGTTTTCACTATTCGCTTAGTAACTTGCTGAACAACAGCAGTCACACTTGAAGATGATGTTTGGATTCGAGCATTGCCATCACTTTCGGCTAGCTGCAAAATTTCTTCCGGATTCAATCCTTCTTCTAATTTGACAACCATGCCAGGTCTTGACGTAAACTCTTGAATAGTTACCTCGCTACCCGGTAGTCCTGATATGACTTGTCCGCCAAAAGTTTGATATTCAAGTCTTTGAACGCCACCATCATCAAGCATTGTTGAACTTGATCCCTTATCTTCTTTCAAGGTGATTTGCGAAAATGATTGATCTTGTGTCCCGTCTGAAATCATCTGTGATGTATGACGATGACTATGAACCATTTGCTGCCGAGTAACAAGAGTCTTTCTTATTTTTTTGACAATTATTCTCTTAGTTCCATCGGCATCTACTACCACTTCAGTCGTAGTCTCATCAGGTTCAACCATGACAGTTTCAAATGACTGTGGTAGGCTGTGCGTTATGTTTAGCTCAGAGCCTTTGCCTTGTTTGTCATCTCTATAATTAGCATCAACGAGCAATGATTGCTCATCGATCTTCTGGTCTCTGAATACAGGTCGACTTTCAATTTCAAATATTTCATGGTCACCGGCAACAGTTTGTCTAACTTTGATATTTTCTAAAATCTCTTTTTTATCAGATGTTGGGTCACTTGTTTGAATTTCAACATCATGCGGTGGAGCACAAGTAATGGAAACATCCTGAGTAATTATTTTCTGCGGCTCGCACATGACAGATTTATCTGTAACAGGTGGTGACTCGGATCTTAGACTTTGACCTGTTTGAGTCTCAATTGTGACAGCTGGTTTAACTTCTTGCACAACAATATGCTCTATTACAACCTTCTTTTCGCTAGGTGCCTTCTCACTCGGTAGCTCCTCTTTACTAGATTGTTTCTTTTCGCTGGGAGTTTTCTCCAGGCTAGGTGTTTTCTTTTCACTGGGTGATTTCTCACTTGGTAACTTTTCACTGGATACTTTGACATCTTCTTTCACTTCTTGAACAATTTGTTTTACCGAGGGAACTTCTTGTTTTTCCTCTTTAACGAACTCACTTTCTCTAGGAGAAGCGACCTCTTCGGGCATCGACGTTGAGTCAATGGTCCTGTCTGTCTGAGATACATCCTCCTCAATGACTTCAGCTACAGATCTCATCTGCAGCAAAACTTGTCTTAACCTCTCTATCTCTATAATGACTAGATTTCTCGTTTCCACTAACGATTGCTGTGTTGTTTTCAACTTATCTTCCAAAGATTGACTAGATTTATCATTACCGATTATTATAATCGATTTTAATATAATTTCATATTCTTCATACTCTCTAATATATCTCTCATAGACTTCAATGTATCTTGTAATATCTTCTTCAGTGAGGACGTCCAGTTGTTTAGTAGATTCTTTAAGCTCGTTGTCGATGGTTTCGAGCCAATGGTCTAGTTTAGCGATTTTCTCTTTTTGCTCCTCTATTTCCTTCGCTTGACGAGCCACTTCTACTTTGGCGTCCTGGAATGTACAAAGATACGATTCAAAACCATAATGTCGTTTCTAGCAGTTGTAAATAAAAAAAAAAATTAACTATTACAAAAAAGCGAAAAAAAAAACTTTAAAATGACATTATTTCACAAATTTACTGAACGAAATGCTTCAACAAGGTAAGTTTTCTTGTGAAATATTTAAAACATTGGCACGTCCCATCCATTATGTTATATATACATACATACATACACAAATAGGGGTAGACAGAGCCTAAGGTAACCAGACCTTAAAGGCCACGTTTAGCATGATTATGTCTATCATATTATTGGTTTAGTACAACATATAAAACACAGTCACTTTCCGCTGTCTGTCCGTCTGTCTGTCTTTCTTGTGATTCAGATATCGACCAATTTTAATAACTCTAGTGTAAATAAAAATAAACAAAAGCACGCAAATAAAAATTAACCATTACCTTTCTTACCTGGATGATGTCCAACCCCTGCCTTGCCTGCTGCAGCAGCTTGGATATCCTGGCTCTCATCATCACCAGCTCCCGACTGAGCGTCTGAATCTCCGTCTCCTGGCGATATTCCATGATCTTGGATTCTAGGAGCTCCGCCGCTTCGTCGCACTTGGTGAGTACTGAGATGCCCTCCTGGAATTTGAGGGTTAGAAGATCAGAAGGAGTAGTGTTACATTTTGCTTGGTACGTAAAACTGGTACGTACATACACAACGTCTTTATCCCTTACGGTGTAGAGAGAGCCTAAGGTGACAAGACCTACAGGCCATTCATCGCTTTTAATTTAATGTTTTCAAAATATTTTCATTTTTACTTTAGTACGGTCACCCTTTTCAATTTGTGATCAATATAAAGGATGTTGAAATTGGTACTTCATTTAATTGAAATTTATTGTTTTCAATGTATTTTAATGTAGGTATTTTAGTTCAGTATGGTCCCCAATTTGTGAAAAATATACAGGACGCTGTCATAAGTAACATGATAGATTAAAAATGCATAACGTCAGAATAAATAGGCTCTGAAATTGAAGAGCAAGAAATTTTACTTCTGTCGGCGCGTGTTTGAACATAAACATAATTCCTGTCGTTTAAGAATGTCCCTTTAATATTTCTTGCTCTAATATACGCGTGTTGTGTCCCTCTTACTTCCGCATCGCCAAATTTACGTTAGTATTATTTTAAATGTCTGACAATAATAACAATGTTTAAAAATTAGTCAAACGTATGTAAACGATTGTTTAAAAAAAAACATTTATTTCATCACGATTCACACGTTTCTCACGAAAATACCACAAAATTTGCTTCGTGTCAAGACATCAAATATTGTGCCACAATTTTTTTTCATTCATAAATTCAAATGACAACGTTGGCAAACAATATTTTAAACTGACATATTGTGTTGAGGAAACATCTAAAAATACCCGTGACTTGTTTACGCTTCATTGTAAACGTTACTTATGTCATCGCGTTCCCAGAAATGCAAATTAAGCATGTTCAAATAAGACTTAATATGGTAAATCAATTGACAATAATTGATATCCTTCAAAGTACTGTGTATGTTTATTCCTGTTATTTTGTCATATAGTCACAAGTGTAATAATAAGAATCATAAATAAGAATAAGTGTAGGTATAATAGGAATCATGTTATAGGCGATGTGGCTAGCAACCCATCACTATTTTGATTCGATTTTCCACCTATACGCCCACAATCTTGCTAAATGTGGCCTGTAGGTATCTGTTACCTTAGGCTCTGTCTACCCCGTAAGGGATAAAGACGTGATTTGTGTGTGTGTGTGTGTGTGTGTGTGTGTGTGTGTGTGTGTGTGTGTGTGTGTGTGTGTGTGTGTGTCACAAGTACTTTAGTTATAAATATGTTTACAGGTTTGAGAGTTAAGCATTTTTAATCGACTTCAAAACAC
This sequence comes from Pandemis cinnamomeana, assembly GCA_932294345.1. Taxonomy (NCBI): domain Eukaryota; kingdom Metazoa; phylum Arthropoda; class Insecta; order Lepidoptera; family Tortricidae; genus Pandemis; species Pandemis cinnamomeana. Next base: position 14,069,695 of record OW028710.1, on the reverse strand, counting down.
GCCGGGATCTTCGTTGTTATGGGAGTTTGTAAAGACCATTTTCGTTTATACGTACCTATCCTATACACTTATATATACTTTTTTAATAGTAGCGGTTTTTGGAGGCGAAAAATCAATTTAGCTAGATTAACTCAAGTAAAAGTCACCCAGGTACTTTTAATTTCAGATCATTGAAATATCTCGCTAATCGTGGCCTAGGTCTTGCCACCTTAGGCTCTGTCTACCCCGTAAGGGATAAATACGTGATTTGTGTATGCATTAAAATAACAATAACAATAAAAATATGTGTTTGCTAGTACTCCATTTTAAATCAAAACCTCAAAATAGTTCAAGGTGTAATGTCAAAAAAACTAATGACAAAGAACACCCTTTATTTATGTACACACAGCAAAATAATGCGGTTAGCACAGCCACGCACACGTCTATGCGTGTTGAGTATCGACATGAACGTTAAGTAGAATCTATGACATGTGAATGTGTGAGTGAGTTCGATCATAAAATCTACCCCCTAAGTACAGATTTTTTAGCAACAAGATGAATGAGCAATGTCACTGTAAATTACCTACCTGTTTATTGAATAAACAACAACTAACTATAAAATAACAATGAAGAAAGTTACAACTATTTAAGTTAGTTTATAATAAATTAAGTAAAAAATAATTACAAATTAAATGAAAATAATCCCCGCCGGTATCGTGTCACACTCAAAGGCTGAAAATGCAATATCTCCGGTTTCAGTTACTTCTACAAAAATAATGTAAAAGTATTTTTTTTATTTAGACTGTCCTAAAAATATTTTACCTAATCTTACATTGGATATTGTCATCCCCAGTGTAAGCGAGAGAACCGAATCGAAGCTTCCTTCGACCTTGAATCTTCAAATTTATGCAATCCCACGCATTGAACTATTATTACTAGCGAAGAGTAGTGACCATCTCACTGATGCGACGATGTTATATTATTATTTCTCAACAAGTCTGAGATTCCAATTCCAAAGCAATATTCCTCACAACCAGCACGGCCATCGAAATAACATCCAAAAATGTCATTTTATTATTACTATTTTATATTCCGTTTTCTTCGGATACGAACCCGGTTCACTGAAGCAGAAGTCAAATCTTCGACCTGTCTTTGACCGCTAGGCCACCGAGGTATGCAAGTTACATGGTGAATGTATGAATTATGTTCAATCTGCGACTACTGTATTGCAATTTGTGTAAATAGCTGTTTTATGAGCTTTGAAATAAGGTTGAAATTATAATTTATTTTTTTCCGTAACTATTTAATTTTATGGTGGTTGCAGTCTATTGTATGTTTAATTTTACTCTTATATAATATGTTAAAAACGCAAACGCATTGTGTTTTCTTTTAATATAATTATTAATAGGTATGACTCTTTTTACTGGAGTTTAAAAGTTGCTAGCTGATGGCTATTTTGGTCGTTATCGTCTTAAACAATATAAAGTGTTTTCTACCCTCAAATTTCTAATAATATGATTTTGTGAACAAACAAACTGTCACCGCTGGCAGCCATTATTAGCTGCGGGATGAACCGTGTGTTATACTTACGAACTGTTTAATTTTGCCTTTCGAATACCTTGTGATTTGCAAAACATGGATTTTCATTTATCTTTGTTGAAAAGAGCAAAACAATATAACTATTTATATAAGGAATCGCTAGGCGTTTTTTGATATGGGTAAGTAGACAAACGGTGTTAAAAACAATGACTTATTATTTTATCGGTAATGTTTTAAACAACTTTCTTTGACGAAAAATGTTTTTATTTAAACTTCATTTATTTTGCAGCGGAAGACTGTGCCATTATGGATTCACCCTTACGCAGACTTCGGACACGATAAAAATATTCGTTCTGGGCCTAAACCTGAAGCCTCATCTCCTGCCATTTGATTTGGACATTATGTAGTTGCCGCACCCGCTAGTGACCCATTTCACAGCAACAAGACACAATGCTACGTTGCAACCTGTGCGAAACCATCTGCATGCTGCAGGATTGCATTGCCGTAGACCAGCAAAAAACATGCTTTAACGGACCAGCATAGAAGAAGCCTTTGCTCGTGAATATCTTGACTTTGATTATTACATCAATCAAAGTCAAATGTAGTGATTTTTAGTGATGAAGACGAAATATATTAACTTAATTAAATATATAAACACAGTAATGTTTTACAGTGCAGAACGAGTGGCAGTGTTACTTTAGGCTATGGGGTTGGATCTCATCGATGGGCCCTGGTGTCCAAATCCAAACCAAATCGAGATAGGTAGCTTAGTCGCTTCAAAGTGGAGATTATAACCCAGTGTGAAATGATGTTATTGTTAATGCCTGTCATTTAACATGTCTATTCATTTCACCACTGACATACACGTCCGCAAATAAAACGTTTCGTTCATCTTTATCAGACTTAAACCTAATAAACCAGAATTTAAGATATTAATTATGTGTCATCTTAAAAATAGCCCTATTATGGTTGTGTATTCAATTTGCAAGATAATTATTATGTTAGTGACATAAGACTTTTTAGTAAACATAAAATCATACTGGCCTCTAAAGTGTGTGTTATTTTATGAATATTATTCTATAAGGAAAAGTGTGCAGTTTTATTTAGCTAATTTAATTACTTTTGGTAATAATAATAATAACACAAATAGAGGCTAATACAATAAAAATTAAATGTTGCAATAAACAATTTGAACCAATAATTGCATTTTATTGTTTTATTCTTTTACGTCCTTTTTTTCTTGTTTTAGGTAAACATGAGTTTATTTTGAGATTAGTAATTTAAAATTGAAAACAAAAAAGATACACTTGTGCAGGATTCGAACCCGGCTCTTTAGGTTTCATAACCCTAGGTCAATACACCTGAGCCACCACGCTTATAATACTGGTGGCAAAATTATGCTTCCATTGAACAAAATACCAGCAGGTTTGAATAACTATGCGTGAAGGTAGTCAGAAAACACAATTAGCACAGATAGGGCATTTTGTTGTGTGCGTAATAAGGCAGCGGATAAGTGCGGATGTGTGTATAGAATGACACACTTGGATAACTAGGGTGCTCACCGATTCGCTTTGCTGTGTGTACTATGATGTTGTCATAGATTAAAATTAATTTCCCTTGGCGCTCTAATTCTCACTATTTTGATTATATTTATCTCCAAGGCTTGAAGTTTTATGTTTACAGCGAAACGAACTATATAGTTCTGTAATAAAATTCATTTTACTGCCTCTTGGTTTAACACAACATTGCTGTTTGGGTTATTAAAAATATTGCACCGTTAAAATCTTTCATAGACCGCTATCAATATTGAGGCGATTAAAAATATTTAAGAACAACTTAGCTTAAGTTTCATGTTTTAATTATTTTTCACCGAGATTACCTTACGGCAAAAAAGTGAATTAATTTTTTTTTTTAATTTTAGCACAATTTCGATTCGAACGATCATCCGAAATTTTTAATTTCCACTCACTCTCGCAAATTGAAAAGTACTATCACTCAGCACTTCACAGCTCTTCGTGGTTCGATTTCGGTTCGAAGTGTTCCACTGCCCGCGAAACACTGTCCCATCGGCCGATGCCAAGCGCCTACATTTATTATTAACCTATGTCGTAATAGTACTTATACCTTGGTGACATCATCACAAAACATGGCTAAAATGCAGTCATTGCCAAGATAAAACAATATGCAGGAATCAATGACGTTGGATTCGTGTACAACAGATTCTAGTTTTGTTTACGTCGGGGCCAAAATACCGTCAAGCGTTTGCCAAGTCATGCTACCATCGGGTTTATTGTTGAATAGTTTCTATAGACTTTGTAAATCGCGTGATGTTTCTGACTAAATTGTCTGTATTTAATTGTCAATTTATGGCTTTGTTTAATAGAATGAGTCCACAGTTGCAACTCGGGTATAGATTATTAATTATTACCTTCCAAAACATGTCAAAGTACAATTAAGTTAAAAGAAATAATCGAAACTAAAACGCTAGTTGGTTCTGCTTCGGAAAAAATACTCATTGAGCTTTTAAATCAAGTAGAATGTAATAAGCAACGTGAATTGATTCAAAAAAGTATTTGTTCGTTATTTATCCAGTAGTTAATTCTAAACTTATAAAGAAACGAGTATTTGCTGGTTTTTGTAATTAATGCATTAATTTCAAAAACCTTTCATGTAAAGAAACGTATATTTACTCAAATTGTGACACTTGGGCGAAAGTCTTAGGAATCATGTTATAAGCAATGTGGCTAGCAACGCATCACTATTTTGATTTCCCTTTTCAGATATACGCCATTAATCATGCTAAACGTGGCCTTAAGGTTTAGTTACCTTAGGCCTTGTCTGCCCCGTAAGGGATAAAGACGTGATATGTATATGTGTATGTGACACTTAAATGCCCTAAGTTTTATATCGATCTCGACTCGGACGAAGTTGCGGACAAAATTAAAAAGCCGATAGAAACATCAACAATGTCGTCAGTGGGTCGGACAGTTAATTCTATAATAAATGGTATATTTACAGTGAAACTTACCCTGAGACCTTCCTCCATGGCTCCGAGACTTTCATCAGGCAGATCCGAGAGGCGAGCTTGCACACTCTTTACTTCTTCTAGTAGACTTTCAATATCATTAGATAAGTCATCCTGAGAACACACACCCATATTAGATACTACTACATCAATAACTAGAATCGAATCTAAAGATGGATCGAGATCATCGTGTTTCATTTTCAATTTAATCTCGGATAGATTTATAAAAATATAAGCAAGCAGCATTAGTGAGATCAAGCTTTGTCTCTCCAAATGCTTTAACATGTTTAACATTTTCTAATTCCGTGTCGTTACAAGCTTTACCATCTTTAAATTCCATCCCATTTACAACGATTAGATGCAAGGGTAAAAATAAAACGTCGAGCATTTCAAATGCATTAGGCATGTTAGCTACTGACAACATCAAACCTCAAAATAAACATAGTCGACCGGCTCATGCGTAAGCCATTCAACATCAACATATTATTGGAATTAGGGCTCGTGAGACAATCAAAGCTGGGCTCTATGCGATGGAAGATGAACACCTTGTCATAAGAAATTTTCCATTCCATTATGACCACTTTAAAAATGAAACCAGTAACAGTCAAAGACAAAATGCCAATTAATACAATGAGAGAGCATACTGCTATTCTCGCAAATAACTAATTATAGCGCAAGGACAACTAGCCAGTATACTTTTAAATTTAGAGCAAAAATTTCAAATTTATTTTTTAGTGTTCATCTGTTGTTCATTCAAAGGATACTACTAGGGTTTACTAAAACCTCATCAAAGCCACAACTGACCTGAGCTTTTGCTCTGTTTGCTGCCTAAACAGCATTATTCTCCATCGTTTGCTAGTTTATGAATGCCAAAGCCCAAATAAAACATTTCTGTTCCAAAATCTTAAAACAAAGCATTAATTTCGCCGATCGTCTTGTAGAGACCAAATATTCGCTAGTTGAACAGTATTTCTGTTTGAATTAACGTAATTAACAAAAATAAAAACTTAATTTTTGACTGATTTTTGCCAAAAAGGGTCAAATTTAAAACAAAATTACAAAAACCATTTAAATAAAACCATAAATGCAATCATATGTTTTTATTACAACCAAGTTAAGACCACTGCTTAAAGCTAGGAAACAGTGTTCGACAAAAATGTGGGTTAAATAGTTGACTAGAAATGACTAGATTTAGTACTAAACACGCTACAACGACTAGAATTACCACTACATACTCCAAATGCGTAAAAACTATCGTGACTTTACAATACAGTGCACGCCAAATTTGGCTCTACGAGACGAACGACGCGATGGTTTGACACTGACGGTTCACGATACAAATCGTAATAAGTGAAATTAAGAATTTAGTATAGATATCATGCCAAACATAAAAAATAAATTGCAAAGTTTTACAATACGACTGCGGGTCAGTCACCTTGGGTGTCCTCTGGGCTGTCGCGGCCGCCGGCTCCTGTAGGGGTGAGGGGAGGGCTGGCTCTAAGGACAGGTTTGTTAGTATATCCTCTCGGGCGTCTAAAGTGTTTTCAGTAAGAGAGTCGGTGGGCGTCTCTACGCTCAAGTAGGAACTTTGATCTTTCCAACTACAAATGCCGCCGGGTAGGTCCATTGAAATATAGTTAGAGTCGAACGGAGATCCGATAGAGTCTTTCGACTCGTCCGCGTCAGACGCGTGGCCCGAACTACCGCTCGGGTCCTTATCCTTGTCATTTTGATCGTTTATGTCTACTTCTAATTTAGTTATGGGAGGCGTTTTAGATTTCCTAGCGATCGAAAGGAAGTATTGGCACTCCGCGTCATGGTACAGATGTTTATCGGGCCAGAACGAACTGTCGTTTACAATATTGTCTTCGAGACTATCACGTTTGGTTGCTTTGTATTTTTCGGCTTCAAGTGAGACAATTTCTGGAGTTTCCAATTGTTTTTGTTCAAGAAGACGTTGAGTATCGTCTTTCACTGATTTTTCGACCCAGAAATTGTCTACTTCAACATTGGATTGGGTATTAGTAATGGCATCATGGGCAGTGTTAGAAAGGTCTGTTCCTACTGGTACAACAGATTCTACTGATTTAACAAACGTGTCAGCTGATTGTTTCTCTTCGATGATCTGCTTGACTTCTGCGACAACCGGTTCAGTGGTTATAGTATATTTTTCTTCGGAATAATCAAGTTTTGCAGGTTCATCTTCTAACAAAGCATCGATCATGCTGACGCTAATGTGTTTGTCTTCCAGTTCTTCTTCCAGTTTAGTAATTATATGTTCTTCAGAACATTTAACACTTTCCTGTGGGCTTTTAGAAACACTGACTGGTTTGTCTTCAATATCAATTTCTGGTGTTATCTCATGTTCTGGAGACGCCAATAAAGGTGTAATACTATCTAATACATCATTTTGAGAATCTGAAGTTTGGGAGTCCATTAGCTCTCTTGGAGTTCCGTCGCTGACTTGAGAAGAATCTTCAGGCAAAAGCATTTCTTCAATTTCTCTTTGTAAATCAGCCATTTTACTTTCAAGAGACCATTCCTCAGTAATCTTTTCTGTTAAACTTGTTTTTTGAGTAGCAATACTTTCAGTATCTTGTCCCTGTACAATGGTCATGGACGCGGGTTCTGCCTTAGAGGAGATATCAAAAGGTTTTGTTTCTTGTGTACTTTCCATGGTAATGGAAGTCACTTCTTTTGACGGGCTTAATTCAATAGTTAACACGTCATCTACTAGACTGGGATCATTCTTCCAAAATTGTGCTTCATTATAAAGGCGTTCTTTTATTGGTGTATTTATCGACTCAGGTGTTGAGACTAAAGACTGGGTTGTTGATATTTTTTCTTGAATATGTGGCACTTTTTGTTCTGGTTGCTCTTCTTTGCTAATATTTGAATGTGAAAATTCAATTTGAGGGGTGGTAACAGGTTTATCTTTTTTCTTTTTCTTATTTTTCTTTTTACCGCCCGTTTCTTCTACAATAGACTGTGTTTGTACAGAGTCAATTTCATCCTTATGCTCAGCTAACGTTTCGGGAACAATTTCTTCCGGCTCAAGTTTGACAGGTTCATCAGGTTTTATCTTTTCTTTCGATTTATTTGATCGTTTCTTTTTATCCTTCTTTGGTTTATCTTCGCTTATAGTTGCAGCTACAATAGGAGTTTCAATACTGGTTTCTTTTTCCTTCGATTTAGCTGATCGACTTCTACCTTTTTTCGACTTTTCAAGTTTGACTATTGGTTTTTCTTCAGGGTCGGCAGTAGTTTGAACAGGCTCCACAAGTTCAACCTTAAGGGTTGACAAAGCTTCAAATCTGTTCTCGGATTTTTCGCGTTTTTCCGATTGTTGATTGATATTAGATTTAGACCTGGATCTATTGTCTCTTGACCTTGATCTTGACCGGCTACGTTTTTCAACAACGATGAATCCTTCGGCGTCAACGTGTATTTCAGGCTTATGCTCCGTGTCTGATTCATCCACTAAAATAACAGGTGGTTTGGGCGGAGCGGGAGGTTCCAGAACAACATGTTTTTCCTCTTGTGGCAGTCTTTCGGGAGTTGACCGGTTAATTCCAACGATTTTTGCCCATGAATTTTCAGGAGACTCAAACGTTTGAGGTTCTTCTTTAGCAGTAATTTCAATTTGTGTAGGGACTTCTGTCTTCACAGGAGACTCATGAGCTCTAGGTGACTCGTGTGGTTTAACAAATTGGGTAAATTCAGTGTGTTCGATTAGGCCTTCAGCAACAACTTCAGCGTACGATTTACCATCATCAGCACATTTAGCCCATACATTAACTGTTTCTACGGGAGCTACTGTTTCAGGAGCTGATACAACTGGAGGCCGCACCGGTTGTTCAACAGACACATCTCTCTTTTCCTCTTTCTTCTTCTTTTTCTTGTGCTTTTTAGGTTTCGATTCAGTTTGTTCTTCTTGTATTGGTTTTTCAGTTGCTACTTTTAGTTCACTGGTGGTACTTGGTTCGGAAATATTTTCTTCTACTGGAACTACTTCCTTCTCTTTTTTAGTTTGCAAAATTGTTGAATAAGACGTCTTTGTCTCAGCTTCTATTTCAGATACAGTTTGAGTTTTTTCATCATATTTGGTACTGACTAGATCAGGGAACTGTTTTTCATCTTTATCATCATCTAATGGAACAATGATTTCGGATGACGTTTTAACAGTTTGGTACATGTATGAGGGCGTAAATTCTGGTGCATCAGCTGATAAGTTTGAAAACAATACAGAGTAGGAAGGTTTAAATTCAGGAATGGAGTCAATTGAGGGGAGTAAATCTTGTAGGCTATGAATAGGGGATTTTACATTTTCAGTTCTCACATCTGTATCAGTTGGTTTAGATATTGGAACACTTTGTTTTGGCTCTGAGAAAGTTTCTACTACAGCTATATCAATATTGGTAGGACCAGTTTGTTCAGAACTAAACACAGTAGTTTCCTTAGAGATTACAGGGTCTAGTGGATTTAGAACTTGAGTATCAGGCAGTATGTCTTTAGGTGTCAGAACACTTTGGTCCGTAACATTATCAGGTAAAAGCGTATCATAAGAAGACTTGTCCTTAACAGTTTTGGAGTCTATATTTGATTGTATTTCACGGTAGATGAACTCGTCGGAGACATTTTGAGGTGTGACCGGTTTCAATTCAATTGGTTTTTGTAAATCTTCTTTTTTGTTGGCACCTGGAGTCACTTCAACTAATGGAGACTCTTCTATGCCAGTGGATGTTGCTACAACTGTGTCTTGAGAATCAAATTGAGTGGCATCTATTGAAGATTCTACAATAACGTCATCAGTACTGATAATAACAAAGTCGTCAACGTCGATGTCCGCCTTTAAATCACTATCTCTGCCTATTTCTTGACCAGGTTCTTCTAAAATATTGTTTTCTTCCTTCACTTCTTGTATTACTGTCTCTTGAATTTCAGTTTGACTTTGAGCCAATTGTTGTGTAGTTACTGGAGAATCTTCAGTAGATGTTTGATCTTTAAAAACCATTGGCACTAAAGTATCGTTGAGGATATCTACTGGTAACGAATACTCTGTTTGAGATTCTAACACTTTACTTGATTTTTTGTCATCAAGTTCCTTTTCAAGTGGTTGCAAAACATTACTTTCGCTTGTAATAAATTCTTTTGTAATATCTATGGAAGTTTTATTAGTTGTTTTAACTTCCGCTTGAGTAAATTCTTGCATTGTTAGAATTACTTTTTCTGTTTCCACATTTACTTTTTGTGACTGCGGCTCGGTTTTCTGTTCGGTTATAGTTTCTTCTTTAACAGAAACTGGCACACATTCAATTTCAGTCTGATCTTTCTGATTTTTTTTATCAGTCAGCATCACAGCTAATTTCTGTTCAGCATCCTGTATTTCATGATAGCTATAACGTAGTGATTCTAATACTAGGCCTAGGCTACCAGCAGGTTTGATAGGTTCTACAATACCATCTTTAAGGCCTTTATGAATAGAATCAACTTTTTCGTCAATTACTTCCACAGAGCCGACCTCAATTTTAGGTTCTACTTCTGTTACAGCTGCCTGTATTGGTTTATCGGTGCAAAGTTGATCAGTTTCAGCAAAAACTTCAGCATCGATCTCGCCTTGTTCCGTTTTTTCTTCAAGGGGATTTTCCGAAGTAGCGTCAATTTCTGTTTGTCGAGACGCACAAAGTAGTGCAAATCTTTGTTCAGCATCATTAATTTCCTGGTAATTAAATCGCGGAAGTTCGTGTAAACACAGTCGGTTCACATTAATTTGTCGGACAGTTATTATAGTCAAATTACTGTCGATTCCATTGGAAATCGGAACCGGATCGATTTTCTGGGCTGATGTAGCAGTAGTAGTGTCAGATGTGGTTACAGCCTGCAAGGGCTCTACAGCTACTTCTTTAACTTCTTCCGTGACTTGTGACGGAGAAGGCTCTTGGCTACCACCCCGAGAATTAGTAACAGCTAACAAATATTCCGCATCTTTAAGTTCATGATAACTCTGCCGTGGTACTTCATCAACAAATTCAGATGGCTTAGAAATAACTGACGATGAATCTATTTCAGTAGGATTGACAGGTATGACATCAGACTGTAAGACCTCCTTTTCAGGTTTTACAGCTACTTCTTTTAATTCTTCGACGACTTGTGGAGCTTCTTGGCTACCTTCTCTTGATTTTATAACAGCCAATAAATATTCTGCATCCTTAAGTTCATGGTAACTTTGCCGAGGTATTTCTTCAAGCAGCTGAGATGGTTTTGAAATAATTGAGACTGAAACTGTTTCAGCAGATTTGTCAGGTATAGAAACAGGTTGTTCCTTTTCAGGCTCTACAACGACTTCTTTTACCTCTTTAATTACTTTAATAGGTTCTTGACTCCCTTCTCTTGACTTGGTGACAGCGAATAAATGTTCTGCATCCTTGAGTGCATGGTGATCATGTCGTGGTGGTTCATCAACAAATTTAGATGGTTCGGCAATTGTTAAAGACGAAGTTTTAGTTTCGATACTGGTGTCAGGGACTATCACCCCTTTGGAAAGCTCTTTAGGTGGTTCTATCACTACGTCTTTTCTGTTTTCGATGACTAGTGATGGAGGGGGTTCTTGGCTACTTTCCCTAGACATAGTAACAGCTAGTAAGTATTCTGCATCCTTAAGTTCATGGTAACTTTGCCTTGGTGCTTCAGCAACAAATGTAGATGGTTTTGAAACAGCTAAATCGTGTACTATTTTTTCTTCTGAAACTACTTCAGGTTGAAGAACATCTCTAACTTTAGTATTTTTACCAGCAACTACCTCTTCAACTGCTTTTACTGTTTCTCCTTTTATTTCTGTCGAAGACACAGTTTTAGCATGAGCATAGAGATTTTCTGCATCTGCGACTTCATGATAACTTTGCCGAGGTAATTCCTGACTCAAATGCTTCACTACATTTGCAAAGGACTCTTTTCCTTGTGCTTCAAATAGTTCTAAAGTTGATGTATCACCTTTTGCAACTTTGTGCACAGTTTCTTGTTCAGTTGCAAATACTGGTAATTTGACATTAACGGTTTTTTCAAGTGATGTTCTTTCACTGCCAACAGATTCAGTTTTCTGTTCATCTACTACAGATTCGGAAGTAGATTCATTCTTAGTAGCAGTAGATGCAAGTAGAATTTCAGCATCTTGGATTTCATGATAACTATGTCTAGCTGATTCTTCTCTGGGTGGAGAGACCGGTTTTGTTTCAGTTTGTAATGATTCCACTATCACGGTTTTTTCAACCAAAGGAGGTTCAAAAGATAACGATTCAGTGTTAAGCTTTTGAGTTTCAATACGTTCACCTTTGTTAGATTCAATTGAAATTAGATCTTCAGTTTTGTCAGTTCTATCGTGTTGGCTTTGAATCAATTCAGAGTAATCGTAACACAACTGATCAATATCCAGAACTAACGAATAAGTCTTAACTTCTGATTCAAGTTCTTTGTAAGGTATTGAACATTTTTTTGTTTCTCTAGATTTGTTACGATCTTTTACAGATCCAAATATTGCACGCTCAATATCTTCATCGTAATTTTGTTCTCTGGGATGAAGAACTATTTCTGAAACGTTTTCCTCTTGTTCTTTTTTAAAACCCCTAGCTTCAGGTGCATCTGTGGTATCTAGTCTGACCAAACTATCCTTTTTCTGTTCTACATCTTCCACCTCACCAAGATTAACTTTAGAGATGGTTATCTCGTGCCCAATTTCTGAAGTTTCATCAGTTGAGGTTTCCGGTGCAATAAATGATATTGGTTCTGACAATTCATCGGCCGATGTACCTTGCTGGATCACTTCTAAGCCAACAGAAAGATTTTCACTATGTTCTGTTACATGTGTTGTTTCTACGGAAGACGTTTTTTCAGTAATACTTACGATAGTTTCGAGTTTTTCATTCATATTTACTCTAGTGTTTTCAGACACTATCGTCTCTTTTGATTCTTGTAAATTAGATGTATATTCCTTGCTTACTTTGTCACAAACAGGCTCATCTTTTTGATCAGTAGACTGTTTGTCCTGAATTTGTTCATCTACCCTAGTGGTTTCTAGACTACTGGAAGACAGTTCATCAGTGATTTTGTCAACGGCGGTTTCATCAAGAGTGCCAGTTTCAGCAGTCTCTTCCAAAGAATTAGATTTACTGCTGAAAACCTTGACAGTCCTAATAGGAGGTAGTTTCTTTTCTTCATGCGTTATTAGATAAATGGTTCTTGTTTCTATGTCTCTAGCCACAGGTGTGGTACATATAACTTCTTCGACGTCGACAGTATCTTTGAGAGATTCTGAATTGAAATTTTTATCGTTATTATTTTGTTCACTAGCAGGGCTGGATGTTGAGGACGCTATGTCTTGTTTTTTCTCCGTCAAGTCAACTGCAGCAGAAATATTTGAATCTCTACTTGTATTTGAAATTTGTTTACTTTGCCTTATTTCCTGCCCGCTTCCTTCTTGTTGTGTCGTATTTGTTTCAACTATTGTCACTTCTGTAGCTACTTGTTTAGATGATTCTTCACTTAATGATTTTGGTTGGTTGAAAGTTTCCACAGGAACAGAATCTTCTTCAGCCATTAACGTATTCCAATCCATTGTAATGACACTGTCCTTATGTAGATCTATTGATATTTCAGGTTCTGCTGATACTTTAGGTTTCCCTGTTGTTACATCAATGGATTTCTCATGTTGTTTGGTTTTATCTCTACGCTTTTGTACCTTGTCTTTCTTAGTGGTCTGTGACTCTTCAATTTCTTTTAAAGCTCTTTCAACTTCGTCATCTACTAATTTAGGTTTCTTGGATTTATTCTTTTTCTTGTGACTTTTAACGACCTCAAATTGTTCTTCTTCAACAGGAGCTATTTGTTCAACTTGCTCCGAAATATCTGGAACAACACTTTCAGGAACACTTTCAATGTGTTTAGTTTTCTTTCCTTTAGGTTTTTCTTTGATAGATTTATTAATGTCTACTACCTCTGTTGTGGATGAAATTTGAGTCTGTATAACTGTATCTTGAGATATATTTTCTTTAAGTTCAGATTCTACGGAACCTTGTCTCCGAGTAACAGTCTCTTCAGGCATATTTTCTGCCCGTTTCGATTTTTTAGATTTGGTTTTCTCTTTCCCAGATTTAATTTCACCTTTAGAAGTAGTAACAGGTTCAACCTCAATCTTTTTAATGTCTTCCAGAACGATTTTATCAGGAGTGACTTCTTTTACTTCAGTAGGTCTATCTTTTTTCGACTTCTTTTTCTTAGGCTTATGTTCTTCGATTTGTTCAACTATATTTGGCACTTCTTGCACAATAGGTTCAATTGCTATTACTGTTTCTGACGGTATTTCGACAGTTTCTGAAGTAGTTTCTATAAGCACAATATCTTGCTTACCAGAATCTTCCCAATGAGCTAAAACTGTTTCTGGCTTGGTTTCGGCCTCCAGGGATAAGAGCTCAGATACTTCAGTAGTTTTGTTCTTAGATTTATCCAGATCTACATCACGATCTCTCTTTTTCTTAGATTTCCTTTTTGGGACATCTACAATAGCTACTTCAACTTCTTTGCCTATTGAAGATACCGATTTATCTTCTCCAGATAGTGAAATTTTATTCTTATCTTTATCCACCAAACTTTCCCTACGTTCTGAAGTTGAATCTGTTGAAACAACTTCCTTACTTAAGCTACTACTTATACCGATCGGAGAAGTTACCGTTTCAGAACATGTTGCTTGGATTTGGATATCGTGAATTTCACTATCCTCTTGCACGTGTATGTTTGAAATTACACGTTTTTCGTCTTTTATTGCCATTGTTGAATTGTCGGTCTCCTTACTAACATGATCCGTGATATCAGTATCAGCAAGTGAGTCTTGTGAAGCTTGTTGAATAGCAAGTGACTTTTTATCATGTTTAGTATCATCTTTGTGGTCTTTCTTTTTCTTTTTCAACTTCTTACTATCTACTTCTTTCGTAGACTCAGTATCTTTTGGAACTTCATTTGTTTTTGAGCTTACAGATTCAGTATCGATAACATCTGTGTGTTCCTCAATGGAGACAGCAGCTTCTTGATAAGTTGCTTCATCTGTGACAACAGATTGAACAGCTTCTTGATAAGTTGTTTCTTCAGTAACAACAGATTGATCTGAAACTTTTACAGATACAGCAGAATCGGTCTTGTCTTCGAAATTCTTAGATTTCTTATTCTTTGGTTTCGATACGATTTCTGGTTGCCTCGAATAAATTTCTTTGATTTCAGTTTGTTTCACCTCTGGTTCTTTAAATTCTGATTCTATAGTTATAAAATCTGTCACCATGACTCTTGCTGTGTCTTTGTTATTTTTGGATTTATTTGCTTTAGATGATTCTGGTTCTTCTTTCGTAGCATGATCTTTGTCTTTTCTTGACTTAATCTCTGTGACTGAATCAGATATTTCAGGATGCTTCTCTCGGCTATCCTTGACTCTTTTCTTTTTATGTTTATCTGAGCTTTCAATCTCTTTAAGGGCCTTTTCTATTTCATCTTCATTACTTCGGTGTTTCTTGGTCTTTTTCTTTTTAACCTTTTTATCCTCTACATCATCTTCATCATCATCTTGTTGATAAAGCTCTGTTGCAACTGTTTCGGTAACTGTCTCTACAACAGTCGCACTATGTTGCACCTTTTTAGTGATCTCTTTTTTAACTAGCTCAGGTTTTACAACCTCAACAGAAGCGACAGTCAGCGTTTCAGGTTCAACTTCTACATCCTCAAAGTCTTCGACTTCGATAACTTTTTTGACGGGTTTCTTCTTCTTGAGAGTTTGGGTTTCGTGGGCTTTTGTTGGTCTCTTTTCCGGAGCTCTTCTCTGTCTCGGCATATCCCTAGAGCGACTGCGTTGAGTCCTTTCAGCCCTCTCCGCTTTAAGTTTAGACGCGTCAATGCGATCTTTTCTGACGGGCTGCGCGCTCTCCATGCTGTCCACTACGATTTCCTTCACGATTTCGACTCGTGCCACCTGAGGTTTCGGCAGAGGCACAATCGTCGGAGTCTTAAGTTGTCTTCGTAGACCTAGCGCTAATATCTCCGCGTAAGACAAATCCTGCGACCTGCCTCGACCGTCGTGGCTCCGATCCCTCTCGAGACAGTCAGAGCTGACTGATTCCACGGGTAGTACCGGGAGTTCTTCCACGGTCTGTACGACCACTCGAGCGACCGGAGTGGGTTCGCGAGGGACCGGACTGAGTACCACCAATTTATCCACATCGTGATCGACATCCTCGGTAAACGACACGAACTCTTCACGATAATCCGAGACGTCCACAACGGGTACACTTTCACTGTCATACACTCGGGTCACGCTCGTCGCGCCACTGCCGCGCTGCTGGTGCTCGCGGCCACCGGTCACACTGTTACTGCGGGGCTCCGGCGGCGGCTCGGGGCTGGTCCGGGCCGGTCTCGAGCTCACGGAGCTGGACCGGGAGCGGTCTCCGCGCACGATCTCGGCGTACGTGGTGCCAGCAGTGAGCCAGGCGGGGCTGGCGGGCTGGCGGGCGCGGCGCGCGCGGGCGGAGCCGGCGGCGGCCACTAGCGCGGCCAGCGCGCGCGCCGCGTCCTCGCCCGCCGCCGCCGGCATCACGAAGTACGGGTCCAGGCCGTGCACGGCCCGGGTCAGCTCTTCGATACGCCGGGCGACCTCCTGATACGCAAGTACGGACAAGACATGATTTACAAGTGTTCTCTTAGTTTTTAAGTGATTCTGTATCGTGTGGGCGATGAAAGCTGAGGAGAATGAAAGGAAACGACCGAGGCTGCGATGTTTCGATTGTATATATTTAGCGTTTTCGTATATATAAAATTTTATAGAATAGGAATCGAAAGTAACTAGAGTTCGGGCTTAAAGCTAGATGATGCCGCGCGGCCTACGCGTCGGGCAGCGGCTCGGGGTCGGGCGCGCCGCGCTGCACGAGCAGCTTGACGCGCTCGTGGCGCGCCTGGATCTTGCTCTGCAGCGATTTGACTCTCTCCCTACACGCCTACGAGGACACGTGACCGGAAAGTTAGTAGCGTGGGGTGAAGGAACAAAAGAAAAAACAAAATGAATGCACAGCCAGTGGTAACGTACAGGCCTCGCTCGCGGCGAGGCTCGGTGCCGAGCGTGTCCGCCGCCTCGATCGCGAGATCGATAAACAAAACTAGAATATTCGCTAGCCTCTACGGGCGGTGATGTCGGTGCGTGTAGGAGCTACGGCCTGCCGGCCTGCGGGCTTACCTGCTGGTCTCGCTGCGCGCGCTCGGGCTCCTTGGGGCTGTAGTTGGGCTGCGCGGCGTGGCGCAGGCGCTGCTCGGCGTCCAGCAGCTGCGCGCGCAGGCGGGCCACGTCGGCGCAGTAGGCCTCCACCTGCGCCAGCGCGCCGGCCAGCGCGTCGGCCTGCGCGCCCGTGCTGCTGGCCAGCGCGTCCAGCGCCGCGTCCAGCGCGCGCGCCGCCGCCTGCACGCCGCCGGGGCCCGCCGACGCGGCCGCCACGCCGTCCGGCCCGAAGTGTACCTGCGCGGAAACCAACGTTAGCACGCGTCCCGACCGTCGCGACACAACTGAACGCTCCCCGATCGCACTCACGTTGAGCTTCTCGACGGCGTACGAGATCTTCGTTTTCTGGGTCGAGATGTCGTTTATGAGCTTCTCCCTGAGAGCGAGCCGGTCCCTGAGAGGTTTCTTGGCGTTTTGCGGCGCCTCGAGCGCGCGCGTCGTCGCCTCCAGCCAGTGCCCGACGTCCTTCAGCTTCTTCTCGCATCTCTCCCATTCCTCCGCCAGTTCCTGTAGTAAGCCGTTCTGAAAACAGAGAAAACATCAGAACCCGTTATATCACGCGAAACATACGAACGAGTACATCGCGTCGTCGTCTACTAACGGTCTTCGCCAATCGCTTCTCGACGTCTATGGTGGCGTTCTCGGCCGCCTCGAGTCTCCCGGGGAGGTCCCCGGAACTCGTGATGCGCTCTATAGCTTCTATCTCTTTAGTCATATCCGCTAAATTCTTCGTCTGCTGCTTACAACTCTTGAGTGCGTTCTGTAAACAAACAAAAAACGTAAACACACGGTCCGGGTCGCGGCACACTTCACAGTTAATTAACTAGGGGACGCTCACTCCGTATTCAGTCTGTTTCTGCTGCGCCTCGGCCAGGTCGGCGAGCGGCAGCGGGCGCGCGAGGAAGGCGCGCTGCGTCTCCACCCACAGCAGCACGCGCTCCAGCAGCGCCAGCACGCGCGCCACGGCGTCGCACGCGTCCTCCACGGCGGCCTGGCGCGCCTCCAGCTCGCTGGTGACCGCGGCCAGGCGCTCGGCCAGCGCGCTCACGGTGGAGGCCACCAGCTGGCGCTCGGCGGCGTCGCGCGAGCCCTCCACGATGTCGCGCGCGTGCCGCTGCAGCCGCTGCAGACGATCGGCAGCCGCGGGGGCCTGCGCCCGTGCCGCGGCCAGGCGCTCGCGGCACGGCGCCGGCGGCAGAGCGCGGTCCCGCGCCGCCAGCTCGGCCGCGCGCAGCCAGGCTTGTACTTCGTCCACGTCCGCCGCGTACTCGCTACGCGCGGTGCGGGCGCGCTTCCACTCCCGCTCCTTCTCCTCCATGGCGGCGGTGAGCGCCTCCGCGGACAGCTCGAGCGCGGACAGCTCCTGCGAGACGTCCGCGGGAGCCGAGCCGCCGGAGCGCTCCCTGCTCTCCTCTGTGAACCTCTTCGTGGCCTCCGCGAGCTCGGAGACTTCCTTCGCGAGCGCGCGCAGGCCGCTCTCGTCGTCCTCGCCGAACGCGTAGAAAGTCTTGACCTTCGCGAGGCACACCTCTATCCGCTGCCGGAAAGCGTCTATCTTCTCGGACACGCGGTCGAATTCGGACACTATATCGTCGATCTCGGCGAGCTTCGCCGCTAGAGTTTGTCGCAATCTGCAAAAGAAATGCACGTTAGAGTAATGAGCGGGTAGCGTATCGACTGTTTGGAACGGGGAGCGGCGAGGAGCACACGAGTTTAGGAGAGCTGCCAAAATGCGACGAAAATAGTCTGACGGCGCTTCGTGACGCGACGCCCGTGACGGCAAGGTCGCGCCGTACCTCGTCGTTCGTTGCCGGCAGCACGCGGCGCCCGCTCGCCTCGCCCGCTCGTCGCTCAATGAACCGTTCCGATAGATTCGCTGGACGCATCTAATTTTATATTCCACGCTCTAATGTTTGCACGGTGACATCAGAGCGAGTTTTTTCGGTGCAACGGCGAGTGTTTACGTTTTGCACGGTTTACATTATGATAATCGCGGCCTCGGCTCGGCTCTTAAACGCCATTTGTTGGCAAAAAGGCAAAGCGTATGTTGGGATCGTTGGCAGAAAGTTAGCAGTCATCATTGCGTAACGGTGATAAGAACGCATGACATCCGCCGCGCCGGCCGGCCGGCTCGCAGCGCTCGGGTAAACACTCGGTCGGACGCTGCCAAGCCCAGTTAGCACACAGGTCACATCTTACTGAATCTCAAGCTCGCTGCGGCACCTCCTGCTCCACAGAAACACGCGTGCTTCCGTGACTCATCACCGCTAATAGGCACCCGCGTTCGCGTCACATTTTCCCCGGCAAAACAGTTTATAGTCGTCCGAAAGCGACTCAGGCACGTCCCGATCTCCTTTATAATACGTTATCTTGTGTCGAAACGGTAGAAAGCCCACAAGCGGCTTATTTTCGGACCGGTCCGAGTATTGTTGTCAGCTTGCAGAAGGGCCTCGAGCCGCCGGCCGCTCGCAAGTCGCGCGCCGCGGCCACGGTCGGAGAGCACATCTCGTCCTTAGGGCGTAAGCGTTTAAAAAATCTATAGTTTGCGGTAAAAATGGCGTATGAGCTAACAATATCCCTGTGCCTAGGTTCCAGAGCCGACTGAGGCCCTGACCTACAAAGCGGTGGGGCGCATGCGCCAGCCACATCGACATACCTACGTCTGCCGGTATGAATAAGTAACGATTACACAGACGCTCGACCCAGCCGATCGTCTGGGGCATGCGCGGTGGGAAAACCTGCTTTGTGCTGAACAGGGAAGGTTTTCTATCGAGCGTGACGGGGCAGGAGTTAGGGCGTTACCTTGCCGAGACGGCGACAGATTGATTCTGCTCTAGACGGCCTATAGGGCCTGAGGGCGAGCTAGACTTTAGACGATTTCTAGGCCGATGTGTTAATTAGGCAAATTGTTAAACGGCAATTTAGCTAATTAAAACCACGTGTGAGCATCTGAAATAACCTCGGCAGACTTATTCACTTCCTGTACCGGAAATAGTCATGACACAATACGTTAACTAACCGCGAAGCGTCTGAGTAGGAAAAATTCTGTAGCATCGAATAAACAGAGAATTTTGTTCGTGCCAAAGTAATTAAGACGCGTATAAAAGGTTTGTTTTCAAAGTATTTTAGCCGGGGAAGTGTTTCATAATAAATATTGTTACCGAAAAAAAGCAAAATGTGTTGTTATTTACGCAGAACAACAGTAACTTCAGTACATGTATACTTCAATCTAAAAAACAAATGAGAGGTTATATCGATCCCAAACAATCCTATTACAATATCGAAGTTTCTAACCTCTTTCATTTCACGAAGAAACGGAAATAAAGTTCGTATCATGACCACAAATAAATTAGCATGGTGACGTCATTCCCGAATGAAACATCGCCCTGGTATTCCGCGACTCAAGGTCAAACGGCCAAAACTACACGTTTACAAACCATTGCTGTTTCCCATCCAATAAATCACCATTTAACCGCCCAAGCTCCGCAATGTACACAAACATAGATCCTTCTAAAAATTGTCGTGAGGTAACGTTCGACAGCCGCCAGGATAATCGCACGCTTGCCGAAATTCCACTTAATCGATTCCGAACTTTAAGCCCACCTCCTAAAGACTCTTACGTTCATACGAGTTGCATTTTTAAAGTTGTCTACACTTCGAATAAATGACATCATGGCGTAACTAAAAATCTTCAGTCCTTGGACATAATAGTGACACTTTTGAATTATGTAATCATACAAATATTCCGGTCTAAACTCTTGGGTGAGATCATTTTCGCACTGAAATTAGAAATCATTGATTGCAAATGAATGATTGCATTGGCAGAGTAAACGTAAACATTTTTTTATGTCAGTCTGGTTCAAATTATATCCTGTTTTACTTTGCCGTTTGTTTAGTTACTACTGGGTTAGCAGCAAGATTATGTGTCTAAAAAAACACTACAAACAAGAATTATGTCAAAACGACTGAACCGGTTAATAAATAACCTTTAAAAAGTGAAAAAGCGGCCAA
This sequence comes from Pandemis cinnamomeana, assembly GCA_932294345.1. Classification (NCBI taxonomy): domain Eukaryota; kingdom Metazoa; phylum Arthropoda; class Insecta; order Lepidoptera; family Tortricidae; genus Pandemis; species Pandemis cinnamomeana. The sequence goes on along the minus strand of OW028710.1, from coordinate 14,048,846 downwards.
GCATGAGTTGGATCGCATTGTGTTATTCCTCCGAGATCGCACTCCAAGATTCTGGTTCTATCAATTATATCTAAAAACGTTGAAAATTGGTTGAAAAAGAAACATGTAGCTTGTATTATGAGGATGCATCATAATTCAAAACTTTATCTTTATATTAATACATACTACATAAACCATGTGTTTATCTCTTACGGAGTAAACAGATCCTAATGTAACAAGATCTAAAGACCGCATTTAGCATGCTTGTGGGCGTAGAGGTGGAAAGGGGAATCAAAATATCAAGTATATCAGAAGGCAAGCCGAATGTCATTTAACTAGCCTTTTTCTCTAATTCTGCACAATAAAAGTGCCCAACTGCCTCAAATTGGCAAGCCGGCGGGAATCGAGTTCTATGGACGCCACGCCACTGATACCTACGTAAACTCTAGTGCGCTTACAGAAGAACGAACAGACTGAATAGTGTCCTATTGTATACAGTATACATAGCGATACTTTGAAGACTTAATTATTTATTTGCTTAGTTATCTAGCCGTTTGTGTATAATCAATGCAGAAAACACACATAAATAAGATTACGTACCGTGGGAACACAATAATATCGCTACTTCGGGGCTCAATTGTCGTATAAGCCAAAAGTCGATTTTTCAGGAGAGCCAAAAAACTACAAAGAAAAACAAAAAAAAATTGTAACTCTTTTGTTTTAACTGTTATAAAGAAGCTTCGTAGGATGAAAGTTCTTAAAATTATGAGTAGAATAATATGAATTCATAATATTTAAGATAGAACCCAAAACAAAGAAAATAGATGGCTTATACGCTTCTTAAAAGCAAACAGAATGACGTTTATGACCCAAAATAATAGTTGCCGTACATGCTGCTTAGGACGTATAAGTCAGCTATTACGATTTTTGAAAAAATCAAAGGTATTAGTCACCAGTTTTCTTTTTTTGGTTAGGTACTTTACTGTAAAAAAATAAATCATGTATATACACCCCAAACTACTTTACTGCGATAATGATAATATGGTAGGTATAAACCAAATCAGTTTGAGAATCGTATTTAACTTTCAAAGTCCATTCATATTAAAAAGGTTTGAGGGTTTGGTAAGTAACAAAAAATTCGTATAGAAAAAATATATATTGCTGAAGGTAAAACATCAATGCCAACGAAAAAAAACACAAATTACGTTGTTATTATTAAAAAGATTGTTCAAGTACCACATAAAACGATAAAAATGAAAAGTAGCAACAAGAATATAGCATTTAATACTTCTAATCTCTTTCAATTAAAAACAATCTTTTTTATAAAAGTTGTGTGTTTAACGCCGTTTTTACTCCAAATTTATTTTTTGTTGGCGTTTATTGCCATGAAATGAAATGCTACTGCAGGCCGTACACCAAACTTTATTCTGTTATTGGAAATAATTCAGGTCGTATTCACCAAATTGGTTTAGTGGTGGCTTATACATCTTAAAAATGAAACGTAATGGCAGGTTGTATAATAAACTTTGTTCAATTTTCAGAAATCGTTAAGGCCGTATACGCCAAGTTTGATAAGCAATGTCCTTTATGCCAATTATAAATCTTGATTTAGGGTCAATAATACTTTTGCCTTTTTCACACGCTGAGTAGCTGGCTTTTATAGCTCGTTTTTTTTAAATTTCCTGTTTAGAGTTACAGAAAATGGAGGTTGTATTCGATATTCTTTTGGGATTTGGAGAATTTTAAATACACAGATCGATAGAGAAAAAAAAACTGAGCAAGACTGCATTCAAATCTCATTTTCGTCAAAATGGCTTATACGACAATTGAGCCCCGAGGTAGCGATATGTTATAGTCCTATTGACATTCGCATAATGCAGCAAAATAACCAACTGAACGATACAACCGACTCATGCGTCTGTCCTTGACTGTCACCAACATCCAAGCAATACCGCCTTTATTACAATTAAAAGAGAACTGAGATTTCCAAATCACGCACTTCTTAAGGACCCTACAGCATTTGCAATTCGTATAATTTTGAGCCTCTATTGCGTATGATAGAACGTTACTGCAAAGAGTTAAGGTCGTGAATAAAGTTTTGACAGTAGCTTTTGTTTGGGTGGGATCACTTCTTTTGGTAGGGAGGCAGTAAACTGGTCAAGGCGCCCGACAATGTCCGCGACTGGAGACGACTCTTAATGATTCGCTTTTAAGTATTATACTTTTTGAATCGGGTGTACTGAAGATTTTACAGAGCTGACACATATCTATGGATTCTAATTTACGTGCACAGACTTTTGAGACGGGTCAGACAAAACAATTGCCTAACTTACCGAAAAAGCTGCTTGTTTTGTTGTCAAGTCGGTTAATTATGACGTAACCTCAAATATCCGAAAACAGACGGCAATTACAGCAGGTCTGGAGCGGCTTGATTGATTTCGAAGGAGTTTTTTTCATTCGAAAGTCAGTTTCCTTGCGGTGGTTCTTAGCCACGTTTGGTAAAAATCGAACTAGCAGTTTGAAGAGTACCAGCTCTTTTTCAATAAGGCATTTTTGGCATAAATTACATGATTAAGGCGGGGTTTTTTCATTTTTTAATTTACTATTATTTGTCATGTAACACAAGATAAAGTAGCAACCAGCCTTATAGAATCACTAGCTTTTGCCCGCGACTTCGTCCGCGCAGATAACGTCAGAGTGACGACATAAAAAAAAAAATGTTTAATAAAAAGTATCCTATGTTACTTCTAATACCTCCAAGAACATGTGTACAAAATTTCATGATGATCGATTGTGTAGTTTTCGCGTGAAAGCGTAACAAACAAACTTACGTCGCATTTATAATATTAGTAGCTAGGATAGCTAACAAATCGAACAGCAAGTGAAGATTGTCGGTTTTTCACTACGAATAATGTTTTTCAGCTAGTTGAAAAACCGCCAATTCCAAGTCATTAGTGCATGTAAACTTTAGCAAAATTGCGGGCTATTTCTTGAGAGATTTTGTTTGGTTCACTTCGTGTATTACGCCCAATCGTCCGTAGGAGGCGCACATCACCGCTTTTAGACTTTATGACCTACATATACAGAACTGATTCTAGGAAAGTTCCGTAATTTCGCTCTAAGATTCCGTCTAAATAACAACCATTAAAGTCGTCGCAAAATAAAAGGCCCGTTTTGACATTTGTCTTCGCGACGTAACTAGTGATGTAACCATACGACTCGGTACTCGATACTCACGATAAATCGATTCAAGTTTGCATGAGTACTTGATCGATTTGAATATATATTGTAAAGTGCATTGGATTAAAGTTCTGTTTAGAAAATTTAACTTCCACTGATGTTGTAGATTTTGAAATGATACAATGTTACAAGCTCATAATTTTCAGTAAAGATTACTACACAGCTGGTGAAAGTCAGTAATTAATTGATTGATGAACACTAGTATTTAATTAAATAAAACCGGCCAAGTGCGAGTCGGCCTTAAAAAAATATCTTGATCGATTTATTTTTTTCTTTAACCGATTATTATTAGTCTGTGGACAATATGAAAAAATCGTTATGCACAGCACTTAGCCGAGTGGGCGGTACCCATCAATGAAAAATATAATTACCTTCAGAACATTTCGTTCGGTAAAAAATAGAGAACTTCATAGGCGTGAACTGTCAAAACGGGCCTTTTATTTTGCGACGAGTTTAGGCCTCGTTCGGCGGACACTGAGCATTTGAAAATATCGCCATTTCGCTTTAAAGTAGAAAAAATACGCACGACATCGACATCATGATAGCTTTCGTCGACATTTATTTACGACCAGTAAATCTAATTGTCTGCCAAGTTAAAGCGCAATACAAATAATTGTATCGATGCATACCCAACTTGAATAAGTCCTCAAAAAATTCCACTGCATTTTAAGCGTTATCTGTTCGTAAATCGTGTCCACGGCTCACCCCGGTTTCCAAAATTTTCAAAAACTTGAAGTTCTTAGTACAAGTAGGCCAAGCCCGTGCATAGATGTACCAGTCACTCAGCTTCTTTTATATGTAGAAGTGTATATATTACGATACATACATTCTCAACGACGCAGTTCCCAACGAAAATATCCCAAACTCTACACGCGTAACACCCGTGAGTATTATTCCTGCATCCGTCTATCAACCGTCTATAGTTGCTGTATCACTTTCGCTTAGCAAGAAAAATCAAGACTCCACTTACTTCTCATAAGCTTCCACTAGTTCCTTGACAGATCTGTCAGTTTCCTCAGCAGCCTCCTTGGAGTGCGGCTTCAGAAGGGTTACGACGAAGTCAGCGTGTTCCAACAACTCATCCCTCGTGTCCTCAAGGCTGGCGACCTCGCTTTGCAGTTCCTGTACAAGAATTTTTGCTTAGAAAATGTTTGAGAAATGACGGAGCCGCTCAAGGGAGTACTTTGGGTACTACACACTTTAGACATTAGATTAATGTGCTTTTATATGTACCGTAGAGCTCTATCGCAATAACGTGACATATCACTCGAGTTTGAATGACGGTGGCCAGTCAATTGCGACAGGGTTCTACGGTGGTACGTGAATATATTTCCCTCGCTGTGTGTTACATAATGTGACAATGTCTGTAGATTCTATCCAATGAAGAAGACAATGTTTTTCTGGAAAATAATTCTACGAAGTTTCTGCAGATTCTATTAATACTACAATTGCGTTAAGTAGTCAAAATGAATGGGATATCATTGAATACTGTCCCCACCTCAATGCCCAGACAGGCGCTACTGTGTCATGAATGGATGTCAATTGTTAAAATATTTTGATGTTGGGTTATTGCCAGCCATAAATTTGCCAAAATCAACACGTTGTTTTGGCAGAAGTAACAATAATTAGGGCAAAACTGCAAAGTGTCCGGTGTCTGACATAAGCGCCATTAAGTTTCTGAATTGTTTCAAAAACAAGGCAATAAGACGAACTAAATCATCTGTATAAACAGGCCACACATTGACGCCGTAAAACATGTGAATATATCAAGAAACACCAGTTTTAAAGTTCAATGTGTTGCAAATGTTGCAATGAATGGGGTGATAAAGTTTAAGAGAAACGGCAGTTTCTTGTTGCAGTTTTGCTAAAAATAAATACAAACGAAAGCACGCACCATCGTTGCTTTTTCTAGCACATGAAGACGATCTTTCTCTCGGTGTTTGGTAACTGTGTGGTTACTTATGAGTAGTTGTTATTAAGGAGCAATTACACTAAATCAATCGCCGCATGCAACAAGTACGGAACAATGGTACGGAATACCATAGTCAACCGCTTTCGACGATCAACAGCTGCAACCGCCTAATTAGGTAGCGTAAATAGGCGGACAGATCAACGTTTATTGACCGATGTACTTTGAAACAAGATCGGCGACTGTATTAGGGGTACACTGTAGCGTAATTGCCCCTTAAGCTTATTTGTGCATTGTTTCTTTCATGTAACGTATCGGTTGGACTTAAAAAGTTTCATTTTCGCCACTTAACTGGGCCATAGAGCAAAATGCAAAGCTTTTTACGACTTTCGCTGTTGTGCTTTAACATGGAAGAATTCCAATATTCGCGATCGATTCGCCGCATTCCCCTCGGCAATGCAGAGGGCACTGTGCGGCGTGTAGCTTATTTGGAGCTTATTTAAATGAGCTTTTGGTATAACGACTGTTCAGTGGTAGCTCAGAACATCAATGCTTTATGCTTTTGTTGTAGCTTGTCGGTGTTTTTAAAGTGATCTTGTAGTTGTTTACTATTCATAATCTAGATAAAACATTGATTACGATTTTATCATTTTTTTTTGTATTTTGAGCGCTCAAAGTGACTTTGAGAATTGTTTTAACGTCACACTTCCGAGAGACTGATGTTATAATTATTTCGTACATTATTATGAGTATTACTTCCATGCTGGTCTGGTAGCAAAGAAAAAACACAGAATTACCAGTTGCTTCACTTCCCGCGCAGAAGGTAAAAGCCCATTGAGGGATTGGGCGAAAATCATAGGAATCATGGTATAGGCGATGCGGCTAGCAACCCATCACTATTTTGATTCTATCTTCCACCTATAGGTACGCCCACCATCTTGCTAAACGTGGCCTGTAGGTCTTGTTACCTTAGACTCTGTCTACCCCGTGATTTGTGTATGTGTATGTATTATTATGAGCTATACCGAATCTCGTCAAAAATATTTATTCATATATTTCAGAAGTGGAGAGGAATGGTACCAGTTCTACACCCCAGTTGAAGGCAATAGGAACTAAAGAAGAATTTACGTATGTTAAGTTCTATGCTAACGTAAGTTTGACTTCATATAACAAATTTGTTTTCAGTGCTACAAGTATTTAACACAAAGGCAGCTTCCGAAAGAATGGTGAGCTTATGAGACGTTATTTTTAAATCGTTTTTATTGCGGCTATGTGACTCACTTGTCGGCCAGGATTAGCTTGGGCTTATTTTGTGACACAAACTACTATTTTTTCTTCAATTTCAAATGTAAGACTATATTATGTAACATTGTAAGTAGGTGTTTATTTTACAGAACAGTTTGATTTCGAGTTTCTTGTGTGGCGTTAAAGTATATTTGATTTAAGGTACGTTTGACGGCCATGGGCATGTGTTAATGTGTATATTTCGCTGCTTAAATACAAAAGCGACACATTTCAAAATCTGACACTGTTGCATTTGATACCTTATAACGACCGACTTACGTCTTTAGATGCAATGGCAAATGATTTTGGAATGCGTCCGTTTTGTATTTAATCAACGATTTGGTGTAAAGTGTTTAGGTGAGAACGAAACTAGATATTGGAATAATAATGCGTGATATGAACGATCTGGGATTCAGTTTAGGTTCGCTGTCAGGTCCATACTAAAAATGACAGCTAAAACCTAAACTGAGTCGGAAGTGAATAGCATTAAGACGCCATGGTAAGGCTCTTGAAAGCTCTTAAAATGACAGCTGTCAAATTATTATATTACTAAACAACTTTACTGTCAATCGAATTAAAGTTTCGATTAGCATCAGAAAAAAGTCGAAAATACTTTAAAAAAAATCGGTAACTGGAAAATGTAAAACCATAACAAAACAAATCACAACATTCCAGGGCTTTTAAATTGTAACTTACTGTTATTTCTTTTTTAACCCGACTACGCCAAAGCCAGGTTATGATTTTGACGAGCTGTGTATTTAAAACTGTTTTTCAATAAACAGACATAACACGATTGTTTACCTTTTTTCTAATGCTAAAAAAACGTTTCCGCCCTGTCTGTCTATCCGTATATCACAGGCACTGAGAGTTTCACAACTCCCTGTTAATTTTCAAGTATATTCGATGTCAGTATGCTTAGTGTAAGTTTTCGGTCACAAAATACATCTCAAACGCGTTTGCGTTAAAATGTCAAATACTATGAGAACAGTTTGTTCCCGTTGCAATCCGCAAGTGGCGCTGCCAATTATTCCATAGTAATTGAGACGTTTACGTGAACGTGTTCGAGACGTTTTTATATGCGAAAACTTACTAGAGGCTCAGAGGGCTATTGTTATCACATACTGTTTATGTTGCCAACAATGATCGTTTGATTCGTCCTTTCGTTTCACGTTCTGTGCCCCTCCCCCGTCCCTCCCCCGAACGTCCCTCGGAAGCAGTGGCGTATAATTTCTAAATGTCTATGAAAATTAGAACACATAGAAAAATCCGAAAAGTAAAGCTATGGCCGGGAATCGAACCCGGATCCTCGTCATTCCGTGACGCGTGCTGTACCCCTACACCACCCATAGCAGGTGGGTAGTCTCCGAATTTTTCTACCTGTTACTAACTGTCACGTGATCTTTGTTACTATGCGAATTTTTTAACCAAGCTAGGTAACCAAGGGCCCTGGTGCAAATAAAAAAATGGCGCCCCACTACTATCTAAACTGGTAACGTTTTAATAATAATAGTTCGATCGAGATTTTCTGGTAAGGGTTCGACGGCCCTCTGAGCTTGAGGGCCCCGGGGCACTGCCCCGCCTAGTCCCGTAGCTACGCCACTGCTCGGAAGACCTTCATTGGCTCACCTGCAACGCGTGCCTGGTGTCCACAGCCTTCCTTCTTGTGCTGGGGCTGGCGTCCAGCTGTCGCAGCCGGTCGGAGGCCGCCGTGACCGCGGCAGCCAGGCTCCTCTGGACATCCAGGAGTTGGCTCCACCGCTGCAGCTGGTTTTCGGCCGTCGCCGCGCGCTTGGCCAGAGCTTTGGACAAATTTTTAATAAGAGCTTGGACAAGTCATCGCAACAGAGACGGGCATCAGTGGCGTGGTGGCAAGTATATCAGGAGGCAAGCCGAAGGGAATTTAACTAGCTTTGTCCTCTAAGTCTGTACAATAAAAGTGCCCAACTGCCTTAAAACAGGTAAGCCGGTGGGAACTAAATTCTATGGATGCCACGCCTCTGACGGACATAGAACAAGTAGCAATAGAGTCGTAATATTGTAACTAAGATTTTGATTACCTATTATTTCGCAATTAACTTTTGACCGTTTTTTATTTTTGTTATTGTTCTATTATAGTGTCGCGATTCGTTTTGCGATTAACTGTCCGAGCTATGCTATTTAATAAGCTACTCGTACTAGTAAAAGACAATATTAAGATCATAAGAATTGAATAAGTCGAAACATCACCTACAATCATTATGCATGAATCTTGTAGCTGTAGTAGCTTTAGTACTTATAGTTGATTAATATATATTCTAAATTGCACCACCTGCTCATATCCTGTTCTGTTCTCCAGTCCAATATGCTTGCCTGGTAGAGATCGCTCTGTACCGATAAGGCCGCCTATTGTTACCTTTTAATATTCTGTATACCTTTTTTCTGTTTCGGTTGTTATATGTGGTGTTCAATAAAGAGTTATTGTATTGTATTGTTACCTACTTTGTTGAACTTGAGCCATGCGTAGAACCTAGGCGTAATGCGCAAAATAGGGCCATGGGGGTGTTACCATTTAACTCGAGTACAGTACACTAATTATCAGACTAATTATTATGTGTGAAAATTATTCTTTGTACCGTTATAGTACCTCATTTATTATTATTATATATTTTTGTTATTTAGTTATGTTCTGACAATATTTCCACATTTTGTGGTTTTATATTTTTATTATTTGACATTTTAAATTGCTTATTTAAATTATTATTTAATTTCAGTTATTATAATTATTATTACTATTTTATTAATTGACGATCCTTTTGTGAATTACTTATGTTTGACATTTAATTGTATTTTTAAAAGGGTGATTAATAAATCTAATCTAATCTAATCTAATCTAATATTTTCACATATGTGCTTCCAAATGTGCCCCAGATATATTTGTAAGCTTACCCTCGCAGGAGACGTTCCAGCGGTCGGCGAGGTCGCGCGTGCGCTGCTCGACGCGCTCGCCGCTGGCCGCGTCGGCGCCCGCGCACAGCTCGCGCGCCCGCTCCCGGACCACGTCCAAGAGCGGCTGCTGGTTCTGCAGAACACCACACGTTACTATAAACTATACACATCACAATTTATCTATAGTAAAAATAAGAACACAGAAAATTTTCGATTCCCCTTATACTATACGCGCCCAATCATGCTAAACTTGGCCTTTAGGTCTTGCTACCTTAGGCTCTGTCTACCCCGTAAGGAATAAAGACGTGATGCGTGCAATCGCTACACCACCCATAGCAGGTGGATATCACGGAATGATGAGGATCCGGGTTCGATTGCCGGCCATGGCTTTACTTTTCGGATTTTTCTGTGTTCTAATTTTCAATGTCGTGTCAATTTCATTCCTAACGGGTAAAACGGTAAAAATAAATTTAAATAATCAAGAAGTAAAATTCTTGATTTATTTAATAGAACTACTTATACACATCTCACTAACTTACTATGCGAACGCGAAGCGGCTTAAATTCAGTTTGACCGAAAATGATTTCGTATTAAACTTTCCAAAAATAGAAATAATAGCTTTATTTAAAAAATAGAAGTGTGCTATTGACCGACCGCTTAAATGAGTCCTCGCTTGCGCGGGTACAAGGCGTAGGACGACAAAGGGGACGTAGTAAATAATGCTTTCCCATCGTAAAGACACGATTAGGTACTTCCGAATGATGCCGACATATCTATGAGTCTAGCATGAGAAATACCATACAAATACTAACATTTCCGAGATAATACGATGGAAAAAGATTTATCTCAAAAATGTCCGTTAAGGTCGTCATTGTTAACTACATATCAGAACAGGAAGTTAATTGTTGCCGGTCAGTCCAAAATTAAAAAAATAAACACTACTGTAGCGCTAAACCCTCCAGTAATGTTGCATACAAATTCCATTACTGTCTAGTTATTAACTTTTTAAAAATGCAAATCACCATTATAAAATAAAGGCACAAGACTTAAAACACCAAATTAAAAAAAAAAACTAGTACGACAACGTGTTTATCAGTGTCTGAAATCAGCTTTAGGTGTTCTGGGTAGAAAAACACTCTCTTCAAATGCCATTGATAGAAAAAGGCGGCAAAGCAAAACAATTTTCACTATTTTGTTTTCATTTATTTTTGTTGTTGTTTTATTTTCGATTTTTGAGAAAAGCACTATACCTGCCTCGGCCAGAATAGCATTGCTGGCTTCGTATTATTAAACGGACTCGCAAGCTCGTCCGTTCAAACCAATACTCAGACTCAGCCAGCAATTGCCTACTTCCTGGCCTAGACAGTAATGTACTATTTCTCGACATATCTAACATAGGCACGTAACAGAGACCTACAGTCCCAATAATAAAATAGGTAGTAGATATTTTATCAACTCAGTACTAAATCAAAAAGCCGTTTCAGATTAGTACAAAAATCGCTGCTTAATCATACTTCATATAGAAATGTATTCGTACGTTACTTTGATAAACAAAGGGAACATTAAAGTTACAAAGAAATATATAACATTGTGACTGGACTCTATGAAAGAAACACACAATACGCCATTGTATGTACTAAAAATAACACTTGCAAATGTATTGTTCCTATTACATTTTATCAACTTCCGTGGTACCCTCGTAAGGTGCATTGGGGTAAATTCGAAATTGGGGGGAATTTCGAAAATCGCGGATATTCACTAAACGGGGAACAATTCCATAATCTGGCAACGCTTATCTAGAAGCCAAAGACATTGGAGCTAGGTAAGCGTTGCTAGATCATATAATTGTTCCCCGTTTAGTAGATATCCACGATTTTCGAAATCCCCTCCAATTTCGAATTTACCCCAATGCACTATATAAGTTATTGAACTGGATCAAATTACTATAGATAGGTATTCATAAGTAGCTGTTGCCCGCGGCTTCACCCGTTCCTGTTTTTTTAATGTTTTCTCACCGTTTAAACCTTCCCACTAGCACAAAATGTTTCAAAATCGAAACTAAGTATTTTATAATAAATTCGCCTCTGTACATCTGCTTATCTTGTAACCTGTATAATTGTCATGTTTTTGTACGGTCAAGTGCAAAAATAAGTATCGATACGAACTTCTCAAAAATATGTCCCACGACCTTATTACGCCGGTGTAAGAGTGTATGGTACTTATTTTTGAAATATTGACTAGATACATATTATTACACTTGACTATACAAAGAGTCACATACATACACTAATCAAGACGGTTTTATTCTCGAGTTTTAACTAGACAAACGAACAGTGATTCATTTTTATACACATAGAAAGTAGATAGATTTAATGCTCTTCTATTTTCAATGTTAATTTGCGCTTAGAACTTTTCCTGGTCTACAAGTTACACAATTTTCAAATGAATAAAAATATCGGCGATGTAAATACTGGCTCAATCTTGAAGTTATCAGGTAATTGCTTGCCAACACTAAGATACTAAAAAAGCAATTTCCTTCCACTCACTAGCTACTCATCTTAACGCGTTTTTCTCTGACCTTGTTCTATTTACAATGTTATCAGCATCGCTGATAAGGCGCTAACTGTTTATGACTTTATTTTCTCCATTCCAGTCATACTGAGATAGTATATGGACTTTCTTGCAAGTCAATATTTATTTTAATTTAGAGAAACAACAAAAACAATCTAAACGACACTGAAAATTAGAACACACAGAAAAATCCGAAAAGTAAAGCTATGGCCGGGAATCGAACCCGGATCCTCGTCATTCCGTGACGCGTGCTATACCCCTACACCCATCCATAGCAGGTGGGTAAGCCTTCGATTTTCTCTATCTGTTACTACTGTTACTAGCTGTCACGTGACCTTGTTACTACGCGATATTTTGTCGCTAAGCGTCATCTGTTTGAATGATGTGTCTGTACGACACAATTACAATCTCCCGTGGAACATATACTGCTCACCAACAAAACAACAACAAAAAGAGAAACAACGTAAAATATACTAATTTAATTCAATTTAAAAGATATCATACTTTTATAGGAATAGGAAGGCAAATGAGCAAGTGGGTCACCTGATGGTAAGTGATCACCACTGCCCATAGACACCCGCAACCCTGGAGGGATTGCAGATGCGTTGCCAACCTAGAGGACTAAGATGAAATGCCTCTTGTGCCCGTAATTTCCCCGCTTCCATTCAAAATAAAAACACAAAATACACTTTACTTTTAAAAATGACAGTGACTCTGTCTGCTTCAGTTACTACGTTAGTTACGCTAACCATTACTTAGGTTATACGAGCGTCAAGAAAGAAAGGATATCAATTACGGGCAAAACAATATCGCACCTGCTGTATAGATTTCCACAAAAACGACTGAACTTATAAATTTAAAACAAATTATTTCACGCATATAAATGAAAATTAAAATGAGAATGTATTTTTGCTAAGTGGCCGCCAAGGGCTCTTTTACATGTCTTTTTGAAACTACCAGCACATTCGGAAAGACCATAATTGCCAAGAAGAATGCGCCGCAAGAAACTAAACTTTAACTACTCTATGTTTCTTTCTAAGTGTGTCACTGAAGCGGATAAAAGTGAGTGGACTGTATAGTTAAAAATGTATGTGAATGAAAATGCAGTTCCTCAGCAGACTTGATATAATACCGAACAGCAAAATACTACAACTGACAAAAAGTCATATCAAAATCAAAATCAAATTAGAAAAAATACATAAATGTCATAAAAAAGGCAAAGAGTTAATTATTCCATTGCTCAGTCTTTCAGTTTACTTATTGTTCAAAATCAAACGCGTTTGCGCAGGAAACTCGACCTCCCGAAAAGTGGTCACTTACAAAATGTCATAGCCAATGTCAAGTGGCGGTTTTGACACAAATTGACATAATCGGTCTCGCCCTTGACACATTATCTAAGAACCATTTATCATCGCGTAGAAAATATACCTACCACCAGCCTAATCAATAATGATAACACGATGTTAACTTGGAACTAAAGTACCTGGTAATATTTAGAAGTAAAAATATATTGACACACAATTGTTTAAGTATTGGATGTGTCATTTGTAGCTAAATACTTATTTGGCTGGAATTGGCAAGACTAATCGTTTGACATTCATAAAGCCGGTTTTTGATAAGGCTATGATAAGTTTGATGTCAAATTTATACAGAATTTTACTATCCTTGGAATTTGAACGCGTATTACAGTAAACGGGTATTCTATCGAAGATTTTAATTTACGAAAAAGGAGTTCAGTAGATAACTAAAAAGGTTTCAAGTCGCGTCCGCTGACTTTTTAAAAAACAAGTGGTAGTCGAGATTTTATGCCAGTAATTTCACCGGGTTCTTAACGTCTACGCCTGAACACAGCACTGAAAGTACCTAATACTTAACGGTAGCATTTGCGACCAAGTTGCTGTTAGCATTCCGAGCGGACTTTGCGCAAGACCCTCTCGCAAATCTAATTTATCGTCGTATTCGTTAAACAATACAGCATTTAAACCAATTAGATATCACACCACTTTATTACAATTCCACGCGCCACTCACCTTCCGTTTCCGCGGAATTTTTAATACTTATCTACTTAAAAACAAAAAACAAACGCAGCCAAACAAGACGCTACGTCGGCACGTGAATTTCACACTTGGTAAAAACAATACAAAAGGGAGCTATTTGTTTGTGTGTAGTTGTCATTGCGGTGTTTAAGCACTGACTGAGTGAGCCAGCCTTGACTCGCGTTGCATGACATCATCCAGTTAAGGCGATCATGAACTCTGGAGAATCATTGTGCAATTCGATCTGTCAGCTACGTGACAGACCTTTTTAGCAAAGCCGTGAAGTGTGAGAGCTAATTAAAAAATGTTGCTAGACTGCCAAGTTTTTTTTTTTTGGTCGCCGTTTTACCTATTTTTAACTGCACAAGGATAAGCTTACATCTTATCTCCTATAAATTAAAAACTTAATATTTCTAAGGTTCCGTAAGAATAACGAAAAATTGAACCCTCAAAGGACTCGCGTCTGCCGTTGGGTCATAAATTGTCTCTTGCTGTAGCAAAATTGTTGTTTTCGTATATTTTTTATAACCTCAAGATAAATAGTTCAGAGGTTATTTATAGAAAATCGTCGAAAATTTAGCATTACCCGACATTATCTCCGAAACTATTGGGATACATACATATACCTAGATTACAGTGCAGTGATAATTAACGCACGGAACCAACTCCACGCGAGTTAAACTCGCACTTTTCGAATTTAGAAATATACCAAAATCGCAACAGCAATATCTTATTTAGAATGTAGGTAATTAATTACAGATTTTGTATTTGCTTATGCGTTGACTTTAGTCTCATAACCTTTTAAGAAGGTTGGTCCTAAGAGGAAATAATAGCGTTTTGTTTCTAAACAAGGATTTTTGATTAAACATTTATCCTCGTTAGTGGTTTTTTGCTATTAATTCGCTGCGCAACGATTTATTGAATTTTATTGTAAATAATAATAAAATGGATATCGCAGCTTAAGATAGTTACCCCTTAATAAGCGGTGAGTGCATTCACCTACTTCAATGAAAGGAAATTGCGCTAAAAATAAATCAGATTCATCGTCAACATAACAAGTAAAATACCTTATTTAGTTTCCATTTAGACTGATAATAATATCTTATATATCGATGACATAATGTACAAAAAGTTAGCGAGTAATTATGGTAAGGTAAAGTGCCTACATTTTTTACTGTTCAATTTATTTTAATGGTTTACGGCAATTATTTTTTAATCTGGTCACAACCGTGTTGACGCTGGCATAATGCGATGCGGCCCACGTTATGCGAAATATGTAAAAAAAAGTAACTATCATGTCTGCTGTTCCTTAAATTGGTAGACAATTTTTACTATAGCAACACTGCATTACACGAGGGGGGCATTCCTAATTCATGTCACGAGGAAGTGAGTCATATACTGTTGAAACGATTGGACCAATGTATAAAAATTTGAATGGGACTATTAAGCTACCAACATAATAGTTATTATTGTAGCCACAATGTAAATTCTGTATTAAACGGTTTCCCTTCAGATTAAATAAAAGCAAGATAATGTTCCGCGAACCAATAGCGGCAGTTAAAATTAGGCCTAACTTGCAGTTCACAGAACTCCGTGTTTGCTTTTTATTTTGACCACTCATAAAGATAATTAATTATTGGTACTAATTAACTATATACTGCATTGGGGTAAATTCGAAATTGGGGGGATTTTGAAACCCGTGGATATCCACTAAACGGGGAACAATTAGATAATCTTCTTAGGGATAAGTTCGCCTTTGTACTATTTTCTGTGTATTTCTGTATTTTTTTAATTTTTATGTGCATAGAGTTTACATACATACATAATCTAGCAACGCATACCTATAAGGTCCAATGTCTTTGGCTTCTAGATAAGCTGTCGCTATAACGACTTGATACGCCACAAATAAGAAGAACGATCCAGAGAAAAGGTGAGCTACAAATTATTCTTGCTAAATTTTTATGATAGCTCAAAGTATTTAATGACAAACGTCATGCATCGAAATTAAAGAGTGAACAAGAATTATCGCTAAAAATGAACATGTGTATATTATCAATGATATCGGCGTGAATAGTAAAGATATACAAGAGATTGTGTTAAGTCGTATCTGTGGTGATAAGAGCTTTAATATATAGCAAGGCATTGCCCTGACTCAGGTATGGAGGCTGATATCAGCTGATAACGTTATGTCACAGATAAACATTGTTTATTAGGAATGCGTATTGCCAATAGAGGTACTATTTAGGTATGTTTCTATTTTCATACCAAAATCATGTATATGTAGACGACTCTCTTTAAGGCGCGTCCCTCGCTATACATAGAATCCTACTAATATTATAAAAGCGAATGTAAGTTTGTTTGTTACGGTTTCACGCGAAAACTACTCAAACGATCATCATGAAATTTTGTACACATATTCTTGGAGGTATTAGAAGTAACATAGGATACTTTTTATTAAAAACATTTTTTTTGCGTCGTCACTCTGACGTTATCTGCGCGGACGAAGTCGCGGGCAAAAGCTAGTATTTTATTAATCCTACGAATTTTATAAACGCGAAAGTTTGTAAGTATGGATGGATGGATGTTTGTTACTCTTTCACGCCAGAACGGTTGGACAGATCTGGATGAAATTTGGAACATATATAGATTATAGTCTGGAATAACACATAGGCTACTTTTTATCCCGGATAATTGCGTAATTACTGCGAGGTAGCGATAAACGAATTCTATGCAGACGATGTTATAAATGTAAGTTTGTGTTTTTTTATGCTAAACGTGGCCTTTGGGGTCCTGGTGCCTTAGGCTCTGTCTAACCCGTAAGAATTAGAGTCATGATTTATGTGTGTGTGTGCTAGTGAATTAAAATACAAAACAGCCAAAAGAAAGTTATTTTAACTTGAATTATCAGCACATCATATCACTATTTCTCTCTTAACAATAATTTCAGTAGCAGTATGCCGTGCGCTTCGAACGGAACGCCTGCCTAATTAATTCTGAATATAATTAAGAAGAAAAAACTCAATTAAAATTTATAATGCCGCAACGTCTGCGGCTCTTCATGCCGGTGTTGGCGCCTCGATATTGTTTTAGAGCGACCAAGACTTATTATATAAATATTATTCCATGCTGGTCTGGGAGCAAAGAAAAAATATAAAACGTACCAGTTGCTTCTCGTGCACTGCCAGACTATAGCTTCTGCCCGCGACTTCGTTCGCGTAGAATAAGACTTCTGCAATAATTATTTACGTTGCGACTCTAGGCAACGACGATCTCTCCACATGTTTGTCGCTATCCCACCGGAACTATGCAATTTTCCGGGATAAAAAGTAGCCTATGTTTTAATCTGGGGTACCAGCTATCTGCGTTCCAAATTTTATCCAAATCCGTCGGTAGAATTAACAAACATACACACACACTCACAAACTTTCGCTTTTATATTAGTGTGATAATTTAAATGAAAAATCTTTGTAGATCGTTCTGTCGAGCTAACCTTGTATATTGTTAGAGATTACTTTGTTTTCATATTGCTCTCTCTTTCCATCATAGCTCTGATTTTACAGAACGTGGACTATAAAAAATAGGTAATAAGTTATTATGGCGCTTACAACTGCCATGCTTAGCAGTGCATGTCTTCCGAAGACATATATTTTTTACATAGAACAACGTTTTAACAGCGTAGTTTTTGAAATAATAAACGCCAGAAATGGGGAGATATTTCAAAGTAGAATATTATTTCTCAAATTTCTAAACGACACTGAAAATTAGAACATATAAAAATCCGAAAACTAAAGGCAATAAAATGGAACAGCACAACATTGCGGCATAGCTACTCGATTTAAAACTTTGTTTCGGCGCCGATCTTATCAAGTCGCCTTTGACAGCTATACCTCTGGACCTTAGCCAACAGTGGCGCCAACTGGTGAGCAAAGAAATGATGGTCCCCATTAAGCATAGGCTCTGCCAGGTTTCAAAGCAACCAGTGATGCTAGCCGTGGCTTTGATAAATACACACCAAAAATCTCTACCTATATAAATAAAGTAAACTGAAAGTGAATGCATACCTAGTACATTTAGGTTGATAGAATCATTGACATTGTGGTATATTTATTATCACTTTTCTCACCATACGCCTTATAACTGAAAGTGAATGCATACCTAGTAAATTTAGGTTGATAGAATCATTGACATTGTGATATATTTATTATCACTTTTCTCACCATACGCCTTATAGTATACATCGCAAAAAAGACCGACAAGCGGGCACGCCAGCGTGCGACGTTTAAAAAAAAAACAATAATTTACGAATACTCATATCCATCTACTCATTACCTGATGTTTATATACTAGACTAGGCAATAATCTATATATACATCAGTTTAACAGCTTGATAATTAGTTATTGATGTTTTGTCCCCTTTTTTGCGATGTTTGAATATCATGATAACAACACTTACCTCGAGATCGTTTTTAGCGTGTTTCAGCTTCTCAAGATGCAGCCTCAGCGCGTCCACGGTCGTCGCCGGTTCATCCTTGACGTCGTTCTTGTCCAACATCGCCTTGATCTTCTCCACCAGCTGGCAGAAGTCTTTCCAGATCTCCAGGTCTTGCTCCAGCTGTGCCTGACGGCTCTTCGCCGAGTTCAACGTGTTCTTCAACATCTGGTTGTGCTTCTGGTGCTCTTTTGATAGTTCCTCCTGTTCCGTCGCCGCCAACGACGCCCAGATTTTATCAACTATGTCTTGCATGCGCTTGCCTATTAAATCCTTCATTTCGGGCTCAGAAGCGTTGAAGAATGACTTGTGTTCCTCTAAATCAGATTCTATATTTTCAAAGTCAGTGCCGTTCTTACCCATATCTAAACGGATAACAGCCTCATTCACCCAGATGTTGAACTTTTCTACTAACTGTAGGTATTGTTGCCTATGTTTCTTATTGTCTTGTAGGTATTTCTCTCGGTTCGCTAATTCAGCTGGTAGAGACGTTTGCAAGGAATTGGCTTCTGATACCATTTCTATTAGTGAGCCAGGAACGCCGTCATCGTTTTTGATGATGTCAGTGATTTTCGTTAGTTTGTCAAGGTAAGACTGAATACTCTTTGCCAGGTTGGCATGTTCAATTATTTTTTTATCAACGCTACCCACGTCTCTGTTGAGGAGTGGCCGTGAGTGCACAGCGGCTTCATTGTCATGGAGCCACTGGAGGATTTCTGAGAGATCTGATGCCAATTTCTTGTGTTCCGCTGCTGCTCTCTCGTGTTCTTGCCGTTTTGACTCTACGGTCCTTCTTAAACCTAACAACTGTTGTTTTAGTGACTGCAACAGTTCTGTTATGTTATTTCTGTCTATAACCGTTCCTTCAGCGGCAATCTGTTGACCTTTATCTGTAGCGGTAGCTAATAAAGCTTCACAACCTTGAATCTTAACAATTATGTCATCATAACGTTTGATCTTGTCTTCTAAAGAGTCATTAGATTTTTCAATTTCAGCTGTAAGATCTGTGTATTTGACAATAAACTCGTTGATTTCTTTGATAAGAGCAAAGAATTGCTCTCGTAATAATAGGAGTACCTTCAATTTCGATATTTGGTCTTCAATTGTGCCCATCAAGTCATCTTGTTGGGTCAAAATATCTTGGAGATCATGTAAATTACCTCCTTGCAACTCATTCAGCATTGCTTTATTCTTTTTGAGATCACCTAAAATTGATTCATAGGCTTGAATGATTGGTTGTACATCTTCTACTTTACTGCCGATCGGTTTATTCAATGCTTTCAGCTTATTCTGAATTTCAGCTAAGAATTCAAGAGCAGCAGCAATCTTAGCCGCAGCATCTTTGTATTCCTTGATGTGTTTTAATAGAACGTTCTTCCTATCATTTATTATGGCATTAATTCTAGCAAATCTGTCCGATAGTACATTAACTTGTTCTTTAAGTTGTAGCTTATTTGAGTCCGATAGCGTATCCAAAATGTCTTTCGATTTGTCTTTGATTTTACTAATATTCTTTTCAACGTCTTCAGCTTCCTTGCTTAGTTTTTCAAACTTGGCTAATTGTTCTTCTAATACTTGTAAACTTGACGTTCTCAGTTCAGGTGTAGCTGCTACTTCAGCCTCATTCAACCAGCTTTGGCATTTAGCAAGTTCAGATTCAAAATCATTTCTTCCATGCATCAACTTGTTCAACGCTGCCAACTTGTCGTCAATGTCCACCTTAGCAGATGTGTACGACTTGTTCAAGTTTTCTAGAATAGCTTGTAATTTTGCTCGGTCTTCTGGCGAGCAATCTTTAGATACAGCATTGCCTTGGCGCATGACTTCACCAAGCGTGTCATTGTTGAATTCAGACAGCTCGTTTTGATGCTTTTTGTGAATAGCGATTTCTTTCTCTACCTTTGCTGTTTCTAGAGGCACAGGGCCGCCAAGCTTCTTAATCTCAGCCAGTTTGTTTTTAAGCCAATTTTTAGCTTTCTCGATATCGTTTTCGAGTTTCCGCCTATCTTCATGGCAGGGTCCTAGTCTTTCAATTTCTTGTTTAATGAGCGACGCTAATTGTTTCTGCTTAGATGAGAGTTCAGCTAATTCTGACTCCAACTGAGTCTGTTCAGAAGGTTCAAGCTCAGATTGGATGTTGCTTACCTTCTTTTCCAGCGAGTCAATGATAGTTTTCTTACCATCTGTCTCTTTCAGTAGATTAGCAACCTTTTTCTGTCTCTCTTTAACTGATTTACTTTCATATCCTAAGGGTTCTGGATGGTGCATGTTGTCTATTTCTTTCTGCATCCATTCGTTTTGCGCGTTAACCTCGCTCTTGGTTCCGTCGATTGCTTTATACGTAATTTCTAGCATTTGGAGTTTGCGTTGGATGCGTTTAGCAATGTCATTGTGTCTCCTCTCGACTGACTTCATCTGAAACAAGACAATACATTAATGATTTAATCTCAATTGTATAAAGTTTGTTGTAAGTAAATACTGATTAAATGTCTTTAGTAGAAGATATGTCTTTGATAAAATATTCAGTGTCTAGACTAACCTGCTCCTCAACTTGTTGGCTCTCCAAATTGCTGACAATGTTGATCACTTGAGACCCAACAGCTTTAATATTCTCAACTTTGTCCTTTCCTGACTGTTCGAACTCGGCTATCAGTTCCTTCAAAGCGTTCAGTTTCTGAGGACACGGAAGACCAGATCCTTTGTCAGCGACGCACATTTTCTTCAGCACTGAATCGAACCAATCGTGAATCTCTTGGCATTTTGTGCGGTAGTCATCTATTATGCCTTGGTTACCCTTTTCTCGTGAAATTGCCTTGAGGATATCATCTTCTAAATCGTCTAGTTCTTCCTCTAAGTTGATTTCGTCTTCTAGTCCTAAAATATCAATACCCAATCAGCCTTTGTTATCATTCACATCAATTTTATTTGAAAAAATTTGAAGCATACTTTGTGTAGCCAGACTTTTTGGCCAATCAATGTTTTTTACTCTAGCTTGTCCAATGAAAATCGCAAACAGGTGCGTAAAATCTTAATTGTACTCACCATCAGTAGGTATTTCAGTCAACAGCCTATTTCTCTTCTCACTGAGCGACGCGAGCGCATCATTCATGGCAGCCATGTCTTGCTTAGCAGCTTCTGGGCGGAGCTTGGATGGATTCGCCAGCCAATCACGGGCCAGGGCCTTGTGTACGTTTATCCAATCCTGGATCTCCACAACCTGCTTCATGGCTTCTTCCATGCCGTGCACAGCATCACCTAATGTCTCGAGGTGGCTTTGTACCTAAGAATAAGGGAAAATTTTGAGTGAATCAGTTGTCATATTACCTAACTCGCTCGCAATCGCCATCGTGTTCATTTTGACAGTTCTTGTATGAATGTGACAGCTAGTTGATTCCGATGCCAATTGTCAGCCCATACATGAACTGTCAAAATGAACACGATGGCGATTGCGAGCGCGTTAGGTAGTAAGCCGTCAGGTTTAATCTGGTGTCAGTGTGTACAAGTTGATATCGAATGACTCTTACATCGCGACAGTGAGATTATATTATTTATTTTACATAGCTGCTCAACTTAGTTAATTTATTAATCTAGGTTTCGTTGAGCAGGCACAAGAATAAATAGAAGTGACACGTCACGGCATGTAACTTGGAACGTAAGAAGACTTTTGAACAAGTTGCGACAGATGGCACCACACGCCATGCTACTAACTAACGGCGTAGAAAGCGTTCATGTTTTTCGGAGGTATGGTCGGGAGACCCGGTGGTCTAATTGGGAACGCTTGGCGCCTGTAGTCATGAAGCGCGGGTTCAAACCCCAGTTTTCGATACCTTTTTGTTTATTTATAAACTTAAATGAAATCAAAATTAATTATTCAATTCGTTCAATCATTCAAGTAATGCTCATTACATAAATACCAAGATGTTACTGTATCAAATGGCGGTAGGGCACATGACACCCTGCCAGGGTATAAAATGTCAACAATGCTTAGTCTACAGGTGATGTGTGGACTATCGTTGTAAGACCATATAAAAACGTCGTAGTACGTTGCAACGACAATGGTGAATAAAGGCCCGGCCACACCAGTGCGTAAAAGACATCCACGGTGCGTTTACGCAACAAAACGTATGAAGACACGGTGAGAGAACGTGACGCATGCGTCACTGCGTATACGCAGCGGTGTGGTCGCTCCTTTAATAAGTATCTATGTTGTTTTGTTAACGTTAAATTTTAAAATCAATCAAGCAAAGCAGCATGCGTGAGTTCCACTAACATTCATTTTTTATATATATAGGAGGGGGCAAACGAGCAGACGGGTCACCAGATGGAAAGTAATCACCATCGCCCAGGGACACCTGCAAGATTCATGGTCTAACTGCTTTAAACTTTTACGATTTGCACTAATTATTCTATTTTAACTAAACGGGTCTTACTCAGGGCCTCTCTTACCACTCTCTGTAAAGTTCCAGCTATCTTACATACATACATAAATCACGTCTCTATCCAAGGGGTAGACAGAGCCCAAGGTAACAAAAGCTCAAGGCCACGTTTAGCATGATTGTGGGCGTATAGGTAGAAAGGGGAATCAAAATAGTGATGGGTTGCTAGCCGCTTGGCCTATAATATGATTCCTAAGATTGTCGCCCATTCCCTCGATGAGCTTTTACCATCTAGAAGAGAAGCAACTGGTGCTATGTTTTTTCTTTACTCCCAGACCAGCATGGAAAAATTACTATAGTATACTATATAAAAGAAAATCTCAAGCAATACATGAATTAAAACAAGTTTAAGCAGTGGAGAACGTAAATATTTTTTGTTCTTTGAAACGGACCTCCGCTAAGTATTAAACGCCTGGTTCATTAGGTACAATTTTCCAACTACTTGGGTAATTCAACAATTTTTGAGTCCCCTTTCCATCTATACGCCCACAATCATGCTAAACGTGGCATTTAGGTCTTGTTACCTTAGGCTGTCTATCCCGTAAGGGATAAAGACGTGATTTGTGTGTTGTATTAGGACCTTATGCGTATAATTTTTGAATGAACGTCAATGTCGCTCGAAGCGTTACCTTTTGTTCGAAAGCCACAAGCTTTTCGGCGAACTCTGGCTCTTCTGCGTTCTTTAGTAACGCATCGATACGTTTCGACGCGGTTACTTCGCTCACATGTTTCTAAAACAAACCATGCATGACAAACATCGACACACGCAGTGCAAGTTAGTATAAGTAGTTCTGATTAAGGTAAGGCCTTTGATAATTAATAAAAGGTTGTGTTGCCAGCTCACAAAATAGTGTGACGGCACCAGTAATGACCAAGGACGAAATAATTCACAATAACTTTTATTAAAAAGAAACGAAGGGATAGTAATTCATTTTACAACTTTTATGTGTCCAACACTGGTGCCGTTACCCTAAGGCGTCTTCTATTTTTAAAGGTCTTCATAATGTGTAAAGTAAGGTTTTACCTTAATCATTAATATGTTTTCAGTATTCAAAATAAAATGGTGGTTCGTTAACATTTTTCGCAGATCTGATTCACATTAAAGGTCCGGCCACACCAGTGCGTAAAAGACGTCGTCGGTGCGTTTACGCAACAAATTGTATGACACACGGTGAGAGAACGTGACGCATGCGATACGTTACTGCGTATACGCAGCGTTGTGGTCAGTCCTTAAGACTATGTTTCACTCTGAGAAAAATTACAATTGTATTATTCTGAATACTGATTTATTTAGTGTATGAATTGTGTCACTTGTTGTCATTGCATACAGGATACGCTACAAGTGTCAATTATTTCTAGTAAACGTGAATCACTCAGTGCAAACACAATGTCATCTACATAAGTGACTACAAACTCAGTCAAGATAATTCAGAATAAATATTTACTCATTAATGCACCTAAAACCTCAGCACATTCTTACTTTGTATTGTGGGGTATACAATGCAGAGATCTCTCTAGATGTTATGCCTAGGGACTGAAGTCCGAGGGAAGAGAGCTGGAAGTTGTATTTATGCATCCGCGTTAAGAAATGATAGCGCGATATAAAACTTAGTTGACGTCACTACACGTCCGTCGTAGCAGTTAGTGTAGTCGTTGACTAGGTGGCGCTAGGGTTGTGGCAATATTAAAACATAATTATTATGTTGATAGTGATGATATCATTTTAATTAGGTACTTATACACGTAAAATGTACGTCTACATTGTTATGTTACTACAAATGCAAACCAAAAGAAAACATTCACACAAATAAGACTCACACATTGCATTTCCTATCATAAGTATTGTAGATCTTAATGGACAAAAGGTAATATCTATATTCGTATGAGCTGAGGTATCAGGAGTTTTTAATGTAGCTATTTATTTAGAATCATCTTGAATCAGTGAACCAGGTGCACAAAAATACATTGCCAACGGAACCTACTGGTAATTCACCTAACTACACTAATTTATTATAAAACTACCGTGAGACTCGAAAGATATTAATGCAAGACGTCTTATTGCCGTAATAGTATATCGGATAGTCCTACGGTTTCGGATATATCCGGGATCTTTAGCTAAGTGTGTCGCATGCCATGTTTGCATGTAGGCGTGTGTGCCCGCCATGATGCAACCCGCAACACAGTCTAGTGATTAAGGAGCTCAGATGGATTCAAAACTAACGGTCGATTATCCGATACATTAATACAAATCGGTGTCTTGGATTAATGGACATATTTTTAGTTTTCACTCTAACTACCAAACGTATTAGTTATAATTCTCAAAATTGAAAGATCTTACTTCAAAATTACTCGTTGGTTTTGTAATTTGTAGACCTGGTAACTTCAGACCGTGTAATAAATCAAAGCAGACAATAGATTATTTCACTCGCTACCTATTTATTGAGAAGGTTAGAATCAAGACAAATATCTAGATAGGTTCACGGACCTATTAAAAATGATACCCAAAAGAAAGTTCCGCTTTTTAAAGTAAACAGTTTGAAAATAACATCATCAAGGTAAAAAAGTAGCCAATGTTAAAAATTAAACATCAAACGTCACAGCAAACAACATCCAATAGGTTATTTAAATTAAACTTCCGCAAACCGGACTTCGGTGTCAATGTCAATTTAATTGTACAGGAAAAGGCAAGCCCCTATTTCATGTGACAATTGTCCGAGACAAGTGACAATTCTTACAAAATGCATTTCAAAATGTCACATGCCACCGACATTGCCAAGCTGGTGAAATAGCGTCCAGTCTTTCGGAAGTTAAAATAAAAGCTGAATTGGTTACGATTAGAAAGAAGTGAGTACATCAGAGGCAAGGACAGCCCCCGAAGCAGCCAGTACCTGGTCTATTAGGTCTTCGAGCCTTGCTCGCACGTGGAGTTCTCTCGCTGGTATAGGCAGTGGTGCCGTGTCAGCTGGAGACGAGGGTCGCGACACAGAGGCAGCGGCCGCTGAGCACGCTGCCACGGCGGCAGATAGACGACTCTTTTCCGTTTGGAGGCGGTTGTGGAGAGCCTAAGAGACACACGATATCAGTGGAAGGGGCAGACAGCAAACTTTGCCCAGGAGCGTGGGACTAGCAAGAGTAAAATAAGAGGCATTTTTGTGTAGTTTTAAACTCTCGATAGAAGTTGGTGTTACTGTGTCAAGGATTTGTCTCTAGGTATGTGTACGCTGTTACGCTGTTTTAAATGTACATGGTTCGTTAATACACAGTTAAATTTTAATCAGATTTTCGGTAATAAGTTTTTGTTACAAAGTTTTTTGCTGACTGCACTTGCATTGTAATCCGCGCTACATATATGAACTAAATTTCAAGTCACTCGGAAGAGTTCCCTCTTCTAGAGCTATCTGTTTTTGAGTTGCAAGATTCCACCCGGACAAACATACATACAGTGCAACTTTTGCAAGGTAAATAAAAGCTTGTAACTTGTAATAAAAAAAGTCACTTGACTTAAATTTACTTAAATCTTCACAGTGTGACGTTTTGTGTATCTATCCATGTAAAAGTGTCACCTTATTAATAGAAGAGTTCTCACACAAAACGGGACTGAAAGAAAAACGGTTAAAACTCACCCTGGCTTTGTCTAGCAAGTCTCGGCCATGGGACAGACCGTCGACTGGCACATCGAGCTCCGTAATGGCAGGCTCACACTCATCCAGATTGTTCAAAATACTCTCTAGAGTGTCTTCATACTCCTTGAATTTAGCGAGACCTTCTCTGAGGCGACGTTCAATCTGCAGTGCGGTTGCTAGCAGAGACTTATGACTGTCATTCACGTTCTTCAGTTGTTTCCCAACTGTGTCTCGAATTGAAGGCGTCGTGGCTTCATACCGTTCGATTTGAGCACGACCTTTGCCTTCTAAATCGTCAAGAGTAGAGCGGTACTTCTGAATATCATCCAGCAATACAGCATGTTGAGCCAACTGCTCCTCCGTCTGCTCCCTATTGGCGATGTATAAAGAGTTATGCGCCATCAATTGGAACGAAATCTGTAGCAGCCATTTCTCTGTGTCCTGCAACGATTGGTGATACTGATTGTAGTCCTTGATTTCGGACTCCAATTCAGCTTTCTTCGCTGCACATTTGGCTTTCAACGCGTTACATTTCTTCTCAATTTCTGTTACAGACTCCTTAGCAGCAGGCTTCTTGGCCCAACTGCTGAGTTCAGCAGCCTCACTCTTAAGCCTCTCAAGCTCAGGCTTCTTATTCTTGATTTCATCTTCAATATGCTTGTATTTTTCTAGAAGCGTCTTCATCTCGCCAAGTTCGCCACCCGTGGGTGGTACCTTGTCAAGATTTTGCTGCGTATCGTTTATCCATTGGTTCAGCTTGTTCTTGGTGTCCTCGAAGTCCTCCCATTTACCAATAGCCGCCTTGAGTTGAGCGGTGATGGAGTTCAGATCAATTTTCAGTTGGTCCCAGCTTTCTTGTAGAACTTTGACGTCATTGCGAAGGCCGTCTTGTTCCTCTGGTGGGGTGTTGTTTAGTGCTTTCTTGAATGCTTCTTGTAGAACAACTAGAAGATGATGGCCTTCAGTCATACGGTTGCTGACAAGCTTAACCGTCTCCAATTTATCTTTAGTGGCATCAATATCGCCAACTCCGATGGAATCATGGACGGTTCCATGGGCAGTCTCTAACCACTGCTGCAATTCATTCTTAGCTTTAATGAACTCCGTATGATCTGAAAGGTTCTTCTCACCATTTGACACTAAGCTCTGTATCTTGGTCAATAGGGTTGTGTATTCCGTTTGGAGATTGACTGTCTTATCACGAACCCAAGCGCAAGCACTCAGCTCCATCAAATTCTCACATCTATCGTTGAGTTCTTCCAAGACATGTTTATTGCCTAGAGCTTCTGCCAACAGTTCCTGTAAAAAAACAATTACATTAAACTTACATAAATAAACTAGCGATTCGTAAAGTATAAAGTCTTTAGTAGAGCTTCTAATTTGCTACATTTAGTAAAAAAACTTTATAGGGATCGTTTAATATCACTTACTCGGCATTTGTCAAGATGTTCGGGTGTGATCTTGTCAACCTTCTGCACTGATTTCAGCTTGTTATCGAACTCTTTCACCCACTTGCTCATCTTGTCTGACGTCTCCATGAAATCTGACCACGCAGACAGACACTTCTCCAACAGCTTCTTAGTGTCTTTGCAAATCTGTTGCAGGTTCTCCCATTCAATCTTCAACTGTTTGATTTCTTGGTTGATGTTGTCTTTGCCTTCGTTGCCAGTTGTTTTTAGAACAGCGTTGCTGAGTTCAACTGCTTTCTTGAGCAGTGCTTCTCCTTTAGGTAAAGATTCGATGATTTTGTTGACGTTCTGCAGTTTCTTCTGCACTTCTTCTTTCTCGCCGTGGGAGTCGGAGCATTGTTGGATCTCCATTTTGCAATTGCGTATCCAATCATAGAAGCTGTCGTAAGACTCCTTGTATTGGATGTGGGAGTTCACGTAGTCGTCCAGTTTCTACAAAAATCATACAAAAGGGATTTTATATAATAGTATTCATAGTACTGAAAAACTAACTTTATTTTAGTTTGACTCTTTGAGCTCTTCTAAGATGTAAAGCAATCAATGATTTACAGTATGTTCGAAGAAACTGAATCACGTACCTCTGTAGAAAAAAATCTCATACAATTTCAACAGGTGTATGTAAGTCATTATGACATTTTCAGTGCAAAGGTTCCACAGTAGCACTCGATTCAGTTTATTTCACTGTACAGACAGATATGGAAATAACAGATTACACGAGACAACTACTCACAGAGATCATATCGTTGACAGTCTTCCTAATATCCTCATAGCGTTTCAGCGTGTCTTCTATTTCCTTAGACTTGAGTGAGGCATCTTCTTGTAGCTTCTCTTTCAGTCTCTTCACCAGATCGCTGTGGGACTCGATGTCACGGTTGAATGTCTTGAACTT
This sequence comes from Pandemis cinnamomeana, assembly GCA_932294345.1. Classification (NCBI taxonomy): domain Eukaryota; kingdom Metazoa; phylum Arthropoda; class Insecta; order Lepidoptera; family Tortricidae; genus Pandemis; species Pandemis cinnamomeana. Next base: position 14,019,996 of record OW028710.1, on the reverse strand, counting down.
CTCCAGTTTGGCTTTCTTCTCAGACAAGTCGTTTAGAAGCGAGTCGTCCGATTGTATCTTTTGATCTATATCGTCCAGCCATTCGACCAGAAGCTTGTGGATCTGAAATGGAAATGGCATCAGAGATACTTAATTTGATATAAAACCAGTTACCGCAGACAGAAGATATTTAATTTTTGACTGTTGATGTGTCTCAGAACTTAAAACATTTATAATGCTATTTATTTTTGATAGTTTTATCGTAACGCTACTTACCTTAGATATATCATCGAACTGAGATGCTCTACTCGTCAACTTGTTTCTCACGTCTTGCAAATCAGCAATAAGTTTATCAAACTCCTGCTTCAGACTGTCGGTGTCTTCTTGTATCTTAGCAGCGCCAGCTTGTTCTGTGTTCATGATGACTTTCTCCTTCAATTCTAGGAGGTATCTCAACTTGTTCTGGCCCTGTTCGAGGGATTGGCGCAGCAGTTTGACTGTGTTCAGTTTGCTGTTGACTTCTTGCAGCGTATGCGGTATTTCAGCGCATTGGTTGAGCTTCTCTCGCGTCCTGTCCAACCAGTCCTGGCATTCGCCGTACAGAGCGTTATGCTGTTGGTGTTCCTGTGAAATTTCATTTAATTCATCAGTAACTTCTACACGTACTAATATCACAATGAAAGCATTTAGAAAAGAATTACAAGGTACGCAATATCCTTAAGAAACCTGATGCCCACTTTGTCCAAACCGACTCTGTCCTGGAAGATGCTCAAAAAGCGGAAACAAGGTCGTCCTGAATTGATTAGGCGTCGTTCTGTAGAGCAGTCGTTTCGTCGTGTATACGAGGATGGAATGGGAGGAGGTGACCCCAAACTGCCCAAGATCGGAGTCGATGGAGAGAACCGACTCGAACCCTACACCCCAAGGGTAATAGGAACTAAAGAAGAAGAAGCAAGGTCTTGTAGTTACCTGGTAATGCACTTCAAGCCGCTTCATCACCTCCTTAGCCAACGACAGCAAGGCGTTATACTTGGTGGTGAGTTGGGTGATGCCATTGGAGACCCTGGTGTCGGAACAGGTTTCCAACAAGGTCTGGGCGCGCACGTTCAGCTTGTCCAGCTCGGTTTGCCAGTCAAACAGGGTTTGGAGGTGTCCCTGGGAAAAGTTGTACGGGTTAATAAGGTTAAAGGAATTCACCTAACTAATATTATACGCTATTCTTATTATTAAGTTCAATTAAAGTTGACCAATGTTTCCATAATATTGGTCGATGTCTAAAATGCAACGCGTCAGAGAATATAAGTTCATATTGAAATACATTTTCTAATGAACAATCTTTACAGTGGTATTCGGAACCAATTTTGTAACACCTTGTGTTCTAAGTAATTTTTTTAATATACAAACGGTGTAGTCTTACCTGGAACTGCTCTAGAACCACTTTCTTCTGCTCCAAGCTGTTCTGCAGATTGTTGAATGATTGCACTAATTTCTCAGTCTTCGACAACCAGTCTAAGGCTTCCTTGTATTGCTCTTCGTATTCCGTCCATTTCACGATACCACCCTCTATCAATGCTTTAGTGTTGTTCAACTGTTCACTGTGCAATAAAAATTATGATTACTAAAATAAGTTTCTAATGATAACAAAATCTATCAAACCCTTTTGCTGACGAAATTTTATTGTTGTGTTGTCATCAATCGAGTCAATCTTACCAATGAACATAAGTCAAAAGAAAAAAGCAACAGTTAAATTAAATTGACAACTATACGAAAGTGACAAATAACAGGCTAGTATCAATTATTTCGAATAACAAATTATTAGATGGCAAATGTTTTGTAATAATTATTCTAAACGAAGACAAATAGATTATTGGATTATACTTACACGTAGGTATCGTATTCTTCCTGCATAAGTGCCACTTCTTCCTCGATTTCTTCTCTATCTTCATCATCAGCGAGCCCGCAGGAAATCTCACCCAGCTCCAAAGCTTTTTGGAGCTTCGCTTGTCCTTGGGGCAGTTCGCTCTCCAACACTTTCAGTTGCGATATCTTACTGCTCAGCGATTCCTTGTCTCCGGTCGCGTCAGAGCACTTCCCTAACCTTTCCTTGGCAGCTCTTATCCATTGGACAAAGTCTGATCCAGCATCGATGAACGCTTGATGTTGTTCCACAGTTTCTCTCTGTTTCTCGTATAAATCTTTAGCTTGTTTGGACAGCGTTTCGTATTTGCTGGTTATCTCAGACGCAGGAGCTTGTTGCATAAGTTCTGAAGCCTTAGAAGTTACAGACTGAATCATGGGTTCAAACGAAACGATATCTTGGACAATATTGTTTGTTTGACGGAGTGTGGCTTTTCTTTCGCCGATACTTAATCCAGCGGTGAGACCGGCCAGGCGGTCTTGACCCTTCTTGGATTTGGCGACCTTCTGCTCACACACCTCTTGTAATTTAGCTTCCCTATCTGAAATCCATTGTTGCAGCTGGGAATAGCTGGAACTGTAGTCGGCCCATTGGAGCATAGCAGTCTCGAGGTGGACCTTGGCTGTGGTCATCTTTTTAACGAGACGGTCCCACTCATTCTGCAACTCTTTGAGTTGTGTGTTGATCTTATCTTTACCGTCAGACCTAGTATTTCTTAAGACCTTTTCTCCACTGTTGACGGTAGCGTGGACTAGATTTTGGCCTTCCTCTCTTCGCTTCAAGAGATCCTCGATTTGCTCTAGACGTTTCTGCAATGCTTCTTTGCTGCTGTTGCTGCCAGCATCGCTGCCACTGCGTGTGATTTCCCACGCATCGTCGATCCACTTCTTTGTTTTTACATAATTATCGTCATAGGTTTGATGCTGTTCATAGTTAGTTTCCACCTTCTTAAGTACATCGTTGGCCATGTTAACCAATACTTGATACCTCGAATTGAGATGTCTTAACTGATTGTTGACGTATGTATCCAAGTGGGATGATAACAGCCCTGCAGCAGAGGCATTGAACTTCTCGATATCAGCTTTGCCTTTGTTTAGTTGATCTACAATCTCTTTCACCTCATTTACTTGCGCGCCCTTTTCTTTGGCTGTGCCAAGCAAAGCAAGTTTTTGATTTTTAATATGAATTTCTTTTTGCTGTAACCAGTCCGACAGTCTCTCGTATTCATCCTTGTAGTCACGCCATTGACTGACAGTGTCTTCCAGTTGGCTTTTCTGTCGCTTTATTTCATTGAACAGGTCGTTAAAGCTCTCTTTCAAAGCCTTCATTTCATTTTTGATAACTACCTGTCCTTCTGGAGAGGTGCTTGCTAACAGCACTTCTCCTGTGTGTTGCAAGTGCTCCAATAAAAGTTCACCTTGAGCTTGTTTGTTAATAAGAGCGTCAAGAGGCGCCACGGAGTTTTCAATAGCTAGTTTATCACTCAAAGGCTTGGATTTCAAAGACGGTACCTTTTCTCTAGCTCTACTGAGCCATTGAATCAGTTCGTCGTGAGCTTCCTTATACAGTCTATGGTCTTTGTAGTTTTCTTCTCTGTCCGCTAGCAACTTCTTAATTTTATCGTAAAGGGAATCAAATTTGTTTAACGTGTCTTGAGCTTTAGAAGCTACTTGGTTTTGCTGACCGCTGGCTAACATTTCAGCAGCTTTAGCTTTCAATGTATCGACTTCCAGACGATCGCAACGTGCTTTTTCTTCAACTTCTTTGAGTTTTTCAAGTTGAGCCCTTTTATCGGTCATTGAAGATTCATATGGGGTCAGCTCAGATAACATATTCTCCATCCAGGTATTACTTTTTTCTATCAACTGGATTTGTTCTAAGAATCCGGCCCATTTTGTGACTGAGTCGTCTAAAATGTTCTTCGTTTCAATCATTCTAGACAAGAGAGCCGACCATTGCTCTTGTAGCGCGACTAAAGAGTTGTTGATAGCGTCATGACCAGCTGGTGCAGTATTAGCCATCACATTCTGAGCAAGCTCAACCAAGGACTGTACTTTTGTAAAGCCTTCATCTTTGGCAAGTAGGAGATTTTGAATTAATACCAACTTGGTTTCCAAATCGTCTTGAGAGCAAGAGCTCAAATCAGCGCAGAAGTCCAGCTTATCTCTGAGCTCTTCGATCCATTGTGAGCATTCCGTGACATTGCTGGTAAACTCCTGGTGTGTTTTGACGTATTGCTGCCATCTATTGGTAAGGTCTTTAACTTTCTGTGATAGCGTTTGATATTTCACAGACAGGTCTGAAATCTGTGAACCGCGGGGCCCAAGTACTCCTGTGTACAGATTTTGCGCCTTTTCAGTAATATTGTCAATTTCAAGTTCCTTGGCTCGTACTTCACCTTGTAGTTCTTGGAACTTTTTGAATTGTTCTTGTTTCTCAAGTAACGTTGCTTTAAGATCTACCGCGTGTATTTGAGTGTCGGTATTTCTGATCCAAGCCAGACACTGATCTTTCATGTTTTCGTATTCGTTCCATTGCTGTATTTTGTTCTCCAATGAATCAATCGTCTTTGAAATGAATGAGACTAGACCCTCCCATTCCTGATGCGAGGCGTCAATTTGGTTTCTGATGTTAGCTTGGCCACCGGTTATAGTTCCCGGTAGTACTTTTTCACCCAAGCTGCGTATTTTGTCAATACGGCTCTTTTCTTCAGGCAGAGTGTGTTGTAAAGATTTCAATTTCTCGCAATTGCTGCTCAAAGCTACACGTTCTAAGTTGACATCACCCCATAATTGAGCTGTATTATGCGTAGCTTCTACCCATTCTTGCAAGTCCATCACTGCTTTAGTGTATTGTTGATGGTTGTTAACAATTGCTTCATATTGTTCAACGAACGATTTGGCTCTGGCTAAAATTGCGTTATGCCTTTGCTGTAGTAAATTAATTTCCTTCCTTATCTCATTAGGCACGTCAGGCAAGCTTTGTGCCCTAGCTTCCAAGTTCACAATATCTTGCTGATGGGTAATAGCATCTTGAAGAGAAGTCCTATAAACGTTGAGTTGATTACGTTTTTCATCTAATGTCGCCTTGAGTTCGATTTCTTTAGGCAGATTCTTTTCAGCTGCTGTGAGCCACTGCTGTACTGTCTTTAGATTGTCTTCAAACGATGACCACTTGTTCAATTCTGAGTCTAAATCACGCTCAGCCTTAGTGATGCTGTCATACAAGTTGTCAATGGCTTGTTGAATCTCTTGTAGCTGCTGCTCAATCAATTCTTTGCCTTCAGGTGATGTCGAAGGATACAACTTTTCTCCCAATTCAAATGTGTTGTTTACAAGCAATGTAGCATTGCGACGTTGACTTAATAAATCATTAAGACTTTCGCGCTTAGCTTTAATACCTTCAGGGGTATTAGACAAGCTCTTATTGCATTCTTCAAACTTGTATTGAGCGGCTTTTATCCAATCAGCACATTGGTTGTACTTCTCTTGGTATGCATTATGATCATTAACGGCTTGCTCGCATTTTTTAACTAGTTCCTTGGCAGTAGATTGTACCGACTGGAATCTCGACGTCATTTGTTGCAAGTTCATCGTGATTCTAGTGTCATTACAGTTCTCTATCAGATCACTGAATTCGTCGGTCAGTTTGTCTACATCGTTCTCTGTCTTCTTGAGATTTGCTAAGATAGCCTGAAAAAAATTAAAGTCTTAAAATATTATCACTTTCATTATGTTTATTTTAGAAAATTATGCTAATACTACAACAACTACCATTAGTACCTTATAACTGTTAGAGATATACAACAAATTTAATAAAGGCGTGTTGTCAGACATATGCACCGATACCACAGCCTATACTAATTAGTAAATTGTAGTAGAACACCGAATAATCCAATGAACCATACAACAGGTGTATGTCTTAATTGAATCTGTTGGGTGTCTGAGCTCTTAAAACCGATTTACCCAACTCCAACCATAAAAGATTCAATTAAAACGAGGCACCGGTAACATAAAGATAGGTAAATAGAGTAGTAACTACGTCAGTCTTTAAAGTCGAGTAACGGTAACCCTTGTTAGACTGTGAAGTTAGATCTACTGAAAATTAGGCTATATTATCCTACTGTGCTTTAATTTATCTCTCTCTTACTTGGTCCAACGCTTCGCCCAAAGTAATAACGACGCTCAAATCATTTTCGTGATTATCAATCGCTTTACATAAGTCCTGTTCAAAATTTAATATTATAATCAAGTCAAACACACTGCTGTACATATTTACAATAGAAATCAAAACTTACCTGGTATTTGTTGAGTTGATCCACCTTCTCGTCTAACGTAGCCTTCGGAGAGTACGTCTTGAGACTCATCTCAGTGTCGCTCAGCCAGTGTTGCAGGCGGTCGTTAGCGCTGTCAAATTCGATCCACTGCTGGACCTTCTCTTCAATACCACGCTTCACATCATGAACTGTAGCTGTGAACTTCTCCAAGTCAGCCCTAAGCAGAGCCAATTCTCTGGACATGCCTTCTTTTCCTCTAGGTGACAACTTCGCACCATTGCTTTCAATCAAATCTTGTAGAATCTTCAGCTTGTTATTGCCAGTTGGAATGGCATCTAGTAATTCCTGTATTTTAGCCAATTTGCTTTGCAGCGCTGCTTTGTTGCCAGTGAAATCTGACAGCAAATGAAGGCGATCCCACAAATGTTTCTGGTAGTCTTGCAGTGATTTTTGCTGATCTGCAAATTGTTGGTACACTTCGAAATTGCTTTCATGTTTGTCTATAATTGCTGATAGCCTGCTTGTTAGGGCATTGTACCGATCCCACACAGATTTGATGATACCAGCCATTTCGTCACTTTCACCTTTTCCGGAATGCAACGTAGCAGCTACATTCTTTGCCTTTTCTGTCACTGTTTCTATTACCCTCTTGTGAGAGTAAATTTCTTGAAGCAGAGTCTTATTCTTCAGTAATTTGGATTTAATTTCTTGAGCCGAATTCAAAACTGCCTTTTCTTCTCCATCCACGATCTTTTCTTTCTCATCTAGCCAGGAAAGCGTTTGTTGTAACACGTCTTGATAGCTTGACCATTGAAGTGTTTGAGATTCGTATTCCTTTTGCTGCTGTAAAATGGTATCGTTTAATTTATCCCATCGTTCTCTTAGTGCTCTTATTTCAGAGCGGATATTTTCTCTACCATTGGCTGCTGTTTCAGGTAGAACTTTGTCACCAGCATTAGTAAGAATACCAATCTTGTGTTCTCCGTTATCTCTTTCTAACAAAAACACTTGTAGTTTATTACCCTTACTTTCAATAGTAAGCTTGTCTTCTTTTGTAACCATTTGTGACAGCTGTTCTTCTAAAGGTCTCAACCAGGCATCAAATTCGTTGTGCAATTGAACATATTTCTTATGATCTGCAACTAGTTCAGTCCAGTGATTAACAATTTCTTTAGAAATTACATGCAATTGTTGATAACGACTGCTAACTTGAGTGACGAGAGGCTTCAATCGCTCCACACCACTCAATTGTATGAGACTGTGAGAGTCATCTACAAATGCATCCATTTCTTTTTCCTTCGCATTAATGCTGTTACGCAAATCAACGCATCTTTGCAGTTGTGCTTCTTTTTCTTGTAAAGTTGAGCATAAACTTTGATCACGACACTGAGATTCCTTATCCTTAAGCCATTCTGTAATAGACTCAATTGAAGAATCGAATTTATTCCAAATGTCTAAGGTATGCTTCAACTTTTGCTCTGAAGCTCCAATACCATCAACTGAATTGCGCAGTTGGTCAAGTAAGTTGTCGATTTCAGCTTTGATCGCTGCATTACCAGGTTCAGAGGTGCTTTTGCTAACTGAAGTGAAAACATTTCTAATTTCATCAAGTTTCTTGGAACCAATCTTTTCAATGTCTTTCAAGGCAACTGCAGACTGTAGTTTTCGTATGATTTCAGGTTTCTCACCAGTAGCATTTTCAATATCAAGTAACTTTTCAGATTGAGATCCTAGCCACTCTTTGTACTGCTGAATAAGTCGAACTAAATCTTCGTGTCGCTTAACGCAATCTTCCAAGTTGTCTTGGAGATTTTGTGACTTGATGACAATATTTTGGAATAACTGCTTGATAGACTGCAGATAGACGTTCAACGAAGCGTCGTGGGTCTGATCGACTAATTGTTGCGCTTTGTCGCACACAGACTCAACTAATTGCTGATGAGTCATGATCTCCTGGTGCATGATTTTGTGATTCTGCAGCTGCGCTTTTTTCTCTTCTAGCGAGGCTTTCAGTTCTGTGTGACGTTGCATCGCCTTCTCGACATCCTTCAACCATTTTGTAAGTTGCTCTTGAGCAAGCGAGAAGTCCGAAAATTGCAAAAGACACTGGTCTAATTTGTTGACAGTCTCTTGGAAGCTGTCACCAAAGCTATCCCAGAGTGTTCTGATTTTACGAATCTTCTGACGGATCACCTCACGCCCATCGGGGCTAGTGTGCGTGTATAGCTTTTCTCCCAAGCTCAAGAACTCTTCAAAAGCAGGTGTCTTTTTAGTTCTTGTTTCATATAATTCCTTAGCTTTGTTTTGTTTTTCTTGAAGAACAGCGTAGTCACCTACTATTTCATTCAGATCTTGCAGCTCTCCTAACATACCAGTTAGCCAATTTTCCATATCGTTGTAATCGTTCTCGAATTCCTTATGTTCTGAAACGAATACTTCATACTTGGAAATCGTTTCACTGACAAGATTCTTCAGGGTGTGATATCTTGTGGCCAATTTCGATGTCTTTGTAGTAATGTCAGATTCGCTCGCTACGTTTTGCGTGCTGCCTGATCTCGCCAAAGCCGAAAAGTCACCATTCCTTGATTCTAGTTCGTTTTGCAATTCCTTGACCTTATATAAATGAGCTATTTTGGCTTCCAACGTGCTCTTCAGGCTTTGGTCTCTTAATTGATTTTCTTTCACTTTAAGCCATTCTTCTAGCTCGTCCAAAGTCTTTTGGCTTTCATTCCACTGTTTCAATGTTTCTTTCAATTTTTCATCTTGGGCTTTGCACTGCGATGCAAACTGGTCCCACGTTGCGCTGAGCTGTTCATATTCGCTAATAAGTATCGGATGCCCATTTGAACTAGTGGACTTAAGCACAGATGTCAAATGAGATTTTAATCCATCCAAATCATTTTCTATGGTTTGAGCTTTCGATGTTACTTTCTCAATGGCAGCAATCTTTGCGTCTACGTCATCTTTTTGAGATACTACTCCGTAATTCAGCATACTGTTTTCAGCAACGATATGATTAAGGCGATCACGGGTGTCCTCAAATATCTGGACGTATTTTTCATGTTCCGCAACATGTAACTCACAAACGTTAATTCGGTCTTGCAGCTCTTTAGCCATATTTTTATACCTGTCAATCGTTTTGGATAAACTCTTCTCGGCTTCATCATCAGGCATAAGTTTGATCTTTTCCGTCAATTGAGTAAGCATGGATTGGTGCAACTCTACTTCTTGATGTAGAATTTTGTTAGCATGTAGTTGAGCCTTCTTTTCAGGTAGTGTCGCACACAACTTAGATTCTCCAAGTTCCTTTTCTTTATCACTGATCCATTTTTGTACTTGATTGAAAGTATCATCAAATGACGACCTCTTATTTATAGTTGTTTCAATATCCTTTATGACATTGTTTAGCGAATCAACCGAATCTTCGAAATAGTCTCTAAGAGCTCTTAGTTCGTTTCTGACTACTTCGCGGTCTTCGGGCGTAATTCCACTAAACAGTGACTCACCTGATTCAATGGCATTGTTTAGAAGTTTCTGTCCCATTTCCTTGTTCTCATTCAGCTTTTTCATCTGCTCCAAGTCAGTTGGTGTTGGCTTAGCATGCTTGCTCATCGCAGACAAATCTTGAATCTTGCTGTTGGCATCTTGAAGCCAATTTTTGAATTCAGCGATAGATTTATTGTATTTTCCTTTATTGTCTTTCAACTCTTTGAGCCTGACGAGATGGTTATCCATAAACTTAGAGACGGTTTGGTATCTGGTTACTAAATGGTTAATGTACTGCAAGACACGAGAGTCTGGATTTTGAGCCATAATATTCTCGCCAATAACAGTTAGTTTGTTAACTTTATCACCATAGTCTTTGATTTCTTTGTTCAAGGATTCAATGTCAGAAATTTTGCTGTCTATTTCATCTAGTGTAAGAAGATTAGCCGCTTCTTGTCTTACTCTATTCTCCTTTTCTTTGAGCCACTCTGATACATCCTCCAGTAGTGTTTCGTATTCTTGCCACGCTTCAATATTTTCTCTGAGTTTGCTCTTGATTTGGTCGTAGTTTGACGTCAGTACATCAAGATTTTTCCTTGCCTTTTCTGTTTGTTGAGCAGCTTCTTGAGCGCAAGCGGGTTCAGCAACAACGTGAAGGATGTCACAGGCTTCTTTCAATTCTTTTACTTTGGCAGTACAGTCAACTAGACCATTTTCAACATCTATGAGGGCGGCGTTTTTAACCTCTAGATTATATTTGTCACTTGCAGCATCTGGCATGCACCATCTGGTCTTGTCGTCTAGAATCTTAAGATTTCTATTGAACATGGCCAGTTTGTCAGTAAAGAGTTTCTGCAAAAAGGTTAACAACGTCGTTTCAGTTTTATTAGCATGTATCACTACACTTTCGAATCTCTTTTGCAATCCGCTGAGCTCTTTAGGGACGAGAGATTCGTAAAATCCTGGATAATTCGCGTTCATTTCAGAAACGTTTTGCGATAGATTATCAATTTCATCGTTTAAATCTTGCAGCTTTGCTTTGCAAGATTGACATTTCTTCAGTCGATCTAGGATTTTCGCATTGTCGCCTGTCATGTCATCACATTGGATTATATCATCTCTTATTTTGCTGACGCTGTCAGATAACCGCTTAATGGTGTCCTTGAGTTTGTTTTCTTTCGTTTCCAAGGACGATACGGCGCCTTCTAGGTTATTAGCTAAAGTTTGTAATGCTTCGAATTCATTGTCCAAATATTCAATAATTGACGAGACCTGCCCAATCGGAATGTTCTTGTTGAGATTCGTTATCTGTTCACATTTAGCTTTGATGCTGTTCTTCAAACCCAAATATATTGGCAATTCCTCTTTGTACTTTGTAAGATGACTCTGACCGAACCTGATTTCCAAATTGTCACTAGCATTCGCCAAGTTTTGACCGGTTTCACTCAACCAGGTAATAACTTGGTTCTTGGTATCATCGATCTGTCTCCATACAATGAGTTGAGATTCCAAATCTTGAATTCGTTTTATGATAGCATCGTTAGCTTTTTCCCATTGCGTTTGAGAATTCAGGAATGCTTCTTCCAGTGGGCTGGTGTCAAATCCACCTAAAGTGGAAGCCTGTTTGAGGATCGATTGTTTTATGAGGTCCATTTGATCCAAAAGGCCTTTGGATCTTTTAAGTATTTCGTATGCCTTTTTAGCTTTGTCTAAAGCGTGAGCAGTTTGTACATAATCTTGAGGAGCGTCCTTGCACTCACCATGAAGTTGCTCGGCTCTAGTCATTTCCCTGTCGAAAGCAATAGTGAAGTTTTTCAACTCTTGCAGAGTAGATGACAACAGTATGTACTTGTTCTTTGAATCACGCATTGCGTTAACAATTTGTTCCCAGTTATTATCAGCTGCCGATAAAGCGTTCTGAATTGTTCCCATATTCGGTTGATCTTCTCTCATTAGATGTAGACCTTCTTCTCTTAGTTCCTTCCTAACAGATTGTTTATCTTTAAGGTCAGCATCTAATTTGTCAAGCTCTTCAGTCATATCTTGGATAGACGCTTCTGTTAACGGCACAGGTTTCTGAGCCATGTCGTTCAACACGGACTGCACGTTATGAAGTACTTGAGACAAAGCATTGTGTTGGATATTGAATTTATCCCATCTGGCACCTACTTTTTGGACTAAATCTCTTTTTGTTGTTACTTGGTTCAGCAAAGATTCTGCTTTCATTTCGATTTCTCTAACAAGGCTCGTCGGCGATATTATCCTGCCTGAATTTTGATCAGTCACTTTAACCCTTGAAGGTCCGTCTAACAAAGCAACATTACTCTTCCACTCAGGTATTTTAGTAATGACATTCACCAGTTCTTGGCGTAGTACCTCATAGCTTTCAGGTGTGAGTTTCGGTCCATCGATTTGATACTGGATGTGACCTAATTGTTGTTTGTTATCTTCATACCAATTCAAAAGATCCGACCATTTCTGTAACACACCTTTGTTTTGTTGGATATTATTCTCAATTATTTGATAATGCTCTGCAATGTTCGAGTAGGTGTCGCTCAACGAACGCGATTCATCAGGATGTGACGCAAGAGTCATGTTTTTGATCTCGTTGTAAATGTCAGCAAATTCAGGCGCTTTAGCTGCGTGTTCTTGAAGCAACACGTGCATGGATTGAAGCGCTGGTTCGACTTTGTCTGCAGCGATCTGGTCATAACTTTCAGTCTTTCTTCTGAAATCAGTTATCCAGTTGTCAAATGTGTGTAATTTTGTCATGAATTCCTGTCTCACGATTATTTTGTCAGACAGTTCGTTGACACGTCCTCTCACTGTTTCTGCGAGGTCATTGGTACGTTGTTTGATGTTTGCTACATTGTTCTTCAGTAAAGTAGCTCCCTCGGGCTGTATGCTGTGGCAAATGTTGTCACAAGTCTGCGACAGGCTGATAATCTTTGCTTGTTGCTGAGATATCTCATTGCCGAAGGACTTGAGTTTGTTCAGCTCGCGGTCTAATTTCTCAACTTGCGGAGAATCCACCGTAACGCTGCGACTACTGATTAGTTTCTCACCATTTTCTATCCAGGTTTCCAGTTTCTGGGATTCACGATCAAAGTTTTCCCAGTTGGTGACTAGTTTGTCGAGTTTGTTATTCCATTGATCAGCTTGATCGTGGATCACTGCCCATCTCGAGTGGATAGCGTCTACTTCATCAGGAGCGCTCGTCTTACCTGACAGCTGATGGCTCACGCTTGACAAAATCTGCAGATTCATCAGCTGCTTATCACAGTCAGTCAGCAAGGCTTTGGATTGTTGCTGCATTTGCTGCGCCTCAGCTAATGTAGACGGCTTAGGAACGCTACCCAGTTTCATCTCAGCTTCTTCAATCCATGGTTTGATTTCAATTACTCCCTTTTGGTACTTCTGCCAGCTAGCCAAATCATGTTCCACAACTTTAGTTTGGTGTTCTGTAGATCTTTGAAGATCGGCCATCATCTTTTCTAATAAAGCGACTTCTCCTTTAAGCCTATTTGCGTCTTGTACTTTATGTTCTACGGCTAATTTAGTGCCTTGATCTGCAACGCCTTTGATAACATCAAGTTTCTCGGCAATAATCTTTTGAAGCGCTTGTGATTTTATCACACGCTCTTCAGGAGTAATATTCTCAGATCTAATTTGAGAAATAAGTACTGGGCTTTCTTTCTTAATCCATTCACGGACATGTTCCAACTTGTGTTCAACCTTCACCCATTCTTCATTGAACTTCTCCAGATGTTCGACTTTAGTTTGAACCTCATCTTGTACTCTGTCAAGTTTTCTTCCAATGTTTTCTAGATCTTTTTCAATCACTAGCTTAGGCTTGTTGGCAGTCAGGGTCTGCAATTCAGCGTAAGCGTGCTGCAGCTGCGGCAGTTTCTCCGATTTTGCTTTCTCTATATCAGCATTGAAAGTCTTTGTTTCTTGAAGTTCCCGTGCGATGTTAGTAACTCCTAATTCCAGGCCCGGATGGGCCACGTAGCTCTCAATCCTATCAAGATCAGACAACAGTTCTTCTTTCTGATACTCATAATTAGACCATACTTTCTGTGTATCGCGTAACTTGTGGAGACGATCATTGGAAGTTTCATAAGCGGTGTTCCAACCGGTTTCCAGATTCCTCACGTCTTCTCTAACGAAGGCTGGGGCATTGGCATCCTTGATCAGCTCCTTACCGCGTTGCAGCATCGACATTACAGAAGGCCGTTGGCGGTCGAGCTTCTGTACTGCCGATTGCTGTTCTAGAACCAACTGTTCCACGTGCTGCAAGGATTGCGGTTCTGGTTCTACCATAGCCTGTTCTTTCGCAGTTTCCAGAATGCAAATGACTTCGTGTACCTCACGGCGGTAGGTGTAACATCTCGTATAAGTCTCAGTCTTGATCATGGTGATCTCGATGGTTGGGATGAGGTTCTTGTAACGCGCGATGAGGTTCTCGAGCTTCACTTGTTCTTCTTGAGCTTCGAGCTCTGAGCAGTGGTTGGTGAGCATGTCCAGGGTCTGAACCAGCCACTTCATGTCTTCGCGCTTTCTGTCGGCTTCTCGGCAAATGTTCTAAATGGGAATGTTGAATATTATAATAGAGATCAATTCAATAAAAAAAACATAAATTATTATCAAGTCAATATTTACCATCAGTTCCTTTAGCTGATTAGAATGCAGCATGAGCAAAGACATATTTTTGAAATAAATTTAAAAAAAAACATCATAAAGGCAAATGCTTTTTTTCTGAAATTACTTAACTGTAATTGTTCCAGGACAAACCTAACCTAAAATTACTGACTAGTTTAAGGTTTTAGAAAAAAAGCATTTGCCTTGTTTTTTTTTTGGAAAATGAATCATTTGGGCATTGGTTATGTGAAAAGGCAGTACCAACGTTGTGTTTTAAACTTGGGCGATTCCGTCTCATAACTGCAACTACCATTCAGGACTTGATCATGTAAATTATTTGATGTTTATTTAGACATTTCGGCCGCGATGCAACGCCCGTGGTCTCGAGGGTACTTAATGGTTATATTAATTAAATTTTCTAATTGTTACATACATACATACATACACAGATCACGTCTTTATCCCTTACAGAGTAGACATAGCCTAAGATAACACGACCTACAGGCCACGTTTAGCAAGACTATGGGCATATCTATAGGTGGAAAGTGGAATCAAAATAGTGATGGGTTGCTAGCCGCATCACCCATTCCCTCGATGGGCTTTTACCGTCTGCGTGGGAAGAGAAGCAACTAGTACAATTGATTTTCTGGTTTTCCATGCTTAGATTTTTATTTTGAGCTGACGATTTAAATTTAAATTCTTTGTCATTTAATTTTAAATGATGAAATAAACATAAACGTGATTAAGTCACAAGGGGTAGGTTGTAGTTACATACATACTCAAATCACGGGGTAGACAGAGCCTAAAGTAACAAGACCTAAAGACCACGTTTAGCTTGATAGTCATAATCTTTAAACATGTCCAAGATTTCATTTAAGCATATCACTTACCTGGAATATAGTCTTCTCGCGTTCAAAAGCTTCAGCAGAGTCCACCTCTCTCACAATGCTGTCCATGGTCTTATCAACATGGTCCATCCAACGCTCCATCTCGCGGAACTTCTCCCTGTACGCGTCCCACTTGGCCGGGATCCTCTGCAGCTGCTGCCTGAAATTCTCCACCCTGTGGACGGTACTCTCCCATTGCTGCTCGCACTTCCTCAAAGCCTCTTCCAGAGACGTGTCTTCGGTCTGCTGGGTGTAGCTGGTGGCTATCTTCTTCAGATTTTGGAGGCAATGTTCGACTTGCATGACTTTGCCTTGGTTGCGGAAGTATTCTTCGTTCCTGATGAGGATGCCGTCGGCGTCGTCGCTCTGGTTGTACGCCTGGATATAAGGTATATTTAAATAACGTTTAACCTTTTTAATGGCGAATTAAGAAGTTAAGGCGTATATAAATGGCAATGAATTTTCATCAGTCGATTACACAACCCACTACTTTATAAGCCTAGAGAGAATAGGCTGTTACAGAACTAGTGAGTTTCACCGTCCGCCCAATCTACACTTTAGGTGAGTATTACTTAAAAAAACTCCATTATGCGATTATTTTATTTAGAAATTTGACAGTAATCAGCTCAACCAGACGTGGAAGCAAATAAATAAATAAATAACACACAATTCCCATTTATAGAAGGGCATTACAAATAAATGAAACGCAAGTACACTTTTAATGGTGTCAATTCTAAACAAGAGTTCCATTAAGAGCCAGCATTGTGCTAGATGTTTAGGTACGTCATCGAAAGTGTACTGTGACCAGAGATCGGACAAATTTGCGTCATTGCTCGCAATAATGTGGACATGACACAAAAAGTAATCAAATAATTAATCATTTAATTAATTTCTCGAAATACAATTTGAACTCCCGGAGATAAAAATGTACACATGCATAAAATTATTAGCAAAATGTTAATTAAAGTGGCAGTTGTCGTTCTCGTAAATCTTTTTATATAATAAAGAAATCACGATCGATATGATTATTATTTCTGACAAAAAAGTTTTCTAGTTCTGTAGGTATAAAACCTCCGTGGATATACTTATTCTTAATATATGTATTTTGACATATTTGATTAATTTTGGATGTCCACATTATTGCGAGCAATGACGCAAATTTGTCCGATCTCTGACTATGACAGAGATATAACAAACAAAACCCGGTATCCCTGTGCAGAGGACCCGAAATCGTAAAAAACAAAGGACGAGACACAACAGGCAGAGATAGTTGATAGACAAAATCACAGCATGTGTGTCCAAAAGTGTCACTTATGTTTGCAAGATCGCCTAAGATTTTTATTTTATGTGTGGTGCTTTGTGTACAATAACAAAATAGCTTGAAATGTTTACTGAGTTGTTTGGTGTGTTTTGTATAGTGAAATAATTTGAAGTTAAATGCATTTAAAATAAACATGAACTCGTTCTTTTCTCAAGTCCTTTATCAAGTTTAAGGTCAGTATTTGACCGTGAAACATTTAGAAAACGGAAAGAAAAACGAAAACGTAGACTAGATCCCGTTTTATGACAAACCAAATCACACCATAACCCACAAAAATAACCCGTTTTATAATTTTGCCCACCTCAGGATCATCTAAAGAGGACGCCACCTGTGGAAATTGTTATTTAAAAAAATATATAAGTAGGAAATTAAAACAACTCGTTCTTCGGTCGTGTAACCTATAGGGTCTGTCCTGACACTGTCTAATTAACTTAATTCTCCGCTACGGTCTATTTCAATAAGGAAGGTTTGATATATTCACTTTGACCAGTATAGCTTCCTTTCATTCAACAATTATAGATTATATTTTAGTACTAACAACAATCAGTTGCTTAACCCCTCGTAGGTATGTGGGAGCTAAAAAAAGTAACGCATTCTAGTCTCATCTGTTATAATATGCACAAATTCAGCTGATTTAAATTAAAATACAAAAAGATAGCCTTAAATTTGGCACAGATCTGTGTCTTAAGCATACGAGGGGTTAAATGTGGGGTACCTAAATGCATGAGCGGCAACACTAGCGCCCTCTTCCTTCTTGCTTTTACAGTGCTCTTGTACACATTCTAATTAAAATTAATTTTGCGTCTAACAAGGCCTTTTTATTGATAATTAAATCAGTGCAATAAACTAGAAAGTCTGAGCTACACCTAATGTTGACTTTTTTATATTGAACTAGCGGTCGCCCGCGACTCTGCATAGAATTCACTCATCGCTATCCCGCGGGAACTAAGCGATTTTCCGGGATAAAAACATCCTATGTCCTTCCCAGAGACTTCAAGTATCTCTGTACCAAATTACATTAAAATCGAGTCAGTGTTTAAACCGTGAAAGCACAAAGTTCCACATTTACAATATTAGCAGGCACTATATTTTGTATACTTTGCTGACCTTCGTGAACGCTAACAGTTGCATTCTCTGTCTTGTCAGGTATACCTGACATCAGTCTGATATTTAGGTGTAGACACAGTGCCGGCGTTAGGGGGGGGGCGCGATGGGGTGACGGCCCGGGGCGCCAAATTTGGGGGGCGCTGATAGACTACAGGCCCACATACAAAAAATGTGGGTCATATGAACCACCAGGTGACGTATATAGGACGATATAAGAGCATAAAATAATAAGATTCAGCACTATGCCGTCACTTGTAAGCTGTCCAACTGGGTGCTGGTGAGAATTCAAAAGTGCAACCCTCGATTTTTTCCCCTTGTCGCATGATTTTTGTACGGCGTTGCGGAATAATGAATTAGAACTTGTATTGAAACAGTATGAAACTGATGCCGTACAAATGGTGCGCCACAAAGTCGGTAATTTTTTTTGATTTTCTGACCATTTCCAGGGTAAATTTGGTCATTTGATTCTGTACGGCATCAGTTTCATACTGTTTCAATACAGCTTCTAATCCATTATTCCGCAACGCCGTACAAAAATCATGCGACAAGGGGAAAAAATCGAGGGTTGCACTTTTGAATTCTCACCAGCACCCAGTTGGACAGCTTACAAGTGACGGCATAGTGCTGAATCTTATTATTTTATGCTCTTATATCGTCCTATATACGTCACCTGGTGGTTCATATGACCCACATTTTTTGTACGTGGGCCTGTAGTCTATGAGGTCTGGGGCCTCGGCCTCCTGGCTCACCGGCTGTGTACCCTCAATACTGTCCTTAAGTGGGCGCCTAAATATTACTGCCCGGGGTGTCAGTGGCCCTAACGCCGCTGCTGTGTAGACAGGCTCCTCACCTGTTCTTCGTAGACGATCTCCTTCTCGATGTCCTTGATGGTGTGTGCGAATACGGCCTCGTCGAGGCGGAACTCGAGGCGCATGAGGTGCGGGGGGGCGCGCGCCAGCAGCTCGCGCCAGCGCCGCTGCAGACCCTCCACCGCGCTCACCACGCCGGCGCGCTCGGACTCCACCACGAGCTAAAGGACACGGCTCAATTAAACAAAAGAAAGAAAGGAAAAGAAGAGAAGACAATTTATTCGCTTTAGGCTAAGTTCAGATGACCGCGCGACAACGCGCGTTTGGCTCGGCGCGCGGTTCAAGATAGTAACAAATCTATGTTGCCGCGCGGGACAAGAACTTGCGCGCGGTGCACGGCGGCGCGCGCTCATGTACACAGCAACATAGATTTGTTACAATCTAGAACCGCGCGTTGTCGCGCGGTCATCTGAACTTAGCCTTAAAAACAAAGAGCTGCCAAGTTCCATCGCCGTACAACTCGACGCAAAAGTAGTTTCCACCAACATCACCTCGATAGTTAGTGCTCCAACACGATGCGATTTAAGCGGTCTTTCCTGCCCCGTACGTGCAAAATTTGGAATGGGCTGACGGCTGGGGTTTTTCCAACTGGCTACGATCTGGGTAGGTACCTTTAAGAGGCGATTGTACCATTTCTTGCGAGGCCGGCAACGCGCTAGCAGTCCCATTGGTGCTGTAGTTGTCCATGGGCGGCGGTGATCACTTACCATCAGGTGCACCACATGCCCGTTTGTCGGTTTTAATATAGAAAAAAAAATAATCGCGAATCCAACAAAACAATGACACAAGTCCCTGGTGAGCAGTAGATGTTCCACGGGAGTTTGTAATTGTGCCGTACAGACACGTCATTCAAACAGATGACGCTTGGCGACAAAAATTCGCATAGTAACAAAGGTCACGTGACAGCTAGTAAGAGGTAGAAAAATTCGAAGACTACCCACCTGCTATGGATGGTGTAGGGGTATAGCACGCGTCACGGAATGACGAGGATCAGGGTTCGATTGCTTTACTTTTCGGATTTTTCAATGTGTTCTAATTTTCACTGACATTTAGACATTTAATGACACAAGTGCAAAAAACTTGTTATTGGATTTAAAATTTATTTATCCCTCACGGGATAGACAGAGCTTAAGGTAACAAGGCCTAAAGGCCACGTTTAGCAGGATTGTGGGCGTATAGGTGAAAAGGGGAATCAAAAAACAAAAAATGTAACATAAAAAAACCGACTTCACTAAAAGAAACTATTCCAAAACAAACTAATACGCACTAAAAGGAAAAAATAACTGCATGTTCTTCTACAACTTAATAATCAACTTACTTTTTCTACTTATCAATATGTAGGTACAATCTATCTAGTCGGTGTCAAGCCCTCTTTTCGTGAGAGTAAGCCTGTACCCAATTAGGTACGTATATAGGTTTGAGATGAAGGCCAAAATCTTACCTCAATCAGCTCCCGTCCGGACCGAACCAGTTCCGACACAGCCCTTTCATCAGCCCCTTGGAAGAACCGCTTGTGGAAGTCCACGGCCTGCTTGGAGTCGACCCTCGTGTCGGCCAGCAGAGCCTCGGCCCGGGAGGCCCACTCCTCGACAGCGCGCTTCTTGCCCTCAAAGTCTTCCCAGGCCCGTACTAGCCGCTGAAGGTCTGCCTCGCGGCGGGTCGATTCCGAGGATACGTGGGCAAACCTGTACATTCAATTTATTTATTTATGACGACCGGATGGCCCTGTGGTTAGAGAACCTGACTATGAAGCTTGAGGTCCCGGGATCGATCCCCGGTCGGGGCAGATATTTGTATGGAAAACGAATGTTTGTTCTCGAGTCTTGGATGTTTAATATGTATTTATCTATATAAGTATGTTTATCCGTTGTCTAGTGCCCATATTACAAGCTTTGCTTAGTTTGGGGCTAGGCCAATTGGTGTCAATTGTCCCAAGATATTATTATTATATTATTATTATTTATCATCACAAATTGTATAAGAGTTGCCATTCCCGTAAATAGATCGGCAATGAAACGAGCGCATATCCAGTGGCGTGCATAGACTTTAGCAGAAAAAATGCTGCTTGTTTATTTTGTTGTCTAGTTGGTAAATATGACATTTATACACATACATTCATACCCATTACCTATACCAATCTGCGTTCCAAATTTTATCCAAATCTATCCAGTCGCTTCAGCATGAAGAAGAAACAAACATACTCACTCACTCAAATCGTCACAAACTTTCGCATTTATAATATTAGTAGGTTTTTTTCGTAGATTGGCCCTAAAACATCGATCGATAGAATTTCGGCTCCGTAGAGCGCTGTCTCGCTCTAACTTACGTGACACCAATTGTCTCTTTCCAAAAACTGAAGAGGAATGAGCCGGGTACTGTAGTTGCCTGATGAAGGGATGTTCACTATTATGGTTTTCTTAGGACACTAAAAAAACTTGGCTTGCTCTTAAAAACCCATGATTTTTGGCTCAAACTTCTAATTCCTTTGCCAAAACAAACACTTAAAACAAACTAGGTGTAATGCTTATACAGCAGAACCTCGATTATCCCCCGGTGCCATTTTCCCGTCGCAAAAGATTCTACTGTACTATTGGACACGCATCAGTGGCATAAGGGTTGCAGGGGTAGCAAAATGCCAGGGACCCTAGCTCTACGGGGCCCCGAACTGGCTTGGTTTAGAGCACAGAAGGGACGCTGATGCACTTCTTTATATTGAGGAAGGAGCCCCGCCCCATCTGACGAATTTGCCGCGGTCCCCAGACGTTATAGTTACACTGGCACGCATACTGACCTATCATTAAGATCGCGCATGAGGTGCACTTGGTCCGTGACGTCAGCGCTGCGGTCCGCGTCGGCCGTCTGCACGATGTTCTGGAACACCTTGTTCTTGCTTTCCAGCATGGAGCGGTAGTACGTCGTCCGCGAGAAGAACGACCGGTGCACCTCGTAGTGTTCGGTTATCACTTCCCTGGAAGAAACACATTTAGAATAACCAGCTGGTCGCGACTCCGTACGCGTAAAATCATAACTTGTATTCAGCTTGACTTTTCCCGAAAACATCAATTATCTGGGGGCACGGTAGTGCCCCCCGCTAAGTCGAGCGCGAAGCAAACACCTTCCATCCTTTACTGGAACCATTTCACCGCATTTTCAGGCCCCGATTTGAGAACTTCTGGATAAGACCAGAACGCATGGGTAGCGGTTCTGGTGACAGATTGGTGCAATGGTGTCATGGAGCACCTGGTTTTATACCCTTGTGTACCCTTCAACGGCCAAGTCACACAACATTAACTATAATAATAAAGAAATCGCAGTAAGGAACCTTAGACTTGGCACGACTTTGTCTAGATTTCATTACTTTTTAGAGATAAACAAGCAGCTCCATCGAGACTTGGCTAGTTTTTTACATAATGTTTTTGGTGGCAATAATATGTTCTTAAGCAACCAAGCCGGCTGTCTGATCTGATGTTACCCGCCTTCAAAGAAATCATGGCGCATGAGCATCGGCCAGTACTGACATAATTAACCCTCAACTTCCCTTCTCCCTTCCATCTCTTAGAAGCACAATGAAGGAGACAACTTGCCCCCCACCTCCACTTATTGCCTACAATTCACGCCAGTCTCCAGATCAGCTAGACCTGCCAACATGGTGTCTTTCGCACCAGTTACTGAAAAAAAGAGTCACTTCAGAGAGACTGGTGAAGAAATGAGCGCGTGGTCAGCTTTATCGAGCCACTGACCGGTCACCCGTTGGCCGGCCTCCAGCGATTAATCACCAGCAACTGCCAACTTCAACCACTAAAAGCCGTTACTCGTTACTAATACTGGGTATCTCACCGTGTGGTTTCGACCGGGGGTCTAAGCGCGTGGTCAGCTTTATCGAGCCACTGGCCGATCACCCGTTAGCCGGCCTCCAGCGATTAATGCTGGACCAGTAGTTGCCAACTTCAACCACTAAAAGCAGTTACTCGCTACTAATACTGGGTATCTCACCGTGTGGTTTCAACCGGGGGTCTAAGCGCGTGGTCAGCTTTATCGAGCCACTGTCTGATCTCCCGCTGGCCGGCCTCCAGCGATTCATGTTGGATCAGTACCTGCCAACTTCCACCACTAAAAGCAGTTACTCGTTACTAATACTGGGTATCTCACCGTGTGGTTTCGACCGGGGGTCTAAGCGCGTGGTCAGCTTTATCGAGCCACTGGCCGATCACCCGTTAGCCGGCCTCCAGCGATTAATGCTGGACCAGTAGTTGCCAACTTCAACCACTAAAAGCAGTTACTCGCTACTAATACTGGGTATCTCACCGTGTGGTTTCAACCGGGGGTCTAAGCGCGTGGTCAGCTTTATCGAGCCACTGTCTGATCTCCCGCTGGCCGGCCTCCAGCGATTCATGTTGGATCAGTACCTGCCAACTTCCACCACTAAAAGCAGTTACTCGCTACTAATACTGGGTATCTCACCGTGTGGTTTCGACCGGGGGTCTAAGCGCGTGGTCAGCTTTATCGAGCCACTGGCCGATCTCCCGCTGGCCGGTCTCCAGCGATTCATGTTGGATCAGTACCTGCCAACTTCCACTACTAAAAGCAGTTACTCGCTACTAATGCTGGGTATCTCACCGTGTGGTTTCGGCCGGGGGTCTAAGCGCGTGGTCAGCTTTATCGAGCCACTGGCCAATCTCCCGCTGGCCGGCCTCCAGCGACTCGTGCTGGACCAGCAGCTGGCGGTACTGGTGCAGCTTGACGGGCACGGTGGCGCGCACGCGCACGAGCGCCTCCTTCTGCTGCTTGAGCGCCGCCATGTTGGATTCCACTTCGTCGCGGGGCAGCTCCGCGATCGCGTTCTGGAACGTTCTGGAAACATAGCGTTGTTTAGAAATTTCTAGAAACTTCGGTAAAGAGTCAAGAAAGCTTTTAATACTTTTAGTATATATTGTTATTTATAACTAGATAAAAACGCGGATGCGTTGCCAGCATAGAGGGTTAAGATAGAATACCTCAAGCGCTGGTAATTACACCGTTAGTCTTACTCGCTAATCCTGCCGCTAAGTAGCAGTGCTTGCACTGCTGTGTTCCGGTGTGGAGAGTAAGACAGTCGGGGAAATTACGGGCACAAGAGGCATTTCATCTTAGTCCTCTAGGTTGGTAACGCATCTGCAATCCCTTCGGGGTTGCGGGTGTCTATGGGCAGTGGTGATCACTTACCATCAGGTAACCCATTTGCTCGTTTGCCTTCCTATTCATATAAAAAAAAAAACCCTACGCTGGAACACAGCAGCGCAAGCACTGCTGCTTGGCAGCAGTATTAGAGTATGTATAAGATGGTGGTGGTAGTGGTGGAGGTACGTGGCCCTCTAGGCTGGCAAAGCATCTCCAATCCTCTGTGTTGCGAGGGTCCATAGGTGGTGCTCACTCAACTTTAGGTGCGTACAGTAGGAGATCGTCAAGGTAGGCAGCGACAAGGTGCCGCACTACATTCGCTCGTACAAGAACCAGTACCTGCTGATGGTCTTGAACAGCTCCTCGTGCTGCTCGATCTCCTGGTTGAGCTGCAGCAGCTGGTCGATGTAGGCCTGGATGTGCGCGGTGGCGGCGCGCGGGGCGGCGCCCAGCAGCGCGTCGGCGCCGCGCAGCCAGCCCGCCAGCGCCGCCGCGCCCGCCGCCAGCGCGCGCCGCCGCCGCAGCGCGTCGCCGCCGCGCACGTAGCTGCCCGGCAGACCAGGTTATAGCACACCATCAAGGATAACACTCAATAAAAAAAAATATCTCCCACGCATTAAGGTCCGGCCACACCAGTGCGTAAAATACGTCGCCGGTGCGGTTACGCAACAAAATGTATGAAGAAACGGTGAGAGAACGTGACGCATGCGACACGTCACTGCGTACACGCAGCGGTGTGGTCGCTCCTTTAATTCAGTGCCACGAGTAGCATGGTGGTTTGACCTGTGGCATCTCAAGCAGAGGGTCGTGGGTTCGAATCCTGAGTTCGCACCTCAGTTTTTCGGAATTTACGTGCGAAATTACATTTAACATTTAGCATACGCTTTACGGTTAAGGAAAAACATCGTGAAGGAAACTGCACACATCTACGAAGCAATTCAATGGTGTGCGAGAAGTACCCAAACCGCACAGGGCCCGCGTGGGAACTATAGCCCAAGCCCTTTCATCCTGAAAGGAGGCCTGTGTCCAGCAGTGGGACGTATACAGGCTGGAGGATCACCTGATGATGATTAATCGAATACTCATACATAAATAAAAAAAATATGCAATTTTGTGCCAAAAATGCCCTATGTCGTTTTGGAAAAGAGGTGATCTTCAAACTGCGGGACCCAATTTTATCAAACGTAGCTAACAAAGACCATGAGAAAACTGGCTTTTGAATGAAAAAAAACCACACCAAAATCGTTGTGAGATTCTAGAGTGGCGACCACACGGTAAGGAAGGGTCGGTAGGCTTCCAGCAAGGTAGACGGACGATCTGGTTAAGATGGCAGGAAGCCATTGGCTGCTGTAACATAAAACCGACCATCGCGTCGTGGAGACCCTTGGGAAAGACCTATGTCCAACAATGGACGTCTCCCAGCTAATATGATGATAATGACGATGATGAATCAAAGGTTGTGAAATCAATAAAAAAATTACCGTTCAGCTTCTTCCCAAACGCGTTCCCATCTTTCAGTGATCTCGATGTACTTGCGCTTGACTTCCGACGCTATATCCTCAGACGACGTCGCAGCGAGGAAGCCGGCGGTGTCACCCAAGAGCTGGTGTTTCTCCTTCCATACGGTCAAGTCCTGGAAGAACTCCAGCCTTTCGTCTTCAGACACGCGGAGCATGTGCTGCGCCTTGTCAAGCCATGCAGTGAAGTCATCAGCCAAGGTGTTCCACCTCTCCCAATGAGCTATCACCTCTTCGAGCACGCTCCGGGCACACCTTACCTCCGAAGCGACTCTCCTCCAAGATTCCGATACTTCTCTCAAAAACGCATCAATCTCTCTAGCTTCAGTCCTATCTACTTCACAGACTCTCTTGTACTCCTCCGCTACTTCTTTAATATCTACGTACGCTCTGTCAAACTCTTGGAAAATTTTATTCTTTGTCACAAAATTATCATAATCATCTAATAAGGCACGAACGTGGTCTATGCGACCGTATTTGCCAGTCCACGTGGCTAGCTTACTCTTGGTCAGTTCTGTGAAAGCTACTATGCAGCATTTGTGCTCTAAATACTTTAACCTCGCTTTTCTCTGTGGGGCTCTTCGACTCACTGTCTCCAGTCGTTCTTTCATTTCTTGGAGTCGTTCGCCGGGGATGCGCGCGGCGTCTGGAGACCTCAGTGCAGCTTCAAACCTGTCGATGACTTCAGGAAGGCTCGCGAAGAACGAGCTGTGCTCTTCGAGTTTCTCGCTGATGATAGCTGCCGTTCTTTCGTCTAGGCTAGTGGGTATTTCGTCGAAGTATAGGAGGTATTCGGCTCTGGCTAGCCATTCGCCGACCATGCTGAAGTCTCCGGGTAAGTCTGAGTCTAAGAGCCAGAGCCATCTCCTGTGCAGTCTCTCGAGCTCCGTCCAGAGAGAGACGAGCTCGCGCCAAGACTTGGGCGCTATGGCCACAAGGCTCTGGGTGTACATGAGTTTTTCGAGTTTCTGGTAGACAGGTTCACGAGCGAGCCTGTCGTTTTCGGCGCGAACGTAGTCTTCGTAGTTTCGCGAGAGAGTTCGCGTGTCGTAGTGCCTTTGAATAATGGTGACGCGTTCCGTCAACCACATTCTAAGAGATTCGTACTCCTCTTGTACTGCCGCTACAGCATCCGGTCCTGTTGTCTGTTAAAGAAACGCGAGTATTAATTAACATATCAAAGCCAGCATTTCAGCGTCGAAAGAAACACCATTTTTTACTCTTACCTTAGGTTCAGGATATTTGTGCAAAAACTGTGCCACATATGTCATAATGGATCTTTCGTCTGGCTTCTCCACGTCCACATCTTCGGCATCCAGCAGTCGTGCGATGCCGAGTTCGCTCTCGGCCACGTCGAAGGCGTGCTCCAGGCGCTGTCTGTTGGTCTTCCGCTTCATCTCAGCCAGGTTGATGAGGTTGGCTTTGATGGCGTCTATGATGGCGAGGAAAGCCACGCCGTCGCGCCATGATGGACCGAAGTCGGACACATGGATGTTAGAGTCCCTGGAAAAGACGGTGTTGATTTATTAAACAAATTCATGGTGAGACCAGTAAGGGTTTCCAAGAAAATAATCTCATTTGTACCGGAGCCAACTTTTCAGTTTTTTTTGTAGGCAAGAAAACTCGGTTCATTTATTTAATTTTATACCGATATAATTATTCGGATATTGCAACATTCTTACTGTGAAGGGACACAAGTAGAATTCTATCAGAACCGCAGATATCAGATATACAATAGATACCCAAATACCCCGACCAAGCGCCGTGGTCTTTCCATACAGAAGAAGAAAAGCTGCGGCTCTAGTTGAATCATTTTAATCGTGGCTTCACAGCAAGAGACAAAAAGTCGGCCCGCTTGATTTCAATATAAATTGTGATCTAAGTCTACTTGGACTCAGGAGCCATCTCGTCAACTCACTTGGGCAGCGCGTTGGCGACCCACTGCAGCAAGGTCTTCTTCGCGCCCTGCTTCCAGCGCTCCTCGGCGCGGTGCGTGGGCGTCGCCGCGCCAGACTCCTGCGACATGACTGACGCGCAGCGCGACCCTCCCAGGTACTCTAGAGCCCGGCTGTTCTCTTCAATCTGAGAACAAGAGAGGCTCAGCATTACAAAACATCTACCATGACACAGCACTCTACACCGCCTAATTACATCAAATTTTCCAGTTTCAGAAACATTTCCGTCACCAGCATATGGTAGCCTAGTGCTTTGACCAAGGATTCAAATCCGGGTTGGCACAATTTTTGGGCGTTCACTATAAGCTTTTTGGCGAAACCTACATACTTGTCTTATCTCAACGGGCATTTTTCTGAAAAACTCCACTCACCCTTTCTCTCAAATAATACAACTTCAATGGCAGTTCTGCTCAGAATCACGATCACTATTGATTTTAATATAAGGCAAAAAGTGTCCTTTTTATTTATATATAGAACAAAATTGGTGATTGGATTTATTTTCAGTATGCTTAGTGTGGGTTTTCGCTCACAAAATACGCCTCGAACGCGTTTGCGTTAAAATGTCAAATACTACGAGAACAGAGCCTCTAGTGTAAGTTTGCGCATATATAAACGTCTCGAACGCGTTCTCGTAAACGTCTCAATTACTATGGAAAAATTGGCAGCGCCACTTGCGGATCGAAACGGCAACAAACTGTTCTCATAGTATTTGACATTTTAACGCAAACGCGTTCGAGACGTATTTTCTGTTTGTTCCCGTTTCGATCCGCAAGTGGCGCTGCCAATTATTCCATAGTAATTGAGAGGTTTACGTGAACGCGGTCGAGTGTTTTTATATGCGAAAACTTACACTAGAGGCTCAGAAAAGTACCCCAACCCAACCAGCAGCTGAAATATTTCGTCCTGGGGCTTACCATAACGTCTTAATGCGATTCAATCCCGACTCAGTTCAAGTTTTAGCCGTCATTTTTAGTATGGATCTGACAGCGAGCGGACCTTAACGGAATTGAATAGCATTAAGACGTCATGGTAACGCCTCTGAACAATTTCTAGGGATGTGTTTCGACCTGTACAGTAGAGAAAGTTAGGTATGGCAAAAAAAGCATGAAAGTAGAATAAATGCAGTAGAAATGAGAGCGTTAAGAAGTATGGAAGGGATGATTCTAAAAGACAGGTGTGAAAGAAGATATAGTGACTAGGATAGAAGAAAGTATGCTTAGTTGGTTTGGTCACGTAGAGAGGATGGATGAAAGTAGACTACCAAACAGATCTATATGGGGAGTGCGAATGGTTGCGTTGGGGAAGGCCTAGACGGACGTTCCGGGACCAAATGGGAGACGTTTTGGAAAAAAACAGGTCAAGAGTACTCGAAACCGGCGAGCATTTATGAAGAAATTTATGAATGTGGATGAAGGAGTGGAAGAAAGTAGTCTCTGCCTATCCCTATGTTACATATAAACTAGACATGAATAACGTAGTATGTAGTTTACTTACCTACCTTTTTAGCATTTCACTTAAACCAGCTCGATTGACAATTAAATAGTAGTAAAAATGATCATAAAACAAATCTAACGACTACCTCATTCACAGGGTGATTGCAACTAAAGTGTCACAGCTAAAGGCCAGCAAACAACTACAAGGTTCTACGTTAGATATTCAACACATTCAAAAGTGAGTCTTCTCTTGAACACTTAGGAATTACATTGTTTCGACGTATTTAATGACAGCCATCAAGAATTGAATTTCAGTTCCAATAGTTGCACATGACATGTACTCGGCCAAAATAAGAGATATCATATGTCATTAGTTACATAAAGATGGTAACGTAATTGAAAAGTGCCTTGACAGAACATTGGCTGTACAATTTTTTTTCTGCCACGTTTTTTATAATCCTATTTGGGTAATATATAAATGCAGATAAAAACAAGAAATAGGGAAAAAAAATTGTTCGATACAATGTTATTATAGACCGACCGCTTAAATGACTCGCCCGCGCGACATAGGGGCGCGGGGTGGGACGACAAAGGGGACCGAGAGAGATGCGGATGGCAGGCATACTACCCGCCCGCGCCTCTCGGTCCCCTTTGTCGTCCTACCCCGCGCCCCTGTGTCGCGCGTGCGAGGACTCATTCAGGCGCAGGCCGCAGGCGCACTACCCGCTCGCGCCTCTCGGTCCCCTTTGTCGTCCTACCCTGCCCCCGTGTCGCGCGAGCGAGGACTCATTTAGGTGCGGGCGGCAGGTGCGCTACCCACCCGCGCCTCACGGTCCCCTTTGTCGTCCTACCCCGCGCCCCTGTACGGCACAAGGACTCATTTAAGCGGTCGGTCTATATATCTGTACGCTACAAGCAATACCTACCTTAGGTCCGCGATCCTGTGGATCCAATGTACTGAATGAAGCTTGCGCAAACAAAATACGTTCAAGCCAATTAAAATGAGAACAGTCATTAAACAGCATATTTAATTATAAAGCATAAAAATAATTACAATTGAATGCTTTATTTGTTGAAGACGTAGACACTTGTAAATTTAGAAAAAGGCAGAAGGCTGATAACATAGCTCAGGAGATTTGCGGAGATTAAAAATATACTCAAAAGGAAGTCACCTTATTTTACTTATAAATAAGGTGAAGATTTTTAATCTTAATCAAAAACAATGATATGACACTATTTTTGATATTGTATCCATTTAAAAAAGTTGTTCACGCCCCATTTTTGACAAATACGGGTTTTGTCTTGGCACCCGTTTAAGTTTGCTGTATTATTTGGTAGTTATTCTAATTTTAAATGGCCAATAAGTGCATCAATTTAATCAAGTAATTAAAATTAACATTTTAATAAAATTTCATCCGTTATTTTTTTTTTTAATTTATAAAATATGAAAAAATACCACGTGAAAAACCTGTAATAGAATATCCGATACAACCAAATTGGTCGCAGTTTAGACTGTTACCATTTCTGTAAAGTAAACTTAACGATACGGCGATCAAAATGGTTGGACGGGAATGATTATACAGTTTTACGCCGCCCCGGGGGAAGGGTCGCCAGGGGAAGACGTAAAATTGTGTACACATCTCGGGCAATGATAAAGAAAGCCTCAGGTCGCATGTTTATCGCCCTCGCTTTTGGCTCGTGCCACAAGTTGCTGCGATCTGAGACTATTTATTTCACTCCCCTCGGGGTGTAATGTACTATGAAAGCGCTGTTTAATAATATCCTATATTGCGTTAATTGTACAATTACTTGCAGCGAAACTTAACCCCCTTGTTAGGGACGCGTTTGCACTAACGCGCACTGCAGTTCCACTGCACTTATTACCTGTACTGCCGAGTTACCTTACTAAATATGATTACACTATGGCAGTATAAGGGGTTACTTTTCACTGCAGTATACATAAACTACGAACTTTCTGTGTTTTGACTACAACAACTACATATTTTAAATATCCGTGCCATCAACATCAAACTATAATAGTTTAAGTGGTTACCACACTTGCAGCAAGTGAAATTGTAGGTAGACGTGAAAGTCAGTCTTGAAGACATTTAATTTGAGGTTAGTACACTAAAATTACCAACTTCTCCGGTGCAACAATGCTACTAATATTATAAACGCGAAAGTTTGTAAGTATGGATGTTTGTTACTCTTTCACGCCAGAACGGCTGGACAGATCTCGATGAAATTTGGAACATAGATAGATTATTAATATAGTCTGGAATAACACATAGGCTACTTTTTATCCCGGAAAATTGCTTAATTCTTGCGAGGTGCCAACAGCTAGTTCATATCACTGATTGCTGATATCACATCACAACAATACTATCGCGAAATTTGATTTAGTATAAGCGTGAAGAAGAACATGATATTTATTTTAACTCTCTATATATTTAAAAAATCTCCTAGCGTAACTTATTCTATATTAGAAGAGTAAAGCAGTTTTTTAAATCTAAATCACTTCATCTCACGCTCACCTGGAAGTAGAGGATGATGGTCCATATCAAGCCAAGTACGACGGCAGGTCTACCGTCGACGAGGTCCGCTGCGTTGATGTTTACAAGCTTGATACGCTTGCCAGCCAGAAACCGCAACGCCGTGTTCGCATTGGACAAAAAGTGCGGGCGGCGCAGCACGCGGCCGCGTTCCATTGGCTGAAATAAAATGTGTGCGTTAGACTAGCGTGGCTTTATAGCTTAACTTGATTGTTTCCAAGATAGGATATAATTGAATGTTGTTTGAAATAGTTCAATAATTAATAGAAGAAAGTTGGTGTTAAGGTCACAAATGTAATCAACTTAGTTCAAAACTAAGTCGAAACTGTAGCAAGACAGTCTATCAAGTAGAATATCTGATGTCAATCAGGTCGAAATGATGGTAAATGCACTCGCAAAATTAACAATAAATATCCCATTAACAATTTCAGAATAAAAATGCGTTTATTACAGTAAATCCGATCTTACCGTACAATTTTAGCTAGGTTATCCTGTTTTTTTATCGAAAGAAATTAAGTAAAACAATAGTAACATAATTAATCGCAAAACATTACTTCCATGAATTACGAAAAGAGGTGCCTACTTCGCACATTTTCGGGAAATGCCGCAGGCAACACTTACTCTGACGGAATGAATGAAAATAGGGCGGAGCGTCGGCCATGTTTGACTACTTTTTGAAAACCAATAGGAATAGAGGCTTAAGGTTCAAATGAGTTCAATAAACTTAACATCATCAGCTGTTCAGGTGTGGTGAACATTTTCGCTGAAGATCGTTTTTTACTTTGAAATTTTGACTGCCGATATTTCGGTGTTCAAGAAGTGCTAATTTTTTTAAATATTTTTTTTAGCCTCCATAAGTATGGTTATATACCCCAGTGAATTATCGTCGGTGTCTGTTACACCCTGAATAACTATCACCATATCGAGTAGCTACGAGCAGACGCGTTCATCCCTTACAGGCATATAAGCAGTGCTTGTAAGCATACGTAAATGTGCCCGACACGCTTCGTACCAATACGGGTTTTGTTGTCAATATGCCTTTTTTTTTTTTTATATTAATAGGAAGGCAAACGAGCAAGTGGGTCACCTGATGGTAAGTGATCACCACTGCCCATAGACACCCGCAACTCCGGAGGGCTTGCAGATGCGTTGCCAACCTAGAGGATTAAGATGACATGTCTCTTGTGCCCGTATTTCCCCGGCTGTCTTACTCTCCACACCGGAACACAGCAGTGCAAGCACTGCTACTTAGCGGCAGGATTAGCGAGTAAGATGGTGGTAGCGATCCGGACGGACCTTGCACAAGGCCCTACCACCCGCGTACCCTACCCTCTGTCAGAACCCACAGCACGCCCCTGGCTACGAGTATGCAGCAACGTTGTGCTTGGACTAGGACTCACCAGCTTCTCCCCCGACAGCACCTCCAGCAGCGCCAGCAGCTTGGTGCCATCGCGCAGGTCGCGTATCAGATCGTCGATGCGCAGTGGCGGTATGCGCTGCAACAATATCATTCTATATCACTACATAATCACTACATAGTATAAAACAAAGTCGATTTCTCTGTCCCTATGTCCCTATGTATGCTTATATCTTCAAAACTACACAACGGATTTTGTTGCGGTTTTTTTTAATAGATAGAGTGATTCAAGAGGAAGGTTTTTATGTATAACTAGCTGACCCGGCGAACTTTGTTGCGCCTTAAATTTGAAAAATTCCAGTGGTTTGGGCTGTGCTATCCCGCGGGAACTATGCAATTTTCCGGGATAAAAACTATCCTATGTCCTTTCCCGGGACTCAAACTATCTGTATACCAAATTTCAACTAAATCGGCCCAGCGGTTTAAGCGAGAAAAGGTAACAGACAGACAGACAGACAGAGTTACTTTCGCATTTATAATATTACTAGCTGACCCGGCGAACTTTGTTCCGCCTTAAATTTGAAAAATTCCAGTCGTTTAGGCTGTGCTATCCCGCGGGAACTATGCAATTTTCCGGGATAAAAACTATCCTATGTTCTTTCCCGGAACTCAAACTATCTGTATACCAAATTTCAACTAAATCGGCCCAGTGGTTTAAGCGTGAAAAGGTAACAGACAGACAGACAGACAGACAGACAGACAGACAGAGTTACTTTCGCATTTATAATATTAGTAAGGATATATATATATTATATAAATATATATAGTAAGGAGTAAGGAAGTAAGGATTCTACGCAGACGAAGTCGCGGGCAGAAGCTAGTGTACCTATAAACATGAATCCCTATTTCCCTTGGTCACGGCATCACGTTTGAACGGCTGGACCGATTTCGCTAATTCTTTTTTGTTGTGTTTGTTATTAAATTGCTAAACGACACTGAAAATTAGAACACAGAAAAATCCGAAAAGCAAAGCTATGGAAATGGAACCCGGATCCTCGTCATTCCGTGACGCGTGCTATACCCCTACACCACCCATAGCAGGTGGGTAAGCCTTCGAATTCTTCTATCGGTTACTAGCTGTCACGTGACCTTGATACTATGCGATTTTTTGTCGCTAAGCGTCATCTGTGTGAATGATGTGACTGGACGACACAATTACAAATTATTTGTTATGGTCAAGAGAAGGTTCTTATGTAATGTAACAATATTTTGAAATTTTACTCATTCACCATCATGGAACACTATGCAGCAATACGGAGTATTGCGCCAATGCTTCACAGTCCAAAGTAGTTAAAAAAATGTCTGGAACAGCTCCTCTTTCCCGATGACAGATGCCCTGCGCTCTATAATCACTATGGTTTTTTGTGCCAAAAAAGACTTCACGTTGTTCCAATATTTTTCGCATTTAATATTATTTTATCGTGTTTTAAAGTGTAAAATTAAGTGAAATATAATTTTTTCTTGCCCATGATGTGTGTGGATAAGAGAATATGTGTCAAAAAATGGATATACGATGGGAATGTCGACGAAGACAAGGATTTGTTTGGCGGTATTATTTACTATATTTTCATTTATGAGTTATCAGGTACGTCTTATCCATTCTTAATTAGAATAAAATAATACTAAGTACCTATTTCATAGGGAAACAAACAATAATATTAGCCTTTGGCTTGTATTTGCGAACATCGCCGTTTTATTTTGACAGATTTTTGTTTAGCCGGTTTTCACACTCCTATTTTTATTTTCCTTGTCTATGACCATTATATATATTTTTTTAATTTTTCTTACCGTTTTGCCGCGTTTTTCGGGTATCATATCATGTCCGTTATCGTTCGTTACTTTGACCAGTAACCAGTAACTAGTAAAAACAACGCTAAAATTCTATACCTATCGTAAGTGTTAGTAGTTGTGTTCTAAAGTGAAAGTGAATAACGAGAATGGGGAGAGAGAAAAGAAAAGCGGATCAAGACCCCGAAGAAATGGAAGAACAGATCAGAGAACTAGAAGCAAGACTCAACAGAAAAAAGATAAAATTGGCAAAGATTACCAAGGACACAGGGCCTAATAAATCACAATCAGGAACACTTACCCCTGAGCTGATTATAATCAACGAAGCAGGCCCTAGTAAGTCAACACCAAGATCAGTTACCCCGGAAATCGAGCAAGAGTTGGAGCCCCAATCTGGAGAACCTGAAGACAGTAATGAGGATCCAGGTGGGTTACCTGTTCAATTTATCAGGCTTGATGGTATTATTTTGTTATTTTAGAGTTGTCACGTGAGGGCAAACATAACAAACATACTGATACCCCTAATTATTTCATCTAAGTGATGAAGGTCTAAATAACTATAGAGCTGTCACGAGAGGGCAGACGAGACCTAGGCGTTATAGTGCCGTGAAATTTTAATGAAATTGAGTGTATTCTAATTTAAAAAATAAATTTATTATAGAGCTAGTTCATTTAGAGGCTAGACTAGACCAGTATGCTAAATTATATAGGGTAGAAAATTCTACCCATAGCTATTTGAGGCCACTAAGTTATGGGACAGTGCTGACAACACAAAAAATCTTTAATTATAAATGGTGTACAATTTCAGAAGTTCCGGTACTGGAGGATACTTGCCCGAAGAATTCATATTAGCCCTTGGTGAGGAGGGAAAAATCACCGAAGAAAAAGGAGAAAATATAAGACAAGAGTTAGTGAATAGATGGAACAATATTCTGAAACAAGGAATTACAAAAGAAAATTGGCCCAAGTTGATCAATAAGTATCGAACACCAGGAAACTTTCCAATGGCCATAGCGCCTAAGCTTAATCCTGAGTTAGTTGCAGCATTGTCTGAAAATACACTCAAGCGTGATAAGAAATTTGAATATCGTCAAAATTTGGTAGGCAAGGTGCTATCATGCATGGGGTCCATGTTGACGGATATCATGAAGGGCAACTTAAATAGTGTCAAACTCATAGAGGGCATTAATGACTCGGCAAAGATCCTATGTAACATGAATCACTATGACAATTTTGTCAGGAAACATTTCGCCTTAAGCCCTTTACACAATTCTGTGAAAAAAGCGGCTGCTAATGTCACAGTAGACACATACCTCTTTGGAGAGAATTTGGGGGAACGTCTGAAATCAGCAAAAGCCCTGGAACGAAATGGCTCACTCTTGCAAGTCAATCCGGTTACAGCCAAAAAGCAACCTCCGAAGGCTAACAATTCGTTTAAACCGAATTTAAACTGGAAGGGCCCGCCTCAGAACTCTCAGAAGTGGCCCCAGAGAGAGAACAGAGCAAGAGGCGGGCCACCAAGGAACCATCAGCAGCAGTACCAGCAGCAGCAGTATCACCACCGACGTCCAGCTTCGAAGTACCAACAGGCAAGAGCAACACGCCGGCGTTAACGGAGGTACAGGCAGGTAGCTTAGCTAGATTTTACGATAATTGGCAGTTGCTTACTAATGATAATACCATTTTAACATGGGTCTTAGGTTATGATATCCCATTTATTAATGAGGTACCTATAAGGACTAAAATGGACTGTATCCGCTATTGGTCAGATAGAGAAATTACTGAATTGAGAACAGAGATTAATAAACTTAAATTAATAGGAGCTATTTGTGAATGTGAACCACACAATGACCAATATGTGTCACCAATATTTATTATACCTAAACCTAATGGTGATAACAGGTTCATATTAAATCTCAAGAGCCTTAACAAGTATGTTGCAACTGAACATTTCAAAATAGAGGATATTCGTACAGTGTGTAAACTGATAACAAAAAATTGTTACATGGCCACAATAGACTTGAAAGATGCTTACTTTTCTATAAAAATCGCAGACAATAGTAAGAAATTTCTCCGATTTGAATTCGATAATAAATTGTATCAGTTTAATGCACTTCCTTTCGGTCTCTGCACAGCCCCATATGCTTTTACTAAGATCATGAAACCAGTGGTGTCCTATCTAAGAGAACAAAATATTTTTTTATCCATATACCTGGACGATATAATATGTTTTAGTGATGATTATACTACCTGTCACAACAATATTCATAAAATTTGTGATGTGTTAAGATCCTTAGGTTTTGTTATTAACACAAAAAAGAGTAGTCTTGTACCCACTACATACTGCAAATACCTAGGATTTATGTTGGATTCTGAAAGTATGACCATGTCACTCCCATTGTCAAAAATTGACCTTATCACTGACCTGTTGAAGACTTTTAAAAAGAAAAAATATTGTAAGATAAGAGAGTTTTCACAACTTCTGGGATTACTGAACTCTGCTTGTCCTGGTGTAAAGTATGGGCTTGTATATACCAAGCTCCTTGAAAGGGAAAAATTTTTAGCCTTAAAACATCACAATGAAAACTATGATGCACACATGGAAATCCCGGAGTATTTACAGTCTGAATTAGATTGGTGGATTAGCAATGTTAGTAAATCTAGTAACGATATAAGGCAATATAATTTTGTCACAGAACTGTTCACTGATGCTTCCAGGTCTGGGTGGGGTGCGGTCCGTGATAAAGATAGGTCATCAGGTTTATGGACTGTGGATGAACAAAAGTGTCATATAAATTTTTTAGAGCTGAAAGCTGCCTTCTTTGGGTTAAAATGCTTAACAAATGAACTTAGTAATTGTGAAATTCTTATAAGAATTGATAACACCACTGCAGTATCATATATAAATAGAATGGGAGGAATTCAATATACTCACTTAAACAGTATTACACGCGAAATCTGGCAGTGGTGTGAATCAAAAAACATATTTTTATTTGCTTCTTACATAAACACTAATGAAAATATAGAAGCAGACCATGAGTCAAGAAAACAGTCAATAGAGTGGGAATTATCACATGAAGCGTATAAGAAAATTGTGACTGTATTTGGGGAACCAGAAATTGACCTCTTTGCGTCCCGATCTAATAATAAATGCAAGAAATTTATCAGTTGGCAAAGGGATCCTGACGCTATAGCGGTTGACGCGTTCACAATTAAATGGACGAAATATTATTTCTACGCCTTCCCACCCTTTAGTATAATACTAAGGGTTTTACAAAAAATCAAAAATGACAATGCTACTGGCATTTTAATCGTACCATACTGGACAGCGCAGCCCTGGTTCCCACTATTCTCTTCTCTATTACGGTCGCCTCCAATCATATTTCAACCTAGTAAAACATTGTTATCGTCTTATTTCAGAGAGCACCATCCATTACACAAGAATCTTACCCTGGCTGCAGGGCTGCTCTCAGCGAAGCCTTAAAAAGAAGAGGTGTACCTCAATCATCTATGAACATTATGGTATCCTCCTTAGCACTCAGTACATTTAAACAATATAACACAGCTCTAAAACTTTGGTGGGAATTCTGTTTTAATAATGATATCCTGCCTTATGAGGGATCAGTGCCGCATATATTAACTTTTTTAACAGAACGTTTCAATTGTGGGGCTTCATATGGCACGCTTAATAGCTCTAGATCTGCCTTGTCGTTACTCATAGGACCTAAAATAGGTAATGATGACAGGCTTAAACGCTTTTTTAAAGGGGTATACAAAGTAAGGCCTTTGAAACCCAGATATACCACAACTTGGGATCCCTGCTCGGTATTAAACCTATTATCTACCTGGTTCCCTAATGACGCTATAAATGCTGAAAAAATTACTAAGAAGCTTGTTACTATTTTAGCCCTTACTACAGGTCATAGGGTTCAAACCTTGTCACTAATAAAACTAGACAATATAAAGTACACCGTTAGGGGAATCACTATTAATATTTTGGATCTAATCAAAACATCTAGACGGGGCATGGATCAACCATTACTAGACTTGCCATACTATAATCAAAAACCAGAAATCTGTCCAGTCAGAACAATTACCTCTTATATAGAATTTACAAGGCCTATTAGACAAAATATTAAAGATCTCATTATTACTTACAAGAAACCATACAAAAAAGTTTCTACTCAAACTATTGGACGGTGGATAAAATGTACTCTACAAGAGGCAGGTATAGACACAAATATCTTCTCATCGCATAGTACAAGACATGCATCCACTTCTGCAGCACTGAGAGCAGGAATGACAATAGATGCTATAAGAAAATGTGCAGGGTGGTCTCATAACTCAAGCACTTTTGCAAAATTTTATAATAGACCTTTATTAGAAGATAATAATAATCTAAGCAATGTTATTTGCAATTCTGTGTCATAAAGGCTATTTTATATGTTATAAGATAATAATTGATTACTCACACATGCAAGTGAGCAATAAATCTATAATAGAACTTAGAAGATAATTTAAACAATGTTATTATAATTCTGTTACATAAAGTTTATCTTTTGTTATTTTATCCCTCATTAGTTTTAAATGTTTAAGTTGATTAAGTTACCAAGGGGGAAATTAGAAATACCTAATGTGTGATATGGAGAATCTATTACCTATAAGAAATAGTTTTGTTATTCAGAATAAACATTCCTTTAAATAATGCGAATGTTTTTTTTCTTTAGATTGCACTCACAACCCCGGCTTTGAACATCTGCATAGTGTTCCATGATGGTGAATGAGTAAAATTGTTAAATTAAACGAACTTACCTGAAGTGAAGTTCTATTTCAATTTTACGAAATTCACCATCATGGAAGGTCCCTCCCTATCCCAAACAACATAATTGTTTCCCAGGTTTAGGGTTGTTCGTAATTGCTTTAAACTCCTAGTGATTATAGAGCGCAGGGCATCTGTCATCGGGAAAGAGGAGCTGTTCCAGACATTTTTTTAACTACTTTGGACTGTGAAGCATTGGCGCAATACTCCGTATTGCTGCATAGTGTTCCATGATGGTGAATTTCGTAAAATTGAAATAGAACTTCACTTCAGGTAAGTTCGTTTAATTTAACAAAAATAAACTGGTACGGGGGCGAAGCCGCGGGTAACAGCTAAGACTACTGTCCGTCTGTCTGTCTGTCTTCACCAGGCTGTATCTTAGGAACTGTGATAGCTAGACAGTTGAAATTTACACAAATGATGTATTTCTGTTGCCGCTGTAACAAATAGGTACTAAAAGCAGATTTTTTTATCTCTGTTTATCTATGTAAGTTAAGTAACCAATAAAAAATGACCTCACACTACCCTCATTTTGCTTAAGAGTATCCCGAATTCACTATGCTAAGCGCCATCTAGTAATAGATGTGTATCAAACAAAAACACAAACTCCTGTAGAGCTTATATACTGCTCACCCAGGACGAGAGATGGCGCTGTTCAACGATAAACAATGTTATGTTTTGAAACGCCTAATGTGTCTGGGCCACGTTTTTGTTGACAACCCTCATACAGCATTGAATATTAGAACTCGATCAATACAATTCACACGAATGTTCATTTATAAGCCGTAGTTATCCGTGTCCTAATGACTTTAACAGTAAAATGCATCTTGTATAGACGCCATGGTAAACCGCCTGAGTTATATTGAAGTTATGTAATTTTAAAACATCTTAGATACTAATATTATAAATGCGAAAGTCACTATCGTTGGTATATCGACTACTAACCTTCGACAAATGTGAATTGATCCAATTGACGAATGTCTTCTTCTGCACTCTTTCCTGTTCATCTGTAACAATGAAAATACATTCAATTAGAAAAGTAGAATAAGGGAGTGCATTATTAGGTGCTAATGTTCGGTATTGTCGCTCGCGTGCCAATCTCGAATAGAGGCCCTAATCTTCATTATAATTCTCCGTATTACATATATCAATCGATGAATCATTATAGCAGCCGATACTTCTGCCAAGTTCACTGCACCATTTACCCATAACCGACATCTGCCAAATATCACGGAGGTCTATTTCTAGTTTATGAGTTCATAGACTTTTAATACCGCCTAAAATTAGATTATAATGTTTATAAAGGGAAATTTTATTCAGTTGCAAGCCGAAGGATTAGCGGGGTATCACGTTAAAGTTAATTTATTTACGTCGGCTTTCCGCGTCTCTGTCGCGGAGGAATGGTTAAAAAGGGACAATGATATAAAGGTCTGTAACGTCAACAATAAATTGGAATTAATAGCCGTGTTGCTTTAAGAGACGGCTACTTTTCCTTCAGTATACTGTTGCAACTCTAGCGCCACCTAGGAATCAAATACGTGAACTATTTCGATGAATGAGTAGCTATAGCTGGCATTGACGACGTCATTCTGTCAATCACTGATCTACGTGTCACTATAGAAGTTTCTCAACGGTGATGCATAAATGCAACTTCCAACTCTCTTGCTTCAGACTTCTGTCCCCAGCTATCGCATCTGCCTGGAGAGGTCTCTCTATTGTGACACTACCCACAGAGCGTCGCTAAGGGGGCAGAGGGGGGCACTGCCCCCTTCCCATAGAGACGCCATACTGTTTGAACTACCCATAGAAGCAATTTTTTTACAAGCTTTTTATTAACTTGTAACGTATGTTACAACTTGCAACGTTTTTATTATCCCTGAGTCTATCCTGTCTATTTGTTTCCACCACCTACTTAAACTTATTTCTATTATTGGTTGTCTGGAAGAGATCGCTATTAAGCGATAAGACCGCCTATTGTCTACTTTGTTCTTTGTTTCTGTATTGTTTTGTAGGTACTGATTTGTGGTGTTCAATAAAGAGTATTTGTATTGTATTGTATTGTTTATGTATTATGTATGCAAGTATGTTTGGCCGGGTGGAATCTTGCGACTCAATTTTGAAGCAGATATATCTTCAACCGATTGAGCTGAAATTTTGCATACTTGTGTAAGTCAGATGACAATACAATAATCTGGTAGAATCCTCGTGGCCCGCTTAGGACCGTCTCCGCAGGAGACTCTTCAACGGTTGGTCCGATTGACTTGAAATTTAGTACACATTATGTAGAACGCATGACAATGTAAGTACAGTCAGAACAAAGGCTTGTATATAAAATAAAACTTAGGTTAGGTTATTTAGCCCCTTCGATCATCGACCTGTACGCCCTTAATCATGCTGAACGTGGCCTTAAGGTTTTATTACCTTAGGCTCTGTCTACCACGTAAGGGATAAAGACGTGATATATGTATGTATGTATTCGATCATCGGCTGGCGTCGCCCTTGCGTCAGTATTAACGCAAGATCGCGACCCAATTTTCAGGGAACAGCTCACCAGCTCCCTGTGTGATCAATACGTCTACCAATCACTCCTCCAGGACCCTCGAGCACGCGCTCACGCAGCCGGCACTGCCTGACACGGCACACCATCTCCCATAAAATAGGGTTGCCAACGTCCTTCATAATGAGTAAGTTCCGTATTTTTTTTTATTCCGTCGCTACCGCTTCCACATAAATGGAATTTAAAAAACCTCTTCCTCTTCCACCTCCCGTTAAATTTAAAGGAATATTGAGGAATTTTTATTTAAGCGATCATATCGCGTCGCGTATTCACTCACGCGCTAGTACATTGTCATTAAATAAATCTCCCAGTCAATTTTGATTATTAAAATATACTTTATATGCATAATTATACCTTCTATCATTTATTTAATAATTAAACAAATACACGCAGTCTTTCATCTATTTGATTTTTTATTTTTCAACTAGTAATGTGTCACTCTCACACAATCATCACTCTTTCTCTTCCTCATTCACTTCCTCATACGCATCCTTTTCCTCGTAAAAATCTCCTCTTCCTCATTCGCTTCCACAAACTATGTGCTTAATAATTCCTCTTCCGCTTCCTCTTCCTCATTACCACTTCATCAACCCTACCGCAGAACTGGCAGCTTCATTAAACCGCGTATTATTATCGCTGTCCAAATGGTATTATGCCACGGGGCATCTCTTTTAAATCGTTTTATTTTAAGATTGGTTTTAGTTCAGTTTTCAATTTATTTTTAGTGATTTTATAGTTCAATTTGTTTTTTTTTATTTGTAACAACATTGCAAATTTAGAAAAATCTTGTAAAATAACAAACTTGAAGACTACCGCCGACAACCCTAACAACTCTAACTGATTTTTCAACTTTTCCTCGATAACCTCGCGTGCAAGATAAGGATAGCACAACCAACTTAAGCCAAGCAAAGCTTCAGTACGCCTTAGTTATTTAATGTTATTTAATCACATTCGCAAATAAACGATTAACATCTCTATCTTTCATCATCATCAGCCGAAAGGCGTCCACCGTTAAACAAAAGCCTTCCCCTTAGAACTCCACAATGAACGACAACTCGCCACCTGCATCTACCAGTTTCCCGCAACCACGATGTCGTCGACGTAGTGGGAACCTGCTAACATGTCTTTCGGTTCGTGGTCGCCACCCGAGAACTTTTCTTCCAACAGTTGTCTGTTCTACGAGCGATGTGGCCTGCCCATTGCCTCTTCAACGTACATACTCTTCGAGCTATGTCAGTGACTCTAATAGACTAAATATAGTTACTTCGCCAATCGGCGTGTCGGATCGACTTGAAATATGGTGACGCAATGACAGATGAATGACTGTTGCAATCTACCCTATTTTAAGTGTTGCTACAACACTAAATTTTACGTCTTTTTTGCCTATGGCGACTCTCGCCCCTTGTCTGCCGACAATATACGAAGAAACGCACCATCCAGTTTTTTATTTCCATAAATTATGAACTACGCAGCATCAGAACCCCAAACCAGTGATTTGTTCATGGTCCTTTGAGCCGGATGGTTTGTTCAATGACAATGCAATAACAGTCAAGAAATACATGTTTTTATTAAAAAACTATCTCCATTATAACGAAAATTGAGACGTAGATAAACGCGAAGAGGGTTCCATTTTTAACGAATCACGGGACCCTCGGAACTCGTAGACGTGCACGCAACAAAAGATTCAACGACCATCATAATTTCCTTCGACAGTGAAAGAGACACA
Source organism: Pandemis cinnamomeana (assembly GCA_932294345.1). Taxonomy (NCBI): domain Eukaryota; kingdom Metazoa; phylum Arthropoda; class Insecta; order Lepidoptera; family Tortricidae; genus Pandemis; species Pandemis cinnamomeana. The sequence continues at coordinate 13,976,591 of OW028710.1, read as the reverse complement.
ATAAGAAATAAACAGTGTGACAAATGGCTCATTGTCTAGTCTGGAGGCTCCTAAATATGATTTAGAACAAATTACGCTCCGGAGAAACGTTGCTATTGAGAAAGTTTTAGGCGCCGGAGACAGTAGAACTGTTGTTGTAAATTTGTTCGTATGATTACTGTTTCTCTGTAATAATTATTAGTAATGTAATATAAACACATAATAGATATAACGCAGTCTTCCATGCTAGTCTGGAAGCAAGGAAAAAACATAGAATGCACCTCTGCTTGTCTTCTCGCGCGGATGGTAAAAGTCTGTCGGGGAATTGGGCAAAAATCTTAGGAATCATGCTATAGGTATAGGCGATGCCGGCGATGATATCGTTATCCGTTGACTAAATGCCTCACAGGAAGGAAGGGGTCTTTTGACCGTGTTCTTCTAACGTGCAACGTTGCAGACATTTTTGTCACAAGATTTTTGAATGCTGTATTTATTACTTTGACATTGGCGAAATCATCGCATCGATCGATGGGGCCACATTAAAAAAGAAGAAGAACTATGATACGTAGGTATGTTAAAAACGTTCAACACTTATCATACCGCCAATTTCGCGGAAAGGCAGGAAACGACTCTCAAAAATCGTATGTCGGAACATAAGGCCCGAATCTAAATTATCCGCAGTAGGTTCCATTTCTAATTTTATCGCCAGTTCTAGACAGCTGCTATTAAACGGGGGTTAATTCCGATTAAATACTAACTCGGCCGTAACACGAACAGTTCGGAGGTTCGCAGAATTACCTGCGGGTTGACGGAATAATACGGTTATTAAAGCCTCCACTGACTCACTGATACTCTTCTGACTCAACAATGAAACTTTAAACAGCAATTCGTAGTTTTATATCAGATGCCGTGAAAAACAATCCTCGGAAACATTTTATAGCTGCAGCGTGATGGAATTTGTTGAGAAACTCTCTTGATGCTTCTCGGAAATCATTTTAATTCTGATGTTATAAGTCACATACTACATAAAACAAATCAAAAATTCAAAATTAATTGCCGCTAAGGGCTCTTTTAGGTACATGTCTTTTTTGAAACTACCAGCGCATTCGAAAATACCATCATTGCCAAGAAGAATGCGCCGCAAGAAACTTGGCAGAAAGTCATTTTTTATAAATAAAATACATTAAGCTACTACAATACTTAAATTCTACTTAAATTAAATTCATTTATGAAAGGGATGTATAAGGTCCCCGAGCCTTAAATTATATTAGTAGAGATGTAAAAAGTCACTACTAATCATAAATCTATCTCCACATGATCTAATCATAAAGGGTAGAAGCAACTGGTACATTCTATGTTTTTTCTTTGCACTCAGACCAGCATGGAAGAAACGAATAATATAAAATTTATTTCGAGTACAGTTTCCATCTAAGCACATATTCGCACATTACTGATTTATTCGGCCAGCCCTTCCAATTGCTGCCTCGTTGAATTGACCCCTGTTGCCGAATAATTGGTCTAACGAGACTCCACTTGCTAACATTATACGTAGGACGGGACATAATATTCCCAAGACTGATTCAGACTGTCTCAAAATTTGTCCAGGGGCCTTAGCTGACGTCTTAACGCGATCAATTGCGACTCAGTTCAGTAGTCTTATTACCTAACTCGCTCGCAATCGCCATCGTGTTCATTTTGACAGTTTATGTGTATGGGCTGACACTTGGCATCGGAATCAGCGTCACATTCATACAAGAACTGTCAAAATGAACACGATGGCGATTGCGAACGAGTTAGACAATAAGCCTACAAACAATAGTTAAATTGTAGAAAAAATATGACGTGGACTTTTTTTTTTTAAATACTCTTGCCCTGATAATGCCGCTCAGTACATTGTCATTTCCCCAGACCCCTTTAAAATTGATGTATCGTAAAAGCCTAAAGGCATGAAATCGCCTTTCCAATGCGTCTGCCGTCTAGACATTTTTTATTTATATGGCGCCACATTTCCCCTTCCTACCCTTGTCGTGCGTCGTAGTAATTAACAACACTCTGTCTATAAGTGTTTTTATTAATTTTAGTGCTACCTACTTTGTTTTCTCTAATATTTTAACTAATTATTTATGTTTCCGCGGTAATATAAGGTGTCAGCACGCCAATTTTACTTAATTAGATGCTTAAGATGTTGAGTACTAAGCTGCATAAGTTATTATAGTTTTTTAACTATCGCACGGGAACTCATTAATTTTCCGGGATTAATAGTATCTAAAATATTAACCAGGGACATAAGGTACCACCACGCAAAATTTCATTTAAATCGGTCCAACAGTTTTGGAGATTAGCGAGCACAGACATAGGTAAAAGAACACATCCATACATACATACATACATACATACAGAAACCAAAAATTATAAAATCTACTTTATGTGTTTTATTACTCTTCCCTGATCGTTAGCACTCTATTTTTGATGAATTATTTAATGTACAGACACGAACTTTCTACTCTACTGATTTATATAGGCGGAATCTCTTAAGAAATAGCCTAAGGGTGCATTTTCATTGATACCTAAGACCAAAAAGTTGGATTAGAGAAAATATATGCAGAAACAACCAATCACATCTTAATTAAATATATTACAGGCTCCCTGATGCTATCGCGCTGATTTCCTACTGTGAAGGCGCCATTAGACAAGGAAGGAAGACAAACGAAAAGGTAAACAAACATAACAGGCTAATTAAAAATCCGTCGTTTGCACTTGACCGACATTTTTAACTGCGGTCTATTGGCAATGGACTCGATGACGTCACCCATTGACGGAGCTAGCGCCAATAGCGGCCTATTGTCGACACGACCAGACATCCGAGACCTGCAGTTTCAAAAAACTAGCAACGCTTCATGGGTCTTCGTATACTGTTTTAGACCTTTACAACTAACTGACCAATTAACAGTGAGCTGTTTACCAGTTAAACTTTGAAAGATTGAGGGGTCTTTGTGTATTGGATGAGGCGCCAAAAATTTCATGAGCTTTGTTTCCGTGTACGTTTTACGGATGGAGAGGTTTTTGTAGCTGGTTTTCTACCAGGATGTTGATGGTGTTTGTTACGAAATTTCGTTGTTTAAGTTAAATGTTTCGAATAACATCCTTTATTTAGTGTGAAAATAACTTACGGGCGAAAATCTTAGGAATCATATTAATAGGCGATGTGGCTAGGCGCCCATCACTATATTGATTCCCCTTTCCACCTATACGCCCACAATCATGCTAAACGCGGCCTTTAGGTATTGTTACCTTAGGCTCTGTCTACCTCGTAAGGGATAAAGACGTGCTTTACAACCTGACACTGACATTTGATGAAACTAGATCTGATTCTTTGACGTCAAATAAATGTTCGCATTGCATTGCCGCCGGACAAAATTTAAATAATTAATTACGGTCTGTTAATTTTAATTATTTTCAAAATACTCTTATTATATGTTCCCTTATAACCTACTAGCTTCTGCCCGCGACTTCGTCCGCGTAGAAATAGACTTAAAAACTGATGTTGATAGTATATTCTACAATAATTACGTACGTTGCGACTCTACCTAAACGCCTTTAAACATGCGAAACGTAGTCGGCTCTGTCTACCCCGTAAGGGATAAAGACATGATTTATCTATGTACGTATGTATTGTGACTCTAGGCAGCTACGATCTTTGAGATGTTTATCGCTGTCCCGCGGGAACTATTCAATTTTCCGGGATAAGGAGGGACGTCCAGTCGCTTCAACGTGAAGAAGGAACAAACACACAAGAAAGCGGCTAGGAAGGAACACCCCGGGGGTTTCGGTGGGTAAACGCCACATAACCCCATTGCCTCTCCTTGGTGATGGGGTATCTGGATACAGCATATTTCCTCCGGGCAACCAAAAAAAACTGCTTATCCTGTCAGGGATGAAGACGTAAGTAATATGTATGAACCGCGCCGATCCCATGCGCTGCGGTATTCGGTACGATGTTGGGTGGTAATCTTTAAGTGACTGAAACCCTACCTGTCCTAAAGCCATGACATGTCACGTCACCCAAATTTGACAGCTCGCGACACAACAGCACTAAGCCGACAAGTGTGTCAAGGTTGACAGACGTAAACAAAGCGCGAGTGACTTTATTTACTAGCGACATCAAGCTTCCATGCTGGTCTGGGAGCAAAAAAACATAGAATTTACCAGTCGCTTCTCTTCCCGCGCAGATGGTGAAAGCCCATCGAGGGAATGGGCGAAAATAGGAATTATATTATAGGCGATGCGGCTACCAACCCATCACTATTTTGATTCCATTTTCCACCTATACGCTCACAATCTTGCTAAACGTGGCCTTACCTTAGGCTCTACCCCGTAAGAGATAAAGACGTGATTTGTGTGTGTGTGTGTGTGTGACAAGCAAGCGCCTATTTCACCAATTCGACAATTGTCGGTGACAAGTGACAATTCCGTTTTCATTACAAAATCGATGATATATTTTTTTTATATGAATAGGAAGGAAAACGAGCAAGTGGGTCACCTGATGGTAAGTGATCACCACTGCCCATAGACACCCGCAACCCCGGAGGGATTGCAGATGCGTTGCCAACCTAGAGGATTAAAATGAAATGCCTCTTGTGCCCGTAATTTCCCCGGCTGTCTTACTCTCCACACCGGAACACAGCAGTGCAAGCGCTGCTACTTAGCGGCAGGATTAGCGAGTAAGATGGTGGTAACGATCCGGAATCTACGCAGATTGGCTTCATATTGACCTGTGGGCGTAAGGTGGAAAGGGGAATCATAATAGTGATGGGTTGTTACGCCTATAAATGATTCCTAAGATCGCCCACTCACTCAAAAAATATTCAAAAACACTGAATTAATAGGTGGGTAAGCAAGGACCGGACGCATCTCGTGCATTCTTGACTTATCACAATCCAGGTAAGTAAATAGCAGAATGATCTAAAATCCACGGCAAACAAGCACTAGTCACAGCACACAGAATAACAGTACGCGAGAGCTGAAATTGTTCCCAGATTTTGAAAATTTTGGTTTATTTCTACTCAGAATTAACAACACTAGTGATTCTTATACGAAAAATGGTTATTTTTATTGAAATTCCCCGTGTATGGCAATAGTAACACCGATTGGTTACAGATGGCGCCACTTAGCCGTTGCTTCTTTCAGCTTCCGAGAGAGCTGTGCTATCCGTCAGTGACAAATGTCATTGTGTACCACAGATTCAAGCAGCCATTTTTTTTTTAATTAGTAATGTTATGGACGTACTTATAATCAGCCGTTACGGGACCGACAAGAGACTGAGAAAAATGTTTTTATTTTTTATAAAATGCATATAGCGTAAGATCCGAATAAAACGTCGACCTACACCGTGCTGATAATAGAATGAAACATATTTTTATAATAAATTTACTATGTTAGAAAATATATTAAAAATAGGTTGGCTAAAAAAATCCTGGCCAGACTATTTTTATAATAAAATATGTTTCATTCTATTATCAGCTCGGTGCAGGTCGACGTTATATTCGGATCTTAGAGACTAATAGGTTAACAGAAAAATTTCTTTTTTTGTAGTTAAGGAAGGTTATTCCTATCAATAGAAAAACCTGAAAATCATTTACAAGCGTGTCCAGACTAACTATTTAACCCCATCATCCACTAAAGTATTCTGGCTTGATTTTAAGAGACAGTGAATCAAAATAAATAATACCTGCCAGTGAACGGGTCACGTTACCGCGTCCCGAGCATTTCACGGTTGAGTTTCAGTTCGCAGAGCATTCGCGCTGGTATTATCTGTGAGGTGCGCGCGCGCCGCGACCGCAAGATGATCTAATGCGGCCTTGGCCGTTATATCAACGTTGTTTTGTACGTGACAACCACTACATTACGCCTTTTCCATTAGTCGTTTATTACACTGGATATTTTAATTACAGACCGACCGCTTAACTGAGTCTTCGCCCGCACGGGCGCGTGGTAGGACGACAAAAGGGGCCCGCGAGCGGTGCGGGCGGGTAGTGCACCTGACAACAGACATGTAGGCTTATTGTCAACTCGCTCGCAATCGCCATCGTGTTCATTTTGACAGTTCCTGTATGGGCTGACAATTGGCATCGGAATCAGCTAGCTGTCGCATTAATGCAAGAACCGTCGAAATGAACACGATGGCGATTGCGTGCTGCGCTTAAAAATAAAGCAAACTGAAAATCGATGTTTCTATTCCGTAAATACGTATTGCTACAAATCAATTGTCTTGCTTCGGAATTACCAAGTCAACAAGATCGTAAAATGAGTTAACCTACGGTTTTTATACTTGAGTTTTTTCATTTGCAGCAGAACATTTATTTCCGCTTGTTTTTTGTTCTTAGTTTTTGTCACGCAGCCTTGCATTCTAGCCCTGAAGGGTCATCGTACTGTTGTTACCGTCAACTGTTTATAAACAAACTAGTGTTAGAACATAAAACTTATTAATATAAAACAGCTTATTACTCGCGATCCCGATCGTCTTCATTTTTGACAGTTGACGGCGAGATTGCTTTCAAAATGAAAACAATCGTTCCACGTAACTCTATCGGCTTGACTCTATTGGCTTGAACGGTTTATTTCTAATCTATACCTTTGTCAATTGTGTTTGTTTATTTTTATTTTGTATCTACAATAAATTGTTTTTTTTTATGTTAGAGAGGCCAGAGAAACGAACTAGTGGGTCACCTGATGGTAAATGATCACCACTGTCCATAGACACCCGCAGCGCTTTACGCGATGCCAGTGCGTTGTCGGCCCTGCAGAAAATTGTACACTCGCCTCTTAAAGGCACCCAGGTCGTAACTCGATGGGAAGACCTCAGCGGGAAGTTCGTTCCAGATTTTGCAAGTTCGTGGCAAAAAAGACCGATTAAACCGCACCGTCGAAGACTGCCATTCATCAACATGATGTCGATGGAATGAACGCTTACGACGGGTGGATCTGTAATGGAACCCCGCAGCTGGAATGAGGTCAAAGAGTTCCTCAGAGCATTCCCCGTTGTAGATCTTCTAAAACACGCAAAGGGAGCTAACGTCTTACTTAGATACAACTACATTTATGTTTATAAACAAAAATAATCTTGGGGTGTTGGAATAAAAATAAAAATTAACTTCGCATTTGTAATGTTTCACTGTTAACTAGGTGGGTTTTATTACCTTTACGGCAAGGTCATTATTTCGTCAACTATTCAATGCTACAATTATCTAAGCTCTGTTAACCGTAAAATTATAGTTGTTATACAAGGGAAACCCCGCAAGATCATGTTTAGCCCATTAACCCAATTATTACATGAGGTTGCGAAAAGTAAAGGTCAGGATAGACAGCCGAATCATTTATTATTATGATGTTCTTCCATACTGGTCTGGGAGCAAAGAAAAAACATAGAATGTAACAGTTGCTTCTCTTCCCGCGCAGATGGTAAAAGCCCATCGAGGGATTGGGCGAAAATCTTAGGGATCATGTTATATAGGCGATGTGGCTAGCAACCCATCACTGTTCTGATTCCCCTTTCCATCCATACGCCCACAATCATGCTAAACGTGGCCTGTAGGTCTTGTCACTTTAGGCTCTGTCTACCCCGTAAGGGATAAAGACGTGATTTATGTATGTATGTATGTATGATGAATTATATCTATACATACATAAATCACTTTATCCCTTACGGGGTAGACAGAGCCCGGTAACAAGACCTAAAGGCCATGTTTAGCATATTTGTGGGCGTAGGTGGAAAGGGAAATCAAAATAGTGATGGGATGCTGTAACATCGCCTATAACATGATTCCTAAAACTTTCGCCCATTCCCTCGATGGGCTTTTACCATCAGCATGGAAGAGTTATATCTATCTATGTATGTAATACCATTAAACGAGCAATTCTTGTATATATTGTTGAGTTGCTCTTGGAGCACTACCTAAATAGGACGTTGTAGCAAATACGGATCAAGATGCGTCCTAAACAAACTTCAGTTGCTCAAGGCCTAAATACTTAAAATAGAAATGCAATTGTATTACATTAATACTTTATTTATTCAGTTTTAATAAGGAACGTCACAGTATACAGGGAAACGGTTTAGTTCCTGGTTCAAGCAGATCTCCCGTCTGCCCTCACGTTCCAAACAAAACCCGAATAAAATCGAACGAGTGTTCGATTTATAAAACTTGAGCACAAACATGAACCAACCAGTCCGAAAACCAGCCAGTCCGTAGACCTGTAAACCCTATCCTATACAATATATACTAGCTTCTGCCCGCGACTTCATCCGCGTAGACTTAAGAACATATTCTGCAATAATTACGTTGCGACTCTAGGCAGCGCAGGGACTTTCCAATTTTCCGGGATAAAAAGTAGTCTGTGTTATTCGAGACTATAATTTATCTATGTTCCAAATTTCATCCAGATCTGTTCAAACGTGATAGAGTAACAAACTTTCGCATTTAATTTTAGGATGACGAGGTCAGGGTTATATTTTTTCACCAGATTCTTATGTATGTCATAGAGTCAAGGGCTTTGCAAGTTAGAAGCTACAGTAAACATTTGAACTATATGTTCAAGTGTTCGTAGAATGTCCGGCTTTATTTAACAGTGCATGTCATCGCTTTAAGTAGCTATCTTTTGTTTTATAACAATTAAGTGTCTGACATATTCAATTGGCTGTTTAGTACTAAATTAAGATACCTTTGTTTTTAGTTAAAACGTTTTTGACTCTTGAGTTTATAAGTAGGTACTGCAAATTATACTTTTAATTTACATTAACCATCGAAATCCGATATGCATTAATCCTGTGATTAATTTATAAAAAAGAGGTTTGCGAGGGCAAAAATCAATCTAGATCATTCTGAGAAAACATAATATAGAATACAATATTCTTACATCTTTATGAGTAGCGCCATCTCTTGTCGACAAGCGGAACTACATAGAACGACATCTACCGTTCGTTCTTTCAAATTTGTAATCACTACATAATATAAATCAAAGTCGCTTTCTGCTATCTGTCGGTCTGTCCCTATGAATGCTGCTCTTTCTATGACGACAGGATAGTCTAGTGGTTACTGGTTAGTGACCCTGACTATGAAGCTAGAGGTCCCGGGTTCGAATACCGGTAGATGCAGACATTTGTATGATAAATACGAATGTTTGAGCCTGAGGCATAAGTATGTTTATCCGTTGCCTGGTACCCATAGTACAAGCTTTGCTTAGTTTGGGGCTGGGTCAATTGGTGTAATTTGTCCCAAGATATTTATTTTTATTCTTTTCATTGTTTTTAAAACTAGGTACGCAACGGATTTTGATGCGGTTTTTTTTAATAGATAGAGTGATTCAACAGGAAGGTTTATTGTATAATTCTACGCAGAAAAAGTCGCGGGCAGAAGCTAGTTTTATAATAATATCAAGTTCCATCCAGTACCTTCTCGCCTTGCAAACTAAAGCTAACATTCAACATACAAGACCAACTTTACCAACTAGACTTACAGCTCAACAAATCGATCAACAAGTCCAGATATGCTGGCGCAGACGGATTTCTGCGGCCAAGCATCGCGTGATCCGTCGAAGTTAGTCTTATACTGATTGGTACCGTATCTATTAAATTAATGGTAACTTTTCGACGTATATTCTGATTTATAGCGCTCATCTATTGCTAGGAAATATATGTAGGTACAGTCAAGGGAATAAATATAATGATATGTACGTTACCATGTAACGTTAGCATGAAACATTACCGTACTTCCATGCTGGTCTGGGAGCAAAGGAAAAACATAGAATGTACCAGTTGCTTCTCTTCCCGCGTATATAGTAAAAACTCATTGAGGGAATGGGAAAAATCTTAGGAATCATGTTTTAGGCGATGCGGCTAGCAACCCATCACTATTTTGATTCCCCTTTCCACCTATACGCCTACAATCATGCTAAACGTGGTCTTAAGGTTTGTTACCTTACGCCTTGTCTACGCCGTAAGGGATAAAGACGTGATATATGTATGTAACTTGTAAATTATGACATCTCTGTCCACCAGTAATTTGCTGTTTTCCTTTTATTTATAAAAATATGTCTGATGCAAACGTTTAAACCAATCGCCCAATTATACAATTTTATGGAGTCGTTATGCGTCTCTGAACTTCAAAGAATTCATCGGATGTCATATTTCTCGAAACTGTATAATATTTAAATTTGTTTTTTTATGGTTTTTAATAACATTGGCTTTGATATGAATAATTTAGCTATTTTAGCTTAAATGACAGAAGCTCAACACGTTATGTGAAATTTAAAAATGTTTGAAAAACATTGAATTTTGAATAAAATTTGTCTATAACCCCCAAGAACACATGAAACATCAGATTGTAGATGTATCCAGCCTAAGCTTTCTTTGAGAGCTTTGTTATTCTACGCCGAAATATAGTAGCGCAAACACTGACGGTAGCAAAAAAAGTTACGACATATTATGTTAGCCCCCTAGCACCTATAAAGGTACATTACGAGTATATGTATTATTGGGTATTATTGGTATTGTAATTTAAAGTTAAGCATATGTATTCCTACTAACTTCCAAAGAAAAAACATAGAATGTACCAGTTGCTTCTACTCCCAGACCAGCGTGGAAGGTATCTTATTTATTTCTATGCATTAATTCTAAAGTTAAGAACGCGACCATAAATCAGATCGCCAATCTCAGTGACCAACTGTATCTTGTGTCTATACCACATAAGGATCTCGTGCGCATGTCATATTGTATGTTAATTTTGAAAAGTGGGTTGAACATGTCAGTACATACAAAAGGAATAAGATTAACTATTATGTGTATGATCAACTAAACAGTTATCTATCGCATAGAAAGAAGGAATGATTGTTAATTTTTTGTATGATTAAACGAACTTACCTGAAGTGAAGTTCTATCATAATTATACGTAGCTCCTTGTCCGAGACGATTTACATGTAGTAACGCTGATTGTACAGCGCTTCAGGTCACTATCTTTAAAGCTAAAAAAAAAAAACAAAATAACCTGTCTTTTTGACAGATGTGACAATGTCATTACGTTTGAAGATGTATGGTATGAACAACCCTATAATTGGGATAATGCTTTAGTATTAGTGGGAAGGGTTGGGACCGTCGTCTCGGACAAGGAGCTACGTATAATTATGATAGAACTTCACTTCAGGTAAGTTCGTTTAATCATACAATTATACTCTTCTCCTTGTCCGAGACGATTTACATGTAGATGTTTAAAGGCAGGGTTGTGAATAATAATAATATGGGTTTCAAATAAACATGATTTATTACAACCTCAGGTTAGACAGAAAGTAACCTTATCGATGGAAATGGAAAATATCTCTTTTTACAGCTTAGCCCTCCTTCCAACAATATTAATAAAAACAATAATAGTGATGTACTAAACATCATAGTATACTAGATTACCATAAACTATCGTTACTTAAGTGATGATAAATTACTGCACTAAGGCATGTGATGTGCCATCACAGAAGTTGATGTATCTCTGATAACAGCTTTTTATATTGTCGAGCAAATGTCGTAAAACACGAAGGAGAAAAGGGGGGCGTGGGGGGCAGAGCCCCCCACATGGGGGGCTCGGGGGCGCAGCCCCCGCCATAACAAAACACCACACAGACATTAAAAGAACTGGATTCTTAGGTTATAGGTTAGGTTAGGTTATCTTGTAATCCTAACTCGAAAATAGGGGCCCCGTGAAACGGGGCTCCGTCGACTCCTTCTTGATTACTATGGTATGTTAGGTATAAATGCTATACCTAATCCTCTTTATTTCTCATTATATCATCATCAACCACTTCCACTTTAAGATTTTAAATGTTCGATCAAGATATTATAAAAGATGATAATTTTATCTTGTTTACATCATATAATTTTTTTTTATAAAGTAAAGGGCAAATATCTGTTAAGTACAGCAATAGAGGTTTATCACCTGAATATAAATCCCTTAAGAATCATATAATTGAACTCTACTCAAAAAATATTGATTAGAAACTTCTTTAGAATTCGTTATCGACAGACGTTACTTTGCTGACGTCCACTTCCTTGATAAAACCGAGTAACAGCCCTTTAGTCTTTACTTTTAGAATACTTATTGATTCCTGATATAGGTCAACGTAAGGGCATACAGAAAATCTTAAATAATGTTAATAATCAACCAGTTCCCGGTAGACTACTGTGGTAACTGAGTTTGTGGTAACATTACATCGACTGCTGATAATAGGCTATCTCGCCCCAAATAAGTCATGCTGACAAAAGCCTTGCTGCAGCCCAGTTTAAGCTGGTGGGATATTCACTTTCCCTGCCTGGGGAATACTAATAGGAATATTTCAACAAATGTTAGTGATAACGACCAGAAACTCAGAACGGTAAGAGAAAAAAATAAAGTACTTAATAACCATGAAACCAGATTCCTTAAGGTTATATTTACTGCCACAGAGAATGATAGGTATCAGTAAAAATAAAAAACAAGTTAGCCCAGTGAAGTACGAAGGCATTAATCTTCCGGCCCAATCCTTAATTTCAATTAGATTTAGAAGCAAACAGATCCCGAGTGAGAACACCGTTCAAAATTTTTATACGAGCCTAATGAGTGCTCCCATTCAATGATGGTTATTTCATATCATAATGGTTTTTTGCATTGAAGTTGATCTTCAATTTTGTACAACTGAGCTATGTTTAGTATAGTTTGCGTCTTTATATATGTTCTATGTTCTCCAATAATGAAATAATATTTCTGGGGAAACGATTGGGTTAATTAGGATCACATGAAAGGACGTTCAATCGAAGCCTTCGTTCAATTGTTAGCAGTCGCTGTAACAGAAATGGACCAGTATGTAATGTATTATATTAATATTTTATTATATGAAGCAATTGTTAAATGATTATTTTTTGTGTCCTATCCTTAACTAAATCATAGCTCTTCCATCTCCACTTCTCCGGGATGAATAATTTTGTTCAACAGTTGTGCACAGGCCTCCCTTCAGTACGGGAGGGCCTGGACAATGTGTCATGCGCAACTATATTTAGCTCAACTATGTACGAAACGGCCGTCTACCCGCAACTTGTGGTAGCTCTAAGCCTTGTCTACAAATAAATTCTTGAGTGTTATTTTCTTGGTCCTTTTGATCTGTGGGTCATATTTTATAAATTACCTGTCCAATCGCTATGTGATGGGCTAAGGCCTGTATTACCCAAAAATGGTTGATTGATAATTTTTCGGACCTGCAGTGATGGGTCATATATAACGTTACCTGTCCAGCCTCTCTGTGCTCGCTCTAAGGTATGTTTATGTATGTCTGTCCATCCACTATGTGATGGCGCTAATAATAATAATAATAATAAATTTCTTTATGATAATTTTTCGGACCTGCAGTGATGGGTCATATATAACGTTACCTGTCCAGCCTCTCGGTGCTGGCTCTAAGGTATGTTTATGTATGCCTGTCCATCCACTATGTGATGGCGCTAATAATAATAATAATAATAAATTTCTTTATTCGGATAACTGGGACCCAAAATTTGTAAGTAACATAATTGCTTATTGCTAATGTTAATAAAAAAGACAGGCTAAGGCATGTGCAATCGAAAATAGATTATTGATAACTTTTGAATCTATTTGCTGTCATAGCTCAACTCTTGTATCAATAACAGGCCACTGTCTATCCTCAGTGTGATAGCTCTAAACCCTGTATATGTATATCAACCAAGTGTTGGTTCATAATTCTTTGTCTATTCTCAGAGTAATAGCTCTTAATCGATTCTGATTTATATAACTAATCAAATCTCAGCTTAAAAACGAATATCTATGCCACTCCTGCCTGTCTTTGAATGGCCTTATTTGTTCCCTTTTTGATATTGCTGATATCGATTACTCGAATGACTTTCCTTGAGGTCCATTAATATCACACACACACACAATTCACGTCTTTATCCCCAACGGGGTAGACAGAGCCTAAGGTACCAAGACCTACCGGCCCTGTTTATCGAGATTGTGATTGTATAGGTGGAAAATGGAATCAAAATAGTGATGGGTTGCTAGCCGCATCGCCTATAACATTATTCCTATTTTCGCCCATTCCCTGATGGGCTTTTACCATCTGCGCGGGAAGAGAAGCAACTGGTACATTCTATGTATTTTCTTTGCTCCCAGACCAGCATGGAAGTATAGAAAAAATATGCATATTTAGTGAGTTCCCTTGAAGTCCATTAAAATCAATAATATTTAAATAAGCAGAGTATTTTTGTAAGATACTAGCAATTAATGTTTTCAGTTGACACCATTGTCAAAATTCCACTTTGGCTAATCTATTCTTAATATCAGTCTACACCTCCTTCAACATGTATAGAACAAGTATATGCAGCTTTCAAATGTTATAAATATATGCCCAATAGTGTTCCATCTTAAGGTTTCTATCAAAAATTACCTCTTTAATACTTATAAACTTTTTGTTGACTGTATCAACTTTCTTGTTACTGTCTTACACAACAATGCAAAATTTCAGCTCAAATGGTTGAAGATATGTGCTCAAAATTGAGTTGCAAGAATCCAACCATACAATCCTACACTGCAAATTAAGAAGGATATAACTCTCTATGTTTATATGTTATATTTTCTGCTGCCTAGAAATGTATTCCTTAACAAAATACTCTGGATTTGTCTAAAACCTGTCAAAATGTACTTGTCAATTGTTTTGCACCACCAAACAATATCAAATGTATTTCTTGTGGCAGGATCATTTTACATCAAAATTGTTATTATCTTACAATAATGCTAAATATTTTTCTCTTCCCGGTGACTTGTGATAAAATTTTCTTAGTAGTATGGTGATCTTATTTTCTTTTTTATAATGGTAACTACGAGACACCAATGATATAGCCTCCTGTTCTCTCGGAAAGTTACTACCCAAATATTGTATATGTTCTTGTAAAAGACAAGGAAATAACATTCATAAGAAAGCACAGATCTGAAAAAAAAAAAATGTTTAGTCGGATACAAGTTTCACTATGACTTGATGTCCGGGTAGACCCATTTTAAGGTACCCGGCTAAGATGCCAGTAATCTGAACAGGTTAACCACTTCCAAAGAATATGGATGTGTATACCCAAATCGAGGGTATTATGTATGTGTATGTGGCTCAGTACAAGCTTTGCTAAATTTGGGGCATGTGGTCAATTTTATTGACCTGTATTGTGCCCTGATATTAATTTTATTATTTATTCAATTATTTCATACCTGTGGGTAAATAATAATTATGTAGGAGTTTATTTTGCACAGTAAAGAGTTTGTTTTACTTACTGTTCAAGTTAATTTTTTACTTATTGATCTCTAGAAATCCACTTACAGTTCTGATTATTTATTTCTTTATTTATCAATAAAATGTTACACATTACTGTCTGAAACAGTGCTCTGTATGTATCTCCGGATTCATTAGGAGTACCGTAGCATTGATGACATCTTTTAAGGATTGAATATCATATTTACTTATTTTAGTTCAACTGGTTATACTTAGGAACATATCTAACTTCTCCAGTATGTCTTCTCTCTCTCTCATAGTGCCTCTCCAACTAGTGGAGGTTGGCAGTCAGCTCCGCAGTATGTCTTCATCCTGTGTTATTGCATCTTTTCTGAATCTTCATCCAAGTGCCCACAATGAGGGCTGAGTTGAATGTCTTTATTCTTGATTGTATCTTCCTAATTCTTCTTAAATTCACATTAACACGAGTTGATCTACGACCGCGAAATCAGAACGTCGGTCACGGAACGAATAAAATAAACAAGTTTTCCGCACCAGATTGTATATTTTAACCGCATATATGTAAACTACAGAACGTAGACGTTGAATTTGAACCTACCTTTCTGTAGTCAGTGATAAGATAATAATAAAATAGTAAATTGCGACGCAATTTCGTACCGCCTATTAACGAAAGCACATTACCTCAATACCTGTTCAATGTGAATTCTCTAGGCACTTGTACTTATTCTATTTGAATAATATTGCCGCATACATACCTTACGAATTATCCAAACAAACCTTAGGTAGGTATTCGAAAAAATCTACAGGAATGTATGAAGTTTTCAACCATCCTCAATTCCGCTGATTTAACACCAAACATCACTGTAAACCCGTAATTATGTTGAATATAGTTAATATAGTGAACAATCAATAAAACTGCTGTATTTTTATTATTAATGAGAGATTATAAAGCGACCTTGGCGCGCACTCAAAGCGTAATGACATTGTCACATCTGTCAAAAAGACAGGTTATTTTGTTTTTTTTTTTTAGCTTTAAAGATAGTGACCTGAAGCGCTGTACAATCAGCGTTACTACATGTAAATCGTCTCGGACAAGGAGAAGAGTATAAATAATAGTTGACTGGCGTTCCAATAGATGACGGAAAGAAACATAGATTACAAAGAAACATAGCCTAGCCTAGTAGTTAGTGACCCTGACTATGAAGCTAGAGGTCCTGGGTTCGAATCCCGGTACGGGCCGACAGTTGTATGATGAATACGAATGTTTGTGCCCGAGTCATGGATGTTGTATGTATTTAAGTATGTATTTATCTACATTATATAAGTATGTTTATCCGTTGCCTGGTACCCATAGTACAAGCTTTGCTTAGTTTCGGGCTGGGTCAATTGGTGTAAATTGTCACAAGATATTTATTTATTTATTTTATACATACATACATACACAAATCACGTCTGTAACTATCCCTTACTTTTTTACGTTGCTACTCCGCTACTCTATGTGTACTCTATGTGTGTGGTGAGCAGCGGAGTAGCAAAGTAAAAATGTTTTGGTCATTGAAACTGTTGAAACTTATAAAAATCATGTTATTACAATTGTACACGGTTTATACAATAAGCGTTTCTTATTTTTTAATTATTATTTCGCATTTTTCATACAAATATCGACCCTGACGGGACCCTGAGCTTCATACTCAGGTTCTCTATAACCACTAGGCCAGGGATGGCGAACCAATGGCACGCGTGCCAGTGATGGCACGCTTCAAAATAATTCGGGCACGCCAATAATGGCAATATGGTCATATGATGGCAATATAACAAGACACTCTTAAGACAACAAGGTCTGATGATAGGTCAGAGCCAAATATTACATTATTTGTAAAAACATGGCACGTCCACCGGTCGTCAACACAAAGCAGAAGCAGGGAACGTTCTATGTTTTTTGCATAGCTTCCAGACCACCCTGTTTCACCAATTGTAGATGACCATTGACTAATCTAAATGCAGCGTGTATTCAATATTCTCGTGTAGTTTGTAATGTACCTACATAGAAATAATTGTCACTTCAATGAACAAAAAACTGAATGAACAAAAACTATTTACCTTGCTACTCCGCTACTCACGTGCAAGATAACCAAGCCTGTGTGAAATATATAAGTTTAATGAGCACAACTTTTACACATTCTGAACAGCTAAACGGTGCTGTTTCATTAACTTTTTATATAATCGTATAACAGTTGTGCTCATTAAACTTTGATGATGATCCCGTAGAGGGATCGAAATGCTTCAGAGTTTGTGTGGTGTAAGGGATAATTAAGTTTGTGGGATTTGTAGTAGGAGGGATTGCATGAAAAACATATATATTTCACACAGGCTTGGTTACCTTGCACGTGAGTAGCGGAGTAGCAAGGTCAATTTTTGTTCATTGAAATGGACCTCCGCAAAGTAACGCCTGATTCAATAAAATAGGATTGTCACGACTTTGCTCCCATGCCAGCATGGAAGTGTTTCTTATTATGTACTAAGTAAGTTAAATATGTTGTCCGACTACAGGCTCCCGCGATACCTACGGCTAGGAGATAACACGACCGTCAACATAACGTCACGCAATCTTGTGTCATTTCTATTTTAAAATGATCGAGAACTCGTTCGCTATTTGTTACGTGCTATCAAACAATTTTGATTCCTGACTCACCGTAGAACGTTCTCACAGTAAACGTCACAACATTTTCCCGCTTGTTCCCCGTACATAACTAATTTACATAACCAGGACATTCTAAGGTAAAATAAAGACTTTCTAAATTACAACAAACATGTTCGCAATCATTCACTATCGTTTCATTGAAGCATTAACACTTAGAATTTTGTGTTATTTTAAGGAATTTGTGCCATAAATAGTTATTTTTAAGAAATTAATAATGAATTACAATTAGGGCTTGCACTATCCGGTAACTTTTTACTATCCGGATATTTCGGATATTTCAAATCTCTGTATCCGGATATCCGGTTTTTTCGGATAATTTGAATAATTTTCCAAATATTGAAAAAAAAACGCGAATAATCACTACATAGTATAAAATAAAGTCGCTTTCTCTGTCCCTATGTCTCTATGTCCCTATGTATGCTTATATTTTCAAAACTACACAACGGATTTTGATGCGGTTTTTTTAATAGATAGAGTGATTCAAGAGGAAGGTTTTTATGTATAAGAAGTCGCGGGCAGAAGCTAGTAATTTATAAATTGTTTAATCAACTTAACGATGAGTGTTTTTAATCAATGGATACCATCTGTACGCGGACGATCTGCAACTATATATCTCCTGCGCGCCGTCAGAGACGTCTTTTGCTGTGGACGCCATCAATGCTGAATCGAATTTCGGCTTGGTCGGAGAAGAACTGTTTGGTCCTTAATCCCGGCAAGTCCAAGTATATCGTTTTTGGATCGAGGCATCAAATTCGGAATACTCTTGCTGCTCTTGCTACCTAAAATGTTGTAACTGCTTCTACCGCCTCACAATTCTGTACAATATACGCGATTACCTTAGTGTCGATTTGCGTGTTGACCTTTGTGAATCGCTTATATTGTCCAGATTAAACTATTATGACGTTATTTATGGCGGTTGCATTCTTGCTCGTTCTAAGAGACTTTTACAGCGAGTGCAAAACGCATGTGCCCGTTTTTGTTTCCGCGTCCCTCCTCGCTCCCATCCATATCACCCCAAACCTGAACGCCGCAAACTTGCTGAACATGCCTTCGCGCAGGCGCATGCACCTAGCCACTTTGCTGTTCGGCGTGAGACGTCGACCCCATCATACCAATTTAACAAGATGGTTTGGTCAAGGAGTGAGCGCAGGAGCGCAATGGTTCTCGTACCTAAGCATCGGACTGCGGCATTTCGAGGCAGTTTCAAGTTTGCGGCGTCCAAGTGCTGGAATGATATTCCTCCCCCTATCCAAGGAGCGTCAAGTAGTTACACCTTCAAGCGCAGCGCAAGCCGAAGAATCTCTTATTGACGCTCCAAAAATCCTTACAATAGTTCCAGCACTTTGCACTTTGATATGCCAGCCTGTTTGTTGTTTTTGAACAATTTAGTTTTCCCTCCTTTTTATTTTTCGTTTATTGTAAACTATTTAATTAATTTATGTATTTTTTTTTAGTTACACATAAGTCGGGTTCTATCTATTTATTGCTTTGTTTACGTAAAAGTTTATGGATTATGTAGTATATTTTATCTGTGTATCGTTTCGTGAGGCATAGACGGTTCTGGCTGAAAATCAGTGCTGCAGGTGTCTAACGCCTCAGCGTAATGCTGAGCCAGCGACCGTTTCACTTTTGCGAAGACACACACAACGCTGATGATCTATTTTTATATGTCTTGATTATTTTCTATTTTAAATTGTGTATATTCTCTTATATTTGTGTGTCTTGCAAAAAGGAATAAATGTGTTCTTTCTTTCTTTCTTACCACCACTAAATCAAACAGCATAGTATGAATGAACTTTAGTATTGTTGTATTTAAACCCACCTAATACAGATAAAAAATGTTTGAATATTCATACTCCATACCACACGTCACACACGTATACATTATTAACTGATATTCGAATTATTCAAATTATCCGGATAATGAAGTGCCTCTTATCCGGTTTTGAAAATGTCCGGTTATCCGGATAATATGGATATCCGGTTATCCGGATTGCAAGCCCTAATTACAATTAAACCATTAAAAAAGAGCACAGCAGAGTTTTTTTAACCTTTTCGCCGCCACGTCAAATACAAGAGACGTCACCCATACGCCAGACTTCTTTATTGCGATAACTTAAGTTGAGCCTAAACCCAATTGAACGAAGGTTGCTTTCGCTTTGAAGTAATGGACGTGTATATAGGTCGTTGGCGTTGAACCTGCGGTAATGACATGTGTCGTTGGCGTTGAAAAGGTTAAAGCATTATGAACTATTATCTTTGTTTTTACTTGAGTCCCGCTGTCTGTCAGCCTTTCACACGCCTATATCTTTTTTTTCATATGGCAATACGGTTGATTCGCCAGTACCTATATCTTTTGTATCGTAAAGTGGTAACCCGTTGTTTCCATGGTATGGTACCCTAAAAACGACATAGTAACTGCACTAAATGTATTTTAAGAAGCCTGTTTATATTTTTGTTCCGTTTTGCATTCTTCGACGCGACTCTGCCCCACTAAGGTCAAGTGAGTTTTCACGATACACCGCCTTAAGTCGGTGGAAAAAAGGTTAAATTCGATTGAGTCTGTGTTGAATGGGAGTCCGTTTTTGTTATTGATCTATAATATGTAAGTAACTTAAGTTTCGACCGGTTGCAACGGCAATAGGAGCATACGTACATATATACACACGTGCATAAATCACGCCTTTATCCCTTGCGGGGTAGTCAGAGCCTAAGAGAACAAGACCTAAAGGCCACGTTTAGCAGGATTAGAATAGGATAGGATTTAAAAAATATAAAAAAAGCATAGGAGCGGTATATTTTTTGTTTTGTGTTTGTTTATTGCATTTTGTATACATTTTCTAATATGTTGGTTTTTAATTTTTCTTTTTAGCTACTATTTATATTTTTTGCAACAACTTTGTGTTCAAGAATTCTTTCTTTGTATTTATTAAGACTGGCTCATTTTTTCTCTTATTGCACTCCGATCAGGTGACATAATTTGCAACAAATTGATATTCACAAAACGAAAAAAAAAATAGTTACAGCACAGACACATCTCGCTCAAAAACAAGTAAAAAATACCACACTTTTAAAGATTTACATTTTTTTTTCTTTTTTTAAACTACCCGCAGACAAGCAAATATTAAAAACTAATTCCAACAGTCTAGAGTGCGAGACTAATAAAATTTGCATAATTATTCATTGTCATTGTTTGGCGTCGAACCAAACGTCAGTCTGTCTTGTACCTAGAACACAACATTGTAAAATTGTAATACAGCATATCGCTTTTTACATAACGTAACTAAAACAATACCCGGACTGTCTGCTCGGTGTGTGCAAAATTCTGAAAAAATCCCGATGAGACATGGATCAAATTTTTTTTCAAAATTTAATTGATAATTATTTTCAAAAAGAAAAAAAACTTAAACATTGCCGATTTAAAGATCGTCGTTTGAAATCGGTACTTGTGGTCTTTCTTGGAAATTAAAAAAAAAATGAAAAATAAGTTAAGTACCTAGATGAGCCTTCAAGTTTAAGCAGGCGGAAAGGATAGAGACACATTTTGAAATAATAAAACAATTGAATCAGCGATACTTTGTGGAGGTCCATTTTTTTTATTAATAAATTTTGTTAAAGAAAAAGTATTTTTTAGCAAATTTCAAATTTAATTTATAAAACAATTTCAATTCAATGTATGGACACTGATAAATTAAAATTTGCATACTTGTTCTATACACTAGATACCTCCTACTAATATTATAAACGCGAAAGTTTGTAACTATGGATGGATGGATGTTTGTTACTCTTTCACGTAAAAACTACTGAATGGATTTGGATAAAATTTGGAACGGAGATAGCTGATACCCTAGATTAACACATAGGCTATTTTTATCCCGGAAAATAGCATAGTTCCCGCGGGATAGCGAAAAACTATTTTTTTGCAGACGAAGTCGCGGGAAGTAGCTAGTAGGATCATATGCAAATCATCACAAATAGTCTATACACTCTTAATTTGCCAAAAATACTTCAAAGTCACTTTAAATATTTGAACGCGTAGTGATAAATACAGGACCTGGTTTTTTGTTCGTTAAACCAGCAGGCTTATTACGTAACTCGCTCGCAATCAGCATCGTCTTCATTTTTGACAGCTGATTCCGAGATTGGTTTCAAAATGAAAACAATCGTTCCACGTAACTCGATCGGCTTGGCATCGCTTTCGAAAGTGATTGCGAGCCATTTTTGAAAGCAATTGAACGAATGATTTGCCAAAAAGTCCTGCCTGATAAGCAGTACGTCAAAATAAAAAATAGGCTGCATGAATCTGTGGTACACAATGACATAAGTAGCTAAAAAAAAGCATCGGCTAAGTGGCGCCGTCTGTGAATTGTTGGTGTTACTCAACCATACATGGGGAATTTCAATAAAAATGACTATATATATTTTTTCCCAGATTTTGGAAATTATTGGGCTTATTTCTACTCAGAATCAACAACACTACTGAATGTTGTATGAGAATAGTACATTATGATACAAGTGTGCTATGTTGGTAATTACACACGAGGCGTATTGTACGCGCGATGTAATTAACACCTTGGATTTCTTACTGATATAACTGTCCGAACATTGTCCGAACATATTTTAGTATTTCCAGCGACGGACACTACATTTCTTTATTACTTGAACTCGTAATTTTTAAAGTAATAAAATAACAAAGTCTGAATCAACAATATCAGTGAAAAATGGCGGCAAATATTATTTCTCCGTTCCAATCCGCACGCAGCACTCGCGCATGCGCGCTGTGCACTTAGCACGCGCACGACGAAGGCACTGACAACAGACTGCTAAAGAGCCTAAAATTAAAATTATAATAAAATAATTAATCAATGTCTTAAATTTGCAAATTATGGTCACTCTTTAGATAAAAATGAATAATTTGTCGAACTTAAATGTTTATTTATCATCTTTAACCTAAAATAGTTTAATATTCACGAAAATATTCCTTGTTCCTATAGATACTGAACCGTTTGCTGAGATTTTAAAAAAAGTTTATATTACCGCACTCGTGCGGTAATATATTACAGCACTTGTGCGTAATAAGCTGAATTATGAGTTTAAATGCGGTGCAATAAGACTCAAATTACGAGCAACTGTGTTGAAAATTAATGTTAATGTTTAATGAAATTCCCCGTGTATGGTTTAGTAACACCAACAATTCACAGACGGCGCCACTTAGCCGTTGCTTTTTTTAGCTACTTATGTCATTGTGTACCACAGATTCAAGCAGCCTTTTTTTTTATTTGTTATGTTATGACCTACACTGCTTATCAGCCGTATATAGGGGCCGCCGAATGACTGAGTAAAACGTTTTTATTTTTATAAAATATATCGTTCGATGGAAAAATCTGTAACTTTTTTCTGTAGCTAAGGATGGTTATTCCTATCAATAGAAAAATCATCGAGCACTTTTAAAATAATCATCCATTCCCAATTGCTAGGTAAAATTTAATATTTTGTTGTGATGTTTTCCTTTGAATGTCGATCAAAACGATAAAAATGGCAAGAAGTAAAGTAAAATAAGCCCGCCTTTGTACCTATATGTATCTTAATTTCTGTCAATTGTGTTTGTATATTTTAATTCTGTACATTCAATAAAATGTTTACTTAGATGCAAGTAAATAAACAAAAATAATCATCAAGGGGAGTTGTATTCGAAAAGGAATAAAATGAAAATAAACTTCGCATTTGTAATGTTGTATTCTTTTTAATTTAAAAAATAACTAGAAATTTCCTAATAAGTAGCTAATTCTTAACAATACTAATAAGTACGACACTAATCGTCATATCCAGCCAATCATATCGCGAATCGCGATCGTATTCGTCGTCCAAGTTGATTGTGATTATGATTCCGAGTCCGACCGCCTTGAAACATTGGTATTATGTAAAAAAAATATTCCGATTACCCTCGCAATCGCTTTGAAAAGCGAAAGCAATTGAATGGACCAAAAAGTTTTGTTTTTGCAAACATCTTTAGTGACGAATGATTTTTATTAAATTAATTGACCCTAATTCTAGCGTTTTCATTCACTTAGATAACTAAATTAGATACTTGGTCTTGGTTAATTGAAATATTAATATCCCAATAACAAAACATATCATTTATAATCAAAAACTCTAAATACAGTGTGAACGAAAATAAACGCAAACTTAATTAAAAAAAAACATCTTGTCAGTGTATCTCTCTAATCGGTGGTCAGTTGTCAGTGTCTTCCCAACAATCAACAAACTAAGTAAGTTCGGTTTACATTTTTAACTTTGTTTAATTGCTTTACTGTGTATTTTAATCAAGGTATTATAGCTAAATTGATAGAATACAATAATAAATTAACCCTGGAGTGATTACATCTGGTACGAGAAGTTAAGAAAAGTTTCCAAACTTGTTTGTTGTACTGGGTCAATTGGTGTAATTTGTCCCAAGACATTTATTTATTATTATTTACCATAAAATCATTTTCCCTAACGAACTATAATATGTCCCACAATTATTATTATACAACAAAAACAGCGGTAGACAATTCGATAGCAACAGGCTTTCCCCTCAAGCCTACGAACGAACTACGAATATCGAATTTTGGTGTATAAGAATTATTAACATTTTAGGAGCCGTCGTGGACATGGCCAGCAGCTGCATGCATGCATGCAGAGGAAGTTGCAGGCAGAAACTAGTAATAAATAACTAAAAAATGATATACGTTTTTTTGTTAACTACCTTTTTTAAATCCATTATTCCAGCAACTTTCCGTGTTGGTCTGGGAGCAAAGAAAAAACTTAGAATGTACCAGTTGCTTCTTTACCCGCGCAGATGGTAAAAGCCCGTCGAGGGAATGGGCGAAAATATTAGGAATCATGTTATAGGCGATGAGGCTAGCAACCCATCACTATTTTGATTCCATTTTCCACCTATACGCTCACAATCTTGCTAAATGTGGCCTGTAGGTACCTTTTAGGCACCTTTGGCTCTGTCTACCCCGTAAGGGATAAAGACGTGATTTTTGTATGTGTATGTGTATGTATTATTCCAGCAATACAGATTTTGTTATAAGTACTTGTTTTTATTATTCATAATAATGTAATAAAGCCCAGAGGCGTCTCTAGCCCTTGTGGCGCCCGTGTGCAACCAGTAGGTACCCTGGCGCCCTCTAGTCTAGTAGGCGCAATTTAATCTTCAATTATCTGTTTTAATGCTGATTTCACGTTGAAACAAAAGTCATTGTGTAAATTTAAATAGTATGTATGTATGTATGTAAACTCTTTATTGTGCAAAATAAACAAGACAAAATACAATTGTCAAACACTGAGATACTTAATTGGGGACTTAGTTGGGGACTTAATAGTTTTTTTTTTTTTTTTTTTTATATGAATAGGAAGGCAAACGAGCAAGAGTAGCCTTTCTTTGCTACCGCGCCGCCCCCGGCGTCGGCCATCACACGGGCGCAGGGTCTTTGAGAGCGCCGGCGCCGCGAGCGACGCATCTTTGGAGGTGTCGCATTAGAGGGCGCTCGGCGCCCCCTTAGACCCGGCGCCCGTGTGCGCCGCACACTCTGCACCATAGGTTGAGACGCCTCTGATAAAGCCTCAATAAAGTTGATTTATTAGTATTATTTGTGGAATTATTACTACATGGCTACGTATATGTTCGAAGGCGGTCACTCGTTAGTCAGATAACATTTGGCAGTCTGGTGGAGAGCTGTGGATGAGACTGGCACAGGACCGGGCAAAGCGGCGTGTAAATAAAGAAAGAGGTCTTTACCCAGCAGTGGGTGTGCACAGCACATCGCTGCAAGCTATGCCCTGCTGGAGCGCAGCCGGCGACGATATTATTCCGTTTCGAATACAACTCCCCTTGATGATTATTTTAGTTTATGTACTTGTATCTAAGTTAACACTTTATTGAATGTACAAAATTAAAATATAGGTACAAAGACAATTGACTAAAATTAAGATACATATATGTATAGGTCTGTACAAAGGCGGGCTTATCTTACTTTACTTCTTGCCATTTTTATCTTTTTGATCGACATTCAAAGGAAAACATCACAAAAAATACTCAATTTTACATAGCAATTAGCAAGGTGCCTTTGTAAGTCAATTATTATATTGATAAATTATAAACTATCAAAAAAATCCAACTCAAGTTACTTCCATTATTTCAAGACGGGGACAATTTAGCTCTCGCTTTGGATTGACAGCTAGCCTTGGGCTTCAAAACAATTCTAAGCTGTCATTTTAGTTACGTGGAACGAATTTGTGGCAAACCATTCGTTCAATTGGTTTAATATATGGCTCACAACCGCTTTCGACTGCGATGCGAAGCCGACCGAGTTTTTAGAACGATTGTTTTCATTTTGAAACCAATCTCGCTCGGAATCAACTGTCAAAAATTCCGTAAAACTTGGATGTGCGAGCCTGCGTTCGAACCCATAAACCTCTGCTTGAGAGTTACTAATCTATGTATCAAATCAGTCCACATCCACCAATTAGTTACTATTACTTAGATTGAGAATGTTAAGATTTAATTGACAAGATTTTGGTTATGAAGAAAGGTTTAATCGTTAAAGAGAAAAGAAGGTTAAACAGTTTGTTATTCATTGTGAAAAGAATTGAATCGGAAAAATAGATTTTAATAGGCGTAGCGAGCGAGTTAGTATATTGGGCGATCGGCGCAGGCGTAGTCTCAGCAACAGCGGGCGGTCCGCGGCGTCAGCGCCGGCAGGGCGTAGCTTGTAGTGGTGTGCTGTGCGCGCGCATAATGCAGCGTCACACACCCACTGCTGGGTAAAGGCCTCTTCGTTTACATTACCACATTGGTCGATTACTTTGGTTTTAAGGTATTGTTGGAACTCTGCCTTACATTGCAAGTTTTTGAAGGCGGCCCATCCGAGTGATTCGTCTAGCGATCTCCATGGCTTGGCTGTTCCAGCAAGATAAACAATGCCCCAGAAATAAGAAGTCATGTACTAATTCCACAAATAATACTAATAAATTAACTTTATCGAGGCTTTATTACATGTCACTAGTAGGGCCGACAACGCACTGGCATCGCGTAAAGCGCTGCGGGTGTTTATGGACAGTGGTGATCATTTAACATCAGGTGACCCACTAGTTCGTTTGTCTGGCCACTCTAACATAGAAAAAAATATATTTTTAATTAATAAAAACAAGTACTTATAACAAAATCTGTATTGCTGGAATAATGGATTTAAAAAAGGTAGTTAACAAAAAAACGTATATCATTTTCTAGTTATTTATTACTAGTTTCTGCCTGCAACTTCCTCTGCATAGAATTAGCAATTGACACGTTTATCGCTATATTAATATTATATTATCAGTCGTTTCAGTGTGAAGAAAGAACAAACATACACACTCACTCACTCACTGAGATCCTCACACTGTCACAAACATTCTATAGCCTAGTAAAGGCTGTCAAAAACGCTGTTCAAGGTAATTTAGGCACAGGCAAGTAATTTAGCCGAGCGCGCGGCCAGCGCCTGCCTCTGCCAAGCTGCCAAGCTGGTGAGCCGACTGTAATTCTGCACTCTGAAAATAATACATAAAATTACAACATAAGACACTCACTTAGTTATTGCCATAAAGTATTAAAGTGTTCTACTTCTGAGGCGTAATTTTTGAACATTTTGAAGTAATCACAAAAACATCCGTTTTTTTCTTACACCGGACCGGTGTCCGTTGCGCCGAGGAGAAGCGGTGGTGCATCCGGCGTAAATTGTTCGCCGGACCGAAGTCCGGTGCATGTACACACATTCATTATAATTCATACACCACCGTGAATCCGGCAAAAAAACACGGTCCGTTATCCGGTGAAAAAAACGGACGTCTACAAGCGCTCTTACGCGTTATATTATGTAATATTGTGTATGGTCTTGTTACCTTAGTATTTGTCCTTCCTGTAAGTGATAAAGGTGGTTTATGTATGTATGTACGAATTCGATGTTTTCGCATTAATTTTAAATGCGGCATGCAGCTGCTGCACGTCTGCGCTGTGGTCACTCCGTATCTCCGTAGCCGGGGTCCACAGAGCTGCTGGCCATGTCCACGACGGCTCCTAAAATGTTAAAAATTCTTATACACCGAAATTCGATATTCATAGTTCATTCGTAGGCTTGAGGTGAATGGCTGTTGCTATCGAAATGTCGACCGCTGTTTTTGTTGTATTATAATAAGTATGGGACTAATTATAATTCGTGATAGAAAATGATTTTATGGTACAACAAACAAGTTTGGAAACTTTTCGGTACTTCTCATACCGATGCACTGGGTGCTTTAATAAACCACTGGAAGCACTACACATCGTATATCAAATGCACTGGATGTTTATACACTAAAAGAGAGAATCGCCAATCGTATATGAGTTTAAAAACAAACGTTTATTTCGAACAAACATTTCCGACACGATGTGTTCTATACTAATCTATTTTCGTGAGTATAATGCTTACGGAACTGTAATCACTCCAGGGTTAATTTATTATTGTACCTATTCTATCAATTTAGCTATAAAACGCACAGTAAAGCAATTAAACTGAGTAAAAAATGTAAACCAAACTTACTTAGTTCTTTGATTGTTGGATTTGTCGGGAAGACACTGTCAAGATGTTTTTTTTTTTAATTAAGTTTGCGTTTAGTTTCGTTCACACTGCATTTTGTATTTTTGGTTATAAATGATATTTTTTGTTATTCGGATCTTAATATTTCAATGAACCAAAACAACGTATTTAATTTAGTTATTTAAGCAAATAACAACGCTAGAATTAGGGTCAATTGATTTAATAAAAATCATTCGTCGCTAAAGTTGTTTGCAAAAACAAAACTTTTTGGTCCATTCAATTGGTTTCGTTTTTGAAAGCGATTCCCTCGCATAATCGGAATCATTTTTTTACGTAATACCAATGTTTCAAGGCGGTCGAATCGTAATCACAATCGTCTTCAACGATGAATACGATCGCGAGCGAGTTACGTAATAAGCCTGCAGTTCTGCAAGCGCCAGCGATGAAGTAAGATGTCGGAGTTTGATTTATTACGATAAAAGTAAGAGGAACATTAAAAAAGGTCAGCCAGCTATCTGGCAAGAGTGCAATCACATTATTATCTGGTTCTAAAGTTTCGGAACTTGATTCGTATTTACCACGTTTCAAGACTAGGATAACCTTACTTTGCTACTCAATGAAATACTGAGGTCAAGTCATGCGGATTGGTGCGGAGTAGCAAAGTAAGGTTAGCCATTAAGTTTGATTATGTAACTCCGTAATTATGTTAAATATCATTAGCAGTATATTTTAATTGTACTTTACGTTTATTTTATATACATTAAGTTTAGCATAATTTTAGATTTCTATGTTAATTTTATTTTGTGTGTTGTAGTTTTAGATCAGTTGGTTTAATAAATACCAGTAGGTAACTACTGGAAGTAAACAGTGCTGAATTTAA
Source organism: Pandemis cinnamomeana (assembly GCA_932294345.1). Taxonomy (NCBI): domain Eukaryota; kingdom Metazoa; phylum Arthropoda; class Insecta; order Lepidoptera; family Tortricidae; genus Pandemis; species Pandemis cinnamomeana. The sequence goes on along the minus strand of OW028710.1, from coordinate 13,947,133 downwards.
AATACCGGTAGACTAGAAGGTAAATTCCGTCATTATTTTTTTATACCACTTCGAAACGTTATTTTTAATGACCCTTGGCCATCATTTTGTTTAAAATTCCACAATCCATAAGTTTCACCCTTCAATCCGAGCTATTCTATAGCATAATTTAAATGCCAATGACACAATGACAACGATCAAGAACTAATGGGTGTGGCGCATGACAGTTTGATTTTTTAATGCTGGACCTTAGCGACGACGCCAAACAGCCAGCCAGCCGTTACGCAAGCGATGATCTCATAGTGGTCACGGCTATAGAGCATAGTGAAATGGACATGTTTTTATTCTGTAAGTGCGCTGTTTTCGCGAGTATAGTAAAGTCGGGATGGTATAAATGAACTATCGAATTTTTGAGGTTATTCATTCATAATTTTGTTGAAGACAATTGTTTTTTTGTTTTCATTCGTCGTTTGTTTTTAAAACATAATTCTTGCTTGTTTTCAGTTTAATAAGCGCTTATTAACTTAAGAAAGAAGTCACGGATGATGGCAAACGTTAGGAAAGATTACGGAATCGCTAACAAAGTAGACTTTTGGAGCCTTAGTGACCCTTTTCAGTGAAAGAATTGCCATCTCTTGCAAATTCAATTTTTTTTAAGAGACAACGATGCTAATGATTGAAACTCAATAATATTTACTTGACGTATCATTTTTTTATTTCATCAGTCATCCATAATCCTACTAATATTAAAAATACGAAAGTTTGTGAGGATGGGTGTGACAATGTGAGTGTGTATGTTTGTTCCTTGTTCACGCTGAAATGATTGGACGGATTTGGATAAAATTTGGAACGGAGGTAGCTGGTACCCTAGATTTACACATAGGCTACTTTTTATCCCGTAAAATTGCATAGTTCCCACGGGATAATAGCGATAAACGTTAACTATTGCAGAATAATAACCAATATCAGTTCTTAAGTCTAATTCTACGCATACAAAGTCGCGGGCAGAAGCTATAAGAGATAATTATTTTATAGGATGTATAATAAGCTTAATAATCCGTTATTAGCTCCTTAAACAGAGCTGCAACCTACACGGCGTTGAGTGAACAAAAACTATATGCGCCGGAGTCCCAAGGTCAGGGTCACAGCCTGATACAGGGGGGCTACTCCGAAATTCGATTTTCGAAGTTCGTGTCATACCATCTCTCTCACTCTCAAATGAATGTATATTAGTATGAGCGGAACGCCACCAAACGAACTTCGAAAATCGAATTTCACAGTATAAGACCAGCTACGGAAACAGCTGAGAATTTACCAAAGCCAGTCTTGAAGTCTGATTAAATCTTTGTTTTCAATATGGGCGAGGCCAGGCAAGCGTGTTTTTTTCAGAGTCGCGTAATTTCGGTCGCGTAGTGTTTGCTATGCCATGCTGGTCTGGGAGTAAAGAAAGAAAATAAAATGTAAACTCGTTCGCAATCGCCATCGTGTTCATTTTGACAGTTCATGTATGAATGTAACAGCTAGCTGATTCCGATGCCAATTGTCAGCCCATACATGAACTGTCAAAATGAACACGATGGCGATTGCGAGCGAGTTAGGTAATACCATTTGCTTCTCTTACCGCGCAGGTAAAAGCCCATCGAGGGAATGAGCGAAAATCTTAGGAATCATGTCATAGGCGATGCGGCTAGCCCATCACTATTTTGATTCCCCTTTCCACCTATACGCCCACAATCATGCTAAACGTGACCTTTAGGCCTTGTTACCTTAGGCTCTCTACCCCGTAAGGGATAAAGACGTGATTTATGTATGTATATATCCATAGTTAATAACTTTTGCATTTAAGGAGTGACCACACCGTCGCGTATTCGCAGTGACGTGTTCTCACCGTATTTCCATACATTTTGTTACGTATAAACGCACCGGTATAGTCGCACCTTTACACTATTATTAGGATGTAATTAACCGTCATTTTGAACCATTACCGTTGATATTTTTAGAATCTGCATTTCGGAAAGTCGCTAGTGACACATCTGACGGTAACCGAGCATCGTAAAAGGCTATTCGCTGTTTGTCTTACAATTAGCACTGTCTTGCTAATTTGTAATTGGCTAGCCAAGGTTAACTTACAGTTTCTTGGAAGTTCATGTTTGTGCTATTAGCGCAAGTTTGTATGAAATACTGACCCATTTGGGTCAGGCTATTATAGAATGGAATGTACATACATACATACATACATACATATATCACGTCTTTATCCCTTACGGGGTAGACAGAGCCTAAGGTAACAAAGCCTTAAGGCCACGTGTAGCATGGTTGTGGACGTATAGGTGGAAAGGGGAATCAAAATAGTAATGGGTTGCTAGCCACATCGCCTATAACATGATTCCTAAGATTTCGCCCATTCCCTCGATGGGTTTTTACCATTTGCGCGGGAAGAGAAGCAACTGGTACATTCTATGTTTTTGCTTTGCTCCCAGACCAGCGTGGAACACTTATTGAAAAAAGGGCATGTATGAAGAGATTGAATGTGGATGAAGCGAAAGAGGTATGTCAGAATCGTATAGCAAGTGGACTTCGGGCTTCGCGGGTCCTGTGCAAGGTCCGCCCGGATCGCTACCACCATCTTACTCGCTAATCCTGCCGCTAAGTAGCAGTGCTTGCACTGCTGTGTTCCGGTGTGGAGAGTAAGACAGCCGGGGAAATTACGGGCACAAGAGGCATTTCATCTTAGTCCTCTAGGTTGGCAACGCATCTGCAATCCCTCCGGGGTTGCGGGTGTCTATGGGCAGGGGTGATCACTTACCATCAGGGGACCCACTTGCTTGTTTGCCTTCCTATTCATATAAAAAAAAAAAAAAAAAAAAAAAAGTGGAACAAAGTAGTCTCTGCCTGCCCCTATGGAAAAGAGGTGTGACTGTATGTATGTATGTACTGTTAGGAGTATCTCTGCGGCATTTGATTGATCTCAAATCGACTTCAACTGTTTTTATAGCAAATCCTTATACGTAAGAGAAAATTTGGTTTTCCATAAGTTTTCACTTTTCAACAAGACGCGCCGTATTTGTGCACCGTTGTGCACACTGGTATTTACTTTCCAAAAATATACATACATATATAAATCACGTCTTTAACGTACGGGGTAGACAGAGCCTAAGGTTGTTACCTGGAGGTCACTCAGCATGATTGTGGGCGTATAGGTGGACAGGGGAATCATAATATGATTCCTAAGATTTTCGCCCGTTCCCTCGATGAATAAATACATCATCTGTGAATTTTTTTATTTATAGTATAATGACAATTTGTTGTTTAATTGTAAATTAGATAGTATGTAGTTAGATAGTTAAGTTAATAATGTTGTTGCCATGACACAATAAAGTCGTATCATTTGTTCCTTTAATTAAACTTCATTTTCTTGAATACAAGATTAGTATTTATTAATCTTTTTAGCTTTTAAATCAATATCTGCTTCCAGTGTAAGCCCTAAGCAGACTTTCGCCTTGTTTTGAATTCTATTTTATTTTAAATTTTTATATTTTAACATTTAAGATTAGAATTCGACAAAGAGTAAAGAAGTGTTTACAGTACCCTATCACACTAGTATTGTGATCTACAAATTTAGTATCATAATAGTCTAAGATCCGAATATAACGTCGATCTGCACCGAGCTGATAATAGAATGAAACGTATTTTATAATAAATTTAGTATATTAGAAAATATATTAAAAGTGGGTTGGCTAAAAAAATCCTGGGCAGACTATTTAAATATATTTCATATATAATATAACTTAATATGATAATGTAAATAATAACCATGCCTTCACTTCACTACATTCACTGCAAATAAAATATATTATTATTATTATAATTATTATGAAGAAAAAATAGTCTGTCCAGGATTTTTTTAGCCAACCCATTTTTGATATATTTTCTAATACACAAAATTTATTATAAAATATGTTTCATTCTATTATCAGCTCGGTGCAGATCGACGTTATATTCGGATCTTACACTATAATGCCATTATACAGTCAAGTTCGGCACGCTGTATCTTGCGGGCGATAACCGCAGCAGTTCACGGCTGTTCCGAGACACCGATAAACCGATATGTTTATAGGCCGATATTGACAATGTATTGTTATTTTGCAACTGTGACAGAACAAAGTGTATTTTACCGACTGTTGACCCAGTGATAATAAGTAAATGCACCCTACTAATATTATAAACTAGCGTGCACCCGCGACTTCGTCCGTTTAGAATTAGACTTAAGAATTGATGTTGGTATATTCTGCAATAGGTAATAATTAACGTGGCGACTCTAGGCAGCTACGACCTCAGACATGTTTATCGCTATCCCACGGGAACTATGCAATTTTCCGGGATAAGAACACACACACGAACATTTTTCCAGAATTTAAATATTTTGGGTTTTTCTTACTCAGAATCATTTACCCTATCGATTCTTCATACAAGAAAAAGTGTGCCAGATTTAGCTATGGAATTTATTTTCCTGTTCGTCACTTTCCATACATACCTATATTTAAAAAAGTGACGAAGTGGAATGGCAATTTTGGGACACATTTTTTCTTGTATAAGGATCGGTAGGCTAAACGATTATGAGTAGGAAAAACGCAAAATAAATGAACAAAAAATATATACCTTGCTACTCCGCTCACGTGCAAGATAACCAAGCCTGTGTGAAGTATATATGTGTTATGATTGCATGAAAGCAAGGTAAATTCTTTGTTCATTGAAATGGACCTCCGCAAAGTAACGCCTGATTCAATAAAAACCCAAAATAGTTAAATTGTGTACAAAATGTTCATATGGACTTTTGGAAAACGCTCTAGTTTGAATAAGAATAGGCTAAGTAGTGTTTATGGATGACATCGTGGTTGTCCTAGTGGATAGGCACCTGCGAGTGAGTAATGTAGCAGAACGATTGTCATTGTATTCACTGCGGTTCACAAATAGCCGGTGCACTGTTACTACAATCATGGAGAGTGCCATTGGCAAGTTGTGGTCTGTAAGGTGGCATAGAGCAACAAGTTGAGTCATCTACGTATACGTATAATAAATCAGCAGAAAGTTCGTCTGTACATTAAATAAATATCAAAAATAGAGTGCTAACGATCAGGGAAAAGGAATACACAAAAAAGTTCACTTTTTTGTTAATGTCTGTATTCGCTAATCTCCAAAACTACGCAACGGATTTTATTGCGCTTGCATAAATAGTTAAAACTTATATCAGGGCATATTAGGCTTTATTTTATTGAAATCTAATGTCAGCAGAAAAAGTTATACACAGTGTGAGTAAACCCTGAATAATCCTGCAATCTTATGAATCACGTTATATTCGATGCTAGCAACCCATCACTATTTTGATTCATCTTTCCACCTGTGCGCTCACAATCTCAGCGTGGCCTTGTCTTGTTACCCTTTTTTTTCTTTTTTTGCGGGGGGAAAATGCGTTACACATACGACCGTGCCGTGGGGACGGCTTGTCTTGTTACCCTAGAATATGTCTACCCCGTAAGGGATAGACGTGGTTTAGGTATGTATGTAAACCCTGGATTAAGCAATTGGCCGCTGATGTCATCGGCCATGCCGTCACGAGGCGTGTTTATGCATTGTCAAGCCGCGGCTAAAAATAGGCATGCGATTTAGCGAGAATGCATTGCGAAAGTGCGATCGTTCAACTTTTAGCTCCGTGTAAGCAAAGTTTGTATTTAATTATACAGCATTCTATTTTAAAAGCCGTGGTAGCCTAGTGGTTTGACCTGTGGCCTCTCAAGCAGAGGGTCGTGGGTTCGAACCCTGGGTTCGCACCTCTGAATTTTTCGAAATTTATGTGCGAAATTACATTTGCGTGTTTCGCGTGTTTCCCAATATTGCGTTGTGTACAATATGCGTATGTACATTTTGCCATGGTTATGTTGAGATGTGCATTTTGTGTTTTGTGCATTTTGCACCGAAGCGACCTAAACAGACCTTTACTTTTACCTTTCGTCACGGTACAATATTATAGGCCGGGAGATAGTGACAGAAATTACTGGGTCATTTGTACCAGTATGGCGGTTCTTCAGGGGTCTAAAGTACGCAATGACAAAAAGAAAAATGATGGTCATAGCGCTGGTACCGGCGGCCCAATCGCGTGGGCGTTAGTCGAACTCGTCGGATAAATTACGAGTGTCAAACGATTTGTTCCACAATCATTTTAGTATTTTCCGATAGTCCATAAAAAATAAGCAGGCGGTAGTGTCATGCCATACTTTTCCGGTGTGACTTACAGCCCGCCATACCGACGCGAATGCGTTAATTAAAAAATAAAAAATTCAACCATTTGTACCAGGCTAATTTTTGCACAGTTAATCATCGTCGTGAAGCCATTTACGAAAATCACCATGCCATACTTTTTGGACGGTTCCAAATGGTCGCCATACCGCCGAAAATCAGCAAATTTTTTTTTTCGCTAAACGTCTTGTACCACCCTAAATTTTTTTTTCAATAGCTCCTGAATGATCATAAACAGAAGTATGATAATGCCATACCTGTGGGAGGTGGCGAATGTGAATAATATATTTTTTAATTCTAAGATTTTATTCGTGTTTTGAACGATTTGTAACAGTATGGCACTAATTTTTCTCGTAAGTTTGAGGTTCAACGAATATAAATACAAAATTTCAAAGATCTAGGTGGCGGCAATCTTGACTTATAACCAGATGTTTATATTGTATAATATTGAACGGCTACCACCGCTCGAATATAAACAGAATATAATGATCCCATGCTGTAAAAAAATATTTTACGTATTGTACAGTCGTATTTTTGAAATGTGTCGAATAAATAAGTTTTTCAAGTATGGCAGTACTTTTTCCCCCTACTAGAAGTATGGCAAATATAATCACGGTCACATTTTATCAAATACTTTCCAAAAATCCTAATGCAATACTGGTACAAATCGTTTGGCGAAAAAAAAAAAATTTGCTGATTTTCGGCGGTATGGCGACCATTTGGAACCGTCCAAAAAGTATGGCATGGTGATTTTCGTAAATGGCTTCACGACGATGATTAACTGTGCAAAAATTAGCCTGGTACAAATGGTTGAATTTTTTATTTTTTAATTAACGCATTCGCGTCGGTATGGCGGGCTGTAAGTCACACCGGAAAAGTATGGCATGACACTACCGCCTGCTTATTTTTTATGGACTATCGGAAAATACTAAAATGATTATGGAACAAATCGTTTGACACTCGTAATTTATCCGACGAGTTCGACTAACGCCCACGCGATTGGGCCGCCGGTACCAGCGCTATGACCATCATTTTTCTTTTTGTCACTGCGTACTTTAGACCCCTGAAGAACCGCCATACTGGTACAAATGACCCAGTAATTTCTGTCACTATCTCCCGGCCTATTAGCGGCAACTGTCAAGAAGTATTCAAAATAGGAGCTCAAAAGTGAGATGCTATTTGCCGAGACGACTGTCAGGCGACAGCCTGTCATCTTGAGTTTGTTTACCTGAGAAAGTTGCAGTCTAAACAGTATTTTTAGAATTGTAAAATACACGGAATCATGTAAATGACAAGCGTGGAAATTCACGAACACCACATACATACATACATACACATATGTCACGTCTTTATCCTCTACGGGGTAGACACAGCCTAAAGTAACAAAACCTTAAACCACATTTAGCTTGACTAAGGGCGTATAGGTGGAAAGGGAAATCAAAATAGTGATGGATTGCTAGCCGCATCGCCTATAACATGATTCCTAAGACTCGCTCATTCCCTCGATGGGCTTTTACCATCTGCGCGGGAAGAGAAGCAACTGATAAATTCTATGTTTTTTCTTTACTCATAGACCAGCATGGAAGAACACCACAGCAGTTTTTCCATATACTTAGATTCAACAATGCGGATAACACGGGCAAATATAATTTTGCCGCCATGAAAATTAGGATCATTGGAATTTTATCTCTATAAATATTTGCATTGGATTTAGGTAGTCATGATTACGCCAGATAAAAATTGAGTCGGAATTGGAAAGGAATTTTATCTGTAATTTTGTATGCACTTACTTATTATTAAACATGGTACAGTCAGCATGGTAAGCAAGCAATAAAAGCTATAAGACCGACGGCACTTTTTACGACCATTGTCTGTGTAATTACATATGCCGCTTCAATGAACTCTAAATGTCTTGCTGTCTCTCTCACTCTTATGGGCTTACTTGAACAGATCAAATAAGTGGTCTATCGATTTTCAAGCTATTTCCTATCCATGTCTTATGGGCATAATGATTTCTTTTCAACACACATTACTCTCTTATTCTGACTCTTGACAAAATTTATTACGTGTACGAACGTCAGAAGCTCATAGCAAAACAAAAAGGTCACACAAATGAGAAAAACGCGAACGCGATCAACAAATATTTTTAAATTCCTTACTATTTAAGTAAGATGTAAGTAGTCGTATATTGTTACAAGGGGAAAGCCAGCGGCGGATTTACAAATTTACCACCAGTAGGTAGGACGGTAGGTAGGTTTTATTAAAATTGTAAATTAAAAATGACATGTAATAAAGAACTATAAGTATTACGAATAAACGAGTATGAGTATGAGTATGAGTAGCCTTAAAATTTTTGAAGTGAAAACTTCTTTAGCGGCGTTGAGCACTTTTTGGGATGGGTAAAAAATGTTAAACTCGCATCAGGTAAGACGGAGGGAGAGTTAAAATACCAGGATAGCAGATCCTCTAAGAGCTTATTTTGAAATACGAATGAAGCTAGAGTCGCGTTCGATTTTTGAAGTGCTTTTATTAAGTAAAAAGTACTAGGACATCAGCACATTGTTAGAGGTCTGTCCATAGAGATAATACGAACGTTGATTTCGTCTCTCACTCGTAAGCCACGTTGACCGCGGTTCAAATCTCGTGTAGAAAAAGTTTTTTCTTTTTCTTTTTAAAGTGCGTTGTGCATTTTTTTGGTATGTTTTTTGCGCGAGTGTGCGTGTGTAGTTTTCACTTCTGCCGGCACTCTCGGAGTGCAAGCCGTCCGATTTTTAGTAGATGATAGGTAATTTTTTTTTCTGTTGCACAAAATATTTTATGGGCCTAATTTGCTGCCATCCAAAATATGCCACCCTAGGTACCAGCTTACTGGTAAACCTACCACTGGGGAGAGCACGCGTTACCAATCAGCCACGATTATTTTGTGCAAAACTCTTTCGCAATTCTGCTGGCTGTACTTTAATTATCAGCTGTCGGGATAGATAAGATTTAATTTGTATCTTTCAAAATGTTTGTATCAGATTGTTTCACTAGTAAGTGGTTAAGTATGACTTTATAAAGTAAATATTTTCTGCCAAGCATTGCTTGTATGTATAGGAATGTTTTAAATACTCGAACCATGAATATCTATCTATCTATACATATAATAAAGCTGAGGGTCGAAAGTCTGTACATCCTACTAATATGTATTTATCTATCTAATCAGCCCACATCCACCCGCTGCTGAGTAAAGGCCTCTTCATTTTCACGCCACTTTGCCCGGTCGCGTCCCAGTATCATCCACAGTTTTCCAGCCGAATGACAGATGTCATTCTGACCGACGGGCTGGTCTGCCCGCTGACCTTCGACCCAGTCTTGGCCACCACTCTGTGACCGCCTTCGACCATCTCTCGTCGTTCCGTCTTGCCAAGTGTAGTGTAAGTATGCATAAGGTATTTTATTATCTTTATCCGTTGCCTAGTACCCATAAGCTTTGCTTAGTTTGGGACTAGGGCAATTGGTATCAATTTGTCACGTGATATTCATATTCCTTCTTCCATGCTGATCTGGTCGCAAAGAAAAAACAAAGAATGTACCAGTTGCTTCTTTTCCCGCGCAGATGGTAAAAGTCCATCGAGGGAATGGGCGAAAATATTGGGAATGCGGCATCACTATTATTGATTCCCCTTTCCACCTATACGCCCACAATCATGCTAAACGTGGCCTTTAGGTCTTGTTACTTTAGGCCCTGTCTGGGATCAAGACGTGATGTGTATGTGTATGTATTTATATTCAGTTTTCCGGTACGCGTGGTTACCATTGAACCATTTATTTCCTCATAAACGTACCAAAATCATAACATCGTATGTTACAATATGCTGTATGAGCGATGAGGTTCACATAGATCCACGATCAACACGGCTTCGTAATGATGTTATGATCATTAAACTATAAAATTTGCAATAAATTATTTTGATTTGATTTGATTTTGATTTGAAATCTCGTTCACAATAAACGCCGGATTTAGGTATTACATACTTGTTTTTCCTTGGCCAAGGTTACTTTGACATTACGTCTCTGTATACCTAGCTTAGTTCTATCTATGGCAATCGTATCGTAAATAATAAACATAGGTAACCTAACCTAAAAAAATCATTTTAGATGCAAGCTTTTATGCTGACTGTAGTTTTTGTTGACTGTACCTACTAGCATTATCATCTGTCCTACATTTTTTTTTTATATGAATAGGAAGGCAAACGAGCAAGTGGGTCACCTGATGGTAAGTAATCACCACTGCCCATAGACACCCATAGACACCCGCAACTCCGGAGGGATTGCATATGCGTTGCCAACCTAGAGGACTAAGATGAAATGCCTCGTGCCCGTAATTTCCCCGGCTGTCTTACTCTCCACACCGGAACACAGCAGTGCAAGCACTGCTACTTAGCGGCAGGATTAGCGAGTAAGATGGTGGTAGCGATCCGGACGGACCTTGCACAAGGCCCTACCACCCGCAATCATATTATGTGAACCAAATTTTAAGTCAACCGGACCAACCGTTGACGAGTTCCCTCCTGCGGAGACGATCTTGGCTGGACCACCAGAATTCTACTACCAGATTATTGTATTGTCATTTGACTTACATAAGTATACAAAATTTCAGCTCAATCGATTGATGATATCTGCTTCAAAATAGATCTTGAAATTTAGTTTTCGTCTGTTGGTTTAAAATTTTTGCTCATAACTTCAAAACCTTGGAATACATAACGAGGGGACTGGTATGCAGTTTGTTAAGATCTATTTTTACCCGACTGCATGGTGAAACTAAAAAACGGTTTTCTCTCCGTTTACGTTAAACCTTCACTGGACTTGCGCAAACGTTTCAAAACCAAAAATAATTCAAATCGGTACAGTCATTCTAGAGTTTTAGCGAGACAAACGAACAGCAATTCATTTATAACCCTACTAATATTATAAATGGGAATATAACTCTGTCTGTTACGTTTTCACGCCTAAGCCACTGAACCGATTTGAATGAGTTTGGTGTAGAGATAGTTTCCGGTTCGGGGAAGGACATAATACAATTTTTTATCGGAACACAGCTGAAAGCTGGCTATATTATGCTGAGTGGGGCCCATTTTACACCATATCGGTACTATTTCTAAGTATATTGTATTTCTTCCTATTATAATTCTACGTGTATCGAATGTGTGTAAATAAATGTCTCTCTCTCTCTCTCTCTCTCTCTCATATTGCTAATATAGTTTATATACACACATACATATATCACGTCTTTATCCCTTACGGGGTAGACAGAGCCTAAGGTAACAAAACCTTAAGGCCACATTTAGCATGATTAATGGCGTATAGGTGGAAAGGAAAATCGAAATAGTGATGGGTTGCTAGCCGCATGGCCTATAACATGATTCCTAAGACTTTCCCATTCCCTCGATGGGCTTTTACCATCTGCGCGGGAAGAGAAGCAACTGGTAAATTCTTTGTTTTTTTCTTTACTCCCAGACCAGCATGGAGTTTATATATACCGCTTTCTTAAATTCTCGTTAAGGGTTTGTAACTCTTACGCGTGGACTTAACATTTCATTTTTAAGCAAACGTTAATTACTCTACCGACCAATTAATCTCATTAACATTTTATGGCGCCTGTAACGTTTTCTGTTCTGACATCATCACATAGTCAACACGCTACGTACCAAATTAATACAGCAACAAATACTTACTCACCCAATCATAACCAAGGGCAGTTCTACTCGCATTTGTCATGAGAAAAACATCCTACTTATATTATAAACTAGCGACCCGCCCCGGCTTCGCACGGTATATTATGCATGTATTATACATATAAACCTTCCTCTTGAATCACTCTATCTATTAAAAAAAACCGCATCAAAATCCGTTGCGTAGTTTTAAAGATTTAAGCATACATAGGGACATAGGGACAGAGAAAGCGACTTTATTATATACTATGTAGTGATAGTGATAGTGATATTTACAAGCCGTTTTATAATTATTCTAGAATATATTACCAAGTGGCTCGTTTACTTCGATTGAAAACTCCTTAAGGTTTCCGCCTCATATAGATAGATAATTGATAGTCAAAAATAAACAGCAGCTCCTATCATTCTTAGCCATAAATCTAGGCTTCCTACCTCGTATCTGCGCGATGTGCGAGTCGTACTCGGACTTGCTCCTCACGTATTCGACCCTCGGAGCCGTGTGCAGCGCCTGGTGCCGGTACTCAGAGTACCACTCCAAGGGCGACTCCGGCCTCTCCTCCAGAACATGATGCTCGGTCACAGTCCTCTTCACCACTCTCTCAAACTTAAACTTCACCTCCTCATGCGAGACTTCTCTCGCCTCCTCAGCAGTTTCAACATGCCGCAACTTGTAATCCGGGAACTGGCTGTCATAACTTCGGGTTGGCGATTCAGTGTCGCGCGTATGTTTTAGCTTAACGTCGATTTTCGGCGATTCCGTGTGCCGTTTGCGCTGTTCGATTCTCCTCTCTATGTCGTCGACATCGATAGCTGCGTCGACTGTGTCAGCTGTTTGTCCTGTCCAGACTTTTTCGTAGTATTTGACGCGGTCTCGTAGGTTGCTGTGCGACGGGGAGTCGCGGCCGTCGGCCATTGCGACATGACCTCACCGCTCGGAGGTTCGCTCGATACTAAACTAGAAGGCACGGAGGCACAGCGGAGGCTTGGGCGCAGGCGTCGGCAACACGTGTAGACGGCTCACAGACAGCTTTGGGGTGCTTTGGTAGCCTTTGCATTATTTTAAGCGAGTTGCAAGCTCTACCGTTGTCACGACGTTTTTTGGTCACTTGCGTTTTTGAGTCTTAAAGCGACGAGCACAGCTGAACGTATACGTGGATGATTTAATAGAGATTGCAACAGACTTATTTCAATAAGTTTTAATGTAATTTTGAATTAATGTCTGGTAGCAAATCAGGCTTATCTTCGAGTGCAATTATCGCAATCAGCCGCGAACTTGTTCGTCTCGGTGATGTAACGTGATAAGGAATCGAGGTCGCGAACGAAAACATCCATTACAATCGAAGTATTCAAACGGACCACGGTTCATCCGTAACATTTAAAATTAACTGTTGGTTCTTTTGTAGCAAGTTTCACTACCTTTTGGATGATGCTGGCTTACCTATAAGTTTGGTCTAATTAGTTATTTCTCAGCGTTGTCCCGCGTTTTTCTAGTTTTAACTCTATTATCCGTTGTTTTCACGTATAATTTTATTACATTTTCATTGTTCCACAAAACAAAGGGCTTTGATATATGATTTGCTGAAAACGACACGTTTTATCTAATGACAATGGCTTGCAATATTATCACGTATAATGCGAGAGGTTCCCGCAGTTCTCACTAAAACGTAAACAAGAAGTGCCGCGCAAAATATAAACAGATTGTCGACCCACTTTTGAAGACAACCCCATGCAATCCCCATTTTTTTACCCCTCCCGAGTTTGCTCACTTTGCATTAGCCGGTATCAGGTTTTACTGTCTTTTGTCACGAAGACGCCATCATTCAATGACTACAATACCGATATGAGAAACCGATATAGGAATTCAATTAACAAAATACGGTACGGGGTAAAGGGGTCGAGGTGTTTATATAAAAACAGATGATTAAGAACGCTTTTTAAGCGATAATTACAACGTAACGTACGAAACCATTTTCGAGGGAAAGCATTAATTTGCGTTTCAATAAAAAACTTCCATGCTGGTCTGGGAGTAAAGAAAAAACATAGAATGTACGTTTAGCACGATTGTGGGGTGATTGCTAGCCACATCGCCTAAAACATGATTCCTAAAATTTTCGCCCATTCCCTCGATAGGCTTTTATCTGCGCGGAAAGAGAAGCAACTGGTACATTCTATTTTTTTTCATTACTCCCAGACCAAGGAAGCATGGAAGTTAATGAAAAGCTTGTAATAATAATAATAAAATAAAGTGGATAAGTTCGGCGAACGGGCTAATAGCGAAGAGCCTTGACCATCACCTTAAAAGGCTCTTGCTAGATGGTTGGGTCAAGGGCCAGATACAGAAGGCGGTACTACTGGACACGGCTCGGATAGTCAGGAGGTTCCTCTCTGTCACCCTGACAACCGGTGGCTTAGGCCTCGCTTCGCTGTCGGCGGCACCCTAGGTTAGGTTTTTATAATCACTACATAGTATAAAATAAAGTCGCTTTCTCTGTCCCTTTGTGCCTATGTCTTTATGTCCCGATGTATGCTTATATCTTCAAAACCACACAACGGATATTGATGCGGTTTTTTTAATAGATAGAGTGATTCAAGAGGAAGGTTTGTATGTATAATACATGCATAAAATACCGTGCGAAGCCGGGGCGGGTCGCTAGTAGGTAGGTATATGAATATTGTAGACTTAAGATAAAAAGAAATATACCGATAATAAAGTAAAATAAAGAACCAAATGGCTCTGTAAAGGTATGTTAAATTTCCTGTCGTGCCTCCGCCAGTTACGTACAGTTACGTAGGACGATTGACCCGAATTGCCTTTTGGCTTCGGTTTTGTAGTCACGAAACTTGATATGAGAATGCATTGTTTAATGTAGACTTGTCAGCATAGCACGTATACACATGTAAGCTATCGTTGCGTAGTGATTTAGAAGACACAGTCAATCAAAACATAATTGGGAGTGCGAGTCGGGTTACCTCCACGTGTGATCAAAAGCTAATAATAATAATAATATCCTGGGACAATTGACACCAATTGACCTAGCCCCAAACTAAGCAAAGCTTGTAATATGGGCACTAGACAACGGATAAACATACTTATATAGATAAATACATACTTAAATACATATTAAACATCCAAGACTCGAGAACAAACATTCATATTTTCATACAAATATCTGCCCCGACCGGGGATCGAACCCGGGACCTCAAGCTTCATAGTCAGGTTCTCTAACCACTGGGCCACCCGGTCGCTGTGGTTCGTTTTGGATCCGTCCGGGAGAAAGAGCAGTGCTTGGTCCGGTGCACCCTGGGCAACGGCTAATGATTTCCTGGCAGTTTCTGAGGGATATCATTGACCGTTGGCTAAGAGCCCGACAGGGGATGGGGGTCTTTGACCATTACTGTACAACGTTGCCGACATTTTGTCACAAGATTTTTTTATTATATTTTTGTTACTTTGACTGTGGGCGTACTTATAGGTAGAAAGGGGAATCAAAATAGTGATGGGTTGCAGCCGCATCGCCTATAAAAGTCATGATTCATACCATTCCCTCACAACACGGTAACATAAATGTTGACTACGATGGGATTTTAGGGGATTCCCATGCTTTTTTCCCGTGTATGAGTAAATTCCCGTAATCTAACGATTCCGCCAAATCTAACATTTAATAATTGCAAACCATATCACAGAATTACATTACTTAAAATTGCTTCAGCAATAGTCTCGAATCTTAAATCTTGCGAATAATGGGAGTCATTCGTCTTCAAACCTAATCACTGACAATACATAAAAATCCACCTACACACTAAAATCGGGTTCACGTCTCAAAATATAACTAGAACCGTAAATCATACATTCTGGCACACACTTTTACATTCTTGCTAAACGATACCAGTGGTCTCACGGAGAAGTAAATCAAGAGGAAATTACAGAATATATAGGAAATTTCGCTACCAGCATACCAACACAAATCACGTCTTTATCCCTTACGGGGTAAGCAGAGCCCCAAGGCCAAGTTTAGCATCATCATGGGCGTATATAAGGAGCTACTTAAACTGTCTCCAACTTATTTTTTGCCTTGGTTGTCTGGAAGAGATCGCTATTAAGCGATAAGACCGCCTATTGTCTACTTTGTTTTTTGTTTCTGTATTGTTTTGTACTGATTTGTGGTGTTCAATAAAGAGTATTTGTATTGTATTGTATTGTGCTTATAAGAAATAAGAAATAAGAAATAAGAAAGGTGCTAGAAAATTAGGTGCGGTTATTTTCAGGATACCTATGTAATATCACTACATAGTATAAAATAAAGTCGCTTTCTCTGTCCCAGTGTCCCTATGTCCCTATGTCCTTATGTATGTTTATATCTTCAAAACCACACAACGGATTTTGATGCGGTTTTTTTTAATAGATAGAGTGATTCAAGAGGAAGGTTTATATGTATAATACATGCATAATATACCGTGCGAAGCCGGGGTGGGCCGCTAGTAAGCTAATAATCAATTTAAAACATAAATTATTTATTATGATTTCTTCCGTGTTGGTCTGGGAGTATAAAAAACAGAATGTACCAGTTGTTTCTCTTCCCGCGCTGATGGTAAAAGCCCATCGAGTGAATGTGAGAAAATCTTAGGAATCATGTTATAGGCGATGCGGCTAGCAACCCATCACTGTTTTGTTTCCCCTTTCCACCTTTCGCGCCCACAACCATGCTAAACGTCGGCTTTAAGTCTTGTTACCTTAGGTTCTGTCTACCCCGTAAGGGATAAAGACGTGATTAATGTATGTATGTATTATTTAAGTATTGCGTGGTAATATTCGTTTGTTTCGATATGATGAGTTATTTATAATTAATAAACTTAATAAGATTCAAGATTTAAAACTTTGTTTCGGCGCCGATCTTATAGTCGCCTTTGTCGGCTGCCTCTGGACCTTAATCAACAGTGGCGCCAACTGGTGAGCAAAGAAAGGATCAATCGACAATTAACAAAAGTATCATGAAATTTTCTATCACATCCAAAACAAAAACATCGTTGCAACCACTTCTCAGAACACATCAAATTCGAATTTCAACAGACTGCAACAGTCCAGAACTGCAAGGCATAATAGCCCCATTATTGTTGCCGAAATCAGCTGGCTTTCCCATCCCTTTCTAACACGTAGCGTGGCACATCACCTGTCACTTTCCAAGATTGAGGCCGGAACCCTCCTGCCCTTGACTGACGAATTAGGACACTGCGCAGCAGACGGTGACCTGGTTCGGACCCTTCCTTATCACTACGCATCTTAATTGAACATTGCACTAACGCTGTTCTTAACCGACTTCAAAAAAGGGGTTTTTTCCACCTCTCATTCAGAAAAGTAAGCTTTCTGTCGAGAGGAATCAAAGTGCAACTTTTCTGTTCAAGGCTTTTCCAAGTGTTTATTTGCAAATGCAATTTTTTGAAGTTGATAAATGTAAAACCACGCCATTTTCTATGCTGGTGGCTCTTTAATTATATTTAGAATTATTTTTTCAAGTTTTTTAGTGTTCGGTGTGAAAAGTTGTATGAGCCACTCGAGAGCAAAATTATTTTCATATTGGGCGTTACACTTGAATCCCTCACTACGCTCAGGATTCTATTGTAGAATCCTTCGCTACATACATCATACGTAAATACATAATTTTGCTCCCTTGTGACACAAATAACTATTGTAAGACAGAAGTAAGCGCTTAACCATTCTCAGTGTCAGTTTCAACTTCCTAAAAAAAGCGATAAGGACATGCGATGCGGCTAACCCATCACTATTTTGATTCCCCTTTCCACCTACGCCCACAACCATGCTAAACGTAGCCTTTAGGTCTTGCTGCCTTGGGGTCTGTCTACCCCGTAAGGGATAAAGACGTGATTTATGTTTGTTTGTTTAAGACGACACGATTTGAACATACATACATACATAAATCACGTCTTTATCCTTCACAGAAGATAACAAGACCTAAAGGCTTGTGGGCATATAGGTGGAAATGGGAATCGAAATAGTGATGGGTTGCTAGCCGCATCGCCTATAACATAATTCAAGATTTTCGGCCTCGATGGGCTTTAATCTTACCACTTGGGGCCTGTTTCACAATTCTCTGTTAACTTCCAGTTATCGTAAGTGCCAGTTATCTATGATGACGTATGTCTGTTTCGCAGAAATAAATGGAGACGGAATAATGATGGGTTGCTAGAAGCATCGCCTATAACACAATTCCCGAGATCCTCGCTTTCGATTTAAGAATTGAACTTTGTATTTCGAATAGGACTCTAGCTAGGAAGGCAAAGGCTCTACAAGTAAAATTCTCGTTTTGTCGACGCGACATAAAATTGCAACTTTTCAACGAGCCGCCCGGCCTCTCCGGTTCGTTGAACTCAAATTTAACACACCGTTTGCACTTGAAACAATCTACTCTCAACCCTATTCTAAACCATCGAAGAATTAATCAGCTTTAGCTAAATTTTATCTCGAGGCTTATGGTAATACAGAATACACTGCATTTATAGGTAGTATTTAAACACATATAGAAAAGCGATAAAACGCCGAAGCGTAAATTAGATGAAAATATTCCCTATGTTGATGTCGGCAGTGCCTTGATATGCGAATAAGTTACTTGGTTTATCTATGCAAGCATGTTTTGAATTTAGTTTAAGATAATGCGAACACTGCTTTTTGCAAATAAAATGCAATAAAGTTAATTTTAAAGCGAATATGCTAAATTCAAACGGGGTTTTTATGTTAGTAAATGTATAGGATTCTGGTAGAGCTGGCAGCTTCCTTGGACAGTGTAGTATCCCTGCCCAAAGGGGGAATGCTGCCAGCGTCTGTGGTACTATGCCGTGGGGTTCCTTTTTTAACTATATTTTAAGATTAATTTTAGTTCAGTTTATTAGATAGTCTGCGCAGAACTCGCTTATCCCGCGGGAACTGCCAATTTCCGGGATAAAAAGTGTCCTATGTCCGCCCCCGGAACTAAAACTACCTCTGTACCAAATTTCTTTTATATCGGTACAGCGGTTTATGAGGGAAAGCGTAACAAACAGACAGACAGACACTTTCGCATTTATAATATTAGTAGGGATTTTGTATGTAAATGGAATGTAGTTTCTATCTGATGCTAATGAGAACTGCAATGGTCGAGGGATCAGTTAAGTATGTCCTTTGACAAGAAAAACAGTTTAGAAGTTTTTTTATTGAATCAGAAGTTACTTTGCGGAGGTCCATTTCAATAAACAAATAAAATTTACCTTGCTATTCCTACTTACGTGCAAGATAGCCAAGCCTGTGCGAAATATTCATGTTGTATATTTTACATGCCCTCCCTCTTTCTACTGCCACACAAAACAGTTGTAGTGTTTGTTGCCGTTTCGTTCCGCTAGAGGCGCTGTCAATTTGTTCATAGTAATTCAGACATGGGCAAAATTTAGAGGCGTTTTTCACGTCAGAAACTTAAATTACAAGCTCAGACATGCAAACAAACCACATCAAATAAGTTGGACAAAGACACGACTTAATTATACTTAACTGTGCATCCGGCGACGAGTTGCAACGAAACTTGATAGCTTATTGTGTTAGAACAAGATTAACACACGCATCATATCAGGTCATAAGTAGGTATACACTATACATATATCATCACTACATAGTATAAAACAAAGTCGCTGTCGCTGTCTGTCCGCAACGCCTGTAACAAGAATCGTAAGATTTTCGCCCATTCCTTGGAGGCTTTTACCATCTGCGCGGGAAGAGAAGCAACTGGTACATTCTATGTTATTTCTTTACTCCCAGGCCAGCACGGATCAAAGAAATGGACGAAAATCTTAGGAATCATGTTTTAGGAGATACGACTAGCAACCCATCACTATTTTGATTCCCCTTTCCACCTATACACCTACAATTATGCTAAACGTGGCCTTGAGGTCTTGGTTCCCTAGATTCTGTCTACCCTAAGGGATATAGACGTGTATGTATGTATGTATGTATGTAAATCCAAGAAATCTCGTAAGATGGTCGTACAACCTTGCTCTGAAAGCCTTGCTATAAATAGACGGTGGCTCGCGCCATTATAATATATCTTCACGCCTACGCCACAGTATATACATAAGCTGAAGCAGTAAGGAAACTACGAACAAAACGGTCAAAACGAACGCACACAGACGCGCGCTTCTACAAGGCCCCTAAGCGGATCTCGCGGTGCCGTCAGTCGCGAGTGCCGCGTTGAGACGAGCGGCCGTCTGTTACGTGCGCCCTGACAGTCCGCGGTCTTTCATTTTAAACATGCCAAGAGCGTATTTCGCAGTGTGTCCATGTTTCCCAGTAGTATATTTAAGAAAGCTATTCTTCGGATGAGAATTTTTCATACCATAACATTTAATAATAGCGCTTTCCGAACGTGTCGTAGCAGGCGAAAGTCTACTTACCTACTGACAAATAAAAAAATCTTAAACTGTTGAAGCTTTTTTTAAATACCTTTTTTTAAATTAATAAGTTCATTTATTCGATTAATAATTATTAAAGAATCCACCCTTTTGTTTCTTTTTTAAGGATTAAGGGTAGCAACCCTAGTACTCTTAATTAAGTGTAGCTAGTTACTTTAAAACAGGCCTTACTAGCTGAGATAGCGCTAAACAGAAAGCTTTTCAATTTTACAAAAATTAAATCGACAACCCTAACGCTCTGTTGGAGCATTTGGAGCGTAGGTATTTATTCCAAAAAATAACCCTAGTTTCCATACTGCTCTATTTATTTACTGTGCCTACGCTGCGTCCAGAGTGCAGACCGGTCGGACCGGCAAAACCCGCCCGGGACAGCCGGGACATGCTTGGAGGAACCCAGCATCTTAGTGTCTGGAGACGGCATTCAAGTCATATAGAAGCGAGTCTTAACTTCACTTGGTACCAGTGGCGTGGCGTCCATACAACTCGATTCCCACCGGCTTGCCTATTTTATCTTCCATGCTGGTCTGGCAGTAAAGAAAAAACATAGAATGTACCAGTTGCTTTTCTTCCCGCGCTGATGGGAAAAGCCCATCGAGGGAATGGACGAAAATCTCAGGAATCATGTTATAGGCGATGCGGCTAGCAACCCATCACTGTTTTGAATTCCCTTTCTACCTATAGGTACGCCCTTAATCATGCTAAACGTGGCATTAAGGTTTTGTTACCTTAGGCTTTGTCTACCCCGTAAGGGATAAAGACGTGATATATGTATGTATGTATTGCTCATAACGAGGAAGTTCCGCAATTTTTTGAATTCATCTACCGCTACCGCTTCCACATAATCGAAATTAAAAAAAATCCTCTTCCTCTTCCGCTTCCACTTAAATTTAGAAGAATATTAGAGGAATTTTCATTTCACCGCGCATATCGCGTATTCACTCGCGTGAGTTCGTACAATCTCATTAAAATAAACCTCCCAGTGGTTAATTATGATTATGAAAATGAACTTTATGTGCATAATTATGTTTTCTATCATTTAATTGATAAATAAATAACTATCGGTCTTTGATCTAAGTATTTGAGTTTTTAATATTAAACTAGTAATATATACAACGACAGATGCTCGAAGGCGGTCACAGAGTGGTGGCCAAGACTGGGTCGAAGGTCAGTGGGCAGACCATCAGCCCGTTGGTCAGATGACATCTGTCATTCGGCTGGAAAACTGTGGATGAGACTGGCACGGGACCGGGCAAAGTGACGTGAAAATGAAGAGGCCTTTACTCAGCAGTGGTTGGATGTGGGCTGATTGGATAGATAGAACTAGTAATATGCCACTCTCACACAATCCTATTACTCTTTCTCTTCCTCTTCCGCATGCTCATCCTCATAAACATCTCTTCCTCATTTGCTTCCACAAACTATGCGCTTAATACTTCCTCTTCCGTTTCCTCATGAACCCTAATCCATGAGCTGTAATTATCTTCTAAAATATTGATGCACTTCGACCTTTAGAAAGAGACAATTGGCGTCAAGTAAGTTAGAGCGAAACTTAGCCGAGAAGACCGAGGTGCAATCTATGGCCGGATAGGTACTTTATGTAATTGTATTTAAAAAAATCAAGTGGTTATTTCACAAACTGTTTTCAGCCGTATTGATTGCTGCGCGATCAGGTTTCAATAATTATACGTGACTTTACGCACTCGGCTGATTTCATCTCAAGGGAAACGCGCTTCACAGCTCATTGTGCAAACAAAGCAACATACAAAGTTGGGTGAATAGCTATCCGTGCTAGCTTTTCTTGAAAGTAATGAACTACAATGTAAGTGTAATCTCTAAAATATTAACGTGAACGAACTTTTTGCTTGCGGGCTACCTTTAGAATTCTCTACACATTGGTAACTAGCTTCTGCCCGCAATTTCGTCCGCGTAGTAGACTTAACAACTGTAGTTGACAATATATTTGACATGTTCATCGCTATCCCGCGGGAACTATGCAATTTTGCGGGATAAAAAGTAGCCTATGTATTAATCTAGGGCAGGGGTTCCCAAAGTTGTCTGGGCTACGACCCATCTAATACAAGTTTACAAACTTGGGACCCACCTCTAAGAAATTCAACCGTTACCAATATGAAGAAAGGACTTTTCAAATCACAAACAAAATGTTAGTAAATTTTTTTGGTGTGTCGTTCTACAGGCAGGGCCCACTTAATATTCGCTCGCGACCCACCAGTGGGGCGACCCATGGTTTGGGAAACCCATGGTTTGGGAAATCTAGGGTATTAGCTATCTCCGTTCCAAATTTTATCGAAATCCGTTAAGACTGCATCGATAACTTTGACGATCTGTGACATCCCGATTTTATTGAAAAGTTGCTGCTCTTATATCACCACTGGTTTCGTGATTCCCTATTTCGACGAAGCATTATCATCCTGATCACAAAAGTAAACTGGACAAATTAGGAGCTCTATATT
The DNA here is from genome assembly GCA_932294345.1 of Pandemis cinnamomeana. Taxonomy (NCBI): domain Eukaryota; kingdom Metazoa; phylum Arthropoda; class Insecta; order Lepidoptera; family Tortricidae; genus Pandemis; species Pandemis cinnamomeana. Next base: position 13,924,227 of record OW028710.1, on the reverse strand, counting down.
CCATTGATAATATGTCTTCTAATATTATTATTCATTAAAAAACAAAAAGGCTTTTGTTAAAAATAGACCCAGCATTGAATCGCCCATAACATGATTCCTAAGATTTATAGTATATTGTTTAATAAGATTATCTGAGAATATAACTTAATGATGTAAGCTGCAGTACACGATGAGATCATGCGCCGAGGCTATGCTATAAAAGGACTAGTGACCTCGACCTTACCGGCCTGCATTTAGTACAAATATAGTTGGTTGTTAACCAAAGCCTCAACACATCTGCGAAGACTGCGAACCAGTAATCGTAACGTAACGTAACGTTACACGTTACAGTACCAAACCATAACAAAAATCCCAGTGCTCGTGAACTTGCCGATCACACACACACACGCGCACACACACAGCCATTTACGTCAATCACTACCTTATTATATCAGTCAAATGTGTTTCTAGCTGCGCCTCTAGTGTAAAATTGAGACGCAATATATCTCGAACGCTTTCGCTACGTTTCATTCACCTATGGGCAAATTGGCGGCGCCACTAGCGGTCAATGACGGTAATCCAAATTCGTATTTGACACTTCAAGCCGAACGTGTCCGAGACGTTTACAAAAACGCCTCAGAAATGTCCCCACAAAACAAAGCACACGCCCGCTGGCGCGCCGTCAACCTATTTGTGTGCTTCCGCGTCAAATACTTCAAATACCAGTGCATTGGAATGCCTTTCTTTCAAGACGGATCTGACTGAAATTGTCTTTCAGGTGAGCTGCCATTTTTAAATTTCGACCCAAGTATAAGCTTCAGTACCAACTTAATTGAGCATTGTAAGAAAGGAGTTACTTATATTTAACATTAGTGACAGTGGGCCAAAATTACTAAACCATGGGTTCCGGGGAATGGCTATCTATGCAAAGGCAGACCAAAGAGGAGATGGCGAGACGACTTGGATGGATATCTAATAGGGTAGCAGTAGCATGCCCTTGACAAGGACGAGGGACGGAAAAAAGAGACGCCTTTGCCCAGCAGGAACATCATAATATGCTAAAAAAACTACTTACTTTTCAAAGTTGAGTATGTCTATCTGTAGACGGAAGTTTTTTTTTATACAAGCTTTTTAGTGTATTTGCTATTGTATTTTTTATAGATTGAACTCGCATTTCAAGTCGATATGGCCACTGGAAGTGAGTCAAATTTGACTTGCAAGGTTTCACCCAATCAAGCGTTCAATGCGAATCAAATGAAGACATTCATGAAACGATTTGCCAAAAGCTTGAAGATATATCAACAGCAAAAAGACGGGTGCTTGAAATATTTTTTTATTACGTACCCACCTACCCACCTACAGCATTGAACTCTTACATTTACAAAGTCTAGTCTATTATTACTCCAGTGACAGTCCTAAGAAAGTCTAGCTCAATTTCGGACACTCGAGAAAACGCGTTTCAGGTCAATGTCCGACTTCCGAGAAATGCCTAAAGCGTCCGAAATGAGAGTGACAAGACAATGCGGCCGCGACGATGACGGACAGACTGAGTGTTGGACACTTTAAAAATTAAACAATGTGTAAAAAACGAAATTGCAAGGTTCCTGGCACTTTATTTTAAGACTGTTAGCGTTTTCGATGGCTTCAAAAGTAAATCGTAGGCCATATCTGATGCAGCTTCAATGATAGAAGTTGAAATGCAAGACGCGCCTCCCAACCAAAACATGAGAAAAGCTGAAAATGTTGGCTGTCACATCGTTGGTAATGTGTTAAAAAAATATTTATTGTGTTAGTTTGTAGTACCACAGCTACCAGGGACCCGTTTTTACCAACCTCATTTGGCAATGGGTGTTAAAATTCTTCATCAGATATTGCGCAATACGTTTTTGCAAGACTCCATAACAAGCTTTGTGAACTAAAACCAATTTACCCGATGGTCATCAAGGGTCTATGGAGAATCAAGGTACCTCCGCAAAGTAGCGCCTGATTCATTTAATTAAGCAAATATGTGTACAATGGAGAACGAGCAACGAATTCCACTCAAAACGAGGGAAGCAACCGCGCTCAAACAAAGCAGTCAGCCATGAAGTAATGCAGGCAATTTCGAACTGATCACCGGTAAGACCAGCATTATACTGAGTTACGACCATTTGTGGCCGGTTCTTCGAAGCGTCAATTTTACAAGACTATCACTTGTTGGGATTTCAGGAATGTTGCTAATTTGGACTTCTAAAATTGTTATTTGTAGCTTCTGGGCCAGTGTCACGAATTTTGTTCCCATGTTTTCTCCTAATTTAAGTATTGAATATCATGAACAAATGTTTCTTCTTCAATTAGAAACAATCGAAGACCGATCATCAATTTATAGCGATGAATATAAAGTCATTAACACACGTTTTACCAGACGCCGTGACGTTTACGCTAGCACCCGTCTCTCTCTCCGGAAATAGACGCGGCCCACGTACCGCTCTCCGGCTATCGTTATTATAGCCCACATATATATAGCCCTCCCTCTTTCAGTCGCTTTACTATGACTTGTTAAATAAGTTAGTTTTTTTCTGAAATAGAAACACTACACTAGCCAACTTCAAATGCGAATAGAATTAAAATGGCTGAATCGATTTTCTTAAAATTTATATGGGACTTCATCTAAAGTATGCCCTTTCCAACAAAAAAAGATTTTTCTAAATCCGGTCCCAAATTACGTAGTTATGGCATGTTGAGTTATCGTCATAAGGTGTCTTCGGTTTTCTCTGGGATAGTTATTTCAAGTGGTTACTTTGAATGAAAACTGAGAAAGGGTTTTCGTTGTATTTTTTTTATTCAAAATTAAGTCATCCTTATGACGCTGTAGTACACTTCGAATATTGACTAATATATGGAACTATTTAGCATGGTGCACGAAAGTGACTCAAGTCGAAAATTCACATGAGTAGGTAACAATAACAGAAGGACCTTCAAAAGCATACCTCACAATGAGAGGTTTGAGTTAGGTCAGTTTCGTTCTCAGCATGTGATTTGTCAACCACTATTAAACAACCTGAAGAACATTAAGGACTTTTTAAAAGTGTGTTATTCAGATTATCTAGCCACTTGTGTCCCATTTCTCGAAGCTACGAAGTCTAAACTAAAGTAGACTCCATAATGAGGGAAACTAACTTGACAGATCATTGTTGCCACATTTTTGCTAGTGCTATTAATATCGACATTTAATAAATCCAGTACATAGAGCAGCAGTAGTGTTAGAAATGAAGCTAATAGACTCGTTAGAAATAATAACAAAAATAAATCAATTGAAAAATCTAAAATATTGACCATCATTTTGGACAGGACGCTGTCCGCCATTTTGTTTTGTTGACATTTCGCCAAGCAAGCTATTCGACTTTCCATCATCAGTCTGCTCGGAGCTATTAGTACAGTGATTGCGAATCTTTCGTAACGTTGTTGAGTTGTATTTATTGTTAACATTCTTGTTACTTGTTTTATCGACAGTTTTTTTTCCTACATGGCATCATTTTCAGCTGCCAAGTTAGTTCGCTTAGCAATTTTGGCCTTATCAACTAGTCAGTGACTTGGATATGACCAATGTTGCTAGTTTTAACTCTTAAAATTGTATCCTCTGTATTGTGGCTCCTGCTCCAGTGTTCCAGTTAAATTATAAGACACAATCAGGACAATACGCTCCAAATTTTTGGATAAAATTGTTATCGTTTTGTTTATTACCGTCGATTGTCACCGAGGTCTTAACCAAAATTTATGTGTCCCGTCCATTCTGTTTTAATCTCTGACCAAACCAAACGTTTGTACCTGACTTCATTAATATAAATCACAATACATATGACACTTCACCTTTACGACCAAATTCTGGTGTAAATCTGTGCTTTTATAAAGAAAGAAAGAAAGAAAGAAAGAAAGAAGAAATTTATTCCTTTTTGCAAGACACACAAATGTAAGAGAATATACACAATTTTACAGAAAATAAACAAGGTAAAACAAAAAAAACATACGACATAAAAAATAGATCATCAGCGTTGTGTGTCTTCGCAAAAGTGAAACGGTCGCTGCCTCAGCATTACGCTGAGGTGTTAGACACCTGCAGCACTGATTTTCAGCCAGAACCGTCTATGACTCACGAAACGATACACAGATAAAATATACTGCATAATCTATAAACTTTCACGTAAACAATGCAATATATAGATAGAACCCGACTTACGTGTAACTAAAGAAATACATAAATTAATTAAATAGTTAACAATAAACAAAAAATAAAAAAGGAGGGAAAACTAAATTGTTCAAAAACAACAGGTTATAGCCATTTATTCTAGGTAATATTATATTCCCGACATCTAGACGGGGACCGTGGTAGTCCAGTGGATTGATATGTGGCCTCTCAGGCAGAGGGTCATGGGTGTGTCCGGACTTATCGAAAATTAAAAAAAAACTTCGTGAGAAACCTGCATGAACCTGCGAAGCGATCAATAGTGTGTTTGACGACTTTGAAGTTCTCAATCCGCAATGAGCTCGCGTGGAAACTATAGCCCAAGAACTCTCATTCGGGGAGGCCTGTGCCCAGCAGTGCGACGTATTATAGACTGGAGATGATGCAGACCGGTAGAAGCAGTTAAAAGTATTTGTAAAAGCTGTAGGTTTGAAGCGTGGTTGGTAATACATACATAAATACATATATACCGTCACACATCTTTCACGTAGTGGTAGGCAAAGACTACTTTGTTCCACTTGCTATGATCCTGACATACCTCTTTCGCTTCATCCACATTCATCAATCACTTCATACATGCTCGCCAGTTTCGACTACTCCGTCTATACCTTCCCCTGACAACGCAACCATTCAAACTCCCCACACAGATCTGTTTAGTTAGTCTACTTACATCTTTCCTCTCTACATGCCCAAACCAACTAAGCATACTTTTTTTCTATCCTAGTCACTATATCTTCTTTCACACCAGCACGTTGTTGAGATTGATGATCTCTTCATACATGCTCGTCGGTTTCAGGCACTCCTGACCTGACCTAGAAAACGTCCACTATTTGGTCCCAGAACGTCCGTCTAGATCTATCGACGGGCGAAAGACAATTGTTGAAATTACTGGCACACGAGGTATATCATTTTTGGGTGCCATTATACGTTATCCTTCCAACTAAGCTGTCGGTGTCTAGCTAACATTGCCAGCGTAACGTTACAATATCAATTCCCAGAAGCCTGTTCATTCATAGCTCGCAACGGGGTCATCCAGAATTAGTCCACATACGTAATGTCGTAGATTTGCGAGTGAAATGACAACGTCCGTTGGCTCGAGATTGAAACAATGGCTGAACGCGATCTCTTTTGGACTAGGGCACACCTTGGGATACCGGTGGTTCGAGGTTCAGTACGAATTCAGTAGGTAGTAGTTTTTCTAGCTCGACCTTCAAGGAAAATGTGAGAACATCTACGAATTTCAAATCATAATCAATCTTCCATGCTGGTCTGGGAGTAAATAAAAAACATAGAATGTACCAGTTTTCTTCCCGCGCAGATAGTAAAAGCCCATCGAGGGTATGGGCGAAAATCTTAGGAATCATGTTATAGGCGATGCGGCTAGCAACCGATCACTATTTTTGATTCCCTTTCCACCTATACGCCTACAATCATGCTAAACGTGGTCTTTAGGTCTTGTTCCTTAGGCTCTGTCTATCCCGTAAGGGATAAAGACGTGATTTGTGTGTATGTGTGTGTGTGTGTGTGTGTGGTCAAAACATAAAAAGATAGAATTATAAGACCAAATCACGTTTTAAAATCAACAAGGTGTCTTAGAAGTGTTCTAGAATATTTGAACAGGTCAGGGTAAGTTTGATTGAAGCCTCCTGTAAACTTTTTCATCATAATTTTGGAGTAGTTTCTCTACTGAGTCAGGTGGTGGTAGCGTTCCGGACGGACCTTGCACAAGGTTGTACCATCCGCAATCCGATTGTGATTCTTAGAGCGTTAAACGAATATGGCGTAAATATTTTAATACTCTCCCTAAAACAATTCAGTGGAACGGTTACATACGGAGCTCGGTATAGTGCGATGACTGAAACTATGCCAAATTATTTATAAATAACTTCAGTTTTGCCGTTTGTTCAGTATGTTCGGAATCCAGGGCGAGAAACGCCGCGCAACGAGGCGAGTGTTGCGCGGGTTAGTTCTATTTAAACATGGATTCCATTAGTGTGACATATGTCAACGTATTGACTTACATTATTACATGTTTTTGGATGTGCGCCTTCGCCAGCAAATATTTCGTTTGGATCATGCGCTTGCGATCGCGGATGAAACAAAGTACTTGTGAAGACGATGTGTGCTTTTCTAACTGTCAAAAAACATGACAGGCCATGACTAGATTGGTCATGAGATACGTCTAAACATTTGGAACTTTTAGAGAATTTCCAACTAACACAAAAAAGGGTACCATTTAGTTTATAGTGCTGCAACTTTGCCATCTAATCCCAACATTGCCTACTGGTTTAGGGAAAAATTATCATTCACCTGTAACAAAATGAAATGACGAAACTTTTTGAAAAACAGCCAACATCTCTTTCTTTTTTTCATAAGTTAGCGTTTAGAATAAACTTATTCATGAGGCTGAACATGCCACAGCATACGTAATTCGGTTGCAAACAGACACATCAATCTTACATAATTCAGGTCGTATCCCTTAAATTATTACACTCAGTGCTATCACATGTGATGCAGCTGATTTCAATCTGTACGTCACACGCCCCCGTTTTGCGTCAGAGACTCGGTTAGATTTAGTGTTTGGAAACTATTGAATATTTTTATCAAATGTGGGGAATATCGTTTCTTTGCTCACTAGTTGGCGCCACTGTTGACTAAGGTCCAGAAGTATAGCTGTCAAACATGACTTTATAAGATCGGCGCAATGTTGCGCATATCCGTTTTGTTTGGAAAAAACAGCTTACAATGCGTTCACATTCATCGCCAAATAACTTAACGAAGGAGATCACTTTGTGACAAAGTGAATGCTATTGGACCTCACGCGACACTAGCGCCTCTAGTGGCAAATCTGGTCAGAGAGCAAAACAAAACATAGGAACCATGTTATACTCGTAGGCGATGCGGCTAACAGCCCATCACTATTTTGATTCCTCTTTCCATCTATACGCCCACTAAACGTGGCCTTTAGTCTTGTTACCCTAGCTAGGCACTGTCTACTGTCTGTAAAGACGGGATTACTATGTATAAATCACGTAATTTTCCCTTACGGGTTAGACAGAGTCTAAGGTAACAAGACCTAAAGGCCACGTTTAGCGTGATTGTGGGCGTAGGTGGAAAGGGGAATAGAAATAGTGATGGGTTGCTCACCACATCGCCTATAACATGATTCCTAAGATTTTCGCTCATTCCCTCGATGGACTTCCATCAGCGCGGGAAGAGAAGCAACTGGTACATTCTACATTTTTTCTTTCCCAGACCAGCATGTAAGTATGTAAATACATATATATGATTATTCCTGTATCATTTCCTCGTCGACAACTAAATGAGCGCTTCCCGTATGATCGTCCGGTTAACTAAACAATTTGAACTCCACACCGCTTTCGGGAAACGTCTATTTTCGGCAGATCCGCTCGCCCTTAGGTTTGTTTATTTAAATAACAACTCCGGTGTTCTACATTGAAATCTTATTCGGAGTGGAATCCAGAGACGTAACGACATGACAGTTTAAGTGGTTAGAAATGCTACTATAAAATTAACCCACTCGATTACAAATGCTACAGCTGTGCTTATATGAAACATTAGTGACACGCAAAGCAAATAACTTTCGTGAACGCTAACAGTTTCATTGGGGTGCGAGTGGGGTTACCTCAGCGTGTGGTCAAGAGCTGCGGTTCGTTTTTGGATCCGTCCAAGGGGATTAGCAGTGCTTGGTCCGGTGCACCTTGGACATCGGTTAATGATTTCCTGGCAGATTCTGAGGGATATCATTGTCCGTTGGGTAAGAGCCCACCCAACCCAACCTTCATATCGATGCGTGCTGAGAAGAGCCGTGAAGGGAGTACTTGGTCCGGCCGAATAGGTGTAGACCTGACTGTCCTAGGTACCGTTGGAGCGATATGGTTCAGAGGCATCTTAGAGGTCTTCGGGGCCGATGGCTGGCGAGAGGTCGCTCAAGATCGAAAAGAATGGAGGAGTCTGGTGCCTGAGGCCTAGAAACTCTTCGGGTCACTGGGCCCAAGTATCTTCTAGTTAAAGAGTCTCATATCCCCGACTATTGATGCTGACAGTATGAAAAATTTCTACCGAGATTCCATGCATACATCGAAAGCTTAAAATGACTAGAAGGAAAGTCTACGATAAGTAGTCTCAGCGAAATTTAGAAAATCCTTGGCACGATCACAAAACAATAAACAGCTACAGATATGCACGGAATCGCGTGATTTCCCCACAATTCTGGGGTCACTAACACTTTGTTTTACAATTGCATCTTGCATTCACCAATTAAAAATCGTTTCGCACAGGTTAGTAATTTTCCCAATCTCCTATGTCGCAATTTACTATGTTGTTCTAAAGATGATCTTGCTGCGGTCATGTAAAGTTTATATTCCGCCGCACGGATGCAACATAGAACTCGCGAATGTTGGTAGAAATGTTTTTTCTCGCTCAATGGATTATTCAGGAAGCTTGGCGGAAGGCCAGGGGACGTGGGGTTATTTAAAAGGGGGGGGGGGGGGTGCCACGGTGCCAACCAGACTTACAGTTACTGTGTGCACTATAGAATTTAGACAATCACACAAATTCAATGCAAAATACTTCTTAATTTTCAAAGCCATTATCTACCCCGTCAGAGTTGGAACTAAGGTTTTTCCTAAATTGTGTTAATGATCTTTAAATCCTCTCATTCTGGTGCTTCCCGCCATTTCAGTTTATCCAGATTAACTTGTCCAAAACCTTTGTTAGGCACTAATATCAGGCAGAATTACTTGTAAGCTTTTGATAGCATCCTTCTCTAGCCTTCGGGTACACAAATTAAACTTTAAACAAATCAGATGGGTTCCCTCGCTGAAATAGGCAGTAGACCTTTGTCATGAGCTATCAACACGATCACACAAACTTTTCTCCTTTATTGCGTTACTGGATCTATTTACGAAACTCCAAATATGCCACCATGGGACACTGGGCTACCCAGGAATATAGTAACAAATGCTGTCCCACGCCATCGCTATATACACCTGTCCACACCACGATGCTGAATGGAGAACTACACTCAAACAACACGCTTAAATTTACCAGCTCTACTGCTCGTCCCAATACCTACAGAATGGAGAATTCCATGGATACTTTTATTGTAACTAAAACCTCTTTTAGCCCTGAGTAAACTGAAAAAAGTTAGCTATTCAGGTCATTAATACCTATTACTGTAAATAAAAATCCAAGGTTTATTTTGCAAGCCAAGGGCTCTTTTACATGTCTTGTTTTTAAACTACCAGCGCTTTGAAACTTGGCAGAAAATCATTGACAACAAATATACGAAAATAATGAAATTCCGTTATGTCAGAAGTAAACGGAACGGAAAAAAGAAACTGATAACAGTCCAAATCTGAACTTGGAGCGACTGAATCCACAAAACAATCTGGATATCCTCAACCCCAATGTGAATGTTACGTTTGTTACGGTAATAGTAACATTGCGAAATAGAATTATTTCGCAACAGGAACAGCGGGCTTCGTTCAAGGTGCATGATCTCACGTGCGAACATCACGGATACATTATACTTGTTTATTTTGGACGGACAAATGGGTCATACTTGGTGATTCATTGTGCACGATACGCCAGAGAAAAGGTAAGGAGCAACAGTTGCAAGTCAAAAATTGTCAAACGTGATCAAGAGAAGAGGATAATAAAATTGAGAACGCGAATAAAACGTTTACTTACAAACAAGTAGCAGTGGAATCCAAAGAATAATTCAACATTCCCTGAGCGGTACAATTTAGGGATCTTTAAAAAGCGAGCCTTCCTGTTCTTGAAAGGGCCGGCAACGCACATGTGATTCCCCAAGTCTTGCAGGTGTCCCTGGGCGATGGTGATTACTTTCCATCAGGTGACCCGTCTGCTCGTTTTCCCCCTCTTATAAAAAAAATAATAATAAAATGGTATAAATACTGAAGTAAGTAGTTCAAAAATTAACAACAGCAATGGAGTCTACATTTGGTTCAAGCGTTTTTGATTCTCGTCTCAACGGCAGAAACTATTGATTCATTTCTGACGCGCACGCGTTAATTTTTCGACCAAAAAATTAGCGCAATATCACTTCATCCGCTAGAAATAGCGCGGTGTCTGCAGAATCTGCGCTTGGCCTAAATTGTAACTGACCGATTTACCCAAGACTCGCTGTCTAGTTTCGTACGGGACTGAACTGCTGAAGTTATATCAAGGCAAATATTTTCCAGGTTATACGGGGATATATGATTCATTAATATTTATATTTGTGGTGCTAGTTTTTGCATGGCTTTAAGAAGAACGTAGTCTCATTAAAGTGTGCCAAATATTTATTGCCTTTGCTAACTTTACTTTAGTATTATTGTCTCAGCTGGACACTGCGTACCACCATAGTTTTCTGCCACTCGGATCGATTTACGGTATATTCTATCACTATTAATTTTCGTGTTACAGAGCCTTGGTACGAACTTGTTCGGTTCAAAAGTTTGGTGAAATTAGTTCCTAGATTATCAAGTGTTATTATATCGTTAGACGTCAAAATTTCGTGTCCTAACTTTCGAGCAATGACCTTGTTTGACCGCCGTAGATTATGATAGAAAGAATACACAGTTGACTTTATTAGATCTAATGAATTACTTCCATGCTGGTCTGGGAGCAAAGACAAAACAGAATGTACCAGGTGCGCAGATGGCAAAAGCTTACTGAGAGAGTAGGCGACAAGCGTAGGAATCATGTTACAGGCGATGCAGTTAGCAACCCATCACTATTTTGATTCCCCTTTCCACATAAACGCCCACAATCGTGGCCTTTAGGTATTGTTACCTTAGGCTCTGTACCGTAAAGGATATAGACGTATGTGTATGTATGAATTACTGAAGTTAAATAATATTTAACACCGCCTGAAGCAACCTTGGTAGTGCAGGACGAGAGAAAGACGTCAACAAATAAAAATATAGTTGAACGCTTGGTCGCCGGCCAAGAGTGTTAATTTCGGGGGCGTCTGCGCGGACGCCGCGTCAATCAACCAATATGACATGATCGAGGTGGACGGCGAATTACTCCGATTGATTAATTAAAATATGTAATAAATGACTGGAGTGAGATTCTCCAAACTTCGCCTGTGAAAGGCCGCGTAAAATACATAACGTTTGAAATTGGGTCAAAATACATACATACATAAATCACGTCGCTATCGCTTACGGGGAAGACAAAGTCCACGTTTAGCATGATTGTGGGGGTACAGGTGGAAAAGGGCATCAAAATACTGATGGGTTATTAGCCGAATTGCCTATGACATGATTCCTAAGATTTTCGCGCATTCCCTCGACGGGCTTTTACCACCTGCGCGGGAAGAGAAGCAGCTGGTATAGTGTGGTGCTCCCAGACCAGCAGGCAAGTCAAAATACGTACTTAATACCCGTAATATTCTCAATTTTAGGTGTAGCTTTAGCTAGAAAAACTTTTTTATTGCGTAAACTTTGGATCATTGTGTACTTCGTTTTGACCTAGCAGTCCTTTGGTGTAGCTGTCCATAGGCTCACTTGATGGTTTGTAACCCTATAAGCCACCTTTATCCTATTCAAAGAAAACAACCTTGATGGTTCAAGTCTTAACTTTATCATAGCTTATTTGTTTGTTTCTTCTTCATCATTCATCATTAATTCATCATTCTGTATGATTTTATTTAGGTACTTGTAGTTTCACGATTTAGATCCTCACGCTTAAGCAGTTTATATGTCGTCGCCTGAATTGGCTGATCATACAATCTGCAAGATCACGAAATTCCTAGGTTAATGATTATGCTTATGAGTACATAAGTCGGGTTCAATCTATTTATTGCTTTATTTACGTAAAAGTTTATGGATTATGTAGTATATTTTATCTGTGTATCGATTCGTGAGGCACAGACGGTTCTGGCTGAAAATCAGCGCTGCAGTGTAACACCTCAGCGTAATGCTGAGCCAGCGACCGTTTCATTTTTGCGAAGACACACAACGCTGATGATCTATTTTTCATGTCTGTGTGTTTTTTTTTCCAAAAAATTGTGTATATTATCTTGTATTTGTGTGTCTTGCAAAAAGGAATAAATGTCTTCTTTCTTTCTTTTTTTATGACATGCCTAGGAATTTCATGATCAGGCAGATGTTACGATCGGAGTCGCCGACAGTATTGTTTTACTATTCCTTCGTACAAAGATATATAGAATTCACAGTTTCAGAAAGTGTCAATTGGTTTAGCAATCCACATTCAGTTAGACATAGATAGTATTTATTCAAAATAATAATAAATGTATTGTGGTTGAAATACAAGTTATATGTAAATTAATATTAATCAAGTAACTTAACGAAGAAAAAATTAAAAACTATACATTAAAAACACAACAACAGAACTACGATTGTCAAAGTAATAACGGGAAATACATAATACCTAACCTATACCTAATTCATTATTAAATATTTCATCTACACTGAGAAAATCGCCTGCAAACGGATAAAGCTTCAGCCATCGATTATCAACGAATATTCATCGGCATGAAACCAAAATCTCAAGTCGAAAAGTTCCTGTTTCATCGTTTTAAAAATTCGCACACAAAATAAGCGCAAGGCAAAGCAATTAATTTGATTGCCTTTCTAATTGTCAGTTCAAATAATGCATTAAACAATTAGACGGCCCACTTGCGCTTGTGCCTCTGCCAATGTTGTGATCGTGTCGTCAAGACAAACTTCAGACGATAAAAGCCGTACGAACAGATTTGATAGTAAAACTGCTACTGTGGCGGAATTCCTCTATAAATTTAAGTGTTTTGGGTGATTATTTTCTTAGTTTACGACACCAGGTTTATAGTCAACCTTAGACGAATAATAACTACTGTAAAATGATTCTCATCAAAGCTCTCTTGTCTACATTACTGCTTCAATATAGCAAATTCAACCTTGAATATCGTTGTTTCCTTTCTATCCCGTTCTAAAGTCGGAACAAGTCTCATTTCTATGTAAATTTTGGTATCTCTTTCATCTGTATTGTCCTCTACATCTTTAATCATCATTCTTGATTTTGGCAACCCTATTATGTCTTGATTTTCATCGAGCTATTGATCACGGGTACAGCGACATTGAAGTTAACAACGAAATCGAAGCTGTACGATTCGTTTTATGGCAGTTCAAATGCGCATAAAAGATCGTCGATATACATTTATGAGCTCGGAAATAATCGGTTTTACAAAGGAATCGATTAGCTTGGCCACCGAACGTTTTTAACAGCATTGTTTGTTTGACAAGACGATAAAATGACTGTACCATGTTTTAATTTTAACTAGCAAAGTTATGGTGGGTAATTCACCGTGAAAAACATTTGGAAAAAAACTACTATTTTGCTCACATAATGCCGACATTTTACCCGTCTTCTCATTCTAAGTCAAGGAACCAAAGGTCATAGAAGCATGGTCATGGTCAGACCCAGATGTTAGACATGAAATCAAAGATGGACCTCCGTTTTCCAATAGACTTTAAATCCTTTGAAGTAGAACTGCAGATGGAGCAAATCTTACCTTGTAATAACTGAATCGTGAGTTGATACTCTGCTAGCTTCTCATCCACGTAGCCTTCCTGCGACTGACTGGCGATGATCTCAGCAGTAGACGGTCCTCTTTCTTCCTCTTCTTCATATATCATCGGCCGCGGCGGCGGAGGCGGCTCCAACGGCACACCAGCATAGTCATACTCCCGAACCGGTTCATAAGGTGAAGAGTAGTAGTACTCAGGACTCTGACCCAACGTCGGTGACATAGGATAAGGAGAGATGGAGAAATGGGAGCTCGGAGAAGGTGAGTGAGGCCGGAAGGGAGAATGTAGAGGCCTGAATGGTTTCGGTGACGGTTGGACGGGTGGCGGGGAAACCAACGCTGTTGAGTGACGAGGGCCAGAGATTAGAGGGGGTGGGCTTGGGGCCCAGGGGGAGGGGGGACGGTAGTGGAGGGGCGAGGGGGGGCCCGGCGGACGCGCGCGCCCGTGCCCTGGCGGCGGTTGCGACATCTCGCGGATTGAGTCGTGTCAACCCGGTGTCACGCCGATATCTGCATCGCTGAAACAATGGAGTGTTGGATTAGCATGTTTGTTAGTACCCTCGCTTAAAAACGTGGCAAGAAATGTAACTATAGCTATGGTTTGGTAGCGAGGAAGTAACGGAGTAGCAAGGTAAAGGATATTTGTTCATTGAAATGGACCTCCCAAAGTAACGCTCGATTCAATAAAATAATAGACCGTGTTCGAATGAGAATTCTGGGAACTTTCCCGTGTTGAAGAATACACAGGAAAATTTATCGGTTAAACATTACCTATTTACAACACGACTGCAAAACTCAGTAGTAAATCATTTTCTTTCTAAACACTCTAAAGCAGTGAGAGAGACTTAGAGCTTCGCGTGTAGTGAGCATTCGGCGTCGAATATTGAAGAAAATTGAGAAAAAAGTTGTTCATTTGTATGCGTGCGTTTTACCTCTATTTTTTAATGAAAAGATTTTTTGGCATCCGATTTCAATCGTTTCAAGCATCGACCTTTTTTGGAAAGATACGCCATCCCTACTCAGAGACTGCGACTACCGTTTCAAAAGCATAAACATTACGAAATATGTTTCTAGCATTGAATGGCTTGTAAAAGTCGCGTGTGGTTATTTCTGGATAGCTAAGGGAGGCAATAAGTATCGTCCCGTATTTCCCGGCCTGGAATGGTCGGCATTTCCTGGGACACGAAATTTCATCCCCAGTCCGCTCTAATACCGAGGTGATATGTCACGTACATGGAAATGACGTGATAATCGGAAGCCTGTCGGTTAGGTTAGGATCCTTCGGGACTTAAGACGAAACCGTCCTTTTAAGGACGCAAACGTCCTTTTCAGGACGAAAAGTGGGAGGGGGCTGCTCGAAATCACATTTTCAGTCCTGGAGAGCAACCCCCTTGGTGCGGGATCCTTCGGGACTTAAGACGAATCCTCCGGGATGTCGGCAAAACGTCCTTCTTAGGACAAAACCGTCCTTGTAAGGACGCAAACGTCCTTTTCAGGACGAAAAGTGGGAGGGGGCGGCTCGACAGCACATTTTCAGTACTGGAGAGCAACCCCCTTTGTGAGGGATCCTTCGAGACTTTGAGAGGACAGGGGCTGCTCGAAGGGACATTTTCCGTCCTGGAGAACAACCCCTTTGTGACGGAGGCGCCTCAGGGTGCCTGTCGTGGCTACGCGCAACCTTGGCGTTCCGAACGCTGAGGCCGTGGGTCGCTACAGTGACTGTGAGGAGTAAACCTCTATAAAAAATCCAGCGGCACCTGCGGGGGAGGGCGGGAATTCCCAATACCGCATTGCACAGGTGTCGCAGGGAGGTAGCCCCATCCCGGGGTGGGCCCGTAGGGTGCCGCGGTTCATGCTTGTTCTCCCGAAGCACCCTACAATAGTGCCAAATTTGGGAATCCGTGCGGTTTTTATTGGGTATGCCTGACGCCTCGGGAGAGCCCCAAATACCCCTGGTAACCCCGTACCGGGCCGGATGCATAAGGCGCATTTCCCGCACCATAAAAAAAAAGGTTAGTTTTTATAGTAGTTCGATGCCAAAAATCGATTGTCATTGCGAATGAATGTATACCGATTAACAGGCCGGTATTTATCAGGTCTGGTTTTATCTAGAATACCGTGGAAGTACCAACCCGTATTTTATGTACAATGTACGCGGAATATAAGGTCGGGATTTCCAGGCTGGTATTTCCATGGTCGGGAACTAACTGCACCCGCTGTAATCTTTCAACCTAAATGGTTATGGTTATGGTTGTGGCTCTGTACGGATCTAACTGATATGTAGAACAGTAGGCTTATTTCCTAACTCGATCGCAATCGCCATCGTGTTCATTTTGACAGTTCTTGTATGAATGTGACAGCTAGCTGATTCCGATACCAATTGTCAGCCCATACATGAACTGTGACGATGGCGATTGCGAGCGAGTTAGACAATAAGCCTGCAGAACCGAGTCGGAAGCGAATCCCATTAAGACATGGTAAGGCCCCTGGGGTGTCAATTTCAAGTCAGTTTAGGTTCGCCCGCTGTCAGATCCATACTAAAAATAACATTCAAAACCTATATGATTATTGTCTAACTCGCTCGCAACCGCCATCGTGTTCATTTTAACAGTGCTTGTATGAATGTGACAGCTAGCTGATTCCGATGCCAATTGTCAGCCCATAAATGAACTGTCAAAATGAACACGATGGCGATTGCGAGCGAGTTAGATAATAAGTCTACTGATGCCTTGTGTTTATTAGGTTTTAATTGCCTTAGGGATTGTAGATGCCATGTCTGAGTTAGTAGGGAACATAAAGAAAGCTTTCTCAGAAGGTAATACCTATTATTAAGAGCTATAACTTTGTGTTATTAGGTGACAGTAGTTTTAAGAGACTTTATGGGATGGTAGTACATAGAAGTAGAAATCTATACCGGTAGAGGTCTCTTATAGGGATAAGTTCGTTTTTGCGAATTATCTGTTTTACATTTGTAGTAACGAGCAATAAAGCATATAGTGTATCTCTCTGTTACCTCTTCAAACTTAAACCTCTGAACGTTTTGTTGTTGCCAGTTGAAATTTGGTACAGAGGTCATTTGAGTCACAGAAAATCGTATAGTTATCAGGTCGCCAATTCCAGACTGTTACATTCTCAGGTCGTGCATTTATCGCACTTGTTGCCTTACATCCAAAGATCTTTTTTTTTTTTATCTAATATTTTTACGAGGCTTAAGTGCACTTGTGTGACTATGCCAGCCTCATTGGATGTCTCTTGGGTCAGATTCATCAAACAGTCCCCTGCCCACTACCATCTGGCAGCAAAGGAGTATTTCACAAACCTGTATATTCGTACCGCATTTTCTGATGCCGGAAAACTTAATGTTGTGTTAACTGCTCCATTAAACAGGCTCTAATCAGCAAGGTACCTCTCTCTATTATCCTTCGTCATTTCACACTCCATCAAAAAATGTATTAAATCTTCAACCTTGCCATAATGCGTGCACGTTGGGGATTGAGCAATTCTCATCATATTTAAAAAAGTATTTAATGGCACATGACCTGACCTCACTAAAGATCTTCATTTCGATGTTTACGTTCCTCCGTACGTAACGTCATAACTTAAAAAATGGAACACAAACATTTTCAACGAATATATCAGGCGGAACCCTCCCACAGCCAATAAAAACTGTTAAATTAGCATCTCAGAAAAAAACATCCTAAAACTATTACGCAAAACACAAATGCTTGAAAAAAACTAACAACGCTGCTAATAAGCGGCTTGATAAATTTCATAATATCATCAGGGAGATTAAACAATTTTTTTTGATAAATTTTATTTTAAGCATTTTAAAATATATCCCTTGACGCAGCGATACGCTTGCACTGCTATGATATTTTGAAAGACATAACTGTTTTATTAATTATGTTGGCTGCAGGCCAATGTCAAAGGAGCTAAAAATATACAATGTTCTAGTAACAACTTGTACGATTTAAGGAAAGTTTGGGGGTCAAGGAATCTTACGGGAGATAGTTTTGAGTGAACTTTTCTTGTGAATCACTACCCCAACACGTAAAAATGATGACGTGGTTAACTTATGTGGTACATTATTGAACAAGGAGGAAATCTTTATGGATGCCCAAACTAAAACCTCTCCGGCGTTCCCCTCAACCCGGTGTGATGGAGTCTTCCGCAAGGACCGCACCAAAAAGGGGAGAGCCCGCATGCTGGGCCCATCTTTCCTTAGACACATCATCAAAACCGAGTTGATGTCTGGTTTGCTTGTGCTACAACACCTTAAGTCATCTAGTCTTCAAAAACTGTATAGAGTCAGGCGTTACTTTGCGGAGGACCATGTCACAAAAATTTATGGATAACTTTCATTGCTACTCCCTGATATAGTGACGTCAAATCATGCAAAACAGTCACGCTCCCGTCGAACCTTATTTTCTTATTTAAGCAGTCACTGTTCGAGAACGACAATACAAAACAAAAATCAACGGAAAAACAACCGAAATGGCAATGAGAACCACCACCACCGCATAGAATATTCCGAACACGTTCACCTCTCCCCGAGGCATCCCCTCAGCGGAGTTGACGCTTCGACGAATGATGGTTTTTTCCGTTGATTATTGTTTTGTGTTGTTGTTTTCTCGAACATTGACTACCTACACGAATAGAATTCGACAGGAGAACGACTGTTTTGCATGATTTGACCTCACTATATCGCGGCGGACGGAGTAGTAAAGCCAAGTTATCCATTTATTTTCTGTCGTGGAGTCTTCGACAATCCAACACCACATTGTGCCATTACTTTATGTTTCAGTCTTTCCTAGCCATAGACGGTATTGAATGCGTGCATCATCATCAAAATGTATGTATTCGTTACATTTTTGGACTCCTAAAGTACGACTACGTATCTCAGTTCCGCACGCAGCTTGAGTGGTTGCCTGTTAGAGATCGTAGGAACATCCACATTCTGTGATTGCTCTTCAACATTCTTTTTAATCCTTCTGCTCGTATTGCCTTTTCTTATATCCTTATCGACGCGGTCTTTCAAACTCCGCATCAGTATTTTACAGGTTACATTTCGGAAAGTATGCACCGGAACCAGACGACCGAATTTCCTTTCCTGCGTCTGTTTGATGATCGTTAACATCTGACCGTTTTCATATACTTAGATGAAAGGGCATTTACTAGGCAATTTACTTAAATCACTACATAGTATAAAATAAAGTCTCTTTCTCTGTCCCTATGTTCCTATGTCCCTATGTATGCTTATATCTTCAAAACTACACAACGGATTTTGATGCGGTTTTTTTAATAGATAGAGTGATTCAAGAGGAAGGTTTTTATGTATAATTCTACGCAGACGAAGTCGCGGGCAGAAGCTAGTAATACATATATTTACAAATGTTTCATTTCTTAAAATCCAAATGCGAACGCGAGCAAACGCGAGACATGAACCCTGAAGGTAATGAATTACATTGCGCGAGCCAAAGACCATTAAATTCACGTAATACCGATGTTCAAATAGCCCTTACAAAACAAATATCCGTCTCACTGAAGCCAGTAATTGTTTCATCAACATTACGCAATCACAGTCAACAACCCCTTTTAGTGATGACAATATGGCGGCCGTCCAAGCGGTTTTGGTGAAAAAAACCGGTGTTTGGACAATGCACCCGTCCTGGCGGTCCTCCAAGCGTGCCAGTTATGCCAGGATGCCAAGCGGCTTGGCGCTATGGTGGAGCACATGATGGTAGGTAATGGCTTGGACTTGGAGAAATGTGCGAATGTGGGTGGAGCTTGCAACGCTCTCTAGTACGTGAACTACAGCCAACAAAGAAAGAAGTTACTATTCGGTTTAAGAAAAAGAATGTGGACTGCTCATGGTGCAGTAATGGCTTGGACTTGGAGAAATGTGCGAATGTGGGTGGAGCTTGCAACGCTCTCTAGTACGTGAACTACAGCCAACAAAGAAAGAAGCTTACTATTTGGTTTAAGAAAAAGAATGTAGTTCTCATGGTGCAGGGGCGTTAGTCGTTGGGACAGCGAAGTCTTAAACAAAAACCAGCTGCAATTGAAAGAAAGAAAGCACAATTTATTGCCACAAAGACAAATTAACAAAACCATGTAAAAATAAGCAAAAGGTTTGTGACAAAAGGTGACAACTTCAGCATAAGCTGCTGGTGCCGGTCCCAAGGGCGATGCCCCGTAGCGCTGTTTTTTTTTTTTTTTTTTATTTATTTCTGGCGCTGGGGCATAGCCCTTCAGCCGAAGCGCTGGTTTTCAGCCGACACCCTGACCACTACTCCTACAGTCTTGCCAGGTGCGAAATTAAATTGTTTCTAAATCTCTTGATCCTACAGTTTATCTAAAAGAAATGCCCTATTTTGTTTAGCAACAATAATCGTGCGAAAAATACGGTATTCAAGACGCTTAAATACTGAAAGTAACTTCACGCAGTTCCGTTTGTAATAGTTTACAGCACTTAGTGCCTATTTCCTGAGCAGTTGTTTCTCACCAACTTATCGCTTCTATTTCGGCATCCATCAGTTTGTTTCTATGCCCACGCGCACGCCTACACCCATTCGCAAACATTTTTATTGTGTCTGACGGTACGCTCTTGATTCTGTCATTTCTGTATTATGCCATTACTGTCATGAATGATGGTGAAATAAATATAGACGCTTGTCATTTCTCTTGTAGTATTAGTTTCGCATTTGATGTTTGTAATGTATTGTCGATTAACGAACTCCTTTACCTCCTCTAAGGCATGTCATTTGAACAGCTAATATTATTTTTTGTGAAGTAGGAACAGACTGATCGACTCAATCAAAAGTTCAGGCAATGGGCTTCTTATAAGCTCAAGGTCATTCAAAGGAAAATTGAAAGTGTACGTTTACGCGATTGGATCACAGATGTTATCGTATATAGCTATAGTATATAGCTCAGAAGAGTACCCACACCACATAGACAAAAATAAAGGCTTAATTTTTCAATTCCGTTTTGTTCGAAAAGAAAATCCGCATTCAAAGCGTTTACATTCGCCTTTGTGCATGTGTGCTGTCCTGTATTCATCCTTTTCTTGTGTTTTATGTACAATAAAGAGTTATACATACATACATTCATCACCAAATAAATATTTGCGATAATTTCACGAAGGAGATCACTTTTTAAAAGGTAAATGAAAGAAATTATAATTTATGTCACGAAGCCCGCCAAAACCAGTGAAAAGTGAATGTTATTGGACCTCACGCGACACTAGCGCCTCTAGTGGCAAATTCACACGCGACAGCCCCCATTGAGACGTTTACGCGAACGCGTTCGATACGTTTTTACATGCGAAAACTACCACTAGAGGCTCTGTGGGCGTCAAAGATTCACTCACAATAAACATCTACAGCTTTCGTTTTTTTTTTAAAGCAAAGACCACTAAATTTTCAATTACCATCCAACCTTTCCTAATGAACACTCCTACGCATAAACACTACATCACTCGCGCACTAAATCATAGATAACACGAGACAAGGCTATTTTTTTTTGCAGCTAAATCCGTCGATTATTACGCCGCGCTGCAGCTCTAGAATTAGTGGATCGATGGCTCTAGAAGAGTGACGTTTAAGTTGAAAACATATTTAGATCTTCGTAGGACACATAAATTTGGCTTTTGCCATCTGCGCGGGAAGAGAACCAACTGGTACATTCTATGTTTTTTCTTTACTCCCAGACCAGCATAGACTACCTTCTAAAGTTTCTAAACCGTGTCTTAAAATTAAAATCTAGGATACTTTAGAGTTTATAAAGAAATTATATTTAAATTCCAATTTAAATACCAACTGGTACATTCTGTTTTTTCTTTACTCCCAGACCAGCATAGACTACCTTCTAAACCGTGTCTTAAAATTAAAATCTAGGATACTTTAGAGTTTATAAAGAAATTATATTTAAATTCAATAGGAGACGTTTTGGAAAAAGGTCAGGTCAGGAGTACCCGAAACCGACGAGCATGTATGAAGAGACTGATGACTGTGGAGGAAGCGAAAGAAATATGTCAGGATCGTAGCAAGTGGAATAAAGTAGTCTCTGCCTACCCCTGTGGGAAAGAGGCGTGACGGTATGTATGTATGTATGTATGTATGTATGTATGCTACTTAACCATTATTGACCTATGTTATCATAGTTCTCAAAACAATACAAGATAAAAGCCCACAATCTTCGCAAAGTTCTCTTAGGCCCATAAAATTTCTGAACGAAAACATTTCACGCCAGTACAGTACTAAACCGTTTACGACTGCGAACGAATAACTATTGTCACTAGGTTTATGTTTGCCGCCCTAGCTCCTAAACAATACGTTTAACTCAACATGGAGAAAGCCAACTGCGGCCCACTACGACGGGAATTTATGCATTCATAAAGAATCATAAAGGGTTGGATAGATGCACAGTATAGTCAGTAAGTTATCTTCAAACGAGCAAGCATTAGACATGGTCGGCTGCTTCTTTTACTAATACACTTTTACGAGTGAAACTGCGCTTTCAGTAGGCTTATTACCTAACTCGCTCGCAATCGCCATCGTGTTTTGACAGTTCTTGTATGAATGTGACAGCTAGCAGATTCCGATGCTTATTGTCAGGCAATACATGAACTGTCAAAATGAACACGATGGCGATTGCGAGCGAGTTAGGTATAAGCCTACTAGATCGGAGCGGATTCGAACAACGGCTCTATTCGACTAATCGTGATAATTGAAATTCATGTCACTCTGTCGCATTGAAAGAGGAGAGCATTACTAGACGAGATTGATTTAATAACTAATGTAATTAATCATAGTTCCGCATGTCTCTCTCTGCTTTGCTTGTATACAAGTGAACTCTAAGGCTTTTTCCTTTTTCTGATTTACGTCCCTATATCCACTATAGTTAGAGCTGGTTCGCACGAGCGTTTTTTCAACGGGCGTTAAAAAAACGTTTAAATAAAACAAATTGGAAACCATGTATTTATTCACACGAAGGCGGTTTTAGAGCGCGGCGCTTTTTTATCGAGCACTGTTCGGTTTTCGACGTTGGGCGTTGGAAGTTAAATCGAATTGGACATACGGAACTTCCAACGTCGGGTTTTAACGCGACGCTTTTTAAACGCTCGTGCGAATTAGCTCTTAGGTACTTCAAAAAATGTTTTTAAGATCGAATCATACTGGTCTGGGAGCAAAGAAACAACATAGAATGTACTCGTTGCTTCTCTGCCCGCGCACTTGGTAAAGGTCTATCGAGGGAATGACTTCACCCAAAGCCAGACAGAGCCTAAGGTATAACATGACCTTGTGGGGAGTACCACAATAGAAAGATCTCTCTCCAGGCAGATGTTATGCCGGGAACCGAAGTCCGAAAGAGGAGAGTTGAAAGTTGTATTTATGCAGCCGCATTGAGAAACTTCGTTAGCGGCATGTAGGCATGTGACAGCTGTCATTAGAACTGGCGCTAGCTACTCGTGCGTCGTAGTAGTTATGTGGAGGCCAACTAGGTGGCGCTAGGGTCGCTACAGCCTAAAGGCTACGTTTAGTATATGGCCCAGTCATTATAGCAAGTTCGCCTCGGAATTCGAGATACCCAGCTGTAAATCTGTAAATACTTGTATATTGACACCCTAAAAGTTGTCTCAAAACCTACATATGGTAGGGTGTGCGCAACTATTAAATTTCAAGGTCAAAGGTCACAAAAATCGGTTTTTTGCGCTTTTTTTGTAAATATCTCATTTCCTATGGATTTTAGCTATTTGTATCTATTATCAATATTGTAGAATACAAAATTCTCCACAAATTTTGTTTAAATTTTTTTTTTAAACGGTGAACCGTTTTCGAGATAGAGGGCGGAGAGCGTTTTATTTTTATTAAAAGTAAAAAATAGAATAAAGGGTACAAAAACTACAATTTATAATTTTAATCATCTTCTTCGTGTTCACCGTCGTCATTTCGGCTGCTGGTAAATTTCAAACTGGTCTTCATTATCGTCTTCAACGACATTTGTCTCAAGTTCTTCCATGATTTCGTGGTCAAAGGGTTTTCCATCTTCGTTAATGTCGCTCTGATATGGTTGAGCATTGAGACAAGCTTGCCCATTACATTGGTCACAAGCTAAAGAGCATTGCAAGCCCGCTTTCCTGCATCCGCATCGTGAACCACAACCGCTCTTGCAGTAGCAGAAAATTGTATTTAGCAAATCTTCTGGAGCAGGTGGTAAAATTGTCATGATAGGCTTCAGAAAATCGTTTCGCATTGCCCAACCCCATACCTGGCGTTCCAAATCGTTTTTACTTTTAATAAAAATGAAACGCTCTCCGCCCTCTATCTCGAAAACGGTTCACCGTATAAAAAAAAATTAAACAAAATTTGTGGAGAATTTTGTATTCTACAATATTGATAATAGATACAAATAGCTAAAACCCATGGGAAATGAGATATTTACAAAAAAAGCGCAAAAAACCGATTTTGTGACCTTTGACCTTGAAATTTAATAGTTGCGCACACCCTACCATATGTAGGTTTTGAGACAACTTTTAGGGTGTCAATATACAAGTATTTACAGACTTACAGCTGGGTATCTCGAATTCCGAGATTCTTACCTAATCTAACCTTAAATGACTGGGCCAATAATTGCATGCGCGGCAAGAAAAGCAGTTGGCACATTCTGTTTTTTCTTTGCTCCCAGACCAGCATGGAAGGGAGGATGGAGGTTACACACATGGCCAGAAAAAACTAAACTGCCAAATTCGATCTGTCATCGCCAAAACAAAACTCATGTTCAGCTAAATACGGCGTTGAGTGCATTATATTCGTGTCCAAATTTTTTCCTGCCAAGATACCCCGTACCGATCACCACTAAATTTATACAATGTTATGTGCAATCCGTTTCATCAGTCCAAATTTGATCATCGTATATAAATAGTTCTTCCATGCTGTGGGAGCAAAGGAAAAACATAGAATGTACCAGTTGCTTCTCTACCCAATCGTAAAAGGCCATCGAGGGAATGGGCGAAAATAATAGGAATCATGTTTAGGCGATGAGGCTAGCAACCCATCACTATTTTGATTCCATTTTCCACCTATACGCCCACAATCTTGCTAAATGTGGCATGTAGGTACCCGTTGCCTTAAGGTCTTCGCACATTAGACCAACTTAACGGCGACTCGACTCTATGCTAGACATTGAAATTTAAGCCCTGTGTCCTATGTTTTAGGTTTAATTTCACAAAATGATTATAAAGTAGTGTACAACGAGTGGCCTACGCATCGTCAACGCAAGGTCAACCCCGACACGTTTGTCACGCAATAACCACTCGTCGTCCACGCAACGACCACACGTCGTCCACGCATCGACCACACGTTGTCCACGCAACGACTATGCGTTTGCGACTGACGCGTGACGGGCAACCATTTGCCAAATGAGTTGCGTTGTCCACTCGTTGACACCGCGTTGTCCACTCGTTGACACCGCGTTGTCCACTCGTTGACAACGCATTGCCCACTAGTGACCATTGGGTGGATCAACTAGTTGGCTACCTACTCATCGAGAGTGTGAGTTGAGTTGGTGTCGGATTGGCGTGGAGTTGGTCTAATGTGCGAAGACCTTTAGGCTGTCTACCCCGTAAGGGATAAAGACGTGAGTTGTGTAATGTGTGTATGTATGTGTATATAACAGCATTCGTCATATCATACGCGACAGTGCGATTGCGCCTTGGAACGCCGCCATACGGTAAAGTAAAGAATTACCACCGATCGTTTAAAAATAAGATAGCAGTACGTCACGTGAGGAAGGGTTTCGCGAGGTTTACGCTTTTACGGGGCGTTGTCCGAAAACTAACTAAAATATCTTGGGACAAATTACACCAATTGACCCAGCCCCAAACTAAGCAAAGCTTGTACTATGGGTACCAGGCAACGGATAAACATACTTATATAATGTAGATAAATACATACTTAAATACATACAACATCCATGACTCGGGCACAAACATTCGTATTCATCATACAACTGTCTGCCCCAACCGGGATTCGAACCCGGGACCTCTAGCTTCATAGTCAGGGGTACTAACCACTAGGGCAGGGGTGGCCAACAGGTCGACTGTTAGTCCAGTCGATCCTGGCAAGGCAAAAAATATAAATACGTAGACCAAACTGCGCACGTAATCACCAACTGCTGATTTAAGGTTTCATGAAGTATGTAATTGGTAGATCGCAGAGGGTTTCGTTAATAAACAGGAGATCTTGGGTCTAATCAAGTTGGCCACCCCTGCACTAGGGTATCCGGTCGTCAAATTACGTCTTTATCCCTTACGGGGTACACAGAGCCTAAGGTAACAAGACCTAAAGACCATGTTTAGTATATGATTGTGGGCGTATGGATGGAAAGGGGAATCAAAACAGTGATGGGTTGCTAGCCAGATCGCCTATATAACATGATCCCTAAGATTTTCGCCCAATCCCTCGATGGGCTTTTACCATCTGCGCGGGAAGAAACGCAACTGGTACATTCTATGTTTTTTCTTTGCTCCCAGACCAGCATAGAACAGGGGTCGGCAACCTGCGGCTCGCGAGCCACATGCGGCTCTTTGGATACGAGGCTGCGGCTCTTTAGTTCCATTCGCAAATATTATTTATTGAATAAAAAAAAAATTGTTGTGAAAACACTACTTATATATGAATAAATAGATATTTTTCTTATGAATAAATAGATTACTTTTTTTATCAACAAACTTTATGAAAGTATTGAAGATATTTATTGTTGGCGAGAAATTTTTTTGTGGCTCTTTAAAAACTTGAAATTTTGTAAATAGTAATTTTTGGCTCTTCCGACTCAAAAGGTTGCCGACCCCTGGCATAGAAGAAAAAATATTTTTGTTATAAAATTATTTGACGACTCTTTAATGAACAAAAAAAATTTACCTTGCTACTCCGCTACTCACGTGCAAGATAACCGAGCCTGTGTGAAATATATATGTTTTTCATGCAATCCCTCCCTCCACTACTGCCAATAAAACACATACATCCCACAAACTTAATTATCCCTTACACCACACAAACACTGACACATTTCGATCCCACTAGGGGATCATTATCAAAGTTTAATGAGCACAACTGTTACACCCAATAAAAGACTGTCTTTATTGGTATATTTTGATGTGCCTTTACTTGTTAAAATTAAGTTTTCCAATGTTTTGCTAAATAGATGTTTTTGACGTCTTGGTAATGTACTTACAGTTTACCATTAAACGCCCTCAGATTTAGCCCTCAATTTCGGATTAAGCGATCTTACGAGTGCGTGACGGAAAAACTTCGTTACTAAATTTAGTCGACGAAATTGCCAAAAAATTAAATGCTAATTTATCGTTGACTTCCATGGTAATAAGAGTTACAGTTGGTAAAAGAAGGGAACAATGCAACGTCCTTTATTTAGGGCACGGTGGCACGCAACGCCGCAAGATACACGACACGAACAAATAATAAATTATCAAATAGGGATACAGTGATTTTCGCGATATAGCCGCGTGTATACCATCCAACTGTTTGTATACTTCAATGTATACCAACAAAATCGAAATAATTGCTCGCTCACGCCCAGATATTACATTTTAACTGCCTACCTTTAACTACCTATTTGTGCTCTTAATCTTACTTAATGATTTAATTTGTATTTTTCGATTACGATTATAATTATTATTTTAACTTGTATTACTGTTTGAGTAGAATGTAGTAGCGGCCTCCGAACGCCTGGTTTCTTGAAAGAGCCTGTTTTGTTTTGATCATAATATTATCATTTTTGATTTAGATAACTATATTTTCTGGCAATCCAGGACTTTCTCGGAATCGCAAATCGAAAAGAGTACTTTGCACCTTACGCCCACAATCATGTTAACCGTGGCCTTTAGGTTTTGTTACCTTAGGCTTTGTCTACCCCGTAAGGGATAAAGACGTGATTCATATACGTGCGTATTTATGTCTGTATAAGCATACACGCCACGACATCAGGCGGTTAAAGTCTGAAACGGAAGACGGGATATTGTGTCATCGCGTGACTCTTCCAGGTTTTGCGGGGAAACTGCATTGGTTGGATATACGAGTATTTTTGACATAATCCCCTTTTAGTAGCTGAACCTTTAGTACTTTGTCGCTATGGCTGTAACGAACAACGCTGGGGCAATTTGACATGTATCAACAGTGACAAAAGATGAAAAGAAAACTAGAAATATCTTAAGGGCGGGGTGCGAGTCGGGTTACCTCCGCATGTGGTCAAGAGAATCTCTGTCACAACACATTTTGTTTTCAAGAAACAAACAAACTTTTTCTTTCTTTCTAAGGAGTTAAAGTTTGAGAGTTTACTTTGTTGTTGACACACAAACATTTGACATATTATAAATGCGAAAGTAGCCCCTATCTGTCTGTCTGTTACGCTTTCACGCCTAAACCGCTGAACCGATTTCAATTAAATTTGGTACAGAGATAGTTTTAGTCCAGGGAAAAGACAAGGGATAGTTTTATCCCAGAAAATTGTATAGATAGTTCCCGTGGGATAGCGATAAACGAGTAATGCGCAGTCGGAATCGCGGGCGACCGCTAGTACAGTCAGCGTCAAATAGTTGGTGACACCTAAAGTGGCCAAAAAGTTAGCAACACGACCTTATTTAAACTGTAACAAAGACGTGTTGCAAACTATTTGGCTACTTTGGGTGTCACAAACTATTTGACGCTGGCTGTACGATATAATTGTCTCGAAAACAGAGGTAGCCATTAGATTTACAAGATAGGAACGGTACTTGATTTACGGTCCGCTCTGGGATGCATCAAGATGTTTCTAGTTGGAGCTGTAAAATATTAATAACTCCCACTGTATTACTATTAATATCATTCCGTCACGTGTCAGTGTTGCTAGCAGCGGAACGTGGCGGCTGAAAACATTGAAATAATCTATTTTATTGAATCAGGTCCGATTTTTGAAAGCACATCACTCGAAAGTAGTAAGTAAACTCTATTTCTTTGCTTTATTGTTAACCTATAACAATTGCTGTTATTTATAAATGTGAGATCTTAAAGTAGGTTAGATTTGACTTTGCCAGTTTTTATCAGAATTAAAATATATATAATATTTAACTTTATAGAATGACTGATGTCATGAGAAGCATAATTTTTGTATTGAACTTGGCTCTCCTTTTATGTTTTTGGTGGGATTTATGTTACGCGGAACGTCTTTTTGGCAAATCGTTCGTTCAATTGCGTTCAAAAATGGCTCGCAATCGCTTTCGAATGCGATGTCAAGCCGATCGAGTTACGTGGAACGATTGTTTTCATTTTGAAACCAATCTCGGAATCAGCTGTCAAAAATGAAGACGATGCTGATTGCGAGCGAGTTACGTAATAAGCCTGCAGCTTATATCTCCAGAATGATGGGGAGTGTGAATGGTTACGTTGGGAGGGGAAGGTAGACGGACGTTCCGAGACCAAATAGGAGACGTTTTGGAAAAAGGTCCGGGGGGAGTACCCAAAACCGACGAGCATGTAAGAGATTGATGAGTGTGGATGAAGCGGAAGTATGTCAGGATCGTAGCAAGTGGAACAAAGTAGTCTCTACCTACCCCTGTGGGAAAGAGGTGTGACGCTATGTATGTATGTATATCTCCAAAACTACGGCACGAATCAAAGTTTTGACTAGTTCACAAGATTAATGAGAGCTGTGATTGTCTATGCTACTCGTATTTCAAATTCAGCACAATTTTCCACCACTTTCGAGTGGTATTTTCACACATGCGCTTTCAAAAATCGGGGCCCAGGCGTTACTTTGCGGAGGTCCATTTCAATGAACAAAAAATATTCACCTTGCTACTCCGCTGTTCACGTGCAAGATAACCAACATCCATTCATAATTTTGATAAACTGAAACTTTGATAATGATCCCGTAGACTCTACGGCGTAGAGGGATCGAAACGCGTCAGTGTTTGTGTGGTGTAAGGGATAATTGAGGGTGGGATTTATGTGTTTTATGTGCCAGTAGTGGACGGAGGTTGCATGAAAAACGTATATATTTCACACAGGCTTGGTTATCTTGCACGCGAGTAGCGGAGTAGCAAGGTAAATATTTTTTGTTTTTTAAATAATCATCAAATTGAAGTAGCCTGATTGATAAGCTGGCTGAATGAGGAGACACAAGGCATCTTGTTTAAAAAAGTTAAATCTCGATTTTATACTGTCAGAATTTATTGAACTGTCAAGCTTTAATCCAGATTTAGCGACACAGGCGTTTTTTGTCCAAACCGCTATCCGATTTAGCTGAAATCTGGCATACATATGGTTTCAGTCCCGGGAAGGACATCGGAGTTTTTATCCCGGGAAAGTTCATAGTTCCCGCGGGATGGCGATAAGTGAATTCTGCGTAGACGGAGTCGCGGGGAACAGCTAGTGGTTCATACTGTTTAAAGAATTTCGCGTGTGATGACCTGGATCACAGATAATGCAGTTTCTTTATTGATAAAGAGTTTGGTGGACCGGTTTTTGTTTGATATGATTTCAATATCATTATACTCATCTTCTGTGTATCGTTTCGTGAGTCACAGACGGTTCTGGCTGAAAATCAGTGCTGCAGTCTAACACCTCAGCGTAATGCTGAGCCAGCGATCGTTTCACTTTTGCGAACACACAACGCTGATGATCTATTTTTCATGTGTGTGTTTATTTTCCTTGTTTATTTTCTATAAATGTGTGTATATTCTACTATATAAAAATAAGTCGGGTTTTCCTTCCTGACGCTATAACTCCAGAACGCACGAACCGATTTCCACGGTTTTGCATTCGTTGGAAAGATCTCGGGCTCCGTGAGGTTTACAGCAAAAAAAATTCAGGAAAACAGCATAGTTCCCGCGGGATGGCGATAAGCGAATTCTGCGCGGACGGAGTCGCGGGCAACAGCTAGTTCTCTTATATTTGTGTGTCTTGCAAAAAGGAATAAATGTCTTCTTTCTTTCTACTATCAAATGAGACACATCATTCAAACAGATGACGCTTAGCGACAAAAACATCGCATAGTAACAAAGGTCACGTGACAGTTAGTAACGGGTAGAAAAATTCGGAGACTACCCACCTGCTATGGGTGGTGTAGGGGTATAGCACGCGTCACGGAATGACGAGGATCCGGGTTCGATTCCCGGCCATAGCTTTACTTTTCGGATTTTTCTCTGTGTTCTAATTTTCAGACATTTAGAAATTTTCTTTCTTTCTTTCTTTCTTTTTCGCCGATTATACAGCGCGCAGGTCAAGGAGCTACGTATAATTATGATAGAACTTCACTTCAGGTTCGTTTAATCATACAATTTAAATGAAGGCTAACTAATATAACTATCATAAGATACGTAGGCGAAAGTCGATCGCGTTTAAACTAAATATATCTTCATGGGTCACGACAGATATTGCTTAAGGCCTAACAAGATTCGCCTGTTTAGTAATTTAGATCATTTCATCATTTTGACGATCGTTATTCATTGAGCAATTAGTTATTTTTAAAGTACATTTGGAAGTTATTCTTACTATTAATTTGTTCTCTATAAAGCACGTGTGCACTCATGAGGTATTTTTGATGAAATACAGCCGATACTAACGGTGGAGCAATCTATCCTAACTGGTAGTATGGTCACTTTGTCGATAATACAGCTATAATTATGTTTTAGATACTCTCGCAACACAGCAAGAGATAACTTAAGTAGGTAATTATTAATTCATCGATACAGGTTAATCCATAGCAACGCGCTAATCTATAGGAATACATGTAACGATTTAACTAAACCATCGCAACATAATAAATTCGATTTCAACATAGTTTTGTTTTGAAAAAACATTCGAAAAGTAAAAAAATACAAGATCGCAAACATACACCAACGTGTTATCGAATCTGTGTACATAATCCTACAACGATTCCTTAATATTTCCACAGGTTTTCTATCGAAGTTTTGATTTAAAGTTAAGACACCCTTTTGGCTAAATGCGCCAAGAGCGCGAAGCTATATTAAAAAAAAAGGACAGCTTTTTGACGTCTACACTTTGAATCAATCTCAGATCAATTACTAAAGCCTAGATACCGCGTTAAAATTTAACTAGTGACATCAATATGTACATCTCTTAATTCACATGAAGAAATCAACAAGCTGGAAAGAGATAAATGTAGCATTATCTAGTCTGCCTGTACAGGCCGTACACACCTGAAATGTCAAGTGGTCTCTTTGGTCTAGTTTTACGCTACTAAATTAAAAAGTGTTTTAAATCATATTTCCCGTTGAGAACAGCAGGTCATCTGTATTAAGTTGTATTTGAAATGGTTATGACAGGTAAATATTTGCAAGTCGACCAGTGATTGATTTTCATAAACCTCTACCTAACAGTAAAGTTTTAAAATAAGGTGAAAGTGGTATTGTGTGCCTAAGGGTCGTATAAATGGCTTGTATTGTTTTGGGATGTAAATCTCATTCGTCTCGCAAAGAAAATGAACGGGAATATATAAGCTTCCATCGGTGAGTACATTTTTACGTGTTTTCAATATTATATGCTAACCAATTTGAGCTGAATTAAAATTTATAAACCTAAAACTTTGATTATTGTAACAAATAAACATTTTGGACTCAATAAGGGCGATGAATCTTCGAGATAATTAGGTAATTTGTAATAGCTTAGAGGTTATGAGGTATGGGTGATAGTGATGTTCCTGTTCATTGCCAGTTTCATCGATATCGAATTACTTTCCTAAACTTTGTATTGTGGACTAAATTATTTATATAAATAATGACGTAATAATGACAATTACAGATTTCCTATGGACGAACAATAAAATTAAAAATTAAGTGGTGCCAAATTATTCCGCAAGGGAAACAAACCACCACAAACACGAGACATGTTTTAACTAATTCCAGGATCGGACAGGTGCAGGAACAGACTATTATCAAGATGTGTTATTATTATATTCAAATGAATGCTTAAAGCTATTTTGATTGAACGCGTTTATTCATTTTGCTGTTTTTAGATTCCAACCGTCGCTATGGAAGTCGATGAATGCCAAGCTACCACAAGCACGACACATATTTTAACATCTGATTCAAGGCTTGGAGAGGTATTGTATTCCCATTTTACTTTAATTTAAAAAAGGTGCTCGCTAGTTTAAATAATGTTTTTTTTTTAATTCAGGAGTCTACCTAGTAGGCTTACTTATCGGTGTACGTAATGATATAATATAACGATGCTCTCCAAGCTAGGACAAATCCCGTGAAACCCGGACGGCGGCCCTAATTATGTGTAAATACATGATAGTCATCAGTAGTTTTTTTTTTCAGTATAATTCCTGCGCCGATGGAGGTTGAGATTGAATATCCCACGACAAGTTCTACATGTTGTCCAGAATTAAGGAAGCGGGTCAGTCAGCTGGAACAAGATTTGGACAGAGTGAAGAAGGTTTCAAAAAGACGTATTCTTAAAACTGTACAGTATTACTAACTGCAAATCTGGAATATTACTTATCTAGGTGTACCCAAACAACATATCAAAAATGCAAGTTTACCGCAATTATTGTAATTTAAGCGTCTTTTTTTGTACGATATGACTGATCTAAAAGTAAATAGGATAATAATGTAAATAATGCCATTTAAAAAACATTTCGATGTGTAGGTAATGCTAAGATGTTATTGATTTTAACTGAAAATGTAAATTTAATATATTATGTGAACATGTCCAGATTTTTGTTTTTTTATTCCATGCCGAATTTAAAAATTGAAGGGCAAACCTCAGATTAAGGCCATACTAATTGCAATTTTGAGCGTAAGTCTGAGCCTCTGAATATCCTCTAAATACCAAAGCAATTTATTTTATGCTAAATAAAGTCTATCCATTATCTTAGTGGACAGCGACGCTTTGTCGGTGGCGGTCACAGCTTTATCGGCACTGGCGACACCACATCAAGAATCTACGTTTTAAACTCGTATAGGGTGTACAAATACCAAGGTAAGAAAATGGGTAGACGGTGGTACAATTTACAATAACAACCTTCTCTCTTACAGTCTATTCAATTACAGATACTTTTTACTGACTTGAAAAAAAATCTCTGAACGATTAAATTATTTATTTGAAACCGCTGTTTGATATCCAGGGATTTCTCGAAATTTCATTTAAAGCCGGGGTACGGGGTATTCTGCTACCACCCTAGCCATACATTATTCTGACTAGAACCCCGCGATCATTTAAATAGTCATAAGGAGGCATCGCCTTTTTACCGCGTTATGCTCCATACCGAAAATCCATCCACACCAGAAGACCATACACAATCTCAAAATATCGATAATAATCTTTCGATAAAACTTTTTGCTACATCTCTATGGATTTTGAACAGTGGAGGAACAGTGTACAACCTTGTAGTTTTGAGTACCTAAGAAATATATAGACTACCTTTTCTCCCATTATCAAACGTCGTATGAGTAAACGGTCAAGCTATATGTAACATTGTTTTGATATTAGGGCGGTATCTAGGCTTTAGTAATTGATCTGAGGAATCAATGTATAGAAACATTTACAGAATAAATAATACCGAAAAACATTCACAAAGGTGTAGTAAGCCAACTACAAACAGATGAAGTATTCAGACACAGATTATTAGATTCAAATAAAACACTGGTTTTCAAATCATAGCTTGAAATACTTAGACATTAAGTTTAGCTTTGGCCTAGATCAATAAGGCAGCCTCCGCAATGTCTGAGATTAGCCGCCAGACCAAACGCAATGCGGAAAAAAACAAAAAATAATACTGTACAAAATTACTCCAAAACGAACGCAAAACTAGCTAAATAAAAAGGTTACACTACATATTTGCTAATAAGCTACGGGTTAACACAGATTTTGACGTAATTACTAGTTTATTCATTACAAGTTTAACACGTTTGAGGTTATAAAAACCGCGGCGACTATCATGCATTCAAATTAAAAGCCGCGCATTATATTTTATCTGTGAAACTTTAAAAGCTAGACAGCAGCACGATTAAAAAAACAAACAAACGCGAAAGCATCCGGAAAAGCAAACTGGAAGGCAGACATATTGAAACTTAATACTGGCACGTTCCATAACGCGTTAAAAACAAATTAAAAACAAATGAACTCCATTACCGGTAACAAACAACAAAACACAACACTGTCACTGCACGGTTAAAATTCAAACTTGGTTTGAATCCACTTCACTCTCGAAAGTTTTAACCGTTGAACCGTTCTTAGTTATGTTACCGCGATTCGGAACGACTGAGCGGCAGCCGGCGATGGACTGAGGCGGGCGGGCGGATCGGCTCGGTTCGACTACTTTCGGCCTTTAATTTTAGATTTTGGCTCACTCCCCGGTTTTATATAGCAGTGAGTACATCGTATAAACCGTATCCGAGATGCGGTCGCCGCCTGTTTATATATAGGAATTACAGCTTTTATTGAGAATTGTGAATTTTTGCATGCCGCCGCCGGACGGTTGGGGCGGGGAGTGACTTATTTGGGCATCCAGCTGCTCATTAATCCTAAGCACTTGGCAGAGGCTCCTCATTACGCAGCCCATGGCAGCTGGCTCTCTCTCCGGTAAACTGTAGAAGCCGTAGAGGCCAAAAGCAGTCCGTTAAGAAAAAATAACGGGTGGCAGACAGCAATATGTCACGGGTTCCTAACTAGGACACCCTGGACTGATTGAACGAAAACTACATTCAAAAAGATACATTAGGGTTGTACAGGTGGAATGGAAGCTTTACCTAGATTAAAATGAAAGAATAGACAGCGCTATAAACAGAGCTGTCAATGTCAAGTAAGAAACGACAGAGGTGGAGGAGCTTTTGCGGGGCGGCGAGAGATTCGCGGGTGGTAGGGCCTTGTGCAAGGTCCGTCCGGATCGCTACCACCATCTTAGGTACTCGCTAATCCTGCCGCTAAGTAGCAGTGCTTGCACTGCTGTGTTCCGGTGTGGAGAGTAAGACAGCCGGGGAAATTACGGGCACAAGAGGCATTTCATCTTAGTCCTCTAGGTTGGCAACGCATCTGCAATCCCTCCGGGGTTGCGGGTGTCTATGGGCAGTGGTGATCACTTACCATCAGGTGACCCACTTGCTCGTTTGCCTTCCTATTCATATATAATAAAAAAAAATCTCCGGTAAGCTGTAAAAGCTATGGCCAGCACGAGACCGCGCGACATCTGTATCTCGCCGAGACAGACTAGGTACCCGTCTTTTTAACCCCCGACGGAAAAAGAAGTGTTATAAGTTTGGCGTCAATGTGTGAGTCTGTCTGTCTGTGTCAACGTAATTTGACTGCAGTGGTCCTTCGCTGTTTGGTAAAAATCGATCCACCATTTTTGAAAAAAAAGTTTTTTTTTTTTAAATTAGGTACTTGATAAATGCGTGAAGTTTTTTTTTAATTTAATGTTCCGACTGTTCCTACTAGAAAGAGGCGGACAGTTTATCCAGAAAAAACTAAAACCTGGGTACTATAGACCGACCGCTTAAATGAATCCTCGACCGCGCGGTGCAGGGGCGCGGGGTAGGACGATAAAGGGGGCAGAGAGAGGTGCGGGCGGCAGGCGCACTGCACTACCCACCCGCGCCTCTCTCGGTCCCCTTTGTCGTCTTACCCCGCGCCCCTGTGCCGCGTGGACGAGAACTCGTTTAAGCAGTCGGTCTGTATAGATACCAGTGGTGACAAATTTCATGGCGGGCCAAAATTACAGATATTTCAGAGGAGGGCCTGAATTACACCAAAATGGATTTCTTTTTGAATTTTGGACGCATGGAATATGAACGTGGGAAGACCAGTTGCTCCTATGCAGTGTTCTTTTTCATACAGCAGGACCATCAACATGTCACCGTGGGCCACATAACACTATTAATTTCGAAGGAACGCCGGCGGGCCGAATTAAATTCCTCTACGGGCCGGAGTTTGCCCGCGGCCGTAGTTTGCCCATCACTGTACTATGCCTTCACTGATGGTGTTTCGCGTAGTGACCGACCGAAATTTCGGTTTCGGTTTCAGTTTCGGCGAGTTTCGGCCAAAAAATATAGTTTCGGCCTTAGTTTCGGTTTCGGCCGAAATATAGCCGAAACTTTCGACCCCGCCGAAACTCGAGTGTTGTTCGGTAAACTTCGCAGCGAACTCGTGCTTGCTCGCCGCCGGGGCCCCGGCTCAGTTCGCCACCGTTCATTTAATCGTGAGTTGATATGTATGTCGGCGCAGGGCGTTCTTAAGTGTGTAGCGATTGCTACAAGCGCAGGCGACACGCATTCCTAGTTCAATGTTTACATTAACAACATAAATCTTGATTGTAATTTGGACACAGAGAAGTCTTTGTCCGTAGAAACGGGCAGTGTGAGGTGTTTAAAGTAAACACTGCTGAACGTAGCCGTGGGTCTGAGTGTGGAATGAAATTTGATACATGTGCTTTTGTTCTGAATCCTCTGGGGCATTCAGAATCGATCTATGGTTGAGACGGGACGTGTGCGCCCTGACCGTGCTGTGTGAAATACCACTTGACGTGACCCACGGATTCGTTTCCGTTTCAATTAGAGTTCTTAGTTTAAAAGCTGCTTAGTGTTAAGACTTTACGAACCTGTTTTATAACGTTAGTTAAGTGACTGAGTGACATTTATTTTAGTGCTACTGACACTGTTGTGCGGTTTGATTTTTGTCGTAATTATAATTGTTGAAATTGGACTTGTGTGCGTGATTGTACCCATTACTCCGCCCACTATACATGGATCACAGAAGCAACACTTCTGACGCTCTGGCGGCCCAAGCCACGACATCAGAAGCGGGATACGCGCCTCAAGAACCAGATCGGGAAGAACCAAGAATGGAAACTTCTATTTCTATGGAGTTGTATTATGAAAAAATGCTGAAACAGCAAAGTGACCAAATAGATAAACTGATTCAAGCTTTGAAGCAGCCTACAAGTACGGACGTTAACAGAACCAGCTTTCCGGAATTCAATCCAGATAAAGGCGATGTGCAAGCGAAGGCTTGGTGTGATACGGTGGCGTTGTGCATGGAAGAAAAGCCATTGACAGGAAGTAATCTGATTATATCTCTGAGCAGTGCTCTTAAGGGGTCATCGTCATCGTGGTTTTCCCAAATAAGTTATTCTGGCATGGACTGGAGCCATTTCCGGGAAATCTTTTTACAAAGATTCGATACTAATGAGACTTCTGCAGCTGCTCTAGTGCGAATCAATAGTATGGTACCAACTGATGGTGAATCTATGTCGGCATTTGCCAGTCGGACTTTGACAACTTTAATGGCAATGTGGAAGAATCTCCCTTTAGAGGAAATTGCTGTCTCCACTGTTTTGGCCCGTTGCGTCCAATTAGAACCACGAATGCAACGACTGGCATACACAACCGAGATTAAAGACAGAACATCTATGCAACGGGAACTTACGGCGTTTTCTTACAGAAAACGTTCGTTTAATGACCGTGGACCGACTGAACCAGCAAAGCGGATGAAAACAGTTACGTGTTACTCCTGCGGACAGATTGGTCATAAATCTACCGAATGTGAACAACGAAACTCTAAAATGAAAACTATGAAACCAGTTTTCAATAAGAACAAGCAAGTGAATAAGCATGAAGTGCCGAAGAGGTCCGTGACTTGTTTTAAATGCGGGCAAGTTGGCCATATTGCTCCTCAGTGCGCTGGTCGTCGAGCACCTTCGTCGCAGTCAGCGAGTACGAGTGCAATGGCCATGGCAAGTCTTCAGCTGACGAGCACCGGCGGGTGGACGTCTGCAGCATCAAGCCTGTGTCGTCACAGCTTACTCATTCTGGTCAGTCGTTAGATTTTTGTTTTGATTCTGGCGCCGAATGTTCTCTGATTAAAGAAACTTTAGCAAACAGATTTCGAGGTAAACGTTTTGGGTCTTTGGTTACATTGTTGGGCATTGGTAATGCCGATGTTTGCAGTACTTGTCAGATATTGTCTGAAGTTTGCATTGACAATAATATGATTGAGTTGCTTTTTCATGTTGTTCCTGATGATGTTATTCATTATGATATAATGATAGGCAGGGATTTGATTACCCAAGGCTTTACAGTTGAGATTTCTAATGATTGCTTTGGTATAAAGAAATCTAAAGTTGTCAACCTCTGTGAAGTTGGTAAGCCTATATGTGACTTTAAAAATCTTGACACAGATGTTAGCGGTGAGCATCGCGTATACTTAATAGACGTTTTAAAAAAATATCATACGTCATTTGTTGAAGGTACGCCTAGCGGGCGTGCTAACACTGGTGAAATGGAGATAAAGCTTATAGATCCGAATCGAACAGTTCAACGACGACCTTATAGATTGAGTCCTGATGAGAAACAAGTTTGTCGTGATAAAATAAAAGAACTCTTGGAAGCTAATATTATTAGACCAAGCTCTTCTCCGTTTGCGAGCCCCATACTTTTAGTTAAAAAGAGAGATGGCTCAGATAGACTTTGTGTTGATTATAGAGAACTTAATCGCAACACTATACCTGATAGATTCCCATTGCCTCTTATAAGCGATCAAATTCAACGTCTCAAAGGTGCAAATTATTTTACAATTCTTGACGCCGCATCCGGTTTTCATCAGATTCCGGTTCACAAAGACTCTATCGAGCGTACGGCGTTTGTGACGCCGGAAGGTCAGTATGAATACTTGACCATGCCGTTTGGTTTACGTAATGCACCATCAGTTTTTCAAAGAGCTATGTACAAGGCTCTTGGTGATCTTGTAAATACATTCGTTGTCTGTTATTTGGACGACATTATGATCGTGTCTGAGACTGTGGAACAAGGGTTGGAGAGGCTTGAAGTAGTATTAGAAACGTTGAGACTGTGTGGAATCTCTTTGAATATTAAAAAATGTACGTTTTTGAAAACTCGAGTAGAATATTTAGGTTATGAAGTCACATGTGGAGCAATCAGACCAAACTCACGCAAAGTTGTGGCTCTTACTAATTTGCCTCCTCCAGGAACAGTAACGCAAGTACGGCAATTCATTGGCTTGGCTTCATATTTTCGACAGTTTATTCCCAAATTTTCTCAACTGTCGGCACCACTTTATAAACTTATTACAGGAAAAGGGAAAGTTGAGTGGAAGCCTAAGCACGAAGAGATACGTCAAAAAATTATAGCATACCTAACTAATGAACCAGTTCTGATGATTTTTGATCCTAGTTATCCAATTGAGTTACATACTGATGCTAGTGCAGAAGGTTATGGTGCAATGCTTTTGCAAAAGAAGGACGGTAAATCTCATGTTGTAGCATATTACAGCAAAAAGACATCTGACGCAGAATCTCGCTACCATTCGTACGAACTAGAAACCTTGGCAGTTGTTAATGGAATAAAACACTTTCGTCATTTCTTGCAAGGTAGACAGTTCACGGTAGTAACTGATTGTAATTCTCTACAAGCTTCACGCACAAAGATCGACTTAACACCTAGAGTTCATAGGTGGTGGGCTTTCTTGCAGTCGTTTGATTTTGAAATCGTTTATAGAGACGGTAAACGAATGGGTCATGTTGATTTTCTTTCACGAAACCCTTTGCCGAATAAAGATATTAAACAAAAAGTTCAAGAAAAACGTGTCAATCTGTTAGAGATTTCAAAAAATTGGTTGCATGCTGAACAACAACGTGATCCTGAGATTATTGAAATTGTTTCAAAATTAAATAATAACGAAATTACGCAAAATCTTTCAAATACGTACCAAATTATTTCCGGTGTTCTGCATCGAAAAATACAACGCAATGGTAGGTCACGTAACTTACCAATTGTACCACGAGCCTTTTGCTGGTCTGTGATAAACCATATTCACGAATCAATCATGCATCTCGGGTGGGAAAAGACTTTAGAGAAAGCATTCGATTTTTACTGGTTTCCGAATATGCGAAAATACGTACGAAAATTCGTTGAAAACTGCATCACGTGCAAATTGTCTAAATCAAAATCTGGTAAAACACAAGCCGAACTTCACCCAATACCGAAAGTCTCAGTTCCGTGGCATACCGTTCACATTGATGCTACCGGCAAACTTAGCGGACAACAGAATTCTAAAGAGTATATTTTCGTACTTATCGATGCATTTACTAAGTACGTAGTTTTGCGTCATTCCTCGCATATTGACGCGTCAAGTGCTATTGATGCTTTGAATTTTGGAGTAAGCTTATTTGGTGCACCAACAAGAATAATTGCGGATCAAGGTCGATGCTTTGCAAATAAAAATTTCCGTGCCTTTTGCAATAAACATAACATTCGACTTCATTTAATTTCCACTGGAACATGTCGCGCCAATGGTCAAGTTGAACGTGTCATGAGTACACTAAAGAATATGCTCACTGCGGTTGAAGTTAAAAAAGATAGAACATGGCAGGATGCTGTTGATGACGTACAGGTTGCTTTTAATTGTACAGTTAATCGGGTAATCAAAGCTAGTCCTCTGGAGTTACTTATTGGCAAGGTAGCACGACCTCTGTCGCTACTTGCATTGGGTGACCAAGACCAAGACGAAGTAGATATTGTTGAGATCAGAGAACAGGCGGTCAGTTGCATAAATGAGAATGCTCGTAAAGATAAAGAGCGGTTTGATAGTAAAAAGGCTAAAGTTTCTAAGTTCACTGTTGGTGATTTTGTTTTAATTGAGAAGCATGAGAGGAATCAAACTAAGCTAGACCCAAAGTTCCGGGGTCCATTTAAGATAGTTGAATTGCTCGATGGAGACAGATATCTTTTGAAGGCTATTGATAGCAAGAGAACTTACAAGTATGCGCACGAAAGGTTGCGTGCGATGCCAGATTGCTACGTTCCCACAGAGCTAGAAGCTAGTTCTATTTTTAATGAGTGTGAGGACCAGTCAGGATCAGCCCTTGTCGGCGAGGTGTAGTTGTGACACATGCTCGCTAGTGTGTAGTTGATACACTTTGTTTAAGTAATCGTTAATACAACGATGTGTGCATATTTGCTGGTGTGTTTGATACACATGGTTTTGATAATCGTTAATACAACGATTTGTGCAAATTTGCTGTTGTGTTTGATACACATTGTTTTAATAATCGTTGAAACAACGATTTGTGCTTTTGCAGCGTCATCTACTGACTTGATCATTAGCCGTAGGTCAAATTCCAAACCCAGTCTAGCTGGTACGGAGACTGCGCGGTGTGGTGACAAGCAGGAGGGTCACGGTTGCATTGGTATTGTTGTTGTCTGTAAGGACTGTGAGACTTAATCATGTGATACTTTGTTGTGACTGTGAAAAATGTCACGTTGTTGGGCTGAATCTGATCTGTATCCTGTGATAATGCTTAGCCGCTGTTGACGATAAGATACGTCATGAATTTTGGGAACCTACCAGTTTGTCATCGTTGTGCCCTGATGGCAGGATAGCCGAACAAACTTGTACTGTTTGGAGTATCTTTCTTTGCAGATGTTCTGTGAAGTTTTTCTGGCACACGAGGACGTGTGACAGTCAGGATCGCCGTGTCGGCGCAGGGCGTTCTTAAGTGTGTAGCGATTGCTACAAGCGCAGGCGACACGCATTCCTAGTTCAATGTTTACATTAACAACATAAATCTTGATTGTAATTTGGACACAGAGAAGTCTTTGTCCGTAGAAACGGGGCAGTGTGAGGTGTTTAAAGTAAACACTGCTGAACGTAGCCGTGGGTCTGAGTGTGGAATGAAATTTGATACATGTGCTTTTGTTCTGAATCCTCTGGGGCATTCAGAATCGATCTATGGTTGAGACGGGACGTATGCGCCCTGACCGTGCTGTGTGAAATACCACTTGACGTGACCCACGGATTCGTTTCCGTTTCAATTAGAGTTCTTAGTTTAAAAGCTGCTTAGTGTTAAGACTTTACGAACCTGTTTTATAACGTTAGTTAAGTGACTGAGTGACATTTATTTTAGTGCTACTGACACTGTTGTGCGGTTTGATTTTTGTCGTAATTATAATTGTTGAAATTGGACTTGTGTGCGTGATTGTACCCATTACTCCGCCCACTATACATGGATCACAGAAGCAACACTTCTGACGCTCTGGCGGCCCAAGCCACGACATGTATAATATTATGTGTTAATAAATGTTAAAAAAAACAGTAAATTTCAGTAGTTACATAATCGTAATATTAAATGTTTTAATAAGTTTCGGTTTCGGTTTCGATTTCGGCCGAAACAGAGAGCAAGACCGAAAGTTCGGTTTCGCTTTCGGTTTCGGCTGAAAAATCAGTTTCGGTCAGAGACTAGTTTCGCGCATGCGTGGCCCAGTTAGTGTTTTTTCGAACCTCGCAAGGAATTAGTAAGTAATTTGTCCGTGAAATGCAGCAGCAAGCAAGGTAAATTTGATTACCGCGGTGGTAATTATTTGGCTCCATTCAGCTGATTCATTCGTCATTATTTTTTCTACTCGGAAACAAATAACCAGCCAAGTGCGAGTCGGACTCGCGGACCAATGGTTCCGTACAAATTTGGCAAGTGAATAAATTCCAGTGTTAGCTGAGCCCTGCCTCCTAAGCATAATGTAGGCAGTGTGTCATTTTATATTGGTTACTTACATAGACTACAGACAAAAAAACATTATCTGTGAAAATTTCAACTGTCTAGCTCACGGTTCATGAGGCAGCCTGGTGACAGACTGACAGACAATGGAGTTAGTAGGGTCCTGGTAGGGTCTTAGTAATAGGGTCCTGTTTTCAACCTTTAGAAGCGGAACCCTAAAATTTAAAATTAGAAATTTGCATTTCGTACCTACCTATAGTATACCTATTACCGAACAGTCTCGATGACACTAATGGAGTTGGATAAAGTTAGCTAGAGTGGGAGGGAGAGGAATGGCAATTTCGATCTTGATAAATACTAGAATTCAATAGGTAAGTAGGTACCTACTGCGAAATTCGAAATTCGATTCAATTTATCATGTTGTTCCGCTCACACTCAGCAATAGGAATCAGCTATCGTATTCGGACACGGCCAAGAGATGATGAATAGGAAAAGAGGAAAAGAGAGATTGTGTTATACGAACTTCGAATTTTGATTTTCGGAGTAACTCCGCGGCCGCTGCTTAGTGCTTACACCGCGACTCGTTTTGTCGCTAAAAGACTTCCCTCTCTCTCTAACACGTCTTAAAGAATAGAGATGCACTGAGTGTCACTGTCACGCATTAGACGTACGATGCAAAATAAAATTGCGGCAAAGCGTTATCTAGTTTCTTTTTACTAAACCTAACTAAAGTACTTAATACAATACTTTCTAGCTTAACAAAATAATGTTACTTACTTGCATATCCATTGTATATAGCATTTTTCTCTCAAAAACCGACTTCGTCAACAACTCCAGAGTCGAACGATCAATCAACGAACGTCAAATTTGACATTACGTTTTTAGCGCCGTGAGTAACGGCTGCGACTGACATTGACTACCAATCAAACGAAATAATGAGAAGTAAAGAGAAACTATAATAATAATGCTTTCTCATTAAATAAATCGATTTCAGTCCTTACATTATGTTACTTGAACTGAAGATTCATTGTCGTCCTATAAATTAATCTTTGTAACCTACATGAACGTAGGTTTGGGTAGACAATAACGTTGGTTTCAATGTTCGGCTCAGGGTATTTACAAGACAACCAAATAAGAACAGCTAAATATTTCCACTCGAAAAATGGTTGAGATTGATTATTTAGGTATGTACGGAGAAAAATTACTCAATTTCTTTTATCAAAACGTACATTTTGCAAGAAAAACTTGCTATGGCAGCCCCGGCAGACTACTAATTTGGTGCTAGCAACATCGACTCCAAACGTCAACGTCAAACATTAAAACAAACATTTTTGTTGATTTATTTATTCCTCAAAGTGATTGAATTTTAATGAAACCAAAAGTATTAATAGATCTGTGTATAGTCAAATATGTTTTTCTGACATCAGCTCAGCTGTTTCGTAGATTTTTCTGCCGTTGTATGTAATTTTAGAAGTAGATTTAGCGTCTGCAATGTTTAACCCAGACTTCAACGATTATCAGTTGACTTCTATTATTACTGAGTGTTGTGGGGGCGGAGCGGTCGTTTATTCGGCCCTTTACAAGCCTAGTAAACAATATGTGGCCGTCAAGAGATACTTTGTTGACAAAAGCAAGGAGAACGCTAACTTGATACAGGTAAAGTTTTACGAATTCATAGATGCATTCACGTATAATTATCTG
Source organism: Pandemis cinnamomeana (assembly GCA_932294345.1). Classification (NCBI taxonomy): domain Eukaryota; kingdom Metazoa; phylum Arthropoda; class Insecta; order Lepidoptera; family Tortricidae; genus Pandemis; species Pandemis cinnamomeana. The sequence continues at coordinate 13,879,237 of OW028710.1, read as the reverse complement.
TTACCGATGTGTCTTTCTTTGACCTTAGAACTATTGTTATTGTATGTGAAGTAATATCAGAGTGTAGGTTTGAACTTGAAGCATTTAGTACTGTGTTACTGATTTTAAGCAAGTCTAGACTTAAGCTGGAATATGTTTTTTAAGCCACCAGCAGTTAAGTTGACAAATGCATCTTCATTTGAAAAGATAAAGTCGAGTTGAAAGTCTGTTTTTGTTCTTGAAGAGATTAGTTTGTCTTAGTACCTAATATATATTTTTTTCATTTTTTTTTCTGTATATTTCTTTTTATCTTAAGTTATACATGTAAAATCTTATGTCTCGATAATCTTATGTATCCTAATTCTTTTAATTGTGTTTGTTTATTTGTGTACAATAAAGCATTTATTGATTTCACTACATAGTATAAAATAAAGTCGCTTCCTCTGTCCTCATGTCCCTATGTATGCTTATATCTTCAAAACTACACAACGGATTTTGATGCGGTTTTTTTTAATAGATAAGAGTGATTCAAGAGGAAAGTTTTTATGTATAATTCTATGCAGACGAAGTCGTGGGCATAAGCTAGTTACTAATAAACCTCCAATTTTTGGTGCAGCAAGACATTCAAACCCGCAAGGAGCTTCAGCATCACAACATCCTCCCGTACCTGACGAGCTTCGTGCACGGCCGGGAGCTGTACGTGGTGTCCCCGCTCATGTCCCTTGGCTCGTGCCGAGATGTCCTGGACCAGTACTTCCACGAGGGCCTGCCGGAGCTAGCCTGCGCTATCATACTGAGAGACGTGCTCTGTGCGTTGCAGTATTTACATAAGCAGTTGTATATTCATAGGTGAGCAGGATGACCTTGAAATTAAGAACGGCCTGTCTGATCACTCTCTGTAAAGTTCCTGTTATACTAAGTGTCAGTTATCTAAGATTCCCTCTATTTCATACTGTGAAACAGACAGAACATCATAGTTAATCAACACTTAAAATATCAGGGTGTTAACTGAAAGTGGTGAAACACACCTTAAGTGTCAGTTATTACTTTCTACAAAACACACACATTATTTTTTTTTTTAAATCTAATCTAAATTAATCAAAATAATTAATCGAATTTTTTTATTTTTCCGTTTCCATCTATACGCCCACAATCTTGCTAAACATGGTCTTGTCACCTTAGGCTCTGTCTACTCCGTAAGGGATAAAGACGTGATTTGTGTATGTGTGTAAAATTTTAATGCGGCTTGAGTGCACTAATGGTGACTATGTCAGCCTCATGAGAAACCACAGGTACCTAATCCCAACTGGCTTGCCCAGAGTCCCAGGCTCTGGAGCCAAAGACGTGTCTTACAAATTTATACAATAGTCGTCTCAGTCCTGAGGCGTCTCTAGCCCTTGTGGCGCCCGTGTGCAACCAGTACCCTGGCGCCCTCTAGTCTAGTACGCGCAATTTGAAACAAAAGTTATTGTGTAAATTTAAATAGAGTAGGAAAAGGAGTAGCCTTGCTTTGCTACCGCACCGCCCGAATCGCCTATAACACGGGGCTGGGTCTTTGAGAGCGCCGGCGCCGCGAGCGACGCATCTTTGGAGGTGTCGCATTAGAGGGCGCTCGGCGCCCCCTTAGACCCGGCGCCCGTGTGCGCCGCACACCCTGCACCATAGGTAAAGACGCCTCTGTCAGTCCTCACACTTAAGCCGCATTCACATTTGTCTGTCGTGTTGTGTTGTGACGCATCAGAACTGTATCGGTTTCATACGTTTAATTCGTTTGCGTTCACATTTCTCTGATGCCGTGTGTTGTGACGGCTTATATTGTGTCGCATCACAAGCGATCCCGGTCTGCGACAGAACGGGTGAGGTGCGGGGGGCGGTGCAGCGTCACGTCAGGATAGTGTGCACGCGGCCAGTGTTGTGTTGTGACTCGTCAGAGCTGCACCTGAACTATAGACGATGGATCTTCTCCTCTTTCTTTGTTTTATTAGAAGCGTTGCCAACGTCAATAAGTGCATATCTTCAATAATCTGAATCGGAATAGGAAGAATCTTGAAAAAACATTGCGAGCGTGTGAACTCTTCGGGTGCCAAGATGGAACTGATGAAAAAATGCGTCATAACACGTCATGCAAATGTGAACAGTAGCCATCACGACAGAGAGCGTCACAACACAACATACATACATTACATACATACCGTCACGCCTCTTTCCCACAGGGGTAGGCAGACTACTTTGTTCCACTTGCTACGATCCTGACATACTTCTTTCGCTTCATCCACAGTCATCAATCTCTTCATACATGCACGTCGGTTTCGGGTACTCTTGACCTGACCTTTTTCCAAAACGTCTCCTATTTGGTCTCGAAACGTCCTTCTAGTCTAGGCCTTCCCCTCCCAACGTTACCATTCACACTCCCCATATAGATCTGTTTAGTTAGTCTACTTTCATCCATCCGCTCTACGTGACCAAACCAACTAAGCATACTTTTTCTATCCTAGTCACTATATCCTCTTTCACACCAGCACGTTCCCTTATCACACTATTCCTTATTCTATCTTTCAGTGATACACCTTCCATACTTCTTAACGCTCTCATTTCATCACAACACAACACGACAGTCAAATGTGAACCTGGCTTTACCGTTTGTGTTAGGAGCGTCCGCGCGCGCCACGTCCTGCTGCACGTGTCGGGCGGCGCGCGGCTGGCGGGGCTGCGCAGCGCGGCGCCGCTGCTGCTGCGCGGCCGCCGCCTGCTGCAGCTGCACGCGCTGCCGCCGCCCGACCACGGCAACGCCAACCTCATGTGGCTCAGCCCCGAGCTGCTGGAGCAGGTACCGTCCCACTCTGACACTAATGGTCGATTTAGACGAAGACTATTTATAGCCGCCTAAATTACGGCGCCTAAAAAAGGCACCGTCACATCTTCAGACCGTTTAGACAATGACTATTTTCAGCCGCTTAAATCTCGCCGCCAGTGACCAGCAAACCGTTTACACGGTGCCTGTTCAGCACCAGCCTCAGCACAGCGCCACGCCGCGGCGAGGGGCGGGGGGCACTGGCGCCGACAAGTAGACTCGTGTTCTATTCCGTGCCAGCGCTGGCATGCCGCGAAACAATGCCGCCGAAAGTGTTTATACGGTGCCTTTTTTAGGCGCCGTCATTTAGGCGGCTGTAAATAGTCTTCGTCTAAATCGACCATAACTATTACAGCACTAGTGGTCCAGGGGTCACGGAAGAACGGACGGGGCTTATGTTAGCCGGAAACGAAATTTGAATAAGGTTCTTGTTTATAAAACAATTTAATCTGACAGTTTCATTGTATACACGACTTTAATAACATGGCACTAAAGTTGAAAACCGAAAAAAAACAACGAAGTGTCTTGGAAAAACTTCATGTTCTACACTTGTACTTACTTACTGTCACAACTACAATATGGCATGCCGTGTCTTGATTCCCCTTTCCACCTATACGCCCACAATCATGCTACACGTGGCCTTTAGGACTTGTTACCAGTGGCGTAACTATATAGGGTGGCAGGGGTGGCAAAATGCCAGCGAACTGGCTTGGTTTAGAGCTCACAAGGGATGCACTTCTTTACATTGAGGAAGGAGCCCCATCTGACGAATTTGCCACGGGCTCCAGACGTTATAGTTACGCCACTGCTTGTTACCTTAGGCTCTGTCTACCCTGCGAGGGATAAGTGATTTAGGTATGTATGTATGTGTCTTCAGAACCTGAAAGGCTACGACGAGCGCTCGGACATCTACTCGCTGGGCGTGCTGTGCTGCGAGCTCGCCAACGGCGCGGTGCCGTTCGCGGAGGTGCCGACGCCGCTCATGTTCACGGAGAAGGTCCGCGGCAGCCGCCCGCAGCTGCTCGACTGCTCCACCTTCCCCGAGCCCGCTGACGACGAGATGAAGAGTGAGTGCTGGCGTCGGTCGGCTCTGTGTCTAAAGCGCCCGGTAAACGATCAAATTGTTTGTCAAACTTTACGTGTTTGTCAAACAATTTGATGGTGTACGGGAGTGTTTGAGGCGTTTGAAAACAATCTACGTGTTTGATGCGTTTGATGAAAATCTGGATTGATGTCGAGTTTGACAAACAGGTTTGAACGTGTACGACGGTGTTTGTCAAACAAGACCTCGGTAGGAGAAGTTTGACAAACAAGTTTGTCAAGCAAGTTTGCCCGTTTGCGCAGGGCGCTTTAACAAATTTGTCTGATGTTTGGTTTGATCGTTTACGCTTATGTTTGATGAAAACGTGAAGTTTGACAAGCATGTTTGTCAAACAATTTTGATCGTTTACGGGGCGCTTAAGGGCCAGTTTCCAGTGGCGTAACTATAGGGTGGCAGGGGTGGCGAAATGCCAGGGCCCCTAGCTCTACGGGGCCCCGAACTGGCTTGGTTTAGAGCACAGAAGGAACGCTGATGCACTTCTTTATATTGAGGAAGGAGCCTGATCTGACGAATTTGCCGCGGGCCCCAGACTTTATAGTTACGCCACTGCCAGTTTAACCACTATCTGTTAAGTTCCAGCTTTTTTTTTGGGGTGGGAAAATGCAGACGATCGCGCCGTGTGTACGACGCGAAAGTTATGTGGGACTCCTTCCCGGCCCCCCTCCAGAGTGGAAGGAGGAGGGGAGGCATACCCACTAAAAATCCACCGGTATTCCCTCTGCTATTTGGGGAGCGCCGCGCTCCTGTGCTTAGAGGGGGGGGGGGGGAGAATATTCGATCTCCCCCTAGACTCGTGGGCCTCTGATGCTATCTAAGCGTCCGTTGTCTATGATTCCGTCTGTATTTATTACTACGAAACAGATAGAGATGTATTTCTTTTTCTTGGTCGTCTTTTTCTTCTTTCTTTTTTCATAGATAACTGACACTTAATATAACTGGAACTTAACAGACAGTGGTAAAACTGGTCTTTAATCTTCCTTAACACGTCCAGTTGGTCGTTCGAAGGTTTCTGAAAAATCTATAATTACAAAATACATATTAGTAGACACAGTGACATTATCAGTGCCGGTCCCTTTTCATCACTTTTTCGTCCGTCTGCTTGTGAAGAACCTTGTGAACCCATGGAAGTATCATGCTTAAATTGATATCAGACACCCACGACTCTAGCTCTTGGAGCAGTGGAAAAACCAATCTTCGGAGTCGAGACCAAAAGATAATCAACTTTTTTTTCGTTTTTTTTTTTTTCAATACAAATTTTCACTCGTGACCTTCCAGGCATGTACGCAGGCGACAGCGGCGTCGGCGACGGTGCTGAAGCGAGTGCAGCGCTGCGCCAGCTGTACTGTAGCCGGAAGCTGTCAGACAGCTTCCACCAGCTCAGTGACCTTGCGCTGCAGAGGTAAGCAACATCTGTCACTTTATCATAGAAACTGGTCGCTGTCTCTGGTCAAGTGGCCTAGTGTGCGGCCACTAGTCCCCGCTACTAGTGACCTAGTGTTTGTCCACTAGTCCCAGTCACTAGTGACCTACCGTTCGGCCACTAGTCTCCCCCTACTGATCCACTGAATAGTCACTAGATCCCGCCATTACTAATCCGTTGTGCTGCCTCCAGTCTACCCTACAAGTGACCTAGTATGCGGTCATTAGTCCCCGCCACTATTGACCCAGTGTGTGCCCACTAGTCCGCGACTAGTGACCCCAGTCTCCGCCACTAGTGACCCACTGTGAGCGCAATAGACCCCGCCACTAACAACCCACTATGCTTTCTCTAGCCCTGCGTTTTGTGACCCAGTGTACAACTATTAGTCTGCCGCTAATAATTCAGAGAACTACCACCAATAGCTAAATGTTCGGTCATATTTCCATCACTAATGGCTCAATGACATTCATCGACATCATCATGGGCGTACGCAGGGTGGGGCAGGGGGGGGCAGCTGCCCCCCCCCTGGATAATGTTGACGTCCTTACTAATTATGTATCTTATCTAGTACTTTTATTGTACATAAATATTAATAAACGCATTTTATCTATTTTAATTTAATTTTTTTTAAGCACCTAGCTTATAAAAAATCTGATTAGCCCCCCCCTGGCCCAGAACCTGGGTACGCCCATGGACATCATGTTGATGGATCGCAGTCTTCCACGGTGCGGTTTAATCGGTCTTTTTTGCCACGAACTTGCAAAATCTGGAACGAGCTTCCCGCTGGGGTCTTCCCATCGAGTTACAACCTGGGTGCCTTTAAGAGGCGAGTGTACAATTTTCTGCAGGGCCGACAACGTACTGGCATCGCGTAAAGCGCTCCGGGTGTCTATGGAGTGGTGATCATTCAACATCAGGTGACCCACTAGTACGTTTGTCTGGCCTCTGTAACATAAAAAAAAAAAGTGCCAGCAATGGCCGCCATTGGCCCAGCAACGGCACTGATGCCGTCATCTATTCATCAGGGATCCTGAGAAGCGGCCATCAGCGACGCAGCTGCTGGGCCATGCTTTCTTCAAGCAGATCCGGAAGACCGACCATCTGCCCAGCCTCATCGGCCGCGTTAAGCCAATCAAGCCTGACCCTGGTACGTTCACAAATTTACAACGCTGATGCTCCGAATGTTTGCAAGGCAAGATCTGTAGGAGGTCAACCTTCACTGGTTTGATACCCGTGTACAAAAACTGTTCTTTCGTGTGCATTGTCCTGGATCCGAGTCGAGAAATAAATTATTCGGTTACAGAATTTTTTGATGTCATTTTTTGACATGCTTTAATATTTTACTAGATATGTTTTATTCCATGCTTCCATGCTGGTCTGGGAGTAAAGAAAAAAACATAGAATGTACCAGTTGCTTCTCTTCCCGCGCAGATGGTAAAAGACCATCGAGGGGATGGGCATAAGAATCTTATAGGCGATGCGGCTACCCGTCACTAATTTGATTCCCCTTTCCACCTATACGCTCACAATCACGCCAAGCGTGGCCTTTGGGTCTTGTCACCTTAGGCTCGTACCACCAACGGGGAGGGGGTGGGGGGGGATTGGTTAGGGGGTTTAAAAGTGCTAAAAAACATTACATGATTAATGGACGATCCCACAGCAAGACTAACCCGAATAGCGTTCTAAGAGCTTACAGACTGTACCTAGCTACTCCGCTAGCTAGGTAATTCAATAAAATATTTCATACCTACATAAATCACGTCTTTATCCCTCACGGGGTAGACAGAGCCTAAGCTAACAAGACCTAAAGGCCACGTTTAGCATGATTGTGGGCGTATAGGTGGAAAAGGGGAATTCACCTTTTCTCAAATTTCTTTTCAATTTTTCTTGTAATGTCTAACATGTTTCTAATACTTTCTTTTGTCAAATTTCAGATGACATGTCAGCCCTTCTACTACAAGAGAAAATATCCGAAATGGAAATAGAAAAGACGACTGAATGGGATTTCTAGACAATACGGTACTGGCTACCCCGCCTCGGATTATAGTAAATGTTCAATTACTAGTGTAGTAAAGGACATAAGATAAGCTTTGTTGCTTGTCTGGTGTAATGCGAGTAGTACAAGAGCTGGTGGACATTTTGGAATAGATTTTTGATGATTAAATACAAAAATACATTTTGCTTAGGATCAGGGCTCTGCTGACACTGGATTCCGATGTCTAACCCCACTTACCCCACTACATGTACATGTAGGTTTTCTTATTTAAATACCACAAAGGTAGTCGTGTACAGTGTTCTTAGAATATCATTCGGATTTGTTTCGCGGTCACTTGGCCGATTCAAGTGTCATACCCATAAGAGTACTGAACGAGTTTTACTCGAGTACAGAACGAGTTGGCTCAAATACTAACTCAAAAATGTGTGTCAGCTCTCTGACTAGAACGTTAGGAGTCGTTTAAAAAAATGTAAATTTAAGGGCTTTAATTAAAACAATAAAAGTTAATTAATTCTTTTGTGTTACAACGTTTTCACCCGTATTGCAATGGAATAAAGGTGAAACGGTCGTAACACAAAGGAATCAATTAATTTAAGCTGTAATCAAGCCCTGATGTAATTTTTTTAAACGACGATAAGTTCTTTTAAATATATACAAATCACGTCTTTATCCCTTACGGGGTAGACGAAGCCTAAGGCGACATGACCTACAGGCCTTTAGCAAGATTATGGGCATATAGATGAAAAATGGAAATAATTGAGATATCATTCCTAAAAATAGATTTTAGTCGTTTTTTTTCAGGGTAGGATCGGTATGTGGTTTATTGAGTTGTAAAAGGGTTTCCAGGGGCAACCTTAGATAAGGTTTGTTTATTTCATACAAATACACAAACAGGCGTGTTTGTACAATCTCAGGTTCATACAATTTTTTCAATGTATCAGTTCCGCATTCATACAATTCCGTTTGATGAGTGATAAAGTATTTAGTACAATTATTTTTATTTATAACTAGCTTCTGCCCGTGACTTCGTCCGCCTAGAATTAGCAATTGACATGTTTATCGCTATACCCCGGAAGCTATGTAATTTTCCGGGATAAAAGTAACCTGGCCGGGGATTTTCTTGACAGGTTAGTAAAGTTTAATTAAAATCCGTTCAGCCGTTTTTACGTGATATAAAGACAACAGAATCAAAGAACAAAGTAAAGTCCTTATGTATGCTTAGATCTTTAAAACTACGCAACGGGTTTTGATGCGGTTTTTTTTAATAGATAGACCGATTCATGCGGAAGGTTTATGTGTATAATTCTACGCAGACAAAGTCGCGGGCAGAAGCTAGCGAATTATATAAAAATGTTATGTGTTAAGATTTTTAACACAAAACTCTGCTTGCACCGGACAAGCTTTTAAGGCTCCGTAGACTAATAGCTTGTTACCCCTCTGTTAAGTTCTAGCTATCTTAAGTGTCAGTTATCTTACGTCTCTATTTCATCATCATCATCATCATCATCATCATCATCTCAGCCATTACAAGTCCACTGCTGGACATAGGCCTCTCCTTTAGATCTCCAATAAGACCGGTTGGAAGCGGCAGTCTCTATTTATTACTATGAAACAGACAGGGACGTGATCATAGATAACTGACACTTAAGATAACTGGAACTTAACAGAGAGTTGTGAAACAGGCCCTAAATATATAGATATATGTAATTTCATACCAGTAGTTGTTGTCACTGTGATTATTAAACAAATTTTGTTGAACTTTTTGAAGTTTTCTTCAGACCCACATACTACAATATACAAATCACGTCTTTATCCCTTACGGAGTAGACAGAGCCTAAGGTGACAAGACCTACAGGCCACTTTTAGCAAGATTGTGGGGCTAGGTATAGATGGAAAATGGAATCAAAATAGTAATGGGTTGCTAGCCGCATCGCCAGACCAGCATGGAAGAGGTAGATTTTAAAACCGGACTGGGAAGCCTTGTAAAGGACAGACGGATGGAAAGAGCTAGAGCCTTTGCCTAAATATGCAATTAAGAAAACAAGACTCAAAGTCAAATAAAACGGCTGTAGGATTCAGTGCTTAAAGTGTATTAGCGATAGAGGCGAGGACGGCGTGCAGCCACACGGCCGCTGCGCGCGCGCCGGCGTCTTCGTCCTGCGTGTACCCGCTCGCTACGTACGACGCGCGACCCGCCCTGAAAAACAAAACATACATATATAAACCACGTCTTTATTACTTAGGGGTTAGACAGAGCCTAAGGTAACAAGAGCTAAAGGCCACGTTTAGCACGATTGTGGATGATAGGTGGAAAGGGGAATCAAAAATAGTGATGGGTTGCTAGCCGTATCGCCAATAACATGATTCCTAAAGCTTGGTACCTACTGACCAACGTTACGTGGTGTAATGTAACATGTTAGGTAGGTACACCTGAAGATTTTCGCCCATTCCCTCGATGGGCTTTTTTACCACCTGCGCGGGAAAAGAAGCAACTGGGACACTATGTTTTTTCTTTACTCCCAGACCAGCATGGAAGGAACAAAACAAGGAACCGTAGAACCGTATCAATGACATGGTTTAGGTCAATATTATTGCGATACGGTATGTCAATACAGGATCGTGGATTTCAAAGCAACTGGATTCGCTTGCGTGCATTAGGTGCGTGGGAACTAATATGACGGGTCCATGCGTCCCGTTTTCAGGCAGCCTGTCCCGGTGTCCCCAGCGGGTACCTCCCATTTGTTCTATGGAACTGTGACGTCATAGAACTGTTAACATTTTTCTTCCCAGCAGTTCCATGGTAGAGCTATTGAGACAAAATGTGTTATTTGTTCTATAGAACTAGAAGCGCCTCAAGTTTCGCACGTCCCATGGAACTATGACGTCATAGAACTGTTGAGATTATATTTTTCCCAGCAGTTCCATAGTAGAACTGTTGAAACACAAAATATTTTTTAGTTCCATAGAATAGTTGCTCAAAAATTTTAGGCTGAAACTGGCCGAAGCCGAAACCGAAAATTCGATCAGACACCTCCGAAAACTTACACTAAGCATAGAAAAAGTGTCATACCTGGCCACCATGCTGGCGGTGGCTTTGGCCCCCTGGTCCGCTGCCGCGTCCGTCTGCGCCAGCGCATGCTTCAGATCTTTGGTCAGGTTTTGTTTGAACGCCGCAGCCGCAGTGTGGAGTGTGTCCAACTGTTTCATTCAAAAAAATCACACTAAAATCTGCGACCATCAAAAAAATCTGTTTGTATGCAGTGATATAATATTTGTTACTAGCTGTTGCCCGCGACTCCGGCTGCAAAAAATTCGTATATCGCTATCCCGCAGGATAAAAAGTATCACGGGCGTAGCCAGGGGGGATTTTTGGGGGTCCAGATCTCTCCAGCCGTTCTGGCGTGAAAGAGTAACAAGCATCCATACGTCCTCACAAACTAGCATTAATATTAGTAGGTATTTCCTTTCTCTTTCTTTCTATAAACACTCAGCACACTGTTTTGACAATATTAAAATTTGCTAAGAGGATAATGAAGTGCTTGCGCTGCGTAAAATTACTAGCACAAGAGATATCCAATCTTAGCCCTCTACCTGGCTGGCATGTCTGCGATCCCCTAGTGTTGGAGGTGTCCATGGATGATGGTATGGGTTCTCAAATGGCGACCAAGGAGACGAGCTGTTGGTAAGCCTCCAACAAGATGGAGCGGTGACCTGATGAAGATGGCCGGATAGCGGTGGATGCGGAAAGCACAAGACCGGTCTGAGTGGAGATGTCCACCAGCAGTGGAAGGCTTTCGGCTGACATGATGATGATGGATGATGATGCTTACTCACCATCAGGTGACGCACTTGCTCCTTGTCCTTGTTACTTTCCCGATTTTATAGGTAACGCTCATAGACCATGGCCTGGAGGGAACGTCTTGGTTTTAAGACGGTAGGCTTCTGCCTTTCGTTAGGGAAGGAAGCGGGGAGCTGGAGAGCCCGTCATACCCCCTGTTGCTGCCCCGCGCGCGGGAACGCAAAGGCGCACTTTCCACACGTTAAAAAAAGGCAGTGTCTAGTACTGTCTACTCTGTGTAAGGTTACCATAGTCCTGTCTCCGGGCTCGGCTCCTCCATACTTGGTGATGGCCTGCATGGCTGCCTCCCAAGCTGCCAGCCACGACGTCGCGTCCACAGACTTGGCACTACAAGGAAATCAATCAAATCAATGGCTTGAATTTGATGGTCCATATCGCGAAATATTGACACGTATCGTAGCGAAATCGGTTGTTTTGAAATACACGGTTCCATATTGACATACAGTATCACGATAATATTACACATACACATACACAAATTACGTCTTTATCCCTTACGGGGTAGACAGAGCCTATGGTAACAGATACCTTTAATAATAATAATATTGCCTTATTCATATTTATTTTATTTTGAATAAATGACTTTCTGTTAAGTTTCTTACGGCGCATTCTTCTTGGCAATGATGGTCTTTCCGAATGCGCTGGTAGTTTAAAAAAAGACATGTAATAGAGCCCTTAGCGGCCTATTTGCAAAATAAAGTTTTTAAATTTTGAATTTTGATCTAGGTTATAATTTATAATTTATCAAAATCGATAGAATTACGAGCGTACATAAGAACAGACACACCTCCACTGCAATTACATAACCCTCGGTTTAGCCTTCGCCGTAGTCGGATAAAAAGTTGTGCCGCAGTCTTACCTAGCGAAGGACTGTGAGGCCGCAGAGAGTCCCAAGCTGTAAATCCCTCCTGAGGTGCCTCCCATGTCAGTCTCGGCGATCTCGGAGAGATCCCATAAAACGTTGGACGGGTACTCCACTGCCGCTGTCTTCAGGTACGATAGGATTGCTGGAACACGTGATGTATGATTTGTATGCTTACAAAACAAAGACTGAAATAATTTATAATCAGAGGCACCTATATAAGCAGGTATAGACCTACCTACATTATTTGACTAGGTATTACTTGCTAGTCTGGGACCAAAAAAAACAGAATGTACCAGTTGCTTCTCTTCCCGCGCAGATGGTAAAAGCCTATCAAGGGAATGGGTGAAAATCGTAGGGATCATGATAAAGGCGATGTGGCAACCTATCACTATTTAGATTCCCCTTTCCACCTATACGCCCACAACCGTGCTAAACGTGGCCTTTAGGTCTCGTTAACTTAGGCTCTGACTTGATTTATGCATGTGGTGGGTTGCTATTCGCATCGCCTAATATAACATGGTTCCTACGACTTTCACAGACTCCGTCGATAGGCTTTAACCATCTGCGCGGAAAGAAGCAACCGGTACATTCTACGTTGTTTTTGCTTCTAGACCAGTTTGTCAACGCTTGGTGGTTTTGTTTGACATGAACCAATGGACTATCTAAGTAATAAATAATAAATAATGGAGATAGAGTTCTAGAAGCTAGGAGTCTTTTATTGGAAATTTCCTCTTCTTTGTCCTCTTTTTTTTTAATTTCTTAAATATGAATAGTCTATGAAATATTGGCGAAAAACCAAATGCCTTTTTTCATCTTTAATTGTTTATAACTTTTGCAATTTTTTATGTGCTAATACACACTTTTAGCACAATTTTCTAGGCGTCATTCCGCATCCAATGAGCTACCGCACATAATTTTAAGAGCAGTATCTCTATTTTAGACCATTTTGAACTTGTCGGCTAGGCTATAGGCCTACTCTGTAAGACACCTTACCTAGTCCAAACTTCTTCAACGTGATGCCGCAGTCTCCGTCCCCGCAGCCTGAGTCCAGCCGGTTCAGCAGCTCCTCGCTCTTCACCAGCTCGTCGGCTGCCTTCGTCAGGCTGGCCCGGAACAGCTCCTGGTGCTTAGCTGACAAAGCTGGACCAGTTGCCGCCTGTGGTTGGAGCAGGAGTTTCAAGTTAATAATGCTCCAAAATTACCCCAAAATGTGCATGAAAAAGGTGCAGTGGAGAAATTTTCAGGGCTCACGCTGAGTGTGAAAATGCGAGAGAACTTGTTAGTTAAACAACACTGGCTAGCTATAAATTCTACACGTAAACAAGGCACCAGACTATGACCGACCGCTTCAATGACTCCTCGCCCGCGCGGTGCAGACGCGCGGGGTTGGACGACCGCGGGGGCTGAGAGAGGCGCGGGCGGCAGGCGCACTACCCGCCCGCACCGAGAGAGCTCCCCGCGATCGTCCTACCCCGCGCCCAGCAGCCGCGTAGGCGAGGACTCGTTTAAAAAGGCGGTCGGTCTATAAAAATTGGTAGACATTTTGAAAAAAACGTAATTAGAGGAGGGAGCCAAATCTCCAAACAGCTCATCAGTGGAGAGGAGTGATTAGAAAAAGCAACGTATGCTCACGACGAGTAGTTTAAACTGGTCTCAAATTCGCAGAACTGTCTTCACTCTATATTTCGAGTGCACTTTCTGCTATGGTCGAGGTTGGCCCCACAGGTACAGTGAGAACCCGCATTTATCCCTCCACCTCCACGGGTCCCTGAGCTTAGAATGCCGTTCGAGATTGTCTGGCTGTCTTCCTCACTCTTATGGGTTTGATTCTTGAATCGGCCGAGTGAGCTAGACAGCAAGACAATTTGATGTCACAGACTGTACTCTACCTTCCTCGTGTCGCTACGCAGCAGCGTGTCATCATCGGTATGCCCTCCCTCGCACCGCACGGACGCCTCCCCCCCTGTCCACCCCACAGCAGAAGTAGGAGCATCCAGCAGTTCAAGCCATAAATCTCCATGTTCCTTGTTCAGGTGAAGTAGGCAGATCTGGAAGCCATGCATCTCCAGAGAAGTCTTGAGGTGGCCGGAGAATATGCGCTCGACTGTGATCTTTTTGCTGTCTGTCGAAAAATAAATGTGGGTAGTTTGGCATGAGGACGCGTAAGTATAACCTATGTCTATGTTATTTTGCTTACGTTACAAAATATTCTTATTGAATGCCGAAAAGCAGTACCTTCTTCTCTTCTTATGGTGCCTCTCCAACTAGTGAAGGTTGGCAGTCAGCTCCGCATACTTTACACGGTCCCTGGCCAGGTTAAAAATTCCCCTTTAAAAGACCAAAATAGGAAGTCATTACCCAAGTAGTCCTTAGTCTCTGCGCTGATGATGTTCATCTCCATGAAGGAAGTTCCTCCGAGGTTGTCGACCATGACGGCCACTCTGTCGCCGGACTTCAGCTTTAAGTGCGCCACAACCTGATGAGTTAAAAATTGACGATCATACTGCTTGTCCAAAGACTACCCTCAAATGTTTATTAAAAAAGTTTTCTTATTAACAAACATCGTTTTTTTTAATAATAAACAAACAAATAAACTAAACTATTAAATCCATTATACCATAAAGCGATCCAACTGTCTATTCTGTCTAGATTTTAATTTCATTGTACATACTTTAATTTTAATGTACTTCGTGTTTGTCCTGTCCTTCCTTTTAATTATTTATATATAATGAAGAGAAGAAGCAGGAAAACGAGCAAACGGGCCACCTGATGGTAAGCGATCACCGCCACCCATAAGAATTAGCAACCCATGAGCAAGCATACTCTTTTTGAAGACCCCGATCAGTGGCGTAACTATAGGGTGGCAGGGGTGGCAAAATGCCACGGGACCCTAGCTCTACGCCCCGAACTGGCTTGATTTAGAGCACAGAAGGGACGCTGATGTACTTCTTTATATTGAGGAAGGAGCCCCATCTAACGAATTTGCCGTGGGCCACAGGTGAGAAAACGCTGACAAGGCCAATTCGACAACCTCACAGCACATGAATTCACAACAAACCTGTTCTAGTATCATGACCACGGTTTCCTTGGCAGTCATCATCTTCATCTTCTTGATCCCGGCCTCGCCGTGCACTCCTGCGCCGAGTTCCATCTCGTCAGCCGCGATTTCAAACAGCGGGGGCTGACCTGAAATAGTGTGAGAATTTTACTACTCTACTCGATTTTGTATCAAGCATTACTTTGCAGAGGTACCTTTCAATATGAACAAAATCTTTGGCATTGGCTGCTAGGCTGGGTTGTCTTGCACGTGAGTAGCGGAGTAGCAAGTATATTTTTTGTACATTTAACCATTCCGTTGTTAAACTAGCTGTCCAACAAAAAACCGGGTATGAAACTATCCACCCGTTTAGGAGCTAAATTTCCACATAAAAGAGAGGAAAACGGTCAGTTCCATAATTCTTAAAACATCCTAAGTAGTCTCCATATTTAAAAAAAACCGGTCAAGTGCGAGTCGGACTCGCGCACCGAGGGTTCCGTATCATTATCTATAAATATCTAAAACCAGTGTAAGCAGAGCCCTGTTCCAAAGGAAAATGTACGCAGTGTGGGGTTACTTTATATTGGTCACTGCTATATACAGACATACATACACATTTACGGTTTTCGCAATTATTCTTTAATCTGTGCTATAAGACCTACCTTCATACCAAATTTCAAGATTCTGCGTTCACGGGAACTACCTTGTAGGTTTTGATTCCCTTGAGAGTTGAAAATTTGCGGAAATTTGCGGCATAAACGGCTGTATCTTTTGATTGCGTTGGCTTAGAAGTTTGATTTTTTCACAGCTTCAAGGGACAGTAGACCTGAGTAATTGATATAAATTTCAGCTTCATACCTCCACGCGTTCCTGAGAAAAAGGGTCTTGACAGACGGACGGACAGACGGACAACAAAGTGATCCTATAAGGGTTCCGTTTTTTCCTTTTGAGGTACGGAACCCTAAAAAGACTTCAATTATGTTATGTGTGAGTTAATGTCTTCCATGATTACCTATTTACAAAATTTCTAAACGTTTATGGCAGTCTACGATGCCACAGACTGCCAAACAGGATAAAAACCTGTCACAAAGCAGTTCCACATCCACATCCAACATAGCTTACATCTTACTTTCAAAATCTCCCGCCACGTAGCAGTGCTTAATTTGTAGTCCCGGCGTAGAGTAAGACAGCAGCTGAAATTACTGGCTAAGGTAGCCCTCTAGGCTGGCAAAGATCTGCAATCCTTTGGTGTTACGGGTATAAAAGGGTGGTAGAGCTGACTTAACACCAGGTCCTGTGCTACCTACACTATTTCATAAACAATGAATCAAAGCTTATCCTACTAACAGACAAGGACGTCGCCATTGGGGGACATTTGGGCAGCACCCACCCCCCAAGAGAATTTAAATGTAGCCTTTATTTCTTGTCATCCAAGTGCCACCATAATGTTTGAGCTACCGATAGACGGTATACTACATACAGCCCCCTACCCTCGATCATCAGCTGACGCCTCTGCTAATAGACTCAGATTTTATGACTTGTTCTTCTTACCTGGTAACGAACAGGCGCTCAAGCAGACTCCAAGAGTCGCCATGGAGTTGTTGGCTTCAGCAGCTATATTACGGATAGTCGCAAGATCGAAGCCCTTGTTAGCCATGGCTCCACACAACTGCAACACAATCAATAGTTATATCTTTGGTTTCCAGGTAGTCCGCAAGGGGGAGCTAAAAGAAAAAACCGGCCAAGAGCGTGTCGGGCTCGCGCACCGAGGATTCCGTACAAATTCGGCAAGTGCACCCTGCTTACTATATATTGATTACTTACATAGACAGACAGACATTAAAATGTGCCGTTTTTAGTATTTTTTGTTATAACGGCAACCAGAAATACCTCATCTGTCAAAATTTCAGCTATCGTGGTTCATGAGATACAGCCTGGTGACAGACAAACAGACTGGGGAGTCTTAGTAATAGGGTTCCGTTTTACCCGTAAGGTATGGAATCCTAAAATAAAAATAGGGGGTAAGATATCTCTTGGAGGAGGCCGCTGCTATTATTGATAAAAATCGCCTGTATTTCAGTGCTTTCATCGCAGTCTATGATTTTGTTCAATATGGTGCAGTTAAGGGTTTAAGGATAGATCACTTTTGGTATACTTGCCTTATAAAAGAAGACTTCACCACACATGCTTCTTCCCCCAGTCTTGTTATGGCTGGAAGCAACATCCTCGCCCACGATAAGACCTTCTACCTGCAAATTTAAATTGATTCTTCTTCAGAAACTATAAATATTCAGGGTAAATCTGTCAAAATATAAAATAAACAGCTGAAGGTACCTTAATCCCAGCGATCTTGGCTTTTTCAATAGCTTTTCCGAAATTCAATCTATCGCCAGTGTAATTTCCGATGATAACAATGACCCCACCTGAAACAGAACATCATCAACACTTCCAGCCAATATTTTTTTATCATTAGTGGTGTGGTATTCAGATCTTCTGTGCCTTTGTCAATTATTTCCTGGCTTCCTACAATTTATCCTGCACTTTTTTTGTGCTTGCATCCATTTCGTTCCCGCCTCTTTCCATATAAACATCATCGTACCAGTGATTGTGGTCTACCGCGTTTGTGTGGGTATTTAGGTCTTCAGAAGGCTACATTGTATTGGCTACCTGTATTGTATTTGTAGAGCTGAGCTATCCCGTACAGCACGTGTCCCGTGGGCGGAGACGCGAACACTCCACCTGCCACTGCTCCATCTATCATGCCACTCCCCACGAGACCTGCCAACAGAAGTAGACTTACGGATACAGACCATTATGAAGTAATGGAAGTCTATTTGCTGGAAGCATAGCATATATTTCTTTCTTCAGTCAGTTTCCCAAGGATCGGGACCCTGAAAAATGTAATTCACAGTTTGATCGGCAGAGTCTTTGCCTTCAAAGTTTCTCGTCATCGATTTGATATCACCACATTATAGTACACCGTTAGACTAATACGAGTACGGTAACTGGCAATACGGATTGCGCTTCGGTCTTTAGAAAGAGACAATTGACGTCACGTAAGTTAGAGCGAGACAATGCTCTACGAAGCCGAAGTTAGCCGAGAAGACCGATGTGCAATCTATAGATGTACAATGCTATAAGATGCCATTAATACAATCCAAATTTCGTTACATACCTCCTGCAAAGGGCTCATGTCCTGAACCACCACCGCCCAGAACTGCTACTCTCTTCGAATCAACCTGAAAAAAAGATTATTTTGGTTTCTACTGGAGATGATTAAATAGGAACTTGAAGATGCCTTAATCGTTACGCTGGAAAGATTAATGGAACTTGATTCAATAAAATAATGGGAGGATTTCCACAACGTAGGCTGGGGACCTGTGAGCTACTATCAAACGCCATTACAGTTACACACACACAAAAACCAGATCTTTATCCCTTACGGGGTAGACAAAGCTAAGGTAACAAGACCTAAAGACCACGTTTAGCTTGGTTGTAGGCGTATAGGCGGAAAGGGGAATCAAACGCCATTGGTGGTAAAAAAAGGTGGAGATTATGGTGCGCACTGATACACGCTTCGTGGTAGCCTAGTGGTTTGGCCTGTGACCTCTCAAGCAGAGGGTCGTGGGTACAAATCCTGGGCTCGAACCTCTGAGTTTTTCGAAATGTATGTGGGTGAATTTCAAAACCGAGTTTTCTGACTGTCCCACGCTACCAAAAAAAAAACTATGACATATATGTACCAAAAAAAAAATGATCGTATTCTTTGCAATCATTTATGACGAGGCAAAGCCTTGAATAAATGATGATGAGCTACCAATCCCCGAAAAAAAATATTGAAAGTTCGAAAATCCACGATTAGCATAGCTGTGAGGTATGTCACACGCCAAGTTTAGCTCAGAAAAATGAATACAACTTCGTCTATAATTGTCGTAATTTATTTCTGTAAAAAGCATTTTAAAGAGCTCTTCCTGGTCTATATTATAAAATAAAAAACAATGCAAAAATCTCGTAATTTAAAAATACAGGGATAGGAATGTGTTTGTCCCGCGCGAGAGCGTCTTTCGATGACTCGCAAATACCTGCTGGTTACTGATTGCTTGAGCTATGTAACGCCATTTTTAAGTTATTACGTCGAAGACATGCTAGTTCGCGTTCCATTACCGAGCAAAACGGACACGTAGTCTGCGCTGTGATTTTTAAAAATAGGTAAGTTTGTGACACGATACTTTTGGTCAGCCTATAAGGTAATTTGTGTGGCTAGTTAATATTGCATGTTCATCTACTTTATCGATATGTCTATTTAAGTGTTTTATAGTTTAGAACATCGAGAATGAACAGTCCTATTGTCATTTACCTAAAGCTTATACTTTCGACAGAAAAAAATAAATACACTTTTGCCGTAATTTGTGTGGCGTAATTTGTGTGTCACTTTTGCCCACGCAAATTACAAACGCGCCACACAAATTACATTTTATGTCTTATTTCAATAAAATGAGCATTTTATGATGGTTAATAACACTTGCTATCTTTAAAAAAACAACGTAAATACAATTACAATACTTTCTACTATTTTACGTTGTATTTTTTAATTTATTATTTTTGAACAACTTACGTTTCTATGATACTGTTTAATTTTGTAATTGACGTTTAGTTTAATTACAACTTGCTTTTACTTTCTCATTTATACCTTTTCTGTTTAAGATATTTCAAAATGCGTCAAAAAAAGAGGATAGACTCGAGAAAAAGAAATTGGCGGAGAGAAAAAGGAGACAGAAAATTAAAAACGATGCAGAAAATTATGAAAAATATAAAAGAGAAAAAAGAGAGAAATATCATCAAATGAAAAGAGAGAGAAAAATTCAAATGACTGTTGAATTAGTCTGTAGAAACGCAGTGTGTTTTTTTTTTTTTTTTATTAACAACCTTAAGACTGATTTGTTTAGAAAGTGTCATTTTCTGTTTTTATGAATAAATCGGAAAATTAAAAAGTTTAGTTTTATTTAGCAAATTGATAGTAAAAAATTAAAAATGTAATTTGCGTGGCAACAAATGTAATTTGTGTGGCATGAATTTTTTCGCCATCGAATTTTAGCTAAACTATTCAACACAGAAGAGTGCCTCTTTTTGAGTTTTGTTCATCATTCCAATCTCTACCATAATCTATTATCAAAATATAAAATAAAAGAAAAAAAAAACGCACCACGAAAATTACCAAAAAACGTCCCGTTCAGAAATTCACCCATGTGTGTAATTGGATTTGAAATTTACCACGAGCTTTTCGGTGAAGGGAAACACATGAGGAATCCTGCACACATCTGCCAGGGTAACAAGGTAATGCCATAAAGAAAGACTTTGTTTCTTTCGATTCAATTTAAATTCTAAAACCAAATTGTAAATATTTGCATTACCTGCCAGCGAGTTGATTTGTTTAAACAAACTCAAGTTCTCACAATACCATGTAGCCAGGCAGATAAGTGCTGCTTTGGAGACACCATTCCTCGTGTTTCTCCAGCCTACAGTTGTACTTCTGATGATGAACATACCGTGCTTCTGACGGTGACCACCCGATGCTTCGGATGCAGCTGCAGCTGAGGATAGGTGGCCACCACTCCGCGAAGGTTGTCGTCCACGCAGCTCTCCGGCGAGTTGATCACCTTCTTGGTTATTGGCTTGCCGGACATTTTTGAGCTGTCAAACGTATTATTAAATCAGGCGTTGCTTTGAACTAGAATAAATTAATGTACTTTCGAACGACCTACGTTCGAGATGGCACATCTAACACGTAAGTGCCTATGTATTATTTTCAAACGAAAACCAACCGATCAACCGCTTCCAGAAAATAATTTTCAGAAAAAAGCTCTAATAAAGAGGAAAACGTGCGAATACTATGATGACTAATGACTGACTACATACATATACACATACATGAATCACGTCTTTATCCCTTACGGGGTAGACAGAGCCTAAGGTGACAAGACCTAAAGACCACATTTAGCATGATCGTGGGCGTATGGATGGAAAGGGGAATCAAAACAGTGAAGGGTTGTTAGCCACAACGCCTATATAACATGATCCCTAAGATTTTCACCCAATCCCTCGATGGGCTTTTCGATCTGCGCGGGAAGAGAAGCAACTGACTGACCTTCCTTCCTTTCCTTCCGTTATTTTATTATGAACTTCTCGGCGGCTTCAGAACGGGCTTTATCTACATCTACACCAGTGGCATAACTATAGGGTGGCAGGGGTGGCATAATGCCACGGGCCCCTAGCTCTAAGAGCCCAACTGGCTTGGCTTAGAGCACAGAAGGGACGCTGATGCACTTCTTTATATTGAGGACGGAGCCCCATCTGACGAATTTGCCGCGGACACCAGACGTTATAGTTACGCCACTGATCTATCTCCACGTATGATCCGTACGTCGAACTCTGGAAACAGCTAGTTGCGCCAATATTTCCAAACCGGTGCAACTTAACGAAACTCCTTTTTTTCTCTCTCTTTGATAATGCATTGATATAGGTACCCCTATGATATATCTTTAAAAATATTTTTCCGAACAACGTTTAAACCCGGGACAAATGGGGAACATGGGTGAGGCTTTCCCTCATTGGTCCGCTATGATATATCTATAAAAATAAATTGCCGGACAACGTTTAAAACCGGGACAAATGGGGAGCATGGGGCTTTCCCCCATTGGAGCGGAACACCTCCCCGGGCTGACAATAATAAAAATGATAATGACCTAGTCACGAACTCTGAAACACAAATGCCTTATAGGGAAAACTAACAACTTATATCGTGTTAACATTGATAATGAATCCATTTGTTAACTTAGTTTAAAACAGTAAAATAAACACTCACCTTTTTTACTACCGACACCAAACTAACCGGTCACTTGTTTTTACTAACTCACTCGACCAATTATGTAATTTCACAGATACACACTAACGCCACAACACAACAGTGTTTTGGAGTCCACCATAGTCTTAAGAATTATCTTATCTTCTAAAGCTAAAGTTTACGACCCCGGCGATAGCATGTTTATCTCCTTAATAACATTTCCATCATAATCTACCTACTTAAAATATGCTTAAATAATTAGTTCACTATAACGCCAGTATTAACAAAACTCGCAACCTGTTGCGCCTAGGAACACTATGTCGGAAAGATTCGAACACTCGCCACCGCACAAAACACATACATACGGAGCACTATGTTGTTTGTTATTCATCATTGAGAGAGCGACCATTCAAATTCAATCATACAATAACAATTCGCTCTAGAACGTACCTAGTCATATCTCATTGAACCAGCAACGGAAAATTACTCTTAAAACCATTGCGTTTGAATAGAAATTTATTTATTGCTTGGTGGCATTTACATCGTTGCGTTACGTATTCCAATGAATCGGCGTTTGACCAATGGAAGACAGTGTTATTATTAGTAAGAAGTTCTAGTTCTAGGCTATTAAACAAATGAGTGAAACTTAGTTTATAACCTTCCCATGTAGAACTAGGTAGGTACGCTTAATTGTACAGGGGTCGCAATTGGGACGATCGTTTCTTTGCTGTTGACTAAGGTCCAGTCCTGAGGTAGGTATAGCTGTCAAAGGCAACTTTATGAGATCGACACCGAAACAAAGTTTTAAATCTTGATTAAACAAACAAACCTCTGAATTAGCTGCTCTTTGAGGCCGCTTTTTTTATTCCGCTTTCAAAGCGTTCACATTCCTCGCCAAATAATCCATATTTGCGATAATTTCACGAAGGAGATCACTTTTCAACAGGTAAATGAAAGAAATTATAATTTATGTCACAAAGCCCGCCAAAACCAGTGAAAAGTGAATGTTATTGGACCTCACGCGACACTAGCGCCCTCTAGTGGCAAATTCACACGCGATAGCCCCCATTGAGACGATGAGATGCGTCAACATAACGCTCTTAGCATTTGACTAGGTAAATGCTGTAACTAGCTGTTGCCCGCAACTTCGTCTGCATAGAATTCGTTTATCGCTATCCCGCAGAAATTACGCAATCCGTTCTTAGAGGATGCCTAGCCTACGTCATAGTAGCTTTATGCATGCAGACAGCCCGATCGGTTTAAAATTAACAAAGTGTCATACAAACTTTCACCCCTATTTTATTCCCTTGGGGGTAGAATTGATTAAAACCCTTTCTTAGCGGATGCCTACGTCATAACATCTACGTGCATGCCAAATTTCAGCCCGATCCGTCCAGTGGTTTGGGCTGTGCGTTGATAGATCACTATGTCAGTCAGTCAGTCACCTTTGCGTTACCTATATATATTTAGATGTTTGTACGTACCTAGTCATGCAATTAAGTAGGTATTGCAGCCGGGTAAATAATATCGTTCACCGTGATACATAATTATAATGTAAAAAACAAGGTTTAAAGTACGCAATTAATATCGGCTATTTCGCAATCTTGCGGCAACTTGTGAAAAATATGTTTGCCAACACTCCCCTCTCCCCACATGAGATAGGACGAGATTTGACTCTACTCCCCCCCTCCCCCACCCCTAAACGCCTCAAGCAAAGTATCGAATGCCCCTTGCCTAACGATACTTAAAGCGAAATAAAAATCACATTTATTACTAACTTTATTGACTAGTTTAATTTAAGTACAAACAAAGTGGCAGTTCGTCTTCCAAATACAATTTATTTTTTTCTAATTAACCTTGACGATACGAGGCCACAAATCACGTCTTTATCCCTTGCGGGGTAGATAGAGCCTAAGGTAACAAAACCTTAAGGCCACGTTTAGCATGACTAAGGGCGTATAGGTGGAAAGGGGAATCAAAACAGTGATGGGATGCTAGCCGCATCGCCTATAATATAACATGATCCCTAAGATTTTCGCCCAATCCCTCGATGGGGTTTTACCATCTGCGCGGGAAGCGAAGCAACTGGTACATTCTGTTTTTCTTTGCTCCCAGACCAGTAGGCTTATTACCTAACTCGCTCGCAATCGCCACCGTGTTCATTTTGACAGTTCATGTATGGGCTGACAATTGACATCGGAATCAGCTAGCTGTCACATTCATACAAGAACTGTCAAAATGAACACGATGGCGATTGCGAGCGAGTTAGGTAATAAGCCTACTGTACGGAAGAAATATGTTTGAAATAAAACCACAGTAATATTATGATCTACTCGTTTAATATGGTGAAGCTGTTAGTGGTCCCCGTGAATTCCGTGATGGTGCCGAAGAGCGCCCGCGAGGCTCCGTAGTAGACGAACCGGTGGGGCGCCGCCAGCGTGTCTTCGGGGATCGTCCACTCGAAGGTCACGCGGCTGGTGCCGAGGAGGGTCGACACGCGCTCCCAGTGGAACCTGGAGAAGTGGAATTAAGTGTGACTGGCACCAAGTTACCTTTATGATAACGACCCAGTTTACTAATCAAGGCATAATATACTTTAGCCGCCAGTGTAGTAGCCGAGGTAGGTTGTAGTCTAGTGGTCGAATTGGCATTGTTCATTTTTCTTAGTATGCTCCAATTCGAAAACCATTTCGAGGAAAACCATCATTTATCCGATTTATCTTGTCCGATTTCAAAAATACT
This sequence comes from Pandemis cinnamomeana, assembly GCA_932294345.1. NCBI lineage: Eukaryota > Metazoa > Arthropoda > Insecta > Lepidoptera > Tortricidae > Pandemis > Pandemis cinnamomeana. The sequence goes on along the minus strand of OW028710.1, from coordinate 13,854,545 downwards.
TTATGATTGCAGATATTTTTGTAAAAGTACTTTGAACCTTTGTTTGACCGAACGACCCGGTTTTTAGACAGAATCCAGCATCGAATGTTTGCCACAAAAATGAAAAAAAAAGTTTAGCTATGGCAACTGTCACGTGTCACTGTCAAATCGACAAAACCATAGACAAAGCCGTTTTTTTTTATAGCCAGCCGAACGAAGGCGATTGGGATTCTGTCTAAATTCACAAATTATCAAACAGCGAAAAAATATTTATTATTAATTAACAAAGCTACGTAAAAGCATAATATTCAAATTAGTTGCTTGAAATAGTCCATTTTATCAAATAAAGGTGTTAAAAGCACAGCTTAAAAAAAATTAACAATGCCAATTGAGCATATTAGAGAATCCTTCTTTTTGATATCGATTACTAAGGCATTGCTGTAAGGTGGAAGTATAGTGGACACTCACTTGGTCTCCCAGTTGGCGTCGGTGGCGACCACCACCCACTCTCCCAGGTCCTGTCTCTCCACTACAACGTGGGATGACCCCTGACGAAGGTTGTTGCGAGGGTTTGCTCCGATCTGAAACATGAGCCACAATGAGCTACTAGATTCTGTCCATCCAGAGACCCTATTGTGTATGGTACTTGGAATCACATTCGCATGCATTCACCGTCCCTTTCTGTCAAACGGTAAAGGAGAAGGGGATGGCGGAAGTGATTGCGAGCTAGCGCATTACACATATAAGGCCTTTGTGATACAAACTAATGGGATATGGCTTTCTGTTTTCAGCATCTATAACTAACTTTGAAACTGTGAAGACAATTTGTGCCTGTGACTTTAAACATACATACATATTAATAAATAATATATTCGTCCCTTACAGAGTAGACAACGCTAAAAGGCCACGTTTAGCGTGATTGAGGGCATGTAGCTGGAAAGGGGAATTAAAATAGGGATGGGGTAGCCGCATCGCCTATACCATGAATCATAAGATTTTCACCCATTCCCTCGATGGGTTTTTACCATCAGCGCGGGAAGAGAAGCAACTGGTACATTCTATGTTTTTCTTTGGCTTTACACATACATATGTATAAATCATGTCTTTGTCCCTTACGTAGTAGACGAAACCAAAAGAACAAGAGCTAAATACCAAGTTTAGCGTGATTGTGGGCGTATAGATGGAAAGGGAAATTGAAATATTCATAGGTTGATGGCCGCATGTTTTCCAAGATTTTCGGTCATACCAACGACGTGTTTTTACGATGTGGCAGTTCTGGAATGGAGATGGAATCTGAAAAGACCACGGAAGACCTCATATACTTACAAAGGTTACGCTAACAGTCTCTCCCCTCCTGGCTTCCGCGGGGGGTTGTTCCACCACATTCCCGAAGCTCTGACCGAACGGAGTGTTGTCGACCACGACGGGAAGGATCAGGGTGATGGTGCGATCGATGTTGTCAGCTGGTTCTGGCCCTGCTGCGACTGTGCCGCCCTGGGGAGGGAGTTAAAAATCTTAGTGAGGTTTCATGATACCACGTGGAAGGCATCTTCTGATGGACGTAGGCCTTCCCCGTATAACTACACGGTTTTGTGCTACCAGCAGCCAATGGCTTCCTGCCATCTTTACCACATCATTCTGCTGGAGATTCCTAGCACTCCCTGTCTTGCCGTTACGGGGAACGATTTTTGGGCGTATGGTTCATAGTAACAGTTATAAAAAATAATAAAAATAAAATCCATTTCATTCGTGTAACTAAGTAACACATATGTTGTTAGTACTATACTTACACTAAGGGGTTAGTTACAATTACATACACACAACACATACAATAAACGTAAGATGGGGGCACAGCAAAGTACATACAATCTTACCACATTATTACACTGCTGGGGGCATGTAGTTCCCCACAATGTGTCAAATAGTCACAATCCATCCTGCCCGCGATCATACTTAAGATGGAGTTATGGAGTGATGGAGTTATGGGGTCCAAAATAAGTACTTATGCGGAAAATTCAGGTTTATCTTCCTTTTCACTAAGTTGCATCCCAGAATTTATAGAATGGATGCTATGATAATCATTTTGGGGCATGTTGTGGCGAAATATAAAAGCGCCTATTGATTCCGCTGTGCAATTTTTTCTAAATAAAGTAGTTATATGATTATTAAATCTTACTTCGAGAGCAACGTCTGTGAACTCTGAGAACTTGTTCAAGAAAATATCCAGCGTGTTGGGTCCGTATATTGTCGAGGCACCCTCGTACCTTTGCACCTGCAATGAGAAGACCAACTTTACTAACAATATAAACTCCTTAACTTATTTAGTAAGCTGTAAAAGTTTTTGTGCTTTAGAATTCAAAACTTCACTCCTTTGATGCCGTTTTAAAAACCTAGAAATGAATTAAGAACGTGTTCAAAACTAAACCAATCACCTGGTAACGTATTTGGAATTATTTTAAAACAATGTATTATTATCAAACTAACGTTACAATGTCATCCATGTACAGTGAGGGAAATGTATTCACATACCACCGTAGAGCCCTGTCGCAATTGACAGGCCTCTGCCACTCAAACTCAAGTGATATATCATCTAATTGCGATAGGGTTCTGTGGTGGTACTTGAATACCCTGTACAATTTTCATCTGAGGGTTTATGGAAACATCCTCCGGTTTACTATACCACCGAGAAGACCTTACCTGATACTCCTCAAAAGTCGCCACATAGTGTATGTACTCGTTGGTAAGCCCTGACACGACGACCCGCCTCTCGAGTCCGCGGCGCTCCAGGGCGTCCCCCACCACGTCCCGCATGCGTCTCCCGGCCATGGTGGTGGGCTCCCCGGGTACTCCAGCGATGGCCAAGCCTCCCAGCCAGATGAGGGTCGCGGATACGATGCTCGGATGCCAGGGGAGAGGGAAGTTTGCCTGGTGAATAAAAACAGTACTGATGCGAGGTAATCACATATTGAAGTAATGAAACAGTTATTTAGTAATATAATAAACTAGTGTAATATATCTGAAGGAAGATCGGTGACAAGGGAAAAAACAAGCGACACAATATGACATTAAATTCAAATAGTTTATGGTCATGTTCCAATATCCTCCCTTGGCCATAAACCCATCTTCGAGGAGCAGTAGTCCAGTATAGGTTGAGCAGTGCCCTTCGTCAGAGCGTCAGCAACCATCTCGCTCGATTGGACGTACTTCACAACGAGCTTGTTCGACAGCACCTTATCTCGCACAAAGTGATGTCGGATATCAATTTGCTTAGACGGACATCTTCACTACTAGTCCAACAAGTTCATCACAACGCTACCACCTTCCTTCTTCATCGCTGTACTGGTGATGTGTAAACTTCTCAAAAAAACATTTCAGTACTTATCTGCTTCTTTACAGAATTTTGTAGGTATATTCATTATCCCGTTACATTGCCTTTAATGAACATTTCTCTGCTCTGTCCTGTCCTGGTACCACGGAGCGACTTTCTTCCTTAGCATCGGATACGTTTGACGGAACGTATTGCATCAAGAAAATCAGAAGTCGCTGTGCTTTTTTCTTCCTTGAGGCCGGATAAGTTTAAACGGAACATAGGTATATTTACCTCAAGTCTATATGTCGGAAGCACTGGTACCAAAAAACATTCTCAACTGTTGTCGTTATTTCTAGCAGCTTTTACTATTTTTCTGTATAATTTTTAGTGACATATATACTGTTACTTGGAGAATATTTATGCTTTATGTAAAGAACTGCGACATTCGACTCCTTGATTTCCTGCAGAAGTTTAGTTTTAATTTTGTCAGTAGTTATTTTTACACCGGAGCTCTCCAGTCCCATGATCATTGGTTTGTATTGTTCCGGCAAACCGGCTAGCATTAGGGTACCTAGCCATTCATCATCAACATTAAATCCGATATTTCTCAGCTTGTGGGCGGTGGTCACTATTTTATTGACGTATTCTTCAATATTCGAACAACTGTCTAATGTAGTGTTCACTAAATCACGGAGCAACCCAACTCTTCTAGTCAAACCTGAATCGTCAAAAGCCGTTTCCAAATTTTGCCACACCTCAGCGGAAGTATTTGCGTCCTGGATATGAACATAGTTTATCGGATCCACGAGCAGAATGAGCTTAGTCTTCGCCTTGATGTCGCGCTTTGGATCGACGGGTTTGCTGTCACCGCCGGCAGGTTTGACGCAATCCCACAACTCTTCGTGCTGTAAATATGTTTGCACAGCAAATTTCCATGTGCTATAGTTCTCTCTACCTAGTAATTTGTCTATATGAACGGTAGACATAGCCATTTTAAAATGACTACCTAAAAATCGGAGAAAGAGAAAATTTTCGCGGAACTAGTTACAACGGTATTACTTTCGGAATCACTGTTTGCACTGATTTTACCGGCTTGTAGCCCATAACCTGAAGTAATGAAACAGTTATTTAGTAATATAATAAACTAGTGTAATATATCTGAAGGAAGATCGGTGACAAGGGAAAAAACAAGAGACACAATATGACATTAAATTCAAATGGTTTATGGTCATGTTCCAATACATATAACCGCTGAACCTAGTTGGAATAGAGATATTATTTTGGTGTGTGTGAAGTTCCCAGTCCGCGTGGGAACTAGTAACCTAAGCCTTCTCATTTTGAGAGGCCTGTCCCAGCAGTGGGACGTATGTTGGAAAGAAATGATAATGATGAAAGATAGTGTCAGTCCCTGGGAGGACATATGATAGTTTTTATCAAAATAGAGACACACTTTGAGAAGAAACTGGCATTGAACGTAAAATGTGCTCACCACAGAACACCACACGTGGGAGACCTCACAATTTTAACTATACCGGCATGTCCCGAGTAGGTTCTCTCCCATCAGACCACAACCTAACTGAGTTTCTTGACGATTCTTCTCAGTCTGGCATTACGTAGTTTGTCCAAAACGATTCTAGCATTAAAAACTAGCATCCAAAGTCCAAGATCGGCTCAATAGGAGCCTTTAGCATACTAAGCAACCCCCTTGCTGAGCTGCCCGACTGGCGGCTCGCTTTTTCTCCGGTAAACTGTAGACATCATAGCTGACAGGTGTAGTCAGTTAGAAAATAACACTGAAGTAAGTAGGTATTAGTTGCGTGTTAAAAGAACTTACTCGTCCCGTAGGCAGGAGGATAGGCTTAGGCGCATGACATTCAATATCTTCGTCCGTTGACTCTGCTATGATGCCACCAATCGCGTCCAGAAGAGGATTCCCTTCGATTGTACCCTGGAAGACGGTACTGATGGTTAAAGTTTATACAAGATCATTTTAAAAGTAGCTAACTATATAAATCATGTCTTTATCCTTTATTTCCCGTGGCACTACTGAGTGGTACTACTGTCCAAAGATTTATATTTCAAAATAAAGTTTAACATAGTCGACTAGCTGTTTCTAGGTATTTTTGGCCCTTCGGGCCTGCTGAAGATCTAACATAACCTAAACCTACCTCCCATTTATGATATTTATTTTGGTCTTTAGTGCCACGAAGTAGTGCCATGGGTCCACTGTCTTTATCCCTTATGGGGTAGACGAGCCTTAGGTAACAAGACCTAAAAGCCATATTTAACATGATTGTGGGCGTATAGGTGAATAGGGAAACAAACTAGCGATGGATTGCTAGCCACATCCCCTATAACATGATTCCTAAAATTTTCGCCCACTATTAGACTGAAAAAATGTTCTATGTCTTGGAATGGCAGGCTGAGATACGAATACGAACCATAGAACGATATTATGCCAAATAATCATTTGACTAATTCTGAGACAGCACATGTGCGAAGTGAGTTACGGAAAGTTAAAATATAATGAATATAGAGTGCATCCATTTAATCTTTGAAAATGAACTGTCCTTCGCTTACCTGGGTTATGTTCAAGGTGTTGGCACCATCGATGGTTCCAGAAGCGAAGCTGTAACCCATGGCTGCCACACAGCCGGCTACGGGGTCAGTCTGAAATTATTATTTTCATGTTGATACTTTTGCTACCTAACTACAAGTGAGTACGCCTTAATATTTATTATTAGCTTACACCGGAGATTTCAGATGTACAGTCAAGTGTAATAATATGTATCTAGACAAAATTTCAAAAATAAGTACCAAACGCTCTTAGGCCAGCGTAATAAGGTTGTGGGACATATTTTTGAGAAGTTCCTATCGATACTTATTTTTGCACTTGACCGTACTAGTAAAATCAGCCGAGAGGGCTCAGAATAGAATATATATCTTTTGTGCTCATTTCACCAGCTGTCTTTATCTCTGCGCCGAAACCGTATCTGTTTGTGTACCCAACTTACTTCATTAAAGGTCCTCGTCAGGGGGTCGTATTTGGAGACAGCCTGCTGAGGCATGTCCAGAAACTGGTGGACAACCGCGATGTCGCCGCGCAACTCCTCGCCGGGGGCGTTCAATGCTTCCTGGGAAACAAAGTTTTTTGTTTTGTAACGTTTTGTCGATGGTCCCAACGGAAGACCAGCGCGGGCTGTCAAGCCAGCATAATGCTGAGTTCGAACCATTTCGTGGTTTTTTTCGTTTATGTGAAATTCCTGACCCACAGTAGACCTTTATGGGAACTATAGCCCAAGCCCTCTCATCAGAGGAGACCTTTTTCCAGCAGTGAAATGAACTCGCACATGTGCTGGAGATGGTTTCCTTTATACAGCAAGAGAACTGTATTCCCGTACCACCGTAGAACCCTGTTGCAATCGACAGGCCGCCGTTACTCAAACCAATAAGGTGACAACTTTACTGCGATAGGGTTCTGCTGTGGTAGGTGAATACATTTCCCTTGCTGTAGCTTTAGTTAAAGCTTACCACAGCTCCCTCGTAAACCGCAGTGCCGATGATCCTGGTGCTCTCGAACATGTCGTCTCCAGGTCCTAAGGAGTAGCAGCGTTCACCAGCTGCACACAGTAGGAACTGGTTGTCACATTCGTCGCCGCTGAACTCGCAGCGGGCCCCTCGGATGTTCGGGGAGACGTCGCCGAGGTTGGAGGCGAAGAAGCCCGCCACGACGGAGCCCTGGAAGGAGGATTGGCATAAATATAGGGAGACTGGAGTGGCGAAATTCCTGGGGATTTTAGCACTACGGGGCCCCGAACTGTGATTTCAAACATCGGACCACACGTTGTTTGTTAACTATGAAAATAGTCTACAGTATAGGACTAAAACAATATGAATAAAAATGTTGTTGTTGGTCTAGAGAGAATGGATCAAAGAAGGTTAACTAGACAGATTTATATGGGGAGTGTGAACGGGTGCGTTGAGAGGGGAAGGCCTAGACGGAAATTTTGGACGTTTTGAAAAACGGTCAGGTCAAAACTAGCCGAAACCGACGAGCATGTATGAGATTGATGAATGTGGATGAAGTGAAAGTTATGTCAGGGTCGTAGCAAGTGGAATAAAGTCTGTCTACTTATAAGAAAGAGGCGTGTCGGTATGTATGTTGAAAAACCATGAAAGTAAAATGAAGATAGATCAATTTTAAAATCATATACAAATTATTAATTAAACGTTTTCGAGATTGACGATAGGAATCACAATATACAGTAGCCGGCCATAAAGATTGCACATCTAAGTCTTCACGGCTAATTCAGCTTCGTAGAGCGCTATCTCGCTCTAACTTACGTGACCCCAATTGTCTCTTTCCAAAGACCGAGTTCAATCTTTAAGGCCTGGTACTGTACCTTGTAGGTGCAATCTTACCTTCCCAACCAGACTTTCAGGGTTCAGCATGGCTTCCATCCTGATGGCCGCGTACCCCAAGTTGTCAGACGACACGAGCAGATTCGTCATGTTCATGCTGGTGGTGTGCACCGCGTACCAGTTCAGCATCCCGTGCAGGGAGCCATCTTCTTTCACCACTCGCACTTGGGTTAACACGTCGTCTGTGTTGGATTCGTACCTGGAATTTGAAAATTTTCTTTAGAAGACTCTCCTTTTAAGGCAGGGTGCCATGCCAACTGGGACACCTGAAGATAAGTAAGTTCCACCACCCGTGGGCATACATACATACACATATCACGTCTATATCCCTTACGGGGTAGACAGAGCCTTTGGTAACAATACCTAAAGGCCACAATTATCATAATTGTGGGGATAGGTGGAAAAGAGAACCATAATAGTGCTGGGTTGCTAGTCGACCGCCTATAACAATGATTCCTAAGATTTTCGCCCAATTCCCTCGATGGGCTTTTACCACCTGCGCGGGCAGAGAAGCAACTGGTAGATACATTCTATGTTATTTCCTTGCTCCCAGACCAGTATGGAAGAATAACCCGTGGGCACCCTTGGAGGATTTCAGATGCTTTGCCAGCTTAGAGGGCTAAGATGGAACTTGTGGGAGTGTCACAATAGAGAGCTCTCTCCAGGCAGATGATATATGCCTGGGGACCGAAGTGCGAAGGAAGAGAGTGGAAGTTGTATTTATGCATACGTGTTGAGAACCTTCGTTGGCGTGATGTAGAACATTGAGACATTACTGTGGTGCTAGGTACTCGTGTGTCGTGTAGTGGACAACTAGGTGGCGTTAGGGTCGCTACAAAGTCATGTGTCAATAATTTAGCCGGCTGTCTTATTCTCCACGCCGAAAAAGAGCAGCGCAAGCACTGTTGCTTGGCGTCAGGATTACCGAGTAAGTTACTGCTAAAAAATTCTTCGCAGACCATGTCGCGGTCTTAGGGATAGTATTCAGTAAATTATATTCTTAACGCGACTCAATTCCGATTTTATTTTACTTTTTAGATCTGACAGCGACATCCGACTTTGGTTCGGAATTGTATCGCATTAAGAGGTCATGGTCAGGCCCCAGGAGTTTTCTGATCACCTTTCCAGCTCCTCAGGAGGATTGTAGTCGTAGGAGTATGGCGATCGGTTCATGTGCGCGTTGGGGACGACCGCTGTGCTGAGGAAGAGTCTCGCCGGAGCCATGTTCTCGTGGGCTGCTATAATGCTCTGGAAATAATAACACAGCTTTTTAATTTGATTAACTGTTGGCAGCAGCGTAACCCTCGTCCCAAATTTTCTTCTTTATTCTTTTTTATTCATAAGAAAGATTCAGTGCTGTCTGACAGTAAATACATACATACCGTCACGCCTCTTTCCCACAGGGGTAGAGACTACTTTGTTCCACTTGCTACGATCCTGACATACTTCTTTCGCTTCATCCACATTCATCAATCTCTTCATACATGCTCGTCGGTTTCGGGTACTCCTGACCTGACCTTTTTCCAAAACGTCTCCTATTTGATCTCGAAACGCCCGTCTAGGCCAACTTTACCAATCACACTCCCCATATATATCTGTTTAGTTAGTCTACTTTCATCCATCCGCTCTACGTGAAAAACCAACTAAGCATACTTTTTAGGGTTCCGTACCTCAAAAGGAAAAAACGGAACCCTTATAGGATCACTTTGTTGTCCGTCTGTCCGTCCGTCTGTCAAGACCCTTTTTCTCAGGAACGCGTGGAGGTATGAAGCTGAAATTTATATCAATTACTCAGGTCTACTGTCCCTTGAAGCTGTGAAAAAATCAAACTTCTAAGCCAACGCAATCAAAAGATACAGCCGTTTATGCCGCAAATTTCCGCAAATTTTCAACTCTCAAGGGAATCAAAACCTACAAGGTAGTTCCCGTGAACGCAGAATCTTGAAATTTGGTATGAAGGTAGGTCTTATAGCACAGATTAAAGAATAATTGCGAAAACCGTAAATGTGTATGTATGTCTGTATATAGCAGTGACCAATATAAAGTAACCCCACACTGCGTACATTTTGCTTTGGAACAGGGCTCTGCTTACACTGGTTTTAGATATTTATAGATAATGATACGGAACCCTCGGTGCGCGAGTCCGACTCGCACTTGACCGGTTTTTTCTATCCTGGTCACTATATCCTCTAAAAACACAATAAAGAAAAATCATTTTAGATACAGTGAGTTAAGACCTTCGGGTCTGTCGCGCTGGTTCATTCGTTCTTGTGGATTTGATAGTTGAATCGGCCGATGGTACCCGAAAGCAGAATGTCGTTCAAGATAAAATATCAACATCATCAGCCAAAAGATGTCCACTGCTGGACTGCATAGAGCACCACAGAAACCGTCTTGTGCGGCCCCAGACAAGGTTAGATTAATGATTATGAGCACTTCAAAAACAAACGCTTGCAAATATTCACTCAACTCAAGTGTGTGTATATTTTTGTGTTTCATGCCAAGGTGCAATCAGAATCACAATCTCTTTCTATATCTCTTTATGTCTTTTGACGGATAAAATTGTGATAGCGAATTAGCGATTGCGACTGCGCAGCTTTAATAAGTACAACGGGTTGTGGATGGATGCAGAAAGCCAACGATTCTGGTATACTTTGAGGTAACCGTGGTCTTCCCAGCTGATGATGAGAAGATAATAAAATCTCCTAATCACTCTACATGGAAGCATCTAGGTATTAACAGAAATAAACGTTTTTGTTAAAAAAAACCTTTTGAATACAAGCTTTTTTTGCTGATGCTGATATGTACCAAATTTCAAGTCAATAGGACCAAACATTAACGAACTATCGAAAGAAAGACTCCCAGGGCGAGACAGTAGAATTCTACTACCAGGATCCCATCCGGACAAAGACACACAAATTGAATAAAAGTTTGTTATGTAATAAAATAGAACAGCATGCAAGGTGCATGCACTTATTTCTTGTATTGGTTGTCTGGAAGAGATCGCTATTAAGCGATAAGACCGCCTATTGTCTACTTTGTTCTTTGTTTCTGTATTGTTTTGTACTGATTTGTGGTGTTCAATAAAGAGTATTTGTATTGTATTGTAATGTATTGTATTGTTCATCAACAAAACAATAAACAAACAGAAGACAGAGGTAACTCACGTTAGTGATTCCTGTGACGTACGCGTCGAAGGTCTCCCGCGAGAACCCAAGGATGCTGACGTCGAGCACGAAGTCTACCAGGTAGCCTCCTGGGGTAGCGTGCGTGTGTGTACCGGTGAGGATGACATTACGCAAGGTGTAAGTGTCACCGTACAGCGCCTGGAGATTCGTTACAACCTGGTGGTAGCAGAAGAGATAGGTATTAGAAGTTCTGTCGTAAATCACGAAGACTAGACGAAATAGACGCTCCGTAAAAAAGAAAGAAGTCAGCCTGTTGCTAGTTTATCTTGTCTTCTGAATCATTTATTATTTTCTCAGCTAAAGTTAAAGTTACACCACATTCTTTTTAGTTAAGACATCTTCGTGGTAGATAGTCCACGATCTCATTGCAACTCCATGAAAGTACGAGTGGGTGAACAGAAAAGGTTTTTAGTGCTTAGCCCATGCTAGAGAGCCGTGCAGCGGAAGGTCTGCAGTGGGAAGACGACGCTACACTATTTGTACATACTTTTGAAGCAGAACAATGTAGTCCCTCAGCATGCTGCAAGCTATTACTGGTCACAGAAGAAGAATAAAGTTGCAGCAGTATCAGTGGTAGTGGGAACAGACCTGCCGCCTGACTGCAATGCCGATGGACTGGACATCAGCGGTGACCAGCACGACCCTGGAGCCGTCCTTCTCGAAGATAAAGGCGCGGGAGAACTGCCGGAGATGGATGCCAGCCCCGGACTGTGATACCTCGGCATAGCCCATCTAAATAAAAGAAACTATTTTACTTATGCATAGATCAGCGATTAACAAGAGATCGTTGCCATTTTATACGCATGTCTTTTGATGGCAAGTAGCTGGTTTCTGGACAGGTTGCTCCGACATCTATCTATGTTTAGCGGCGGGAACTTTATCACTATGCCCTATCAGTTTTCTATTTAATATTTACAGTGCGGCTATTTTCTTAATGTCTCTACATCATCGGACTTTCAAATGTATTTTAATCCAAATGGTAGCTATGTGACGAGTACAGTGGAAATTGGAAAATTGTATAGCCCATGTTGTTCTATTATATCGTCAAACTCTGCAACTGATAGCATAGCAACCCAACAACAGTCGATACACGAAATTTTCCGGGGACCATTAATAAAATGGACGCACTGCACTGTAGACACGCTTATTACCTTAATTAAATATTATTCCCCTTAAGGAAAGCATCAATCAGAAACTGAATCTGTACAATATGGTGCAGGTTGTTCGGAATATATCTACTGAACGCAATAGACCAAAATGGAGTTAGTATGTATGTATAAACTCTTTATTAGTTAAACTAAGTTAGTTTAACTAAGACCCTTGTAAATGTTTTTCAGGACTTTCAACTCTGGTTGACCTTGTTTCGATGTTTCGATGTTTCGGTTTGTCGATGTTTAGAGTGTTCCATAGATTTGTCGATGTTCAAATTGTACGGCAAAGGAGTGACTCGGTTTTGAATACAAAACCAATCTGATCCAATCAGTTCAAAGGTGCTTATCCTAGAGGCAGCCTCGGATCGAGCGGCTGCGTCGAACCGAGGCCGCGCAAGTAGAGACGATGCCTCAACGCTGCCTTGTCTTCAAAAAAATCAAAATCAAAAACGTTTTTTACATTTATGGTTTACAGGCTAGGTTGGAATTGGAACCTTCCTGGAAGCATGAGAAATGCTTGTATCGGAATGATCCGTTCTTTCTTAACTTGACGGTTAACAAAAACCAAGCAGAACCTAAACCAAGTATCTTAGGCAGCGTCTTCACTTGTGCGGCCTCGGTGCGAGGCAGCCGCTCGACCCGAGGCTGCCTCTAGTAGATAAGCACCTCAAGAGCATTCAGTATCAAAGTCATCATCATCATCATCATCTCAGCCATTACAAGTCCACTGCTGAACATAGGCCTCTCCTTTAGACCTCCAATAAGACCGGTTGGAAGCGGCTTGCATCCAGCGCGATCCTCCGATCTTAATGAGGTCATCGGTCCACCTTCAAAGTATCAAAGTAACCCAACCATATCCAGGAATATTGAGCGAACCTATACAGTAGGCACAACTTACAAAAGTAATCTCAACACACGGCCCCGTCATGTCAGCTATGCCAACTCCAACATTGTACAGTATGTCCGTGTCAGGACCAGGACCCGGGGGATCAGGTCCTGGGGTATCAGGGCCCTCGGTGGGCGCCCCCGTCGTCATTTCGTCGTAGTTCGACGACCCCTCGTCCGTCACGACGAGGTATATCGTCGCAGTCATGCCGCCGATGACGCCAAGCGTCACAGCGGTTATGATGAGCTTTCCGATCAGCGAGATCGCCATGATTCCTGAAATTACAGGACTTTTAATTTAACCTCTTGAGTTCTTCTTCTTCTTATTTGTGGCAAAAACCCTTTGTTCCTCACAGATAACCAAGTTAGATAACCAGTAGCCAAGAAAGAAAAAAAAATCTTCCCAGGTAACTGGTTTTTTAACAGGAAGGATTTCTTCCTGTTAGCAAAGCATCAGAGATGCGGTAGTCTACTAGGAATAAATATTTCTTCCCAGATTTCTGGTGTTTTAATCGCATAGTAACAAAGTCACGTGACAGTTAGTAACAGATAGAAAAATCCGAAGGCTTACCCACCCGCTATGGGTGGTGTAGAGGTAGGCATAGCACGCGTCACGGAATGACCGGGTTTTGAGCTTTACTTATCGGATTTTTCTATGTGTTTTATATTTCACTGTCATTTAGAAAATTTATCTAGATACTGCTTTATATTTTAGCCGGAAGAAATACTTACTTTAATTATTTTATAATCCTTTTTATCAGCCCCCTTGTCGATGACAACACTGTTTAATTCACTTAAAACTTACTCTGAGCACAAATAAATAAATTATACCTAAAGAAAACGTGCGAAATAGTTTACGAACTAATTTAATTTATTTTTATAATTTTAATTCTACATGTCCTTACAACTACGCCTCCAGGCGAGAATAATATAAAGCATATCAATCAATAGTCGAATGATAATGTTAATCTTAAATTATCAATTTATAATCAAAATTAACGGTGATATAACGTAGAGACAATAATAAAGTGTGTACAGGGTGTCAAAAAGCCATCCTTTTTTTACATGTCTATTACCATGACTTTACTACCACAAGAAAAGTAAGACGTTTGCTTTAAGAAAGTTCCACAATCGATCATAATCTTGATTCAGAGTTCGTCTGCGCGTAGGCATAAGTGTATAGTTACCTCTACTCAATAAATCCATATTCCCTTCTAACTAATATTTTACCTCTGTCAGTTGCCTCTTACCTTTTACCGCTTAACCATTTCATTATAGTTTGAGTCCCTGGAAAGGATATAGGATAGTTTTTATCTCGGTGTAAATAAAGTCTAATTGTTCCTGCGAGAGAGGGATAAACGATTATTTCCAAACAAAATGGCGGGTTATTGCGAATTGGGGCATTAGCATGACGTCTTAATGCGATTCAATTCCGACTCCAGGTTTTAGCTGTCATTTTTAGTATGAATCTAACAGCGAGCGAACCTTAACTGAAACGAAATTGAATCGCATTCAGACGCCATGGTAACCGCTTTGTTGTTACAGTGATACAAAATGCTTAATTGAGTTTTAAAATTACCGCTCACTTTTTCTCTCTCTAAAGTCTAAAGGATCTAAAGATGTAGGATGTGGGATTTTTACGTTACAAAATATGCTTATCCTCTCTGGCATTCTTATAGCGGGCACTTCCTATTTACAAACATCCTGTACATTATAAAAAAAACAATTACAGTACAATTACTAGGGGTTCTTATCCTGATAAGAACTAAATGAGATTTTATAATCGAAGGTTGTTTTTCTCGCATTTTTATTAGTGCATGTTGCTCTCTTGTAATCGTATCTTGTTTGTTTCTTTTTATTTCTACATTAATCATGTCCTTATCCCTTACGGGTTAGCCAGAGCCTTTTTTTTTGTGGCGGAAAATGCGTTACGCATACGACCGCCCCGTGGGGACGGCACGGAAGTTATGTGGGACTCTCCTTCCCGGCCCCCCTCCCGAGCGGAAGGAGGCGGGGGAGGCCTACCCACTAACAACCCGCCGGTATTCCCTCTCTGCCATTGCTCGCCGGATCGCATCTAACATTCCTAAGATTTTAGCCCACTGCGCGCGAAGAGAAGCAACTTTACTGATCCATTCTACTTTTTCTTTGCTCCCATACCAGGAAGGTAAAATTGGATTTTAAGTAACTAGAACGTTTCTAGTAGAACCTGGTACCACCTTAAAAAGTTTAAGGATCGTTATAGTCTATATAGGGAGAGAGTACTCGCAAGTTAAGTCAATTAATTATGTCGTGCGCTTTATCGGATTAATTAGATACCAGGGCATTAGCTTACCTATGTTAATTAATGCTATAATCTGTGTTCTAATCATTTATCTGGTTTATTAACGTCAAGAATTAATAATTTTAGATAATAATTGCCAGGTTAATCAGTACGTGAAACAATGAATAGAATGGAATAGAACCAGAATAGAATGTACCAGTTGCGTCTCTTTCATGGTAAAAGCCCATCGAGGGATTGGGCGGAAATCTTATAGGGATCATAATATATGTTTAAAATAGGCGATGTGGTTAGCGATCCATCACTGTTTTGATTCCCCTTTCCATCCATACGCTCAGTCATGCTAAACGTGGTCTTTGGGTCTTGTGACCTTAGGCTCTGTCTATGTTTGTATGTATGTATGTAAAACGGGATGAGAAGGGATTGCAGGGGGAAAAGGGATAGAAACTAATATTTTGTGTTTTCACGTGCTACTTAAAATATCTGGGTCAGCTTGTTCTAAAAGTGGTTTAGAAAGAAAAAACATAGAATGTTACCAGTTGCTTCTCTTCCCGGGGGGGGGGAAATCTTAGGTATCATGCGATGCTATTTTGATTCCCCTTTGCACCTAGGTATACGCCCACAACCATGCTAAACGTGGCGTTTAGGTCTTGTTACTTTAGGCTCTGTCAGCCCCGTAAGAGGTTATGGGCGTGATTTATATAGTCGTATCTATGTAAACCACTTGTTTTTTTTCCTGGAAACCCCCTAAAGCTGTTTTGATTCTTTAAATTGAAAGTAATTATTGTATTTCGTTATCTAGTATTTACACCAGGAATTCGATAATTATATTAATTTTCAAGATAATCTAACACGACTTATTATTGGAACAGAGATAATGTGCCTACTTTTGAGCTGCTTGACGTAACAGATAGGATTACGAGATATGCAGTTTGTGCATAAGAATTGACGCCAACGACACATATATCAGCACCGTAGGTTCAACGCCAACGACCTATATATACCGGTGAGGACCCTTGGAACCAGTTTTTTTTTTTTTCAAATAGCCACATCGATAGATGCGATGATTTCACCAATGTCAAAGTAATAAATACAGTATGTAAAAATCTTGTGATAAAAATGTCGGCAGCGTTTTACGGTAGAACACGGTCAAAAGACCCCCTCCCCCCTGTCGGGCTCTTAACCAACGGATAATGATATCCCTCAGAATCTGCCAGGAAATCATTAATTGATGCCCAGGGTGCACTGGACCAAGCACCGCTCTTCCCCTCGAACGGATCCAAAAACGAACCACAGCTCTTGATCACACGCGGAGGTAACCCGACTCGCACCCCTTGGAACCAGTTGAAATGAAATATAATTTATTCTTGGTAACAGGCACTGTAATGCACTAAAGCTTATCTCTATTTATTCTGCGAGTGGCAAATCAAAAAATTCACCGTGATCATAAAAAACGTTATAAGAAGCCTCTTTTTCAGTCGGCCTTTAAAAATCGTGATGAAAGCTGCATTCCTGACATCGTCTGGCAGACGGTTGTACACGGAGGGCCCCAGGTAGTACGCCCACAATCATGCTAAACGGTACCTTAGGCTCTGTCTACCTCGTAAGGGATAAAAACGTGATTTATGTATGTAAAAAAAACAGTCGTTTTGTAATAATAAATCAGTTTATTTTGTTTTTCATATTTTTTTATATTGGCACCTTTTAACACATTTTTAATAAAAATATGATATAGCTTATACTATGACAACAGCCATATAGTTACATTGTTCGAAAATAATTAATTGTCTATCATAAATAAAAAAATATTATAAACATTGCGAATGCAATTGAGTTTACTTCTATAGGCAAGCTATTAATAAATCTAAACATATAAATAATAGCAACTATAATATATCAAAACCGGCCAAGCGCGAGTCGGATTCGCGCAGCAAGGGTTCCGTGCAAATTCGGCAAGTTATTATAAAATCCAGCGTTAGAGAGCCCTGCTCTTAAGCAAAAATGTATGCACTGTGAATTCAATTTATGTTGGCTACCGACATAGACAGACAATCTGTTATGTAGTTATAGCGGCAACAGAAATAAAGGGCAGATAGACAGACAGACGGACAGCGAAGTCTTAAATAAGGTCCAGTTTCATCCTTTTGGTACGGAACCCTAAAAAGCGTTATAATTACAGAAACCTAAAACCTGTAACATTATCATGCAAATGAAAATACTAAATAATAAAAAATACTTTACTAAATAAGTAATCCTATTAATGATTTAGAGAAAACATCAAGCAAGCATGAAATAAACAACTATACCTTACTTACTTTCTACTTTGGTATACATTACATTTTCGTATAAAGCATCACAAGAAAATGTCAGTGAATCCGGTCGAAGGACCATTTTTATCATAACATGATGAATATTATTCAGTACACACAGATAGTCAAAAATTGAATGTTAAATCTTTGAAAACTGTGTAGCAGTAAATGCTAGGTAGTTAAACTAAACATGTATAAAACCTTAGATGAAAGATAACAACAAACTGGTACAGTGAAACTGTATCGCGTACAAGTAGAACCTTTTTCTCCAAATGTCATAATGGCTACCATACACCTGCTAAAGAAATGATCGCGAAGTTGTATGAGGAAAGGTTCTACAGAGAACGTGATTAAATTACTTCAAACGTACATGTACTATGTTGCTGTTTAAAATGGAATCCATGCATCTTTGACCTGTGAAGAACTAGCTGAAGACAACCATACTGTATCTACTGTTCATGGAAATGTTTAATAATTCACAATCATGAGGATAATTCCTTCAAAATATGTACTTAGTTGACTAGTCCATACTTCAATTATACTTATTACCTAACTTCAAACAAAGATATCGAGGATACCGTCGTATACTCTAAGATATCTTTCTAACTGTCACTTATTTGTTCCATAAAATATTAGGATATCAATCAATACCTAAATTGTCTGGCCAGATATAATTTGAACAGGGGTCTTACCATGACGTCTTAATGCGATTCAACTCCAATTCAGTTCAGGTTTTAGCTGTCATTATTAGTATGGATCTGACAGCGAGCGAATCTGAACCAAATCGGAATTAGGACGTCATGGTAGAGCCCCAGGCATTAGGGCCTCTATGGAAGAACTGCTTTGAGCAGTCAGTGCCAACAGCTTCAAACAGTTTCAATACATTCATAGCAGTACGGTTGAAGTCGATTCCAATCGCAACTCGGTCTATCGAGGTCCTTAAACCCATAGTGACGCCATCTGTTAAACACGAGTTATTAACCTTACTAGTTTTCTGGTAATCTGTGGAAGAACTCTTGGCAATATAGCATATCTCCGAAAGTATTATGGCAGTTGCCGCTTTTGTTGGTCCAAACATTAACCAGCCTCGAAAATTACAACTAGAGAATACATAGAGGTAGGACTAGCAAAACATAGAGTTATCTGACTTCGAAACTGTTGGAGAATCCGTGGTAAGGGTAGATGCCGCCTAAGATGTACTTGTAGTTTCCGTAGTGGTGTAGGCGGTAGGTCCCGGCGGGGGTTCCGACCGGGATGTGCCATTCTATCTCAGCGTGGCTGGTACCTAGAATCTTGTTGTTGCGGTGCCAAATGTACCTGGGAACAAATTGAAAAGAGCCATCAGGACGAGGTCTTATCTCCTATCGAAGAATCGAGAATTTTACTGTTCTGCATTTTTACGGTTTCCCATTAGAAACATTTCTAAACAGCACCGATACCCGGATCCTCATCAATCTGTGATGCGTGCTTTAATCCCTAGACCACCCATAGTAGGTAAGGCCTTATCTACCTCCAACCCAAGGGCATGTTGAGTTTTTTTTAATCCCTCTCCCCCTCATGACATTTATGCAATTCGCAAATGGCCTAAGGCGTAGCGCATCGCACCATCCTTTTCTATCCCCAGCCTTGATCACATGATGGAAAGGGATGGTGAATGCGGTTTATGATCCGAGCGCGTTGGGCAATAAAGCCAATTAAAGCATCAGTTCTTCAACGAGGCTTTAGGTCTAATAATGGCCGTAATATTCTTCCACTCTACTCGTATTTCAAATTCAGTACAAATTTTCATCAATTTCGAGGGGTATTCTCACATAAGTATTTTTAAACTCACTCGTCCATCCCTAATATAATACTCCTTTCATCCACTCAAAGGTTGACTGGAAGAGATCCCTTAAAGGGATAAGTCCGCCTTTGTGCATGTATCTCAGTGTTTGTCAATTGTATTTGTCTTGTTTATTTTGCACAATAAAGAGTTTACATACATACATACATAAGTACTTACAGTCCGTGACGTCTAGAATGCTATTCGGTTTTGTCTGGCTATCTCACTCTTATGGGCTTGATATTTGAAAAGGCCGAGTGAGGGAGACAGCAATACCACCAATAACCCGAATGGCATTCTAAGAGCTCACGAACTATTATATGCTATAAAAAAATCTGGAGCCTATAAAAGAGAATATTCCAGACATGCAAATTAATCCAAGATGAATCGAAGATGCTTCGCTCGCGCTTCACGCTCGCTTGCTTTAAGTTTTCCTCCCTAGTTCAAAAACTTATCGATAGTCCTACTTGGTTTCCCAATCTGCGTCAGTGGCGACCACCGTCCAGGCGTCGTCTTCTGCGGACTCCAGCCGCTCCACCGACGCGTACCAGCTGCCGTGACGGATGCTGTTCCGTGGATGACCGGACACCTACATCATAATATCATTCTTAGCAAAACCGGAGAACTGGCGGTGGACAAGACGAGAGATGGAGCATTGGAGACCTATGGTTGGGAAGGGGATGGAAGATCTTGGTCATTTGGCTTTCGCCCAGAGGCTACCCTTTCGTTTTAGGTCATATTTACATTTGCGGGTGGTAGGGCCTTGTTCCGTACTTTCCTACATTTAAATTAGTTTATTTTTATTTTTATACCGTTCGCATCGTTTAGCACATACAATTTTAGTTCCCATTTCTAAACGTCATTTTTCAAAATTATTACTGGAATGGTGTATATCTGATTTCCGAACGAAGCGACGCGACAGTGCTGCCCCCCTGCGACAGTCTTCAGAGGCTCTTATTTAGCAACTTCGAATGGCGGCACGCACGCACAAAACGATCCCTTTTTTTTCAATCTATTTTCACCTGAAAACTTTCATTAGCACCACAGTGTTAAAATCCCTGACTAGTTCAGCCAGTGACCTATGGAGATACAGACGGGGGCCCCCAGGAAACCATCAGCTCGTCGATTTTGGTGAGTCAGATCTTGCATTATTCCAGGCCTCCAGAAACTTTCGATTAACTTTCTTACATAAATAGTTGTTCCTACGAACCGGATTGGCTCGATATATTGTGTGTGCTAATAGTTTAAATTACATTACATAGTTAATTTACAAGTACGATAACATTTTCTGGAAAGTACCGACGTGCTACCGTCTTCAAGTGTGTGATTTACTAAGGAAAAAGTGCCGATTTAGTTACTGTGATTCCACCTTACACTTATAATAAGTGGTGAGGTAACCGATTAAATTTGTATTTCCGAGTTTTACATCGTAATTCTCATTTTGCACTTTTTATTTCAATAACCGTGCGGTAGGCATAAGTCGCTCGCCGCGCGTCGCCCGCCACCACGGCGCCAAGTCTAGCGTATAAGCGCGACGCCTGACTTTACTTGCGTATTTCGGTATTGTTGCATTTTCGTGTTTAATACCATAAATATCAATATTATAATAATAAGTGATCTTTTCAGTATTACTTCTATTTACGCACTACGTGGTAAATAATTTTATTATAATATTAGTTCTGTTCGAGTTTCAAATTTCTTTTCTTTCAATTTTGTGATGCAATTATTTCGTCACTAAAATTATTAGGTATAGGTACACATTGCAACCGTACCAGTTATAAATAATTACGTATTACTGCGTAATAATATTTTCAACAAACAAACACATTTTGTTCACGTTTTCTTATTAGATTTCCCACACGATGGAGATCGAACAATTATATTTCGAGCGAGACATTCAATTGAACACGTTACAAAAAATGGCAGAATGTTCCGAATCCGATGAAATGCAATTTCGTTGTAGAATTAAAGAATTATGCTCAATTAAAAAAGAGTTTCTTAAGGTACAGGTTAAGATTGAAAAATCTTTAGCTAAAAATAATAGCTTTTCTAAAGAGGAGCAGCTGTCTTTCCGCAATAAGTTTGATGATTTATACTATCAGGTTCAAGTGGCTGCCGACACCTACAAGATTCTGCAGCGTCGCAGTAGTCAGGTCGGCAATGATATTAAAGACAACGTCGTGTCGCACAGTTCCCGCGGGTTGAACTTACCTCCGCTACCGTTACCGTCATTTAGTGGGCAGCCCACTGAGTGGGCAGCGTACTACGACTTGTTCAAATCGCTTGTTCATGACAATGTTGACCTTTCAGATGTGCAGAAGTTTAGGTACTTGTTGCTAACGTTAAAAGGCGAACCATACAACCTGATAAAGTCTCTTCCCATTACAGACGCGAATTATAACATCGCTTTAACGATATTGAGCAATAGATACGAGAATAAACGGATCATTGCTACGAAACATTTAGACAATATTCTAGACCTGGAACCTCTTACTGATAAAAATACCTACGTTGGTTTACGTAATCTTTTAAATGTTTTTCAAGAAAACTTGACGGCACTCAGTGCCTTAAGTCTGCCTATTTCGGAATGGAGTTTTATTCTTCTGAATATTTTGTTACGAAAAATGTCTCCCAACATTCGTCGACGCTTTGAACTCTCCTTGTCGTCTTCTTCGGAGATGCCCGATTATAAGGAACTACTCGAGTTCCTAAGGCGCGAGCTGGCCGCTCACGAGGTGATGCTGGGCACGGCCGGCGGCGCGCCCGGCTGCCCGCGCCCGGCCGCCGCCGCGCCCGCGCCGGCGCGCCGCTCGCCGCCGTCGCCGCGGCAATCTTTCGCGCGCGCGCAGTCGGAATATGTAAACTCGCCCGCGCGTACTCGCACATTTTCTAATGTTTCTACGAAACATAGCCCGATGCGGTCGGTGCAATTTAACGTCGAGTCTTCGACTAATAATGGTTCGCCGAAGTCGAACAAAGTATGCATTTATTGCAAATCGGTTTCACACATTTTAAATAAATGTGAAGATTTTCTTAAACAATCAATTAATGATCGTAAGACTTTCATCAGTGAAAACAACGTGTGTATCAACTGTCTTCACGTCGGACACGACATTAAAAATTGTTTTTCGAGATTTACGTGTAAAGTTTGTTCGCAACGTCATCATTCCTCGTTACATGAAAACGGGCAAGCGGCGCGCTCGGGTTCACTCCCGGCGCCCCCGGTCGCTGCGGCCGCCGCCGCCGCCGCTGCGCCGCCTAGCATGACGCACTGCGGCACGCGCGCTCGCACGCCGTGCAACGTTTTACTCACCACGGCGGTCGTGGACGTCCGCTCGGCGGCGCCCGCGCCTCCGCCCTGCGCGCCTGTCCCCGTGCGGGTTCTGGTAGACCAGGGTTCTCAGGCTACTCTTATTGCAGAGTCATGTGTTCAGCGTCTGAATTTACGTCGTTTTCATGCTGCGTGTGACTTAACCGTTACAGGAATAGGTGACAAGGACGAAAAATCCCGTGGTTACGTCGTGGTCGAGGTGACGCCTCGTGGTAAAGTCGAGCCCAAGCTGTTAATCGAAGCGCATATTTTGCCTAAAATTACAAGCTACGTGCCCAATGTCAACTTTTCGGTCGAAAAACTTCCGCATTTGCAGAATCTGACCCTCGCGGACCCCGAGCTCCGCTCCTCGCGTCCAGTAGAACTGTTGTTAGGATCGGATTACACGGGCAGTGTGTTGCTTCAGGACAACGTAGTCGGACCTCCTGGGACTCCAGTCGCTATGAATAGCATTTTCGGCTATTTACTGAATGGTCGGGTTCCTGCTAGGGACACGAAATTTCAGTTACATGCCAGTTTCAATTCCTGTCAAAGTGATATCGACCTTCAAAAGTTCTGGGAATTAGAATCCGTACCGGAAGTGAAACCGCTTACGCCAGACGAGGCTAGGTGCGAATCCATTTTCGTCCAGACTCATTCGAGAGATGAAACCGGCAAATTTATCGTTGCTCTTCCTTTCAAGCCAGACGCCCCTCCCCTGGGTGAATCACGTGACATTGCTCTTTCGCGTTTAATCAAGCTGGAACAGAGGCTTGAACGCAATCCTGATTTGAAGTCAGACTATGTTAAATGTCTCCAAGAGTACATTGACCTCGGTCATATGGAGCTCGTTGATGAGTCTTTGGCACCCTCTTCGACGCCCTACTATATTCCTCACCACTGTGTGGTTAAATCTTCTAGTACCACAACCAAGGTCCGTGTGGTATTTGATGCCTCATGCAAAACCACAAACGGTCGTTCCCTAAACGATAATCTTCTCATTGGACCAAAATTACACCAAGACATCGTGCAGGTTCTTCTTAAATTTCGTTTGCACAAAGTGGTATTTACTGCAGATATCAAGATGATGTACCGTTTCATTTCCCTGCGATCAGAAGACCGTGATTATCAGCGTATCCTCTGGCGCACCAGTTCTGACATGCCTGTTCAGGAATTTCGATTATGCACAGTGACGTTCGGAGTCGCGTCTTCTCCGTTTCTTGCCTTACGAACCCTTCGTCAACTCGCTATTGACGAAAGTGCTTCTTTTCCTAAGGCTTCTAAGATTTTACTTTCGGATGTCTTCGTCGATGACGTCATTTCAGGTACGAGTTCGCTTGATGAAGCGTTGCTTCTTCAACAAGAGCTTATTTCTTTGTGCCAGACGGGGTCTTTCGACCTTAGAAAATGGACAAGTAACCGTCCAGAGTTAATGTCTTCTGTGACTTCTAATGCGGAGCCCAACGAAGCGTTAGCGATTTCCAACCTGGATGGCGACACTTCGGTCAAAGTATTAGGCCTTAAGTGGTTTCCGAAATCAGATACTTTCAGTTATGAGGTCAAACCAAGTCCTGCGACTTGTTCAAAAAGGATCATACTGGCGGAGATTTCTAAAATTTTTGACCCGCTTGGTCTTCTTTCTCCAATAACACTGTTTGCGAAACACTTAATTCAACGGCTTTGGATCTCGGGAATATCGTGGGATGAAACCCCACCGAAATCAATCTCTGACGATTGGTTTAATTTCATTTCTGAGCTGCCCCTGCTTGAATCAATTTCTATTCCGCGTCATGCCTTTCCTGAGAGCAGGTATATACAAGTCCACGGCTTTTCGGATGCCTCTGAAAAGGGGTTCTCGGGGACAGTATACGTACGCGTCACAGACATAAACGACAATATTCATGTCCATCTCGTTTTGGCAAAAACGAAGGTAGCGCCTTTAAAACGCATTTCAATACCTCGCTTGGAGCTGTGTGGGGCTGTACTTCTCTCAAAATTGATTGAGACCGTACTGAGTACCTTTTCGGGTTTGATTTCAAATAACGATGTCTATGCCTGGAGTGATTCATCGATCACTTTGGCCTGGTTACGATCTTCGTCGCACGAATGGCGTACGTTTGTGTCAAATCGGATTACGGAAGTAACAAGTCGCGTCCCGGCATCTCGGTGGCGCCATGTACGGTCAGCAGATAATCCTGCAGACCCAGCATCGCGCGGAGTCTTACCGTCTGAACTCGACCAGGAGCTTTGGTTCTACGGCCCTTCTTGGCTTAAACGTCCTGAGGCCGAGTGGCCCGTATCTAACCTTGATTTCATTACAGACGAAGAAAAACGAAGTAACGTTCTCGTGTCGACAGTGGACAGTACGGATAAGACTGATACAGAATTTATTTCTAGATTTTCATCACTTTCTAAACTTCTACGTGTGGTTTCCTACACTTTCCGCTTCATAGAAAAATGTCGCAAACTTAAAAATTATTCTAAACATATAACAGTCCACGAATCTAAGCGCGCACTTTCGCGTCTAATCTCTCTTGTTCAAAGTGAGCAATTTTCGGATGACCTTTCAAAAATAAAATCTAATAAAAATTGTTCAGATCGTTTACAAAAACTGAAACCCTTCGTCGACAGTGGGGGTCTTCTCAGGGTCGGCGGCAGGATTGATCGAGCTCATACATCATACAACGCGAAGCATCAAATTTTACTCCCGAAAGGACATCATTTAACGAGCTTAATAATTGATCACTATCATAGGGTCAATCTACACGTAGGGCCGCAGACATTGCAATTCATTCTTTCCCAAGAATATTGGATCCTGTCCGCGCGCGACGCGGTACGCATGCGCACCCGCCGCTGCGTACAGTGTTTCCGAGCGCGGCCTCGCCCCGCTCCACAACCCCAGATGGCGGCTCTTCCCGCAGCGCGGGTAAGATCGTTGCGTCCCTTCTTACACGTCGGGGTAGATTTCGCTGGTTATTTCCAATTAAGGTCGAGCAATTTTCGTAACTCGAAACTTTTCAAAGCCTACGTCGCTGTTATGGTTTGCATGTCCACAAAGGCGTGTCACTTGGAGTTAGTGCCAGATTTATCCACCGAAGCTTTTCTAAACACATTAAGGCGTTTCGTGTCCCGACGGGGACTTTGTTCAGACATATATTCGGACTGCGGTCGTAACTTTGTCGGGTGTGAGAGATATCTTAAGGAACTTTTTGATTTTTTAAAGACAGATTCTACTCAGCTCGAACTTAATAAAAAATTAATGGATTCCGGAATTACCTGGCATTTCAATCCAGCTTACGCAAGTCACTTTGGTGGGATTTGGGAATCTTGCGTAAAAAGTTTTAAAACACATCTTTATCGTGTGATAGGAACACAAACCCTTACTTATGACGAGTTCAACACTATCCTGTGTCAGATTGAGTCAGTGCTCAACTCTCGACCACTTTGCGTCTTAAGCAGTGATCCAAGTGATCCGTTGCCGCTCACACCCGCGCATTTCCTCGTCGGGGAGCCATTGACCGCGTTGCCCGAGTATGACTTCAGTGATGAACGACCCAGCCGTCTTCAACGCTGGCAGGTCATACAGCAGGCTGTTCGTCATTTCTGGAAGCGGTGGAGCACCGAATATCTTTCCCAATTACAACAGCGGGGCCGATGGTTCCGCGATGAAGGCGAGTCCCCGGTGTCGGAGGGCACTGTGGTGGTGGTGCGCGACGACGGCCTGCCGCCCCTGCAGTGGCGCCTCGCGCGTGTGCACGAGCTGCACCCGGGTGCCGATGGTGTTACCCGTGTAGTTACGTTACGCATGGGTAATTTTTACACGAAAAGACCTATCGTAAAAATTTGTCCATTGCCTATAGACTAAGAGTCTTAGGTATCTATTAGTATACTACTTAGGTTTAATATTAGTTAAAATAATTCACTTATTTTAAGGCCGGCGGCATGTTCCGTACTTTCCTACATTTAAATTAGTTTATTTTTATTTTTATACCGTTCGCATCGTTTAGCACATACAATTTTAGTTCCCATTTCTAAACGTCATTTTTCAAAATTATTACTGGAATGGTGTATATCTGATTTCCGAACGAAGCGACGCGACAGTGCTGCCCCCCTGCGACAGTCTTCAGAGGCTCTTATTTAGCAACTTCGAATGGCGGCACGCACGCACAAAACGATCCCTTTTTTTTCAATCTATTTTCACCTGAAAACTTTCATTAGCACCACAGTGTTAAAATCCCTGACTAGTTCAGCCAGTGACCTATGGAGATACAGACGGGGGCCCCCAGGAAACCATCAGCTCGTCGATTTTGGTGAGTCAGATCTTGCATTATTCCAGGCCTCCAGAAACTTTCGATTAACTTTCTTACAGGCCTTGTGCAAGGTCCGTCCGGATCGCTACCACCATCTTACTCGCTAATCCTGCCGCTAAGTAGCAGTGCTTGCACTGCTGTGTTCCGGTGTGGAGAGTAAGACAGCCGGGGAAATTACGGGCACAAGAGACATTTCGTCTTAGTCCTCTAGGTTGGCAACGCATCTGCAATCCCTCTGGGGTTGCGGGTGTCTATGGGCAGTGGTGATCACTTACCATCAGGTGACCCACTTGCTCGTTTGCCTTCCTATTCATATAAAAAAAAAAACCTGTCCCGTATCGATGCCCATCTGTGTATAATCAAATCTTGCAAAAACATATTGAACCACTTCCAACGTCACATTGACGTAAAATTAGGCATACTTATATAAGTCCGCTGATAGTAGAATATTAACGCGAAATTCTGGCGGTACGGCCAGGATCGTCTCTGCAGGACGGAAAGTTTCAACGGTTGGTCCGATTGACTTGAAATTTGGTTTATACATAAATATAATGTTGGATAGATGACAATACAAGTAAGTACAATCAGCAAAATAACGTGTACCCATTACAACACCGTGGTAGCTAAGTGGTCAAGCTATGGCCTCTCAAGCAGATTTTCAGAATGTACGTACGAAATCTCATATTTTACCATGATCTTTTCGGTGAAGGAAAACGTGAAACCTGCACCTGCGAGGCAATTCAATAGTGTATGAGATTTTCCAATCCGCATTAGACCAAAGAACACTAGTCCAAGCTCTCATTATGACAGAAGGCCTGTACCCACAGGACGTAGATACTGTACCCGGCGATAAAGATTGCACATCGGTCTTCTCGTCTAATTTCGGATTCAAAGTGTTCTCTCGCTCTAACTTACGTAACGCCAATCGTCTCTTTCCAAAGACCGAAGTGAAATAGAAATAGAAAAAGGTTAAGCTAAAAATGCTGTAGCTAACGATCGAATAAACCTGCCAAAGAACAACATACTACAACGTGATGCCTTGTCAAATCTAAAGACTTACAAAGAGCGCCGTCACAATGTCTCCGTAGCTGTACTGTTTCTGGGGCTGCTGGGTGCAGTCCCCGAACTCCTTGCCCCAGGGCGCGGCGTCCCACAGGACGGGAGGCACCAGCGTGATCAGCTGGTCGCTGAAGTCGGGAGGCTGAGGGCCAGGGTCTAGGGTCACGTCCTGGAAAGGTGAACTGGTTAACAGACCTGGAGCTTATATTCTGAAATTCGATTTTTAAAGTTCGTTTCGTGCTATCCCGCTCACACAAATAGTGAGAGATTGGGAGAGAGAAACAGACGTGCTAGATGCGGAAATTACTGACCTTCATCAAAGCTTCAGTCAACTCGAGGTATTTATTGAGATAAATATCCAAAGTGTGCGGACCAAAGATGGTGGACGCTGCTTCGTATCTTTGTGCCTGGAGAAACAATAATAATGTCTACATCACAGAAATAATGTAAGCTAACATTCCAAGACGGGTTTCTTGCAGGATAAGGTGGTAAGGTGGAAAACGAGCCGATTGTCGGTGACCAGTGAAGACAATGGGGGCTATCGCGTGTGAATTTACCACTAGAGGCACTAGTGTCGCGTGAGTTCCAATAACATTCACATTTCCCTGGTTTCGGCGGGCTTCGTGACATAAACTATAATTTCTTTCATTTACCTGTTGAAAACTGATTGGCGTGAAATTATCGCAAATATGGATTATTTGGCGATGAATGTGAACGCGTTGAAAGCGGAATTAAAAAAAGAGGCGATAAATAAGCGGCCTCAAAGAGTAGCTAATTCAGAGGTTTGGTTTTTAATAAACTTATTGAGGTTGTTCTACTCGGTTTCGGCGCCGATCTTATACCTAAAGTCGCCTTTGACAGCTATACCTCTGGACCTTAGTCAAGTAAGAGTGGCGTCAGGTGAGCATAGAAACGATAGTCCCCATTATGTTTACATTACAAAATTGACGAGAATCTACGAAGTTTGGCTTCATATTATATACGCATTGCATTTCGAATTGACAATGGTCACCGTCAGTTGTCGAATTGGTGAAATTGGGGCTCCAGGGAGCTCCAGCCCCTACGGATACCCGTAACACGAGAGGATTCCAGCTAGACGAACTAGAGGGCTAAGAAGGAATAGCCCAGAATAAGAATCTAAAATAAGAAAAAGAAAATCACAAGAATCATAACATACCTGATATTCTTCGGGAGTAGCAATATAGTCTGAGTATACGTTACTGAGTCCCGCCAACACCACCTTGCTGCCGCCCGCGGCTCTGCTTACCACACTGGATAAAACAAGTTCTTTTTAAAAAGCGGCCAAGTGCAAGTCGGACGGGTGCACCTACTCCCGAACAAATTCGGAAAGTGAAGTCCAGTGTTAGTAGAACCCTGCTCCAAAGCAAAATGTAGGCAGTGTGTGAATGTTACAGCAAGTGGTTGGGTGAGTATGGTTGAACACTCTTGTAGGTACAAATTATTCAGCGTACTTTTGGATTCAAAATTAAATCAACAGTAACTATGCTTCAAAAATCCTGAAAATATAAGATGGCGTGTATACCTGCGCAAGCGGCGCCCCGACATCGTGGTGAACTCTCCAGGCACGGCGGCGAGCACCAAGCCTCCGATGCGAGCCACTGAACACGACACTATCTTGGGCTGCCACTCGTAAGGAAACTTCGCCTGAAACCAACGTTTTGAGTTATGTCATTGCGGAAAAGCTTAGAATTGACTTCTGGGATGCTGCAAACTACCAAACGGTCTTTCCCATAGCCAGAAATATGGGCTTGGGCCAGTGGCGTAGCTACCAAGGGACTAGGCGGGGCAGTGCCCCGGGGCCCTCAAGCTCAGAGGGCCCTCGAATCCTTACCAGAAAATCTCGATCGAAACATTATTATTAAAACGTTTAGGGCCGACAACGCACTGGCATCGCGTAATGCGCTGCGGGTGTCTAGGGACAGTGGTGATCATTTACCATCAGGTGACCCACTAGTTCGTTTGTCTGGCCTATCTATACATATAAAATTCAAAGTCCTGACTGACTGACTGACTGACTGACTGACTGACTGACTGACTTAACTATATATCAACGCACAGCCCAAACCACTGGACTTAGAGACTTGAAATTTTGCACATAGATACCTTATACAATGTAGGTATCCACTAAGGAAGGATTTTTGGAAACTCCCATGGGATAAGGAAAAAACGGGAATTATATATTCGATTCTTTGTAATGGCTGAGATGATGATGATGATGATGATGGTGATGATGATGATATATTCGATTCCGAGTGACGCTATCTCAGTAACTATAATAACTAGACTCTTCAAATTTGATACAAAAGTAGGTGATTACAAAACTAAGAAACTAATTTCAGGATTTTTGGAAATTTCCACGGGATAAGGAATAAAACGGGATTTATATATTCAGTTCTACGGGATCGATTTTTCGTTTTATTGGTCGTATAAAACTGAAATTTGGCCTTCAAGTTCCCTTGGGGAGTGTAGGAGAGCACTACAAAAGGATTTCCCGAAATTCCCACGAGAACGGAAACACCGGGACTTTTCGTTTTACTGGTTGCAGAAGCTGAAATTCGGCATGTAGGTTGCTTCGAGAGTGTAGGGGAGCATTAAGAGAGTACTTTCCAAAATTCCCACAGAAACGGGAAAAAAACAGGATTTTTCGTTTTACTGGTCGTAGAAAGCTGAAATTTTGCAAGTGGGTTCCTTGGGGAGTGTAGGGGAGCATTATGAGATAATTTCCCAAAATTCTTCTTCTTTGTTCCCGTAAGAATTTCGGGAAATGCTCTATTTGGCGAAATTCTTACGGGAACGGGAAAAACGGGAAGCGGGGGAAAGTTGAAATTTGTCACGTAGGTTTATTCGGGAGTGTAGGGGAACACTAAGAAAGGATTTTCCGAAACGCCCACAGGGACGGGAAAAAACGGGATTTTTACGTTTCCAGACGAAACAGCGGAAGAAAGAGACTTAACATTTATAACGTGTGTTTCTTTAAAGGCTTTAAGTGTACTACGAAAGCACTCCCCAAAATTTCCATGGGAACGGGAAAAAACTTATTTTTTCGTTTTACATCTTAGCGCTTACGAAGTCGCGGGAAAAAGCTATTTAGGGTATATTTTAGGACAGCCCTATAGGTTAGGTTAGGTTTGTTTTATAAAAATCCTGCAATATTTACAGTTTCAGAAAAATCAAGGTAGCGGGGCAATGCGGGGGGGGGGGGGCTTGCTTGCATGCTTGCTTGAGTCCTTGCTTTGCATGCTTGATTGCATACTTGCTTTCATGCATGCTTGCATGCATGCTTGCTTGCATGCATGCATGCTTGCGTGCTTACTTGCATGCATGCTTGCTTGCACGCTTGCTTGCATGCCTGCTTGCATGCCTGCTTGCATGCCTGCTTGCATGCCTGCTTGCATGCCTGCTTGCATACTTACATGCTTGCATGCATGCTTGAAAGCTTGCAGGTTTGATTGTTCGCTTGCTTGATTGCTAGCTTCTTTGAAATACTCATGGTTCACGCGTGCGAAGCCGCGGGCAAAAGCTAGTCTAACATAAAAAAAAAAGTCACCAGTTTAGTTAGTAGTGGGGCCCCATTTTTTTTATTTGCACCAGGGCCCTTGGTTACCTAGCTACGCCACTGGCTTGGGCGCCTGGCACTTGATGTCTTCATCCGTGGGCTCGGCTATGAAGTCCCAGACGGCGTTCCACAGCGGGTTGGAGGTGACGGTTTACTATAGGGAAACTGCACACGGTAGGTCCTTACCCGTCCCGTGGCCAGCAGAATAGGTTTGGGCGCCTGGCACTTGATGTCTTCGTCCGTGGGCTCAGCGATGAAGTCCCGGACGGCGTTCCACAGCGGGTTGGTGGTGACGGTGCCCTGCTTGAAGTCGAAGGCGCCCGGGCCGTCCGTCGTGCCCGCCGCGAAGCTGTAGCCCATGGCCGGGAGACAGCCAGATGCCGAGCCACTCTGTGAGGAAAACGTCCTAGTTCACTGACCAGTGAAGATCACCAGAAATGGTCGGCAACATCAAATATTGCATATGCCAGTATTTTCACCACCAGGGCCTCGCAAAAGGCTACTCCCAGACCAGTAATTCTTAAACTGTGTGCCGTGGACCCCTAGAGGCCGTCAGTATATATCTCAGGTATAAGAATCAAAAAAAGCGAATTATCGCTACTTTTTTACACATGTATAATACATATATACATAAATCACGTTAACCCTTACGGGGTAGATCGATCCTAAGGTAAAAAGACCTAAAGGCCACGTTTAGCATGATTGTGGGCGTAGATGGAAAGGGGACTCCAAATAGTGATGGATTCCTAGCTACATCATCTATAGCATGATTCCTAAGATGGTTGCCGGTTGCTTCCATGGGCTTCCCGGACCAGCATAGAAGACTCATTGGTAGGCGGCATCAGAAACACTATCATCGCATCTGTACCAATGGCGACACAGACTGAATCAGTGTTCTATAGTTCACTTACAGCATTAAACGTCTCAGTAACAGGGTCGTAAGGCTTCGCAGTCGCGTTGGGCATGTCCACGTACTGATGCACGATACCCAGCGGCCCCGTCAAGTCCACGCCGGGTTCCTTCAGGACTTTCTGTAAAACGATATCATCATAATAACTGATCCTAAATACTTGAGCAGGTGGCTAGGAAAACTAAGTCAACTCTTTGAAACCGTAGACTTTGAATATCGGCAATTGTGTGGAAGCATTTGTCAACCGGCAAGCACAGCGTGGGACGTCCACCCAAGAGATGGACCGATGACCTCATTATGAGGATCGCGCTGGATGCAAGCCGCTTCCAACCGGTCTTATTGGAGATCTAAAGGAGAGACCTATGTCCAGCAGTGAACTTGTAATGGCTGAGATGATGATGATGATTTGTCAACCACAATTAAAAATCCTTATAAACATTTACAGGTGTTACAGTTAAACTAACTCGATCACCAGTTTGAGAACTGGAATTAAATTTCTAAACATCACTGAAAATTAGAGCGCATAGAAAAATCCGAAACTTAAAGCTATGGTTGGGAAACCCGAATCCTCGTCATTCCATGACGCGTGCTATACCCCTACACGACCCATAGCAGGTGGATAAGCTTTCGAATTTTTCTATCTGTTATTAACTGTCACGTGACCTTGTTACTGTGCAAATTTTTGTCGCTAAGCGTCATCTGTTTGAATATTGTGTCTGTACGACACAATTACAAACTCCCATAACATCTTCTCTAACTACATCGTGGAACTCTAGAATTCTAAGACTCCTTTTATACATCGTATCCCACGTGAGCTACTTAACTTTCTTTGCTTCCTCCTCATCTTCCACACCAGGTTTCTCAAAAGAAGCAGTGGCGTCGTGTAAGCAACTCGATTCCGACCGGGATCCCTTGGCAACTTCTCTCTCGCTATTTCCTCACTCGCCGCTAAGATATTTAGGTTTTTTTCTCCAGGATCCTTGATCCTAACGAAAATTGTCACGGAATGCCACTACTGTCTAAACGGACAGATGGATATGCCTAAAGTAACTGGGGTCTTTGGGTTCAGAATTCTGACACTCACCATAGCGGTTTCAAACATCTTAGTAGCGATGATCTTGGTGCTCTCGAACATGTCCCTCCCTGGGCCGGAGGCGAAGCACTCCTCCCCGTGCAGCTTGCAGAGCAGGGTCTCCTGGTCGCAGACCTTGCCGGAGATGCTGCAACGAGGACCCGCCGTGTTGGGGGAGACGTCGCCGAGGTTGGTGGAAGCGAAGGCGCAGACGACACGACCCTGTTGGAGACAGTAGATTTTTGGACAACGTATGATTAGGTAGGCTGCAATTTGAGGCCGTTTGACCACCATCACGCCTGATGGAAAGTGATGATAGGGCTCCTGATAAGACACGTGCTAACTACACTTCCTTGGATTACTTTTAGCCATTTTAGCTTGTTGATTCGTCTTAGATTTAAAGATATTTTGGCATAAATACGACGAAGTAGCCTATGTGTTCATAGGCTACTTTTTATCCCGGAAAATGGCAATTCCTGTGGGATAGCGATAAACGAATTCTATGCAGACGAAGTTGCGGGCAACTGCTAGCTTTTACTTGTACTCACTTTACCAGGTATCGTTCCCTTCCCGTTGAGCTCTTTCTCCATCAGCAGAGAAGCATACCCCACGTTGTCAGACGATATCAGTTTGTTGGTGTTGTTCATGCTGGTAGGATGCACTGCGAACCAGTTGATGACTCCAAGGATGCTGTTGTCAGGAGCAAGGAAGCGAACCTGGGCCAGAGTCTTATCGGTGTCGTGTTTGTACCTGGTTATCAATGAAGTAACGTTGTAGAATAATAAAGAAAAAGTAAATTCCGGCGAAAAAACATCATTAACCTTGCTACTCCGCCAGCACACGTCCATGACAATCAAGCCTGTGTGAAATATATATATATATCACCCTCCTCTGCTTCACATAACACACACATACATGTACAAATCACGTCTATCCCCTAACGGGATAGACAGAGCCTAAGGTAACAAGACCTGAAGGTCACGTTTAGCATGATTGTGGGCGTATAGGTGGAAAGGGGAATCAAAATAGTGATGGCTAGTCGCATCGCCTATAACATGATCCCTAAGATTTTGCCCGTTCCCTCGATGGGTTTTTATCATCTCGGAGAGAAGCAACTGGTGCATTCTATGTTTTTTCTTTGCTTCCAGACCAGCATTGAAGGATACGGATAGCTTTTAAAATGGTGTGAAACGCAAGCTTGGCTGTCTGAAACTTGTGGTAGCGGAGTAGCAAGGTGAATGCTTTTTGTTCATTGAAATGGACCTCCGCATAGAAACGCCTGATTCAATAAATTTGTTATCTGTCTCTTGAAAACATTCTGACATTCTTAATTCCACAGGAGTCCAACGTTTAGGCCACCATCGGCCAGGAATGCGGATATACGTTAGACTTAGATGGAAATTGATGACAATCACTCAGGTTGGCTGTAATTGGCCCAGCGCCATCAAGGCGACAAATCTCAAGAGAACAAGCTTTGATGCTTGCTGGCTTCTTGTCCTGGGGTCTTGTTGTGAAACCTACTTGGCTCTCTCTTCGGGCGGATTCCGTAGATACGAGCTCGGTGACCGGTTGATGTTGGCATCGAGTAGCTCGCCTTCTCCGTACTCCATCCGAGCTGGCTTCAGGTTCACGTGGGCCATTGCTATACTCTGCCAGACAAATAACAGGTAAAATGACATGGAAAGATCCGAAAAGTCCATCAATCCGTGATACGTGCTTTTACCCTACAAAGACTGTCACAGGACCTGGCAAAGTGGAGTAAAACTGAAGAGGCGTTTACCCAGCAGTGAGTGGATGTGGGCTGATTAAGTAAATAGATTAGATACTTAGATAGAAAATAAATGATGAATATCCCAACCAATTTAAACAAACCATCAACCAAATATGCGGGCATTAGCAGTGCTTACATGTTTGTGCCGTTTGGGGTAGAAACCATGGGTCCGTGGGGGCCAAGTGCGCACGAGCTATATGGATCGTTGTCGACCAAAATAAATGAAGCATCGGGTGACCAGAGGGCTGGTTTCTTTTTAGCACAAAGGGTAAGCATTGCCATCCAACGCGGCAATGCTGCCAGCCTTCTGGGCACCATGGCACTATGCCACCGGGCAGTGACTTGGGGCAACTTTTTTATTTATCGCTTTATAACAAATTGTTTTATAATTAGTAGTAGTTTTAGTATCTCTGCGTTATTTTTAAGTTGTGACTGTTTTTTATTATGATTTGTTTTTCTTTTCCAATAACATTTAAGAATAAATAGAATCTCACCTTATAGATCCCGGCGATGTAGGACACGTAGGTCTCCTTGACAAAGCCGAGGATTGGCAGGTCAAAGAGGAAGTGCATGAGGAACCCTCCAGGCGTGGAGTGCGTGTGGGTTCCGCTGATTATCACATTGTGCTCGTTGTAGATGTCGCCGAAGCGTTTTTGGAGACGTTTTACGATCTGAAAGATTTTGTAGACATTTACCCCCTTATTCATAAACGCTCTGTAGGCCTCTGCTAACTTAGCAATCGTTTGTCCTTATCTGTCACTTAGACATTTACCTTTCACAGATAAGGACAAACGATTGCTAAGTTAGCAGAAGCCTATAGAGCGTTTATGAATAAGGGGGTTAATAAAGATGGACTGATTGGACAAGATTGGAATAGTTTATCGCAAGAATGAAGAATATAAGTGACTGATGTGGGCTGTTTTTGTTGGAAAACTATTGAAGAGTGAAGTGACCAACGCTCAGCTCAAAGCTAGCTAGTCTGATCAATAAAATAAATCTGTGCATTTTTGAACCTAGACCTGCTATTAACTTGGGGTGTTCAGAAAAGTCCTCAATATTTTGTTGGTACCGCCAATTAAGTGCTAAAGGGCGCTACATGGCGCTGCAGATGCTCCTTCGCGGACATCCTGAGATTTATACAATCCCATAATGGGAGGTGGATTCTACGGCAAACTCACTTCCTTCCTAACCCCATGACCCATCATAGGGGCGTCTACAGACACGAAGACAATTCGCTGCGTGCTGTTGCCATTGTCATCCGCTAACACGAAGGCACGAGAGAACTGACGGAGGTGGATCCCATGGCCGATCTGTTGGAAGTGTGCGTAGCCCATCTGGAATGAGAAAGGGGTTATTACAAGCTTAATGTGTGACTCTACTAACCTAGGAAGGTTCTTAAGTGGCGGAAGACGTAGTGTGCGAAGGCCTTCCACAATATATGGACTGATATCCTGGTAAAGGTCTACTGGATGAGGGACCGCGCAAGGGCGGTCTTTGCACTCTTTGGAAGCTGCAGTGAATGTCTTTTGGCTGATGATGATGATGACTACCCTAGTAGTAGATGGAAATCTATTCCTTTGGTAGTGATGCATCCAGTTATGGTTCAGACAAAGCAGTTCATTGGACCACGGCACAATCGGTTTCTCTTACACAGAACTTTAGAATGCTTCGAAGTCTACGCAACATTTCTTTCAAAACAGAGTTTAATGTATTTTCAACATCCTGGTGCCTAACCGTGAAATCTAATGCGATTCAATTTAGATTCAGTTTAGGTTCGCTCGCTGTCAGATCCATACTAAAAATGATAGTTAAAACCTTATCTGGTCGGAATTTAATCGCATAGTAATAATAGAAAATTGACAAAGTAAAAGCGGAAAATTTTAAATCTTAATAAAATAAGTTACCTAAGTGAAGATTACATTATTATTATTAAAAACCTTACTTTTCCATGTCATAAGGTGATATTTTCCAACTAGTTTTTATTTCCATTTAAACTTGCGCAGTGCCCTTAAATTGCTACACCGGTTAGCGTGAGTTCCTAAAACTGGTTTTACATTCACTAGGCAAGTTTCCCTTGAGATTCCGGCCAAGTACGAGTCGGAGTCGCGCACCGAGAGTTCCGTAGCAATTCGGAAAATAAATATACAACATGCTACACTTACTCTTAAAATAATAATATATGCTATGTCGCGGAGCTTCCATGCTGGTCTGGGAGTAAAGAAAAAACAGAATTTACCAGCTGCATCTCTTCCCGCGCAGATGGGAAAAGCCCATCGAGGGAATGGGCGAATCTTAGGAATCTTGTTATAGGCGATGCGGCTAACAACTCATCACTATTTTGATTTACCTTTCCAACTACAAGCCCTAATCATGCTAAACGTGGCCTTAAGGTTTTGTTACCTTAGGCTCTGTCTACCCCGTGACACCATCATACTCCTGCGGCGCCCCCCAATGGCAGCGAGGGAATACCGGTGGGTTTTTAGTGGGTATACCTCCCCCGCCTTCTTCCACTCGGGAGGGGGGCCGGGGAGGAGAGTCCCACATAACTTCCGCGCCATCCCCACGGCGCGGTCGTATGCGTAACGCATTTTCCCACCAAAAAAGGCTCTGTCTACCCCGTAAGGGCTAAAGGTGTGATATATGTATGTATGCGGGTTAGAGTGTACAGTCACACACTCATGTGTAATATTATAGATTTGAGGTTAAGCGTTCACACAAACTAAGTCTAAATGTGATAAACACACTATTCACGACATGATTTAGTTTGGTAAACATAGACGCTATTGAAGTGGTTTTAAGTAAATAAAACAGTTGCCTAAGTGTATTTA
Organism: Pandemis cinnamomeana; assembly: GCA_932294345.1. NCBI lineage: Eukaryota > Metazoa > Arthropoda > Insecta > Lepidoptera > Tortricidae > Pandemis > Pandemis cinnamomeana. The sequence goes on along the minus strand of OW028710.1, from coordinate 13,816,361 downwards.
GTTTGTACCTACTCGCGTGGAGGACTGGCCACAAAAAGAGATCTCTTTCTAGGCCGGTTAAGGTTTATCCCTTACGGGGTAGACATAACCTAAGGTAACAATACCTAAAGGCCACGTTTAGCATGTGTAACGAAACGTTGAGTGGATGCACGTTGGCAACACTGACTTTAGGACAGGGGAATTGACACGGCGGTTGTGTGTGGACGTTTTTTCCAAAAGACAGCGAATTAGATATATTGAGTTGATATTTGGACTAGACATTGTATTGGTTGAAGAGATAAAGCTTTGTGTTAATTCAGACGGACTGCGTTAATAAATAGTATAGTCGAATTACGGAAAAGTATGGAAGTAATTCGTGTAGTCGTGTTTTTTTGTGGAATCGTTAGAGGGCACGACTAGATGGTTTCCCTCGGTTTGCACCTTTCTATCATGTACGGAACACTTTAAAATATTAGGTATAAACTTCAAATGCCGTTATTTTGGAGTATGATAAAAGGTATTAGGCGCAAGTTTAGCCACGTGAAGGGTCCCCTTTGGTACATAATGTATGTTAATTAAAAAGGTGTACGATATATAGAATCTTGGTAAAATATTTTTTTCTGATTGCGGCTCGAGGATAATTCAGACGGTTGGTGCAAACTTAGATTAAGCTTTTCAAAGTATTATAAACACCCAGGTAACTTTGCACCCCCGTGCAAAGTATGGAACATGTTTTTTTTCACTCTTTTGTAGATTGTACTTCGGGGGAAATTAAGATAGTCGTGAAAATTTATAAATAACACATATTTAAAAGATACTACATTCGCACTCAATAAAAAAAAGAAAATTTTAACCGGAAGTTTGGTAAACATAGTTCTATCTAAACGCAAGGAATAGCAGCGAACGCTAGGTAGCGGGTAGTATTACAGAACCGCATGTTCCGTGTAGAAATGTCAATTTTTTATGGGGTGCGAATGTAAATCAAACCAAGTTAAGACGATTGTGACGATTTTTATTAATTCCAAAATTTCCCCCGAAGTACAAAGACAGTAAAACATAGAAAACTACTTTCCGGGTGTCGCACCCTGGTGCAAATTTGGTATTGTGTTTTGATATATATTCTCATCATTTCCTCAATTTGCACCGCGTTCTGTATTTTTCCCGGGGCCGCAATGCCAAAAAGTATATTTTTAGTTATATGATTTTTTTTTTGTATGTTCCGTAGCTTGAATTGAGCTAAATAACGGGTGCAAATATAGATTAAGATGTAATAAAACGTATGGCAAATTGCACAGACTACACCTATTTTTTCTTCTTAGTTATTACTATTACACCATTTTCAACCAATTCCACCCCTTTCCGGGGGGGTGAATATACCAAGTGATGTATTAAATTCCATTTCTAACCCATACAAATCAAAAACAATTGTTTTTATCAGTTCTTAGAATTATTTCCTGACTTAAGGGAAATTTCACGTATTTTGCCTCCACTAAAACGTTTAAATTGTCGTAAAGTGTTTTTGGCTGTTACAACGAAACCTCCCCTGAAGAAACCGGCGTTTCACATGATTAAGGGGAATCAAAATAGCAATGGGTTGCTGTAACAACGCCTGTAACATTAAGTAATGTTTTCGCCCATTCCTTCGATGGGCTTTTATTTTACCACGCGGGAAGAGAAGCAACTAGCACATTCTATGTTTTATCTGTACTCCCAGACCAGCATAGAAAAAGAAAAAGTTGTTGAGAATATCTTGCCTTGGTCGTTCTGACCCGCCATCGGCGTCTAAATACCTACCGTATTTGTAAATGTTCGGGTGCGGTTCGTTCTCGCCTGTTATAATTTCACAAAGGAGATCACTTTTCAACAGGCAACTAAAAGAAATTGTAATTTATGTCACGAAGCCCGCCAAAACCAGTGAAAAGTGTATGTTATTCGACCTCACGCGACACAAGCGCCTCTAGCGGCAAATTCATACGCGATAGCCCCCATTCCGACTCAGTTCAGGATTTAGGATCAGACAGCGAGCGAACCTAAACTGAATCGGAATTAAATCCCATTAAGTCGTCATGGTAACTCCCCTAAACAATGGCAAATAGCATATGGACACCGGGTGGCGGGTAAGAACGACCAAGGCCGTATCTGCTGTATTATATCGCACGCATAATCTCACGTTTTAATAGCTCCGCAAAAATTGACCCAGTAAAAGCCAATTATAACGCATGTTACGCAAAAACACGCAAATATTCCAAAACAATTAATTAATAGCCCAGATAATATGTTTACTTGGCAATTAATAAATGAGTCAGATGTAAACGATGGAAACAAAGAACAGCCTAGTTTGAGAAAGGTCTACAGGCTCTACAATTTAGAGACAGTATTTTTAACGGAATTTGTTACAAACGGTAAAAGGCCATGCTGGTCTGGGAGTAAAGAAAAAACATAAAATTTACCAGTTGCTTCTCTTCCCGCGCAGATGGTAAAAGCCCATCGAGGGAATGGGCGAAAGTCTTAGGAATCATGTTATAGGCGATGCGGCGAGCTACCCATCACTATTTTGATTTCCCTTTCTACATATACATAGGTACGCCCTTAATCATGCTAAACTACAGAACCGATTAAGCTGAAAATTGATATAAAGATAGTTTCAATCCCGGGGATGGACATAGGATAGTTTTTCTCCCAGAAAATTGCATAGTTCCCGCGGGATTCTGCGTAGACGAGTCGCGGGCAACAGCTTACATTTTATAACTTTGTAAAACTGAATTTTATGTAGCTTCTGGTGGTTTGTCCTTGGTCTTTGTGTTAAAACTGAGTGTATAATTGCCTAGTTGGCCTAGCCTAGACCACTACAGGAGTTTAAATGTTACTAGCCTCTCATAAATCTAAGCGGTGCAATCCATAACATCCTCTGCCGTTGCGGTAGCGTCCGTGAATGTAATGGTCATGTTGTTGTGACACGCGCGAATCATTATATTCTGACCTTGACCGCCACAGTCACTGATCAGGGACCTTACCATGAAAGAAATAAAGTAAAAAAACATTTATTCCTTTTTGCAAGACACATAAGAGAATATAGATAATTGTATAGAAAAAAAACACAGACATGAAAAATAGATCATCAGCGTTGTGACTTTTGGATTCAATTCCGACTCAGTTCAGGTTTCAGCTGTCATTATTTGTATGGGTCTGACAGCGAACCTAAACTGAATTGGAATTGAATCGAACGTCATGGAGGCCCCTGGTGTCAAACTTCCTAGTCCAACTGCACCAGCCAGCAAGGGTAATGACTTGTACTCACGAACGCGATCTCCGCGGGTGGCCCGGTGACGTCAGCGATGCCCACGCCGACCCGGAGCGCGTGCGCAGCCGACAGCGATGCGCACAACACCCACACATGGAACATCCTGGAATGAAAAGGCATTTTGCTTTACGCTAGATTTAAGTCCGGCTAAAAACCACTAATTTGATTCCCCGTTCCACCTAAGTCGAAATAATTGACAGTTGAAAAAGAACACTATGTTTGTTAACGTATCTATAATTTCAAAATTCCCGTGGAATGTTAAGTCGACTTATCGGGTTTGACCACGCAGCCTTCGGTGTATAAGAACACTACCTTAAACGTGGCTTTTAGGTCTTTTTACCATAGGCTGTATCTGTGTCTAGTCTACCCCGCACGGGATAACGACGCGATAAACAAAAATGTACCTATGACACATATAAATCACCTCATCACATAAATCACGTCTATCCCTTACGGGCTAGACAGAGCCTAAGGTAACAAGACCTGAAGGCCACGTTTAGCATGGTTGTGGGCGTATAAGGTGCGAATCAAAACAGTGACGGATAGACGCATCCCCTATAACATTATTCCTATTCCCATTCTCTCGATGGACTTTTTTTTCTGCGCGGGAAGAGAAGCAACTGCAGTGGCGTAGCGTAGGGGGGGCGAGGGGGGCGGCCCGCCCCGGGCGGCACTTTTAGGGGGCGGCAAAATTTCAGAATAAATAACAATAGTATCGTATAAATATTTAAAGTACGTAAGCAATGGGGCGGCAAAATTTTTATCCGCCCCGGGCGGTCGAGACCCACGCTACGCTACTGCAACTGGTACATTCTATATTTTTTTCACGCCACTGCTCGGAAATGTGGCAAAAGATGGTCAGTAATGGGGCCCCAAAACAAAGCATAGTTGTAGGTTGAATGATCAGGCCAACTATGAATTCAAACAGGCCAACAATAACATTGTTGGACAGTTTCAAAGACCAAAGTCGTCCAATCACATCGGCATGCTGATCCCTGATTCCACCAATCAGAACATAATTTGTGATGCTATTACACAAAATCGACCAATCAGAACACGTCGTGTGCTGCATATTAAATTTTTTCAAGGTTTATCCCACCAGGGAGAGGCAAAGGAAACTAGGTCCATACAGCCACGTCTGACTTAAATTGTTTTGTCTTTATTGTTTAAGTCCTGTCTTAAGGTCAGAGTGGTCAGTCCGTCCTTGTCACGTCAATATTAAAACTATAAGCGATTATGGGTGTGTTTAATAAGCACTTCGAAGCGCTTCGCTTAATAAAATAACATAACAAAAAAAGCCTTTGCGTGACTGGCCACTTAGAGCGCTCTCGTTTTTTTTTTTAAAGTAAAATATGGCGGGAGAGTGTAACTTTACTGTTGTATTTACGCCATGTTTTTTATTTTCTCGCAGTAGTCGTGAAAAGCACTATGTAATGTCTCGGCCAAAAGTGCAATAGATGGACTCGTCTCTCTTCGAGGGCCTCACCTGCGGCTCGGCCCTCGAACTCACTCGTCCATCTATTGCTCACTTTCCAGCCTCTACAACAATGTACTATTCTTTACTCCCAGACCAGCATGGAAGATAACGTGACAATTAAAATATCGTGTCAGAAACTAAGGCCCGGGGACCTTCTACATCCCTTTTAATTTAAGTAGAATTTAAGTGTTCTGTATTTTATTTTGAAAAAATGACTTTCTGCCAAGTTTCTTGCGGCGCATTCTTGGCAATGATGGTCTTTCCGAATGCGCTGGTAGTTTCAAAAAGACATGTAAAAGAGCCCTTGGCGGCCAATTTGCAAAAATAAATTTTCATTTTCATTTTCATTTTCATTAATCATAGCGATACTCTATGCCGATGACGCACCAGTGTCATCTGAATTCAACTCACGCGCGTCTCTGGCATTGACCGTACCTTCCGTAGCGCGTGTTGCGGCGGAAGATTCCGTTGTTCCTGTTATTGCAGAAGCCCTTGGGGTTGCGGAAATCGTCACCAATCGAGTAATTGCTAGGCGATGTTGCCGTTGGCCTTTTTCCCACGTTAAAGTGTATAATGCCGATTAAAGCCTTCATTTCCCGTGGCACTACTGAGTGGCACTACTGTCCAAAGATTTCTATTTCAAAATATCTCAAGAGCTTATACTCTCTTACTTTTGGGTATTTTTAGCTCTTCAGGCCTGTTGAAGATATAACATAACCTAAACCTACCTCTAATTTATGATATTTATTTTGGTCTGTAGTGCGACGTAATAGTGCCATCTATACTAATATTATAAAGAGGAAAGATTTGATTGTTTGTTTGTTTGAATTGAATAGGCTCCGAAACTACTGGACCGATTTCAAGAATTCTTTTGCCGTTAGAAAGCTACATTATCACTGAGTGACATAGGCTACTTTTTACCGCGGGAAAATACGTTTTCCTACGGGAAAATTAATTTATCGCGGGCGAAGCTGCGGACGGAAGGCTAGTAAGTAATATTCTGATTAAAGGCTATCTTGCACCACTTTCTGGCGAAAGAAGAGATGAGGTCTGAAGACAGTTATTTATTACTAAGTCGCATAGAGAATATAGTTTGGGCTCAAGTTGACAGTTCTTTGCAAAAAACAAGTTTCCACGTGGTTTCCATAGTGTCCATGGTCTCTTAGAACAAAACATGCCTACTAAGGACCATTTTCAATTAGACCCATTAACTCTGCCTCAACCACCGGGGATATCAATTGGAAAATTGAAACCGCTCAACGTTGATCCAGTTAGAAAGCGAACCTTGTCCAGTAATTACAATTGCATTGCTGGTCAGTTGCTTTACAAGGTTTTCTCTTGGTTTTGCTTTCATGATCACGGCTGAACCAGCCATGGTTGAAAATGTACGAACTCGGCGTAAAGAGCTGTTGCTGGTTTTAAGGGTCGAGATTTGAAAACTTTTTGAGTAAATAAAGAAAGAAAGAAAGCAAGAAAGAAGACGTTTATTCCTATAAATTTATAATTAAGCGGGATTATTTCGTCGAAAGCGGGACATAGAGAAAAAACGTATATATTAAGAAGTTTTTAAATATTATTCTCTTCCATGCTGGTCTGGGAGCAAAGAAAAAACAGAATGTTCCAGTTGCTTCTCTTCCCGCGCAGATGGTAAAAGCCCATCGAGGGATTGGGTGAACATCTTAGGGATCATGTTATACAGGCGATGTGGCTAGCAACCCATCACTGTTTTGATTCCCCTTTCCATCCATACGCCCACAATCATGCTAAACGTGGTCTTTAGGTCTTGTTACCTTAGGCTCTGTCTACCCCGTAAGGGATAAAGACGTGATTTATGATTTTATGTATTTTAAATGTTTGAGTTTTAAATTACGTTTACGTGGCAACGGATAGCAAAAATAGTCATAGAAATCTGTTTTTAAGGGGATATTCTAAATCAGATTTACCCTATCGTGAGGTAGTTTAGTCTTCTTAGTCGTGTTATCCTCGAAAAGCAGGACGAAGCCCGGACGGGTCATTTAATTTTGATTTAATAAATCGGGACGTGTCGCCAAAATCGGGACGTCTGGCAACGATGGTCGTCATTTCCGTCCAAAGAAGCAACGCGGCCGGTGCAATCACTGGCGTAACTACAGGGTGGCAGGGATGGCAAAATGCCAGGGGCCCCTAGCTCTACGGGGCCCCGAACTGAGTTGGTTTAGAGCACAGAAGGGACGCTGATGCACTGCTTTATATTGAGGAAGGAGCCCCATCTGACGAATTTGCCACGGCCCCAGACGTTATAGTTACGCCACTGGGTGCAATGGGAACTTTTGAGCCTGGCAGGAAGGGTAGGGTGGAAGTTTTAGGTTACATTTGAATCATTTTTGGCATGTATTTTTGAATTATTTATTATTATTGCTTAGCTCCTAAACTTGTAAGTCAAGTGATTTGGTTAAACGTCTCCGTCGTTGACGAGTAGTTAAAGAAGTCATTAAGTTTAATATTGGTTACTAAACTACATTAAAAAGGTTAATTGTATCACAAATCACGATCATTGGTCGTTCCTAAAAGTACCCAATTGCTTCTAGAATACGCCATGCCTATCAAGTATAGTATTTTTATTACCTTTCCATGTCTAAAAAAATCACATTTGTTGCACCACGATGGCAATTTGAACCTTTCTCCTGGCTTTTAATATATCATATTATTATTAACATTTTTGTCGATTGGTATAAAGTAAGCATACCAGACCAATTTAATTAAAAATGTTTTGTTACTCAACCAGGTCGAACTAAAACAGGCGTCCAAACGTTGCACCCGCGAAAATAGAATGACCCAAAAGTGACTTGGTGGCATATTTGCAAAATTGAAGTTTTTGTTTTTTTTTATAATGGTTTACCGTCGGTTTTGCTAGATACCTACAAAGATCTCGCCTTTGCTACGTTTACTGACATAAGTAGATCTATTTGCAAGTCCGCAAATATCGCGGAAATTCTATTTGTCTATTTACTATCCTAGATTCGTTACTAAGCCATGTTTTGACCGATTGTCACGTACGCTAGTCTATGGTGAAAATGCGGTACCAGCTTTTGCTTGCTGTGACCTAGAAAGATAGAGTCTAGGTCAATACCAGCATCTAATTTTACCAATATAGGTACCTAATAAAAATAATATTCTACGGCAACAAAATTGAATAGACGATGGATATTGTAAGTAATGGGAAGTAAGAAGTGTTTTACAAAAAGTAGGTAACAATTTATATTTCTAAACAACACTGAAAATTAGAACATAGAAAAATCCGTGTACTAACACAATACCTTTAGCATCTAATTATAGTCTTTCCAATCATTTAAATTCTCGATGACAGCTCCCGTAGAATGTAACTGCGCTTTTTACGCAAAAATCAACTTTTGAATGCGAGGTATAAAAAATATGACGACTGCCTAATTTTGTTTCTTGATCCCATATAATATGCATCTAAGACAAATTGAGTCCATTTATGCAGTAATATCTTTTTAAAGTACGATAAACAATAAACGTTTTAATAAAGTTACATTCATTCTTTTATACAATAAACGTTTCTTATTTCTTATTTCTTATTTCTATGGGAATGCAAATAGTGATGTTGTGATTGAAATATCGATATTGTATCGGTATTGTATATGTTGAACTAGATGTGTTCCTGCGACTTTGTACACGTTGTAATTTTTTACAGGGATAAAAAATAGCCTATGTTACTCAGGAATAATGTAGCATTTTAATGGTGAAATATTTTTTGTTTGTCCAGTAGTTTTTAGTTTATTCATTACAAACATACTGTCATTCGGCCATTTTGCACGCTTAGTAATAAATTAGCATTCAAGTCGGTTGTTTTATTGGCTCCATAGCTGAATACTTCTCAACTACTCGTATTTATATAAAATAGGGTCGATATCGTATCTACTGATCACTTATTAGGTCACAACACTATAACTATCAAACTACATCTGTCATCGAGAAAATAAATGATTGGAAAGACTATAAGTAAAATTGGCGTGCTGACACCTTATATTGCCGCGGTTACATTAAACATACATAATTAGTTGAAATCGTGTAGGTATACAGTTAGTTTCAGTCCCAGGGACGAACATAGGATAGTTTTTATCCCAGACAACAGCTGTTCGCGGGCTAGCCATCAGCCAACAGCTAGTATGTATGTATGTATGTAAACTCTTTATTTTCTGCAAATAAATGACTTATGACTTATGACTTATGACTTATGAACAAGAGAAATACAATTCGATGGCCCAGACGAATAAACGTGCAAATGTCATTACAAGTGCATGACATTTGCACGTTTATTCGTCTGGGCCATCGAATTGACAAACACTGAAATACATGCACAAAGGCGGACTTATCCATTTAAGGGACATCTTCCAGTCGACCTTTGAGTGGATGAAAGGAGTATTATACTAGTTCTTTACAAACAAACACTGCTCTGCACCTGTCCGTTATTATACAATAAAGGGCATGGAATGGATACAAAACAGCCATATGTATACATTATGTATACACGAACGACCTGGTACAATTGACCCCCTTTGCTTCCCTACCGGTGTCAAGTCAACGACCGCCGTTGTTACAACCTTGCATGCTATGTACTCGGAAGAATTAGACGGGGTATATTAGATTAACCTTGAGGCTGTGGTATTTGCCTTGCAATCGAAAACTGTTTTGATTCAATACAATACACAAATCACGTCTTTATCGGGGTAGACAGAGCGTAAGGTCATTATCCGATCCTAAGGGCGTCGTTTAGCATGAGGGGTGTATAGGTGGAAAGGGGAATCTAAATAGTGATGGGTTGCTAGCCACATGCCTATAACATGATTCCTATGATTTTCGCCCTATATGATCCGATTTCCTAGTAACTAATATTATAAACGCGAAAGTTTGTAAGTAGGTATGGATGGATGGATGTTTGTTACTCTTTCACTCCAGAAGGGCTGGCCAGATCTGGATGAAATTTGGAACATAGATTGATTACAGTCTGGAATAACACATAGGTTACTTTATATCCTGGGACAGCTAGTCACTACATATTATAAAACAAAGTCGCTTTTTCTGTCCCCAAATCCGTATGTATGCTTATATCTTCAAAAATACACAACGGATTTTGATGCGGTTTTTTTTAATAGATAGAGTGATTCAAGAGGAATATATTAAATGTGAAATTTTGCGTTTGTTACTCCTTTACAACAAAACAGCTTGACGGATTTGGATGTAATTTAGTATGTAGATAGCTTGTCTGGAGTAATACAGGCTACTTTTCATTCCGATTTTCCCACGGGATTAAAGAGTCCGCAAGTTAAAGCTAGTGACAATAATTTCGTCCAATAGTCCAGTCAATAAAAAAATATTTTTTCCTGTTATAACCACACTATGCATGGGAGGTACCATCCATATGTCGCTGCTTAAATACAAAAGCGACACATTTCAAAATCGGACACTGTTGCATTTGAAACCTTATAACGACCGTCTTTAGTTTTTAGATGCAATGGCGAATGATTTTGGAATGCGTCCGTTTTGTATTTAATCAACGATGTATACATATAGGTTTATATCTATACATATGGATGGTCATAGTTTTGTCTCAGGCTACAACAGAAACGAAACGAGGAAGATACAGGGGGGAGGAAGATGAAGTCTTAATGCGATTCAATTCCGATTCAGTTGTTTCGCTCGCTGTCAGACCCATACTAAAAGTGACAGCTAAAACCTGAACTGAGTCGGAATTGAATCGCATTAAGAGGCCATGGTAAGGCCCCTGGACTTATATTCTGAAGTTCGTTTCGTGCCGTCTCGCTCACACTAATCGTCATTAATTTAAGAGTGAAAGGGATGGTATGATCGGAGGCCTAGCCTTGAACTTGAAAGCGACGCTCCGTCATGCATGACAAACTTTTTGTTTTTATTTCTCAAAACATCGTGTCATAAACATTGGATCTGGGTACAGTTGTCATTCATTTTGTTAGTTTTTTACCTAAAAAGCATAAATTCCCTGTAGCGATTCACCGAGTAGTATTTCTCGATCGTATATTTAACTAGCTTTTGCCCGCGACTTCGTCTGCGTGGCGTGGATGTATTTCGGGTAGCTTATTTTTAATGCCTTCAAAAAAGTTGCAAACTTTAAATTAGACCACGAATTATATTACCATGTTCTTCCATGCTGGTGTGGGAGTAAAGAATAAACATAGAATTTGGTAAGATGGTAAAAGTCCATCGAGGGAATGGGCGAAAGTCGTAGGATTCATGTTACAGGCCATGCGGCTTGCAACCCATCACTATTTTGATTTCCCTTTCCACCTATACGCTCTTAAATCATGCTAAATGGAAGTTCACATTAAACTAATCTACTATATAAAAATAAGTCGGGTTTTCCTTCCTGACGCTATAACTCCAGAACGCACGAACCGATTTCCACGGTTTTGCATTCGTTGGAAAGGTCTCGGACTCCGTGAGGTTTATAGCAAAGAAAATTCAGGAAAAATTTCAACAGAAAAGCGGGGAAATCTTTTTTCACATACAGCGCCATCTCTGATACATAGGATAAGCGAATTCTGCGCGGACGGAGTCGCGGGCAACGGCTAGTATTATATAGGCGAAAGTTTGCGAGTGTGTGTGTGTGGTTACTTCTTCACGTGGAAACGGCAGAACGGATTTGGATAAAATTTGGAATGGAGATAGCAGGTACCATAGATTAACACATAGGCTACTTTGTATCCCGGGAAACTGCATAGTTCCCGCGGGATACTTTTAAACATGTAAAACGTCTTAGCTGCCTAGAGTCGCAACGTAGTTATTGCAGAATATACCTACTCGTAACTATACTAACAGTTCTTAAATAGTTATTGCGAACTCTGCCTTTTTTATGTCATTTATGTATTTTTCTAATTTGATTTTGATATGACTTTTGTCAGTTGTAGTATTTTGCTTGTCGGTATTACACCAAGTCTTGAGCTGAGGAACTGCATTTTCATTCACATGTATACATTTTTAACTACAGTCCACTTCCTTTTATCCACTTTAATAGTGTAATAATTAGCAACAGGATGTGGAACCTTGCCTGCGGTTTACTAGCGCCTGTGTACCTAGGAAAGCGATAGTTACAATCGACTCACCAAGTGCATTCGAGTTTCCCCACTGCACTTTCATAATACGCTGCAATACGATGCAGGCATATTGCACAAACACTATTTTCATGACCCCAACCAGTGGATTTAACATATCCTACTTCACTATCACTACATAGTATAAAATAAAGTCGCTTTCTCTGTCCCCATTTTTTTTTAACTTACGGTTTGATTACTGCGCCCCCGTGACCCCCCCCCCCCCCCCCCTGCACCCTCAAATACGCCACTGCCATGTTTTGTTTATTTAACTTTTTCAGACTCGAAGGTTTTAGCGGCGCCAAGCGTACTTGACTCACATCTGAGATCACATAAATTATGAATTATTTAGGATTATGTTAAGTATTTGGAGGTGTCAATGAAATTTCGTGGCGACTCTGCAAGCTCCCAAACACGTAAGCATAATTAATGACAATAGAGTTAGGTAATTACCTCTCGTACAACAATAGGGGACTTGGGAAAATATTTCTTCATTATAATAATATGAACCTATAAGAGCAAGGGCGTCTCCAGCCGGGGTTCAAAGGAAGGGGGGGGGGGAGGTAGTAAGTTAAGCATCTATCGATAGATCCAATCCCACATTCACCAACCATTTAATTATGCAATAATAGCGAAGTTCAAAATCGAAGTCGAAAAAAATAACAAAAGGCAGTCAGCATGTTGTTTTAAATTTAGAATGATTTAATTATAATGCCATTTGCATTTAAATAAGCGGCCAGTAATGTTGTTTTTTCAACAAAAAGTTTTGAATACGCTCGTGATACAAAAAGTAAATCGGGAAAAATGTGGGTGAGCGTGTATTTTTTTTTATTATTTTGGCATTATGAATTTAAATTCAAAAGGTAATTACTATTTTTAAATTGTCAATAAATCGGCATGTTTTTAAGCTTATTGGCAACTAGGCGGTAGTTTATTTTTTTCACCATGTGAGCTGAAAATTCGATCAAAAATTAAGTTTGCGATTTTTTTTTTAGTAATCCAATATAGTCTCATAAAAATGGTAATGCCTATCTGAAAACAGCGCTTAAGAATATTGAGCAAAAATAAAAAAATTGAAAAAGTTCGCTTAAAATGGTGCTAATGATCAAAGGGTGTTCATTTTCGAAAAAACCTAAAAGTCTGACTATCTCGGAAACCGTGCAACTTTTACTAAACCTATTATAGCTTTATTATAACACTAACATGTTGATATAATTTTAGTACTTAAGTACATTTTGAATTGTTTTATTTAACTGATTTCTACAGTCTGCACAACGCAACCGCGTTGGGAGGCGTATTTTGCGACCGAAAACTTGCACTGCATGCGTGGCTTATGATTATGAGTTGGTGACGAAATTTAATTATGTCGTCTAGAAATAACGGCGAATGAACGAACCATCATTTTCTCGAAACGGCATGATGCAAGTATGACTTTGACCGAGTTAACAGACGGCCACCTTTGCGATTGTACCTACTGAATTTATTAAATTTTATGTTTATTCGGTCTTTCCCTCAAATCAAAGTCAAATCAAATCCATTCATATGAAAGTTTGGAAAAATTAAGGTTTGCTACCAGAAAGGCAAAATAGATCTAGATTCAACTTGTGTCAGAATCATTTATGTGCACCTTTCGTTAAATTTATCGATAAACTTATAGTTGAAAACCGCCAAAATGTAGATTCCGGTTTCTAAACGAAACACGTCTATGGTTCCTAAACAAAATTTTCACTTTGACAGACTAACGAAGGATTTTTAAAAAATAACGTGTACGTATTCTCGCCGCGAAGGTTAAAAACAGTTTTAGAAGCGTATTTGTGTCTATAAATGAATGTAAAGCTGTTACTTGCACTTAACACACGCAATAAAAACAACTGAGTTCGCTGCAGTCGGAAAAAGTAGCGTGAAATTATTTTATCTGGTGATTCGTTATCAAAATCATAATAGCTATTGATCGTGTCGTGTGTCGTGTCCTCTTTTTCCTTTGTTCGTCGCTAGTATCGAAACTTATCAGATAGGCAACTTCATATCTAAAATCTAAAAGGACTAAGCGACAGTTTTTGTTCCCATTTAAGTAAACTAAAGTGGAATTTTCAGCATTCCATGGGGCGTTGCCTAGTAGATATGTATTTTGTATACATATAGCGGTAGAAGACAATGAAAATAAGTTTTGTTAAAAAAATATATTCACAAGTTTTTTCCTGTCTACTTTGCATTGTCATCAGACTCCTCATATTGTATACCAATTTTTTTTCTTATTTCTTAAGGTGGATTTAGACCAAACGAGCGAATGCTCATTCTATCAAATTTATTGCGCACAGCAAAAATAACGGGTCACTCTCCAATCTCCAAACAAATTTGTATGAAAAGCGATCCGTTATTTTTTGCTCGACACAATAAATTTGGCAGAGTGGGGATAGAATGAGCAATCGCTCGTTTGGACAAATATTAAAAATTTTAAATACGAAAAAGATGATACTGACTTCTGACACGCATTTGAGGAAAAAACGGTTGTTCACATTCGTTTGCCTACTGCAGTCGGTTAAGCTCTTCTGTCATTTTTTGGCACCGTGAATCACTTCATTGTTTTTCAGTCTTATCACCAATTTGGCTGTTTGATCAAACCTCAAATGCTAATGTAGTTAGTCCGAATTTTGGTCTGTTTACGTTCTTGTCCGATCACAACGCTCGCCAAATGCGTAGAAAGAAACGGTTCGATGTTTTTCTACGCTCCGTTGTTTACAAGTTATTTTTATAATATTAAAATGAAGTCGTTAGGTACATTTTCACTTCTTAAATAATGTACAATTTTAAGAATTTGTAATTGTAAAGATAAAATTAAATTGATCAGCCTGAAAAAAGATCTTATTTAAATACCGAGGAATGTATTAGTCCACGAATTGATTTTTTGGAACACTTTTATGGAAGAAAAGTTCGTATTAGGAACAATGGCAATGACATTTTGTGAGTGACGTTCGGCCATCTTGGGTAGCTTTTTTTTAATCTAATTTTATGATGCAGAGTATAGTAGAAGAGTTTGGAAACAAAATAATCCTAGAGCTATATGTTACTGAAATATTTAAGTGCATTTTAATGCTTTGATCGTTAGCGAATATTTACAGTTTGGTAGGTATACTTACACAACACACGGGTTTTATATGATTGTAGGTCACTTGTAGGTAAAAATAATAATATACTCAGTTTTAATTGGCAAGTTAATACAGACGAAGGCATTGATTGGTGTTTTTCTTAACCTGTGGCCTCATATCTGGGCTATACAATAACATATTTTTTAAATAAATGCCGCCAAAAGTCTAGCAAACACTATGCTTTGAACTTTTTTTTCCAGGATTTTGTTAATGTTTGTCCGGGTGGAATCTTGAGACTCAATTTTGAAGTAGATATCTTCATCCGATTAAGCTGGAATTTTGCATACTTGTATAAATCAGATGACAATACAGTAATCTGGTAGAGTTCTGGTGACCCAGCCCAGATCATCTCCGCAGGAGGGAACTCTTCAACGGTTGATCTGATTGACTTGAAATTTGGTACACATTATGTAGGATGGATGACAATGCAAGTTCAGTCAACAAAAAGTACAGTCAGCAAAAAAGCTTGTATCTAAAATGAAATTTTTAGTTTAGGTTATTATCCTTGATAATTGTGCTTAACTTGGGGTCCGTTGCTGAAGAATGTTATGGAACACTGATGAACAGCATTTCATCATTAAGTATGTAATATTTATAGTCATATTTCATGCGAAAATATTTTTTTTTGTACGCTGGAAAGGTCGGCGACATGGACAACAACATGTTGTTGACCGCCGGACTCGTGCACCGAGTTCTCAATTGCGCAATTTATAATTGGCTTCAAGGTTAGGTTTTATATTCATACTGGCTTCAGCCTGCGACTTCGTTTGCCTAGAATTAATATAAACCTTCCTCTTGAATCATTCTATCTGTTTAAAAAACCGCATCAAATTTCGTCGCGTAGTTTTAAAGATCTAAGCATACATAGGGATAGACAGCGCAAGCGGGTGGTAACTAGGGCCTTGTGCAAGGTCCGTCCGGATCGCTACCACCATCTTACTCGCTAATCCTGCCGCTAAGTAGCAGTTCTTGCACTGCTGTGTTCCGGTGTGGAGAGTAAGACAGCCGGGGAAATTACGGGCACAAGAGGCATTTCATATTAGTCCTCTAGGTTGGCAACGCATCTGCAATCCCTCCGGGGTTGTGGGTGTCTATGGGCAGTGGTGATCACTTACCATCAGGTGACCCACTTGCTCGTTTGCCTTCCTATTCATATAAAAAAAAAAAAAAAAAAAAAAACTAGCTTCTGACCGCGACTGCTTGATATCCCACGGGAACTATGCAATTTTCTGGG
Source organism: Pandemis cinnamomeana (assembly GCA_932294345.1). Classification (NCBI taxonomy): domain Eukaryota; kingdom Metazoa; phylum Arthropoda; class Insecta; order Lepidoptera; family Tortricidae; genus Pandemis; species Pandemis cinnamomeana. Next base: position 13,800,097 of record OW028710.1, on the reverse strand, counting down.
ATTAAAAGTAGCCTATGTTTTAATCCGGGGTACCAGCTATCTCCGTTCCAAATTAAATTGAAATCCGTTCAGTCGTTTCAGCGTGAAGAAGGAACAAACATACACACTCACTCACTCACATCCTCCCGTTGTCACAAACTTTCGCATTTAATTTTATAATATTAGTGGGATGAGCAATATAAATATTCCATCAAATTATTGCACTGTTTACTTTCCAGGAGGATTGTGTTTTTGGGAGGACCAAAGACTACAATGTACATAAGAGAGGTCTCAGTAAATAGGAGTGAACAGAATTTGGCGTAAGAGGTAATAACTTCTTTTGATACTGGCCAACTTTTCACGTAAAGTACTTAAATAAAAAAGTATTAAAAATACTGAATAGGACCCTATTCAGAGTCCGATAGTGATAAACTACCCACATCCTAATTTTTTTTTAAATTTAAGTCACATAATAATTAAGATTTGTTTGGTTATTCAGTATTTAATCAAAGAAAGAAAAACACTAGCTACTAACAGTTTTACTTATTTCTAAATACACAACACAATTATAATTCTAGATAGGTACAAACTCACCTAAAATTCATGTTATCAAGTTTGCAATACTGGAACCAATATTTTCCTGTGGAAAACCCAACCACAGAACCAAAAACAAAATAATCAATTAAAATAAATAACCGTTTATTTTATCACGTAAACCAATCAGTCAACAATAGAAAACTAAACGCACAAATGTCACATTTTTACCGCCAAATTCACCGAAGACTGAATTAAAAAAATAAAAAGGGTGCGTTCCGATTCTCAAATTTAAAACGCGCGTTTCCAATTAACCCTTTCGATGAAGGTCGATCGTGTTTTCAATTACGATTCCCGCGAGCATTCGCTTTAGATTACAGACGTGCGGTGTCGAGCGTTGTGTGTGACTAACTAAACAAAACTCTACTGAAGGTGATGTTGGCGGCAATCATTTGCTCCAACGTTGTCGCCAAATAGGATTTAGTTCTTGGAAACACAGAGTTTGTTTAGAAACAAACTGACTCGTCAATTTATAAGTAGGCTTGGTACCTACGATTGTTTGTAGCGAGCAAAACGAAAGGCATTCTTCTGTTGTAGCTATGGTCAAAATTTTATTTCGAGTAACAGTTGAATAAGCTTTTCTCAAAATACAATTTTTAATGGTCTGTTGTTGTTGGGTTGGCTTCGATGTGGGACCATCAGTAAGCGTCTAAGTACCTAGGAACTTAAATGTTTTTTTTTGGTAGGATATTGTGATACAATGTAACCTAATCACACTTCCTTCATTAGATATACAAGTATGAACTTGAAATGGCTGTTATGTGATTAACATTAACTAATTCAAACTGCGATGTCAAAACATACAACCGTATTTAGATACATGTAGGGTAGGTGCCCCGGTACCGGCCACTTTAAGACCATAGATTTGTAAAAATTGTCTATGCCTTAGTAAACTCAATTGAATGTCGAATAATGGCCAAAACTTGCCCTAGCTATACAGCGCTACTGCACATCATTAAGGGAACATTTATAATAAGTTACCCACAGACAGTCATGAAGGATATTATTCCTAAGCAACAAATAAAAAAAAGTAGTTGCATGGCAACCCCATCATTCTTTGCCTCCCGTTTCATTTGGGGTCGGCTCTCCTCGTGATTTTTTGCCAGTTACATCGCTCGCTATTTTTCGCCATCTTAATAGTTAATCCTGCCGCCAAGCACCAGTGTTTGCTATTGATATAAACCTTACTGTGCTCCGGCGTGGAGAGTAGAAGTAGGACCGCCGGTGAAATTATTGGCACATGAATTATTTTACCTGGCCCTATCAGCTGGCAACGCATCCATAACGCTCCGGTGTTTCGGATGTCCACGGGCAGTGGTATCGCCATTTGTGTTCAAAAAAGTGTGGTAAAATAGGTAGGTGATTGTTAAAAAAATCTATTCTGGTCTGGGAAAAAATAAAAAAACAAAAAGACTATCCAGGGAATAGGCGAAAATCTTAAAAATCATGCCATAGGCGATGCGGCTAGAAACCCTTCACTATTTTGATTCCCTTTCTATACGCCCACAATCTTGCTAAACGTGACTTGGTTTTGTTTCAGGCTCTGTCTAACTCGTAAGTGATAAAGAAGTGATTTGTACATATTATTATACTAACTTCTGCCCGCGACTTCGTCTGCGTAGAATTATACATATAAACCTTCATCTTGAAACACCCTATCAATTAAAAAAACCGCTTCAAAATCCGTTGCGTAGTTTTAAAGATTTAAGCATCCATAGGGACACACAGAAAGACAGACGGCGGAAAGCGACTTTGTTTTATACTATGTAGCGAGGTATGCTAATTTATTTTAAAAGTTGCATTTCACATTTATTTTTACGAGTACGTCATAATACGTTCACAGCTTACGACAGGTAAAGCGCCAATGTTAACCCTGCAAGGTTTGAATATCCTACTTGTCAATTTGCCGCGTAAAAATTTTACAGACGTCCGTTGCCTAGCAACAGCATGCGCGAGCAGATGCGCAGGGTCACAACCCTCTTTTTTGGCAATCCCGGACGCATCTGCCGGCCGCAAAAGAAATCAAATGCGCAACTTTAACCATTAAAGACGTTGTGGCATGTATATTTTTCTACTCCTGTACTATTATCTGTGATTTATGTTATCACAAGCATCACTATAAGAACACTCATAATAAGACTTTGGATAAGTCTATATTGCCTATTCTCTCTTAAAGCATTTGTTGGCTTATGGTCCTTAAAGTGCTCCATCGTTAGTCTGCCAGCCATAGACTGCCAAACCTAGGTACAACTTTTATATGATCAACATTAAATTTACGATGAAAATATGAAAATGCATGACTACCAACTTAACAATTTTTTTAATTCATATACAGTTTCTATATAACTAAAACTTTCTGAACGAAATGCATAACTGCCAACATAACAAACAAGAGTTTTCAGTAATGTCACTGGCAAATTGGCTAAATACGGCAAGAACGCAAGGCTATAAAAAAATTAAACGTTAATTAAAAACAAAGTTTACCATAACCAAACTTTCAATTTTGTCGTTTCGTTTGTTGTTTTCATGTTTCCCGCTCGTTCGTGACTTGTTTGATCGCACTAATTTTTACAAAGTTTTGTAACTTATAAAAAAGCATGGAAGCAAATGAAATACCATCAACACCGGAAGAAATATCCGCGGCGGCCCAGGGAGTAATAGAAAATTTGTCTTCTCGGCAACAAATTCATACCAGAAAAGCAGTCAGAATCTCAGTGCTCACCAACTTTTACACCTCAATCACATAGCAGTACCCAATCTACAGAACCGTCCAATATAGCACAAATAATTGAACAAAACTCGGATATTCATATTAATACCTCAACCTCGGCCAACATTCCGAATATCTCCATAGCACATAATAGTATTCAAAATTTACATCTGCACTTTCATAAATATTTTTTTCTGTCTAAAATTATTTTTCATTTAATTAGTACCTACCTAGTCGTAGAAAAAATATTGTATGCAACGTCGAATAAGCAGTCAAAAAACCCCCAAAAAACCCACGCCACTCGACTTTTTTGACCCCTCTTATTCGACTGTTGCATAAAATACTATTATTTAACGAGAGGTTCAGTCAAATTTCCTTTTATTGTTTTTGCACACATCCCAAGCCTAAATTTAAAGCGTTATCTTTTTGATTGTATTTTGTTTAATAAACTACACTAATTAATACAATACAATACCTAATACCCTAATATAATATTCCTCTCGTACACTCAAAGGTTCACCTTTGTTCCTGTATCTTAATGTTTGTCAACTGCGTTTGCCTATAGATATTTATTTTTGTACAATAACATGTTTACAGAACGACGGCGGGAAGTGATTCTGATTTGTAACGGAAAGTTAGGATTATTTAATTTGCTGTACTCATGTTTGTTCAATTAACTTGCAAAGTAAATTAGCCGACGCTGAAGGCCGAATAAGTTAGAGCCCGAGCGCAATAAAGCAAACAGGCGAAATAATATTGCAACCTAAATACCTAGCTAGCAAGCAAATCGATACAATCACTTTTTTCTAAGAATTTAGGGTGCTAAAGAAGCCAATGTTGATGGTTGAAGGTTGAAGACGACACCAGCCATAACGAAAATATGTATTTATAAAAAATAAATTATTTGTTCGATCGTACACCCATGAGCACCAGGAGGGTTACAAATTACAGATGTGTTGCCACACAGTACCTAACCTGTTTTTTTTATTTTATGGCCGGGTTTCTGGACCTTTAAGCCAACCTAACCTAAGTAATTGTTAATCTAAGTTGCCAGCTTACTTTTAGAATTATACGGCCATTCGAGGTTTTCCTGAGACTACGTATTGGTTCTTTAGGCATACTTAGGCACCGAGGGCTTCTCGCTCAAGAAACGAACAAACGATATAGATCCCATGTCGGTAAAAGGGACGGATATTATTTATAGTTGATTTGTAGTAATTGTAGTTGATATTTTAATTAGTTCATAGTTGGTTGAAGACTTTCTCCGTACAGTTCTCCCTGCTAGTAAGAGCCAGCGACAACTCGCTATACTCCTATACTCGCTTCTCGCTCGTCGACGGGAGGACCAGTGCCTAAAGAAAAGAGTGTTCAATTTTTTTAATGGTCAACAAGCATGCTAGTTCTCTGGATTAGCAAGCGTCCATAGACTACGGCAGCCGCTTCAGGCAAACCGTACCTACGCCTGTTCGTCATCGACGTGTTAAAAAAAATCTTGTGCCAGTAATTTTTACTTACATGCCGGCTGGATAGACGCAAGTTATTCGAGTTGTTTTCTTTGTTGTAAGTATTGTGATTGTGACTGACGCCGAATTCTGGCGTGCCCACAGACTTGTTTTTGACCGACCCGTGAATCCCGTGATGGCACGGTCGAGTGCAAAAATATGGTATCGATACGAACTGCTAAAAATATGTCCCACGACCTTATTACAACTTTAGCTCTTCGATTATCTAGATAGGGACATAGATTTAGACTCTGTACTTTATTTTAGTTATCAATCAGGCTATTCGATTGAGCTCGAATTGATCATAGATTGGGACGAAACATTACTTATGCAACTTAAAATGACCGATAGTTAGTTATTATTGAACAAAGGTGATATCATAAATTATCAGTTAACCAAGAAAAATATCTAGCATTAATACGTTACCAATATCTCGCCAACAAAAGAAATACACTAAGAAATTCGCAAATTGTTTGTTTCAAAGTTAGCCGCGTAAATATTTGCCGCTATGAGACTGTCAACGCCACCTATGCAATCTATTTCGCACTTCTGGTAACGGTCATTAGAACTAGATGTCGTTGCAATCGCGTTCACGTGACTAGTAAGTTCCCACACTACTAAAGCTGCATACACAAGATTATTATTTTACCGTTATCTTGAGTGCCGCCTATACGGATGCATTTAACCTTTCTCAGAAGACACTTCTTGCATAATAGGGGCCTTTATATTAACTTTGTGTCTATATGTACCGGTTCGCCGCCATTTTTTCTAACTAGTGAATTTTAACCCAATTCTGGTTTGATCGTTTTGATTTGATTCGGTACGTGCAGACCTTAATAAATTAAAATTACAAAAAATTATCACCACGTCATAATTCTTGAATTCGACAGCACGGTTGGTAACAAGTTTTGCTTCCTGTAGGGCATCTGCCTCCTTTTAGCCACCCTACGCTTGGTCGGCGAGGGGCTTCATTCTAGGTAGTGGGGCCACCCCTGTCGCCTTAGCTTAGCCCTCTGACAATCAATCAATTTGAAATAATTTTGTCCTAACGGCTAGCACATATTCACTCTTTCCTTCTGCCTCGCTCATGCGACAGTCATTGCCACTTCTAGCCACTCACACGATTGTTTTAGAATAATTTCAGTTTCGTAGCATACCTAACTTACATACTTATTTACTATCACGCAAGCGACGTTACGTTACTAAGATAAGAGAATCAATCTAAATGCTGCGGTACTCTTATCCGGTGTGCACGCCGCCTTATCATTGCGATATGTACGGAATTGCGCATCACACAAGTGTTACTTATTTATACACCATCTTGAACACGTTTTTCGTGGACTAGGCCTTTGGATTTTCAGGCATCAGTCCCCAGGGACAAATAAATAAGCTTGAAAACAAAATAACTTTTTACTTAAAATCGGTTGTATTTACATTTCGTCCATCGTAGAAAATCAATAGTGTTCAACATCACAAATAAATAAAATCGTACTAAAGGTATTCACATTTGCCGCACGTCGTATACAATATGCGACACCATAATTACCACAAAATGAAAAGGCGGGACGATACGATTTACTCATAAGATAGATTTATTTATTCCATTTTGAAACTCCATTGCTGCTAATCAAAACATTTGCTCCCTTTGGTATTCGATAGCCAACGGAACGATTATCTAAATGCTTCGGAATACATCTCCCAGTCTCCCATGGAAGCCGGACGTTATGTAAAAAATAGTCTCATTAATTAACATTTATAATCGGTGCATCACACCCGTGCCCCACGAAAGACTGCAAAGGTGAATTACCGGAGTGAAAACTGATTCGGCGAGTGGGTAAAATCACTCGAGTGGCTATCGCTCGGCGCGGCCGGCGGGCAGGCAGGCATGGCGGCGCCTCGCGCCTCGCGCCCGGCGAGCAGCGATGGATAGCGCGCAGCGGGTGATTTTCCACACGGCGGAGCGCGTTGCCATGCCGTGGTACGGGGGCGCGGACGCCGCGGCGCGCGGGCCGGGGGCACGCCGGGCGGCGGCAAATCGAACGAGGCCACGCGGAGCCGCGGCTCGCGGGGCGCCGGCGCGGCCCCCCCCCCCCCCCACACCGCGCCCGCAGCGTCACGCCGGCTCCCCTATGCCCTTTCATAAAAAACCATCCTACACACTAAATCACGTTAACCTAGGAATCTCGTAATCTACATCGTGAAACACTGGAATACCGAACTGAAGGTTATCCTAATTAACAATTATGGACAAAAATTACCGGCCGGTTTTTGGGTAATGTTTATCGTCGCGTCGCGCGCTTTTATCTCCGCGTCCGAGGCGAGCGCGCGAAGTTGAATGATAGTGGTAAAATTGTGATGTTTTTCTTTGAAAATAGTCTCGTTTCGTGGTAGCCAGCGCTGAAAATGCTTCCCCTGAACTCTCGACTCCTACAGGACGCTCATTTCATGCTAAAGTTCATTTCATTCATTTTTATTCACTCCGTCCTGGAGAAAATCAGAGTAGAATGAAGGACAAACAACAGGTGGCCAAACAAAACGAGATAAAAATGTAAAAAAAGAGTTCATCAAGCAAAGAACCGAATGCTACAACCACACTTAGCAACATGACTGATTTATAAAAATTACAGGTTTCACTTACTCTAATCTAAATATTATTATGTACACAAACTCGCTTTGACAACAAAAAAAATGTATTATTGAGCTTAGTGACTTATTCTTATAAGCTACTACAGGTAATGCCGTGTCTGTTGGGTTTATTTCATTAATCAGATAGGTCCCACTACATAGAAAAATATCACAATTTCACCATTCAAAAGGCTAATTGGGTAGACCTAGAATACAGTTTGGATTTTACTTAATCTTTACTTTCTGAAAAACACATTTGTACATGTTAACAGCATTCTCTATTAAGTCTTAATTATGGGCTCCACAGAGCCAAAACTAAAGATACTTCTGTATCAAACTTAAACATTGTAAAAAATTGAAAATCTGCATTGGATTTGATATCTTAATTACATTTTGTCATTAAATAAAACTGCACCCGTGTTAGGTGGGAGCGGTAGTCGGCCCCGCATGTTCCCAACTGTTGGGTTGCTTGGTGCTGTCGGCGGCTATGGCCAGTTGGGGCGAGGCGGGGCCGCGCCAGTCCGGGCGTCACGAGCACTAACACATCACTGTGACATTGTCCTTAAAGAGGCACGAGGCGTATTACGCGTTATCTTCCTCCTCCTCGTCTAATAACTCCTCCTCAACTTCTTCATCTGTAACAAAAGAAACAATTAGCCACCAATTATCCAACAGGTACATTAACAAAGCAGCAAGACATTATTAGCAGTTTTGGTTTGTTTGAGTGGTATTTACCTTCGAGATCGTCGTCCTCGCCTTCGCCGAGCTCCTCCTCGTCTTCCTCCCCTTCTTCACCCTCCACTTCCTCGTCATCATCGTCATCTCCTTCACCCTCAGCCTCTAGATCTTCCTCTTCGCTGTGGGGCTCATCGTCTCCGCCCGCACCATTCTCTTCCTTTCGTGCCTTTTTCGCTTCCGTCACCTTGTCCTATAACAGAAAAATCTCAAATTATTGGCGGGAAACAAAGTTGCAAACTTCACTTTATTTATTTACATACGTCGACTACGCGACGCCATGACGCTATTCAAGATCGAAATAATCATTTAGCAAGTAATAACTGGCTATTAGCCAAATGATTCCAAATGTTCTTGCAGTGTAATTGTATTCGAAAAGTGAAGAGTTTCGTGAGATAATGAGGCGCAGGTGACAAAGATTCGTTACGATAAAGAAGCGTAGCGTGGGTTATTAGTTGTGGGGGAAAAGCGGCGCAAAGCGCGGGCCCGGCGACGTACGGCCCATATTCCCGTGGCAGCGCACGGAACGCGGTCACCGCGCATACGTAACCACAGTCAAGCGTTGTCGAATTCTTCTCGAAAACCGCCTAAACGACAATATTAGAACGCCTCAATACATAACCTAATTATGATGATCCTTAGATATTAAAAATAAGCTTTCCGTACGCTACACACTCCATTCGATTACTTACTTCACTACCTACGAGCGTTCGCGTGCACTTATTTAGGTTAGAGCGTCAGAAAGAGACGGAAGATATTATTCCCACAAGTAGTTATCACGTTTTATATACAAAATATCATCGATTTTTAAGATTCCCTCTCTTTTAGGTTAAGGAGTAAACACTGCCTACCAGACTATTGACTATTTCTAAAACAAAGAAGTGTGTAAGTACCTATACCACCTACACGCAAATAAATGCCGGGTCATTGACTAGTTCTAGGTTGGTACCTAACCTAAAGTTAATTCGTAATAGCTAACTAAAGTAGTTCTAAAACGCGGCTGACCCGATAGTAGTAGCAACAAGAAACCGCACAAAAGCAGGTTTAGCTTGGTAGGTACCAAACATTGGCAAGGTAACTGTGACAGCCAAACACAGGGCACTTGACGTTCGCCGGCCATATTACCGATCAGGCGTCACGCTGCCATGAGCATAAGCTCTACGACTTAAAATAGAAGATTGTACGCAATAAAATCAATAACAAAATGAGGACGCGATAGTAAGTCTCTTTGTATCGATATTATTTCGTTATAGCTAGCACAAGCGAGCGCGGTGCGTTCTCGCGCCATGTTTTTTTTGCCAAGGTCATGCCTTCGTATCGAAAACGGGTAAACAAAGCTATCTAAGTGGACGCTACCTGTTAGGGAATGTTCTTGGCGGATAACCCTAATGCTAGAAGTATCATGGACCAGCATGGTACTGACTCATCGATTACCTCGCACACTAAAATGCATAACTCAACAGAAATGACGTCCAAAAATACGCCGGCACGACACGACACTCTTGCAAGCGGCAGATTCCAATACACCACGTGTTGAAATATGAAGATAGCATTGTTAGAGTACACCAGATATTATGCCTTATTATAACGTTCAATAAAATGGCGCGGGATTAAACGAATACGTTAAAAAGACATGTGCACTCACCTCTGCCGCCCTTTTGGTAGCCTTTACGTCACTTTTCGCGTCCTTCTCATCGCCAACCTTGTCCACCGCCACTTCACTATTATTTTCCTTCGTGCTCATGATTAATATGATTTAGGTTTTGGTTGCTAGATAGAAACAGTTAAGATGTAAGACTCTTCAGATCCGACGCGCGACTGACTGACCGGCGGCGACACAGGCGAGTTTGAAAACGAAGATGGCGCGGGCTTCCACACGCGTTCTCTGATTGGCAGACAGCGTCGGCCATTAACAAACTATGACTAGCATGTGGAAAATATTGTCATTTTCATTTATACCTTTTTGAAAGTATAATTAAGCAGTGATTGCGTAAATAGCTTTTTAAAAGCAATTGAATTGTAATTAAAATGCTCATTACTGCATTACTTTAGTAATGTTTGCGATAAACGCGAAAATAATGTCGTGTTGGCTTTAATTAGTTCAAAATATTGCCACTACGCGTCGCTGTAGTGAATGGCAGTTGTAAAGGGAATAAAGCGGGAAAATAAATTAATCTTATCTCAATAGGTATTTAATATTAATAAAGAATAATAAAGCACGTAGTTATTAGGTTAAATATTTTACTCTACTAAGTTTTGATTGTTACTTTGAATTGAAAAACAATAATTAAGCACTATTAGGATTTTTGATATGACACCTACTTGCCAATCCCGTGGTAATTTAGATTGTCGGTTTTTTCGGTTTACCTATTTCATCTCACACAATTTAGAATAGCGAATAAGCGATTTTAGCCTATACCATATATTATCATACACCTGCCAGAATTTGATCCCACATCTCTTACAAAATAATAAGAACATTTTATTGTTTTCAACCCGTACAATCGTGATTTGGGGGCACGGTAGTGTCACCGCCAAGACGAAAAAAGAAGGCGGGGCACTACCTACTTTTGCTCAAACTGTTTCGTCGTTAACTATGACTATAACTATAATTAACTAAATAAATAATCCTATGAGTTCGCCCATATTGGACACAGATGACTTTATGTAAGCTTCAATTCTATGTTCTATTCTGTGTTCTATGTTTTTTATTGTTATACCTTGTTTATTTTCTATAAAATTGTGTATATTGTCTTATTTTTGTGTGTCTTGCAAAAAGGAATAAATGTCTTCTTTCTTTCTTTCTTTCTTTCAATTCTAGGCTCACCGTGCCGAGCCGCATTGCCAATTGTAACCGTGTAGTGCATTAAGATCTTCAGTGAAGTGTATTATACATATTATGTTCTTAAAATTGAATCTTAAATCATTTTAAAATCTTATCCCTTAAATAAAAAAAACACATTTAAAAAATCGGCCAAGCGTAAGTCGGACTCGCGCACCGAGATTTCCATACAAATTCACGAGTATAAAATCAAGTGTTAGCAGAGTCCTGCCTCTTAAGCAAGATGTAGGCAGTGTGAGGTAGTTATGAAATAAAAAGAATAAGTTACTTAAAATCTTCATTTATTTACACCATTGAATTGAGGTCTAACAATAAGTACTATTTTTATATTAGGTACATAAGTAGCGCCTACTTACAGTATCGTCGGATGGATAAGACAAATTTTAAATGTCAATTCTTCACCGAATTTCTACAAAATAAAACTCCGTAAAAAACTGTACAGCATATATTATAATGTTTACTGATAATCATTATCTTTGTTAATAAAAATCCAAGAACTTTGGTAATGATACTAACGTCACCTAACTGTTCATTTCTAATTTCATCTAAAAAAATATTGATTTGGACTTTGATACATTCCATGTACAGTCGACGTCAGATAATATCATAGAGCGAAGTGAAATTAAGTCCAAGTTCAGCTATTTGTTTGTTGACATGGCGTTACTTCACTATGACACCGTTTCATGTATGCTCAACAATAAAGTTCTCGGGTGTATATCATTTGATTGTGTGTATTAAGATTTATAGTTCTTTGTACCTTTCTATTACTACTTCTTTTTTGTAATTATATTCTGGCGATATTCTCACATTGTGTGACTTTATATTAATTATTCGACATTTTTAATTGTTTTTAAAATAGGAATTTTAATTGTATTTTGTTTTTATTCAAATTAATATTATTTTTTTCTTTTTATGTGCACTTAATTTTTTTGTGAATCACCTAATCACACTTAGAGATCGTACTTACATCGGTGGCATGCGTTTTCATAGCTAGTAAAATCCAACCAAATTACATTTTATCCTTTAAATTACTGGTGTACTAGGATGTAGCAGCTCACTAGAATGTGGTCCACTGGGGAACCATTTCACAATTAATGTCATAGTGACATCGCTACGCCTGTCAAGGAAAATCAATATTCTAGGCGGTTCTACAGTGGATCACGCTTCTGATCATTTCAAGTGTAACATTTTTCATTTTTTTAGGTAAGTAATTTATTTATTTAACAAAAACAAATGCGGAATCAGTTGCAAATATAATTTAAATATAAATTCAGTCTAGGTTACATACCGACGCAGGTAGGAATAAAAATATGAAGTTCAAACATCGAATAAACAATAGGAAGATCCTTCTGCTAATTCCTAAGCACCTCATAAAGAGAACGCAGGTAAATGTCCGGGTATTACTTACCCAAATGAGAACTTGTCCATTCTTTTATGGACGCTTAGTGTACGGGACCCGTCCCTAATTTTATGACTTACTATTTTTTGCTCGTGACTTCGCCTGCGAAGAATTCGTTTACTGAAATCCCGTGGGATTTTATTTTATACTGGCTTTTGTCTACGACGTCGCGTATAATTAATATAAGCTCTTGCTCGCGACTTCAAATGTTAAGTTTTAGTACTCACTATACTGCGGGAATTTTGAAAAATCCCGAAATAACTTTTCAGCAGTTATGATTTTCAGCTATAATAATCATACCTAGTAAGATTGCTATAAAATTTAGTGCGATATCAGGTACGATCCTTCAACCTTCCAGTGGATGTGATCCTAATTGCAATACAATGAGTGACTGTGGGAATTTAAACGAAATTGGTTTGTTTACAAACGCGTTAAAACAGATTGCAATGGAGAATAGGTAACAGTTACCATTCTCGACAGGCTGTTACACAAACACCCACAAAGCCGGGAGTTAAATAATATAGTAACACAAACCGATTAACTGCATGACAAAAATACAACGTGAGCGCGGCTATTTTGCATGTTAACCATAAACTCAGTTTATTAAACATGGACCTCCGCTTAGCTGCATTTATTTTACTTTCCATATATACGCCCACAATCATGCTAAACGTGGCGTTTTGATCTTGTTACCTTAGGCTGTCTACTCCGTAAGGGAGACATGATTTATGTATGTATGGACCTGCGCAAAGTAACGCCTGATTCTATACAGGCATTATACTCCGAAATTCGAAGTTCGTATAGAGCACCGTTCCACTCACACTAATTATCCATTAATTGGAGAGTGAATGACTGAATGATACGAACTTCGCATTTCGGATTAAAAAGTAGCCCCTCAGCACTGTTCGATTTTTTAAGGAGAAAAAAAGGAATGTCGACTTGGCAGGGGCACTGCTGTGCCCCCAGATATTATGTACTTATGTCTAGTGGCGTGGCGTTTATGATTCGAATCTCACCGGTTTGCCTATATCATGTCAATGTGAACGTCTCTTCCTAATCTTCCTATATTTATTGGCAAAAAGTAGCCAAATTAGCTTCGGCTTCCCTAGTTGTTTTCTTTTTTTTTTTTTTTTATGTTAGAGAGGCCAGACAAACGAACTAGTGGGTCACCTGATGGTAAATGATCACCACTGTCCATAGACACCCGCAGCGTGTCTGACAAAACGCCACTGTTGTAGTTAGCGTGACCTTGTGCCGGCCGACATCAAAATGATTTAATTTATTTATTTACGGAGAAACAACGGCTAAAAATTAGAGTAGATTACTTCTATGTAGTACCAAATAGTTTCTTATGTACAAATAGGTATATTCGTGTAAATATGTAATACACACGGCAGCGTCACCTGTTCCGTTCACTTTGAACTTGGCTGACACGCTACCGCGTGTCTAGATATTGCCGTCCTACTGGTCTTTCCGAATGCGCTGGTAGTTTCAAAAAACACATGTAAAAGAGCCCTTGAATAACTAAACAGGACGCATGTGCAAAAATATTTAAGTTGTTTTTTTACATTTTTGTACAGATTAAATCTATCATATTGGAATTGGAAATGGTAATAGTGGAGAGTAAGACAGCCGGCCAAATTACTGGCACAAGAGATAAGTATGCTATCCTAGCCCTCTAGGCTGGCGACGCATCTGCAACCCTTTAGTGGTGCGGGTGTCCATGGGCGGTGGTGGTCGTTTACCATCACGTAAACTGCTTGCACCTTACTAGGCGTATAAAAAATAAACATTACGATAAAGATAGGTTCAGAGAAAAAAACAAAAGTATTTAATTTCGTTATATATATTTTTGAGTAGTACTGTACACATCGGCGCAACTCATTCCGTAGGGGTAGGCAGACTACTTTGTCCCTCTTGCTACGATCCCGGCTTACCTTTGGCTCTCGTCACACATGCTTGTCAAATTAAACGCTTTAAGTTCATAGTTACAGCTTTTTTCCCCCGACCTCTGGCTGCAGTAAATGGTACCTAGCAAACATAACAGATGGCGCTGCCGTAGCTTAACCCTGATTGGTTAACCAACGCGCCATATTACAGACCAGTGTTGCCGTTTGGTTCCGAAAGTTCCGTTTTGTGGAACTTTTGACACCCCCGCTGAACTTGGGAGGAACTTTGTATTTTGGTACATTTTTCGGAACTTTTGGGGTCCCGGCATAAAGATACGAACTTTAAATACACACTAAAAATACAGGCAAATTTTTTGTTATTAACACAAATATTATTCCAAATTCCTATAGATGAATGAATGAGGTAAAAAAAAAAAGGCTCGTTCCCCAAGATTTATATGAAAATGGAACTTTTCTGCCAAAAATGGAACTTTTTAGGGATGCCAATGTAATTTTCAAGGGAAGTGACCTGGCAACACTGTTACAGACTTCGCTTGCTCCACGCACCGCAGGCGCGTATTTTATTCGATAAACAAAGTGTCTGATATGGGAGCGTAAAACAACTAAAATAACAGTTAGTAAGTAGCACCACAGGTTACTTTGACAACAACAATAACCGACGAATAAATCTTAGGGATCATATTATAGGTCACTAGCTTCTGCCCGCGACCTCGTCTGCGTAGAATTATACATAAAAACCTTCCTATTGAGTCACTCTATCTATTGAAAAAAACCGCATCAAAATCCGTTGCGTAGTTTTAAAGATTTAAGCGTACATAGGGATATGGGGACAGAGATAGCGACTTTGTTTTATACTATGTAGCGAGTGATGATAGTGATGATAACTATTTTGATTCCCCTTTCCACCTATACGCCCACAGTGTCTTGCTAAACGTGGCCTTTAAGTCTTGTTACCTTAGACTGTCTACCCCGTAAGGGATAAAGACGTGATTTGCGTATGTATGTATGTATGTAACAACCGACTAGTCGTAATTTTTCGCCGAATAGTCACGAACTGAACTGCACAAATAACGCCAAATTACGGTTTCCTCGACTAGTCAAGTAGTCGGCCCATCTCTAGTAGGTATATACAACCGACGATTTTGACATTATATTTTATAGGATTACTGTCAAGCGTACGTCAAAATCGTCGGTTATTTGAAGCAATTCACACTGATTGAACAAGAAATCGTTTCGACAACTCCAATGTACTCATAGTCGACATAGTGATTCACCATTTTTATAGAGCTACACTTAAAAACGTTCTACTATTTAATTTAAACAATAGTTCTACAAATAAGGAGATCTACTGACATCGAGAGTAGGGATACTGTTCGCCCAAAAGCGGACTTTGGTCCATTTGAACTTTAACCCGAGAAAATTTGTACGGACAGATATGCAACTCTCATACTTTTGATTTTCTCATACGTAACATAATTCTTTCTGGACAAAGAATTTGCAGTGAATTTGCCACTAGAGGCGCTAGTGTCGCGTGAGGTCCAATAACATTCAGTTTTCACTGGTTATGGCGAGCTCCGTGATTTAAATTATAATTTCAAAGTCATCTCCTTCGTGAAATTATCGCAAATACGGATTATTTGGCGATGAATTAACGCTATGAAAGCAATTTTTTTTCCGAACAAAACGGAACTGTTCAACATTGCGGCATAGCTACTCGATATGATGATAGTTATTTATAATTTCTAAACTTAATGAGATCCAAGATTTAAAACTTTGTTTCGGCGCCGATCTTGTAAAGTCGTCTTTGACAGCTGTACCTCTGGACCTTAGTCAACAGTGGCGCCAACTTGTGAGCAAAGAAACGATAGTCCCCACTCAGAGAGGGAACGCTGCCAGTATCTTCAGCACCATGCCAAGGGTACCTATAGTGTATTTTATATACATTAAGTTCAGGATAATTTTCGGTTTCGATGTTAATTTTATGTATTGTAATGTTAAATAAATACTATAGATTCTCTCTTGGAATAGGTACCTAAATTTGTAAATGTATTTACAAATCCTTATCCTTACTAATATTATCACTGCGAAAGTAACTCTGTCTGTCTGTCTGTTACCTTTTCACGCTTAAACCGCTGGGCCGATTTAGTTGAAATTTGGTATACAGATAGTTTGAGTCCCGGGAAAGGACATAGGATAGTTTTTATCCCGGAAAATTGCATAGTTCCCGCGGGATAGCACAGCCCAAACCACTGGAATTTTTCAAATTTAAGGCGGAACAAAGTTCGCCGGGTCAGCTAGTGGACCAATAAAGCCTTCACCACAGTCACCACACTACGTTATTCAAATACCTAATTTAGAACGTCAACTTTTTTTGTAGCTGGCCAACAAACTAACCTTATTCGTATCATACAGAGTTGGGCAAAAATTATCTATTTACGAAAAACCGGGACGAAAACTAAATCATCGTTTATTTGAAGTAGATAACTAAATAATCCGTCATTTGTTATTTTAAATTTATCTAGATGAGTTCATTTTTATCTAGATAAATTAGTTGGGATTTTAAATAAAAGATGAATGTCAGTGTGACGGTTTGACCCGACGTGACATTCTGTATACATTTATTGTTATACTAGCTTCTGCCCGCGACTTCGTCTGCGTAGAATTTATACATAAAAACCTTCCTCTTGAATCACTCTATCTATTAAAAAAAACCGCATCAAAATCCGTTGTGTAGTTTTGAAGATACAAGCATACATAGGGACAAAGAAAGCGACTTTATTTTATACTATGTAGTGGTGTCACGAAGCCCGCCAAAACCAGTGAAAAGTGAGTGCTATTGGGCCTCACGCGACACTAGCGCCTCTAGTGGCAAATTCACACACGATAGCCCCAATCAAGCTATTTAACAAAACACCTATTTCATATGATTTGTACAGTCGGAAACGATGTTTGTGTAATATCAGAGTTGGGCGTAATCAATTACTTTTGGAATTAATTACACGGCTACGTTACAGTAATCGTGATTCTTCAGTAATCGATTACTTGGATAATCAAAATTACTGTAATACTGTACTATGATATTCCTTTGGAATAAGTATTGTAAACCACTACTGTAATCTTGATTCCTCGGTAATCAAGTACTTAAGTAATCTGAATTACTAAACTCCAGTTCCACATTAGATTACTTCATTGGCAAACCTTATTTTATAATTTTGTTAATATCACTCAAACTGTTTTTGGTTTACATCATTCCATGTAACTCTAGCATTTCACTTCACAAAAAATTTTGGTGTTGAATCCATTGGTAAGTAATCAAATCAACATTCCAGTAATTCGGAATCGACATTGATTCCCAATTACTAGTAATTATAATAATTGTATAGATGATTACTGATTGCTTAATATGTAATAGTAATTCACCGTTTCGCTTGATTACATTACAAGTAAACACCCAGTGGATTACAAAGTAAAATCAAGTAATCATTTAATCATCTCTGGGTAAAATATAAGCCATGAATACACACTGTATAGCGACTAAACAGATGACCGGACCAACTAAAAAAAAAACATTTGTAACTGGTACATTTTTTTAACGTCACAACACTATTTACAATTGCACACACCTGGGGCTGAATAAAACTAAACATTATTGGAACATCTATAATATAAACAACAGCCCATTCACTAGAAAGCAGTACAAACATTCCCATCGAATTCGATGTTGCCACCGTAACGCGATGCACCCTCTTCGTCGGTGAAAGGCGTAAGTCTATTCTCGCCATTCCACGCGTTATAGAGTGTAGGTAAAAAATCACTGAACAATGGGCTACGTTGCGTGCTGCTATTTTCCCGGACCGTCTGAAAGAGAAGGAAAATGTGAGCATCATAGAGGATTACAAGCAATCACAGAGATAACCAACATAATATATACACACATACATACCGTCACGCCTCTTTCCCACAGGGGTAGGCAGAGACTACTTTGTTCCACTTGCTACGATCCTGACATACTTCTTTCGCTTCATCCACATTCATCAATCTCTTCATACATGCTCGTCGGTTTCGGGTACTCCTGACCTGACCTTTTTCCAAAACGTCTCCTATTTGGTCTCGAAACGTCCGTCTAGGCCTTCCCCTCCCAACGTTACCATTCACACTCCCCATATAGATCTGTTTAATTAATCTACTTTCATCCATCCGCTCTACGTGACCTAACCAACTAAGCATACTTTTTTCTATCCTAGTCACTGCATAATATATGTATAGCCCATTTTATTTCAAATTCGCATTTCAGTACATTGTAAACCAGTTTCTTCCATTATTTTTTATACCATCCAATTGTTCTGCGGAAAATTAAAAAAAAACCCTTCTCATTTGTCGTTATCCTTCCAGTAGTTTCAGCGTGAAGAAGTAACAAACATACACAATCGCTCACTTACTCACATCCTCACAAAGTTTCGCATCTATACATATAATCAATCAGTAGAAAATTCGTGTCTGTACATTAAATAATTTCATCAAAAATAGAGTGCTAACGATTTGGGAAGACTAATAAAACACAAAAAATGTGCATTTTATAATTTTTGCCTGCCTGTATGTATGTATGGATGTGTTCATTTACCTATGTCTGTGTTCGTTAATCTTCAAAACTGTTGGACCGATTTAAATGAAATTTTGCGTGGTGGCACCTTATATCCCTGGTCAATATTTTAGATACTTTTAATCCCGAAAAATTAAAGAGTTAATTTATAACATCTTATATGCCGCGGTTACATTAAACATACATAATTAGTCGAAATTTGGTATACAGTTAGTTTCAGTCCCAGGGACGGACATAGGACAGTTTTTACCCCAGAAAACATAGTTACCGTGGGATAGCGATACGCGAATTCTGCGCTGACGGAGTCGCGGGCAACAGCTAGTTTATAATATTCGCAGGATTGATACCTTCTCTAGTCCCTTGTAGTCTGGATCCTCATGGTTGGAAGGGATCCATATCTTGACATCCTTGTCCAGCCCGCTGCTCGCCAGCACTGGACTGCGGGGGTGCGTCTCTATACAGTTCACCTGCAAAAGGACACAAGCCATTCCTTTAATCATCATCACCATCATCATCATCATCATCTTCATCATCATGAGTGTCTGTTGGAGAAGAGGTGTTGTGTGACGTTTAACATTTTGGGAGATGACCAGCCCTTAAATAAATAAAATAAACATAACATACACATATCACGTCTTTATCCTTTACGGGATAGACAGAGCCTAAGGTAGCAGGTAGCAGGTACCTACAGCCACATTTAGCAAGATTGTGGGCGTATAGGTGGCAAATGGAATCAAAATAGTGATGGGTTGCTAGCCTCATCGCCTATAACATGATTCCTATGATTTAATAATATAACATACATGTATTTATCCCTTACGGGGTAGACAGAGTATAAGGTAACAAAACCTTAAGGCCACGCTTAGCATGATTGTGGGCGTATAGTTGGAAAGGAGAATCAAATTGTGGTGGGTTGCCAGCCGCATCGCCTGTAACATGATTCCTAAAATTTTCGCCCATTCCCTCGATGGGCTTTTACCATCTGCGCGTTTAGAGAAGCAACTGGTTTTGGCAAATGTTTTTTCTTTACTCCCAGACCAGCATGGAAGAAATACCTGGTCTTTGGGTCTTGTCACCTTGGGCTCTGTCTACAGAGACTCTCGATGGAGAAGTCATTCATGTATGTATGTATGTTATTTCATTTACTTAGCTATGTATTCTATTTATGTTAGTATTGTTGTTTTTATTATCCTTGGGTTACTCCTGTAAACTGTCTCCGGCTTATTTCTTTCTTTTATTGGTTGTCCTGTATAGATCGCTATCAAGCGATAAGACCGCCTATTATATACATCTCTACTAATAGTTTAAGGTCCCCTTAAACATGCCTTTTATAAATGTATTAAATTTAAGTAGCATTTAAGTATTCTTACTGTATTTTATTTTGAAAAAAAAAAATGACTTTCTGCCAAGTTTCTCGCGGCGCATCCTTGGCAATGATGGTCTTTCCAAATGCGCTGGCAGTTTCAAAAAAGACATGTAAAAGAGCGCTTGGCGGCCAATTTGCAAAAGAAATCGTTTCTTTTTTATTGTCTGCCTTGTTCTTTGTTTCTGTATTGTTTTATACATTTGCGGTGTTCAATAAAGACTTTACGTATTGTATGTTGTAATCATAGGAATCATGTTATAGGCGATGCGGCTAGCAACCCATCACTATTTTGATTCCACTTTCCACCTCTACGCCCTCAGTGTCTTGCTAAACGTAGCCTGTAGGTCTTGTTACCTTAGGCTCTGTCTACCCCGGGAGATAAAGACGTGATTTGTGTATGTATGTATGTATGTATGTTGTGAACTGACCACGCCTCCGTTGTCACCCTCCATCCACTGCACGATGGCCTCACTCTCCTTGTCCCAGATGTAAATGTGGCTGCAGTCGGAGCCAGAAACGACGTACTGGCTCCGGGGCCCGAAGAACGCGACTCCTTTGAACGTCGCGCTGTTGCGATGCCCGCTGTACCGGTGCGTGTAGCCATTAGCGCCTTTGTCTGTACTGTTCCTGGAAGGATACATGCATATATCACGTTTTTATCCCTTACGGCAGTGGTTCCTAACCTGGGGGTAATTACCCCCGCAGGGGTAAAACGGAGATTCTAGGGGGGTAACACGGAATGGCACGAAATAGTATTAAAATAGCAATAAACCAAATAATAGTACGGTAAACGGTAGCACGGCGCTCTCATGCGCGCGGCTTTTCTTACTTTACTTACTAGTTACCTAAACGTGCAATTTCTTACATAATAAACATATTTTCGTTCGAATTTGTGTGGTTTTAATTATTTTAAATTAGCTAGGGGTAAACTCAATTCCCATACTTGTTCACAGGGGTAGTGACATTGAAAAGGTTAGGAACCACTGCCTTACGGGGTAGACAGAGCTTAAGGTAACAAAATCTTAAGGCCACGTTTAGCATGATTAAAGGCGAAAAGGAAAGGGAAATCAAAATAGTGATGGGCTGCTAGCCACATCGCCTATATGATTCCTAAGACTTTCGCCCATTCCCTCGATGGGATTTTACCATCTGCGCGGGAAGAGGAGCAACTGGTAAATTGTATGTTTTTTCTTTACTCCCAGACCGGCATGGAAGAATCATCAGAAATCATCAGGAATCATGTCATGATCATTGTAGGAAATTGGTATAGTTGGTTGGTTGAACATTATATTTTTAGCTGTCAGTCACATCAGATATCGTAGTGTTAAATTTCAATTAATTCGTTACACTAGATAAATGTTAATAACATCAGAACACGCAATCTTATCTATAGGTACATACATACATACATACAAACATACCGTCACGCCTCTTTCCCACAGGGGTAGGCAGAGACTACTTTGTTCCACTTGCTACGATCCTGACATACTTCTTTCGCTTCATCCACATTCATCAATCTCTTCATACATGCTCGTCAGTTTCGGGTACTCCTGATCTGACCTTTTTCCAAAACGTCTCCTATTTGGTCTCGAAACGTCCGTCTAGGCCTTCCCCTCCCAACGTTACCATTCACACTCCCCATATAGATCTGTACATCTATACATAATATATAGTAAATCAGTAGAAAGTACGTGTCTGTGCATACCTTTGACGATCTGTGCTTCCTGATATTTTTACCTCATCAAACGTTCCGAATCTATTGAAGAGTCGCCGCTCCTATAATTATGGCCAATTGCGTGTTCTGATGTTAATAACCTACCCGCCTACCGACCTGCTACGTGTAGCGGTATAGCACGCATCACGGAATGACGAGGGTCCGGGTTCGATTCCCACCTATAACTTTACTTTTTGCATTTTTTAAATTTTCAATGTCGTTTAGAATTTTTATTTTTTTATTTTCATTCTATAGGATTTAGATGTTGTGGGGCTCTCTCAGCCCACTAAACTTACTTGTCATAGACGTCTCGCTTGGTGTCGAATAGGTAAATGTCTTCGTCGTTGTACGAGCCCAGGACTTCGCTTCCATCGTGGTTGAATATAGCACACGTCAGGTGCATCATGTTGTATCTGAACTTCTTCTTTCCTTCCGTCTGTAGACAAAAAAAAGTTTTTGCTTAAAATTACAAATTTGTCTTACCCAGTCAGAGCTCTAGGTGACAAGATCTACAGACCACGTTTAGCAAAATTATGGGCGAGATGGCAAATGGAATCAAAATGATTCCTATGCCTTTTGCCCATTACCTTGATGGGCTTCATCTGAGCGGGAAGAGAAGCAACTGGTACATTCTATGTTTTGTCTTCGCTCCCAGACCATCGATACGTTTATTTCTAAACAATACTGACTACCTGCTATGGGTAGTGTAGGGGTAAACGCGTCACGGAATGACGAGGATCCGGGTTCGTATCCCAGCCATAGCTTTACTTTTTGTTTTTTTTTTCGCGTTATAGATATCAGTATTGTTAAAAAAAAACAATTTTCTATACTAATCGAGTTATTATGACAAATGTGGTAAATTAAGTTATCAATGTCTAAATACTTAGTAAATTATAATGGCTTCTAGTTTGTTTAATGATAAATGATAACGATAATAGTCAAAGTTAACATAACTACATAGCAATTAGTAATTAGGAGTCCAGTTTAGTCGTTACTTTAAAGACTGACTAACGCATTTCGTAATACTATTTAACTAAAAACAATTTGAGGCTCACTCAATAACTAGTTACTAAGTATCAAATGAATCTAGAATTTTATAATGAGGATCCGGGTTCGATCCTCGGTAATGGCTTTACTTTTCAAATTATTCCTATCATCATCATCTTCAGCCTAAATACGTCCTAATGCTGGGCACAGACCTCCTCTCAGAATGAGAGGCCTTGGGCCAGTTCCCACGCGGGCCCAGTGCGGATTAGGAACTTCACACACAATTGAATTACTCCACTGATACGTGCAGGTTTCCTCACGATGTTTTCCTTCGTAACATCGCACATAAATTCCGAAAAACTCAAGAGGTGCGAGCCCGGGCTCGAACCCACGACCCTCTGCTTGAGAGGCCACAGGTCAAACCACTAGCCTACCACGGCTTTTTCACGGGTTCATGGCTTTTTTTTGTTTACATACACGTTTTATCCCTGGCCTTATCTAAAGGCCACGATAAGCAAAATTGTTGGTGGAAAGTGTAATCAAAATAGTGACGGGTTGCTAGCCGCATCTATAACATGATTCCCATGATTTCTACCTACCATCTCCAGTTCGGAGCCCCGTAGAGCTAGGGGCCCCTGCCATTTTGCCACCCCTGCCACATATAGTTACGCCTCTGAGCAGCTAGTACATTCTTTGTTTTTCCTTTGCTCCCAGATCAGCATACTTATAGGTATAGGTATTTATATTTTATATTTATATTTTGAGTTGTGTCGAATTTGTCAACAAATGAATTTCATCTTAGGTCCTTTCCCGGGACTGAATCTATGTAAAGAAATTACATCTTCAGCTATTTTCTTACAATATATTATTTGGTGGGATCACTTTTGTTTTTAGTGTTTATTAAGAGATGGTAAATAAAGCAACAGGTCAAAGATGGCGACATGACAGTGAGTATATTAATAAAAAACTAACTAATATAGGACATAAATAGATGGCGCTAGTGGAAGGTTAATAAAAAAAGTTTTCACAATTTGTGTTTAATTATTTCAACAGGTTTGAACGCGAAGACACGCTTTTGCAAATAATTAATGTGGGAGGCGCTCTTCAAAGTTTATCGAAGATAAACAAATTAATGAATGAAGATAATTAACAGCTTGTTTGTCTGTAGTTGGATAGTTTATCTTCTAATTGCCCTGACCGCGCCCGACCTTCACGTATTAAACAGTTTTGATAGGAAATATACGGGGGGCATCGAATATTTATTTCGTACACTAGAATCCAGACGTATGACAACAGTCCGCTAGAAAATGTGTCGTCGAAACTATGTATGCATGTACAACTCTTAGCTTAGACACATCAAGTTTACATCTCGTGAAAATAGTATAGTAAAATATACTAAGCAACAAATTGAAAGAATCTTAGTCTGTGACCCAAAAATTACTATTGATGGTGTGGACGTGGAACGTGTGGATGAGGCTCGGAATCTTGGCTTAATGATTGACCCCAAACTTCGTTTTGAGAAGCACTCGATAGAAACTGCACGCAACTGTTTCTATCGTTTACGAGTTCTCTACAATGTTCGTGACTTTCTCAGCGTGGCCACAAGAGTGAGATTGTGTGAAGCGCTTATTTTGTCTAAACTAAATTATTGTCTCACAGTGTACTGGCCTTGTCTGTTAGAGCGATCTCGCAGACTTCTCCAGAGGGTGCAAAATGCTTGCGCTAGGTTTTGCTTCACCATCCCACCGCGTACGCATGTAACCCCATTTTTAAACAATGCTGGTATTTTAAAGCTTTCGGCCAGATATGATCTTTTGTTGTCATGTCTGCTGTTTGACACAATTAAATGGCAAACACCTAGCTACCTATATAAAAAACTCGTTTGGTCCTCTTCTAGTCGTATCATCAGAGCCTCACGAGCGATTGTTGTTTCCGTACCCAGGCATAAGACTGCCGCTTTTAGAGGCAGTTTCAGATACCAAGCTACTAAATGTTGGAACAATATCCCGCCACCGTTTCGCAACATTAAATCTAAATCCAGTTTCCGTTATAGACTCAGAATGCACTTGTTATGCTTACAAAAACTTATATCGTAAAGTGTTCTGAGCTCTCTATCATTTTGCTTTATTTTATTTTATTTTGTTTAAATATTTACTTATATTTTAATGCCTTTTTCTACATTTTATACCTATTGGATTTCATTGATGTTGACGCTTATCCTTTTTATCCCTACAGTATATATTGCATCTATATCTATATAATTTAACTTTATACTTTATTGCTATTATTATTATTTATATACTCACTTATACCCACACTTTCCTACGTAAATTATCTAGCACGGTAAAATCTTTATTTCTTTTTCCTCACCTACTAGCAAAATCAGTTATACTCATAGCACTGCCATACTCGTCGGTGTCCTTACTCTGCATGGGTACTGGCAGAATACCAGCGCTGCGGCTTTGTCGCAGCATTACGCTGAGTCAGCGCCTATTCTTTACTCATCACATGGCTCCCTGTTACAACTGTGTTTTTATTTTTATTTTGTATTTAGTGTAACTTTTTATTTTTGTTTTGATTGTTATTTTAAGTTTGTCACCTTTGTAATCCTTTTTCCCTTTTTCTTGTCATATGAGTCATGTTTTGTTTTGTAAAGAATAAAGTTTTTATCTATCTATCTATCTAAATAGGATAGACACACAAAACATATTAAGCTCTCTTTATCGCCGTGTAATGCCGAAGCCGAAGACAGGGT
Source organism: Pandemis cinnamomeana (assembly GCA_932294345.1). NCBI lineage: Eukaryota > Metazoa > Arthropoda > Insecta > Lepidoptera > Tortricidae > Pandemis > Pandemis cinnamomeana. The sequence goes on along the minus strand of OW028710.1, from coordinate 13,774,379 downwards.
AAAGTGGCGCGTTTTATGGGAGGCCTATGTCCACCATGTGGACTGCTACACGTCGATGATAATGATGATGTGTTTGTAAAAGTTCCAAGGTCATGGAAGGCAGCGCAGTATAACGCGACGGACGCGGAGGGCTGACGCGCGTCAAAAACGCGCACGAACCAGTGTACAGAGGGATCACAGAGCCGTCCTCCTTCTTACTTACCCCAAAGTCATTGAAGGCAGCGGGGCAGTACAGCGCAACGGGCGCGGAGGGCTGACGCGCGTCAAAAACGCGCACGAACCGGTGTACAGAGGGATCACAGAGCCGTCCTCCTTCTTACTAACCCCAAAGTCAATGAAGGCAGCGGGACAGTACAGCGCTACGGGGGCAGAGGGCTGACGCGCGTCAAAAACGCGCACGAACCGGTGTAGAGAGGGACCACAGAGCCGTGCTTCTTTTTACTTACCCCAAAGTCATTGAAGGCAGCGGGGCAGTACAGCGCTACGGGGGCAGAGGGTTGACGCGCGTCAAAAACGCGCACGAACCGGTGTACAGAGGGATCGCAGAGCCGTGCTCCTTACTTACCCCAAAGTCATTGAAGGCAGCGGGGCAGTACAGCGCTACGGGGGCAGAGGGCTGACGCGCGTCAAAAACGCGCACGAACCGGTGTACAGAGGGATCACAGAGCCGTGCTCCTTCTTACTTACCCCGAAGTCATTGAAGGCAGCGGGGCAGTACAGCGCTACGGGGGCAGAGGGCTGACGCGCGTCAAAAACGCGCACGAACCGGTGTACAGAGGGATCACAGAGCCGTGCTCCTTCTTACTTACCCCGAAGTCATTGAAGGCAGCGGGGCAGTACAGCGCTACGGGCGCAGAGGGCTGACGCGCGTCAAACACGCGCACGAACCGGTGTATAGAGGGATCACAGAGCCGTGCTCCTTACTTACCCCAAAGTCATTGAAGGCAGCGGGGCAGTAGAGCGCTACGGGGGCAGAAGGCTGACGCGCGTCAAAAACGCGCACGAACCGGTCGCGGCCCGCCACGCAGAGTAGCCGGGGCTCTAGCGGGTGCCCCGACACGCTGTACAGGGGGATCACGGAGCCGTCATCCTTCACGTGGAACAGCCTGTCAATAAAAGCAATGGCATAAAATGATGATAAATATTTGTTATTTTAGGTACATACTTGAAAAAGGAGACACGCAGTTAAAGAACCGACTCCGGCGACTATAGTTCTTTGCCGGCCTTGGCCAGCAATATAAGTACGAAAACCCATTTTTGGCTGCTTTAATTAAAGTAGAAGAAAAGTATCCTTGTGTATTAGTTGAAATTGATGGTTTCGTGTTTATCGATATTAGGTATATGGTCAAACAAAAAAAAAATAAGAATATTTTTTTTAAAACACAACCCCGTTTCTCTCTTCCATTATCTGTCTCTTTCTCCTTTTTGGTGTCTCTCTTTCTCTCTCTGTGTCTACGTAGCAGTCTCTCTGTATGCGTTTGTCAGTGTATGTATGTCTCTGTTTCTCTCTCTCTCTCATTCTGTGTGTGATTGTGTCGCTGCCCTGCCTGTCTGCCAGTCTATCTCTCTCTGTCTATCTCTCTCTCTTCCTCCGTCCCCCCTCGTACCTGTTGGCCTGCTCGCGGCGCACGTCGCACTGCATGACCTGGCCGTCCTCGCCGGCGGACACCACGACGTGCGGCTCGGCAGCGCACACGTGCAGCTTGTGCGCCGCGCGGCCGTGCGCCGCCAGCCGCCGCCGCGACACGGTGGCGCCGCCGCTGGGCGGGCACTGGAGCAGCCGCACCTAATAATAATAATAATCTGTAACACACATAATTTGCTCGCTACGCACACTGACAAAACGACCAAATACACAGATCTCTCAATTGAAATAAAAACACAATGGCAAGTGAATAATGTAAGGACTGTACCAATAATTCTCTCTACAACTGGCGATATCCCCAAAACACTCCACGCAAGCCTCCGGGCCCTCGATATACCTCCATCCGCATACACACTCCTACAAAAAGCTGTCATCCTGAACACATGCCGTATAGTAAGAAAATTCTTGTCCATGTCATAAATTTGCATAAAATTAAAGCACTTGGCTTAGGCCCGTGCGAAGTATTTCCTCCTATGGAGAGATTTAGTTAAAAATAATAATAATAATATCTTGGGACAAATTACACCAATTGACCTAGCCCCAAACTAAGCAAAGCTTGTGCTATGAGTACCAGGCAACGGATAAACATACTTATATAATGTAGATAAATACATAATTAAATACATACAACATCCATGACTCGGGCACAAACATTCGTATTCATCATACAACTGTCTGCCCCTACCGGGATTCGAACCCGGGACCTCTAGCTTCATAGTCAGGGTCACTAACCACTAGGCTATCCGGTCGTCAAACACCTGACACAACAACATCCCTATACAAGCCATAACATACATGCGCCTTTGTGATTAGGTGTCGAAGAAGGCGCGTCTGGCTGTCCACAGAGGGGTGCCTGTTCCGACATTAATGTACGGTAGCGAGAGGGTATGGCAAAAGAAGCATGAAAGTAGAATAAATCGGGGAATATAGGTGGTAGGGCCTTGTGCAAGGTCCGTCCGGATCGCTACCACCATCTTACTCGCTAATCCTGCCGCTAAGTAGCAGTGCTTGCACTGCTGTGTTCCGGTTTGGAGAGTAAGACAGCCGGGTAAATTACGGGCACAAGAGGCATTTCATCTTAGTCCTCTAGGTAGGCAACGCATCTGCAATCCCTCCGGGGTTGCGGGTGTCTATGGGCAGTGGTGATCATTTACCATCAGGTGACCCACTTGCTCGTTTGCCTTCCTATTCACATAAAAAAAAAAAAATGCAGTAGAAATGAGCGTTAAGAAATATGGAAGGTGTATCACTGAAAGATAGAATAAGGAATAGTGTAATAAGGGAACGTGCTGGTGTGAAAGAGGATATAGTGACCAGGATAGAAAAAAGTATGCTTAGTTGGTTTGGTCACGTAGAGCGGATGGATGAGAGTAGACTAACTAAAGAGATCTATCTATATGGGGAGTGTGAATGGTAAAGTTGGGAGGGGAAGGCCTAGACGGACGTTTCGAGACCAAATAGGAGACGTTTTGGAAAAAGGTCAGGTCAGGAGTACCCGAAACCGACGAGCATGTATTGATGAATGTGGGTGAAGCGAAAGAAGTATGTCAGGATCGTAGCAAGTGAAACAAAGTAGTCTCTGCCTACCCCTGTGGGAAAGAGGCGTGACGGTATGTATGTACATACATTCCGAATCAGAAATGAGGAGACACGTAGAAGAACAGTCACCGAGATAGCCAAGCGAATTAGCTCGTTGAAGTGGAAATGGGCAGGCCATATAGCACGGAGAACAGATGGTAGTTGGGGCCGAAAGGTTCTCGAGTGGAGACCGCGGATCGGCAAGCGCGTAGGACGTCCACCAACGAGGACGGATGACCTGGTTAAAGTCGCGGGTTCACGGTGGGTGTAAGCCGATACCAACCGAAGACACTGTCGGTATATGTGTCGGGGTGTGACGCGCGTCTGTCCCTATGTATGCTTCATCATCATCATCTCAGCCATTACAAGTCCACTGCTGGACATAGGCTTTAGATCTCCAATAAGACCGGTTGGAAGCGGCTTGGATCCAGCGCGATCCTCCGATCTTAATGAGGTCATCGGTCCACCTTGTGGGTGGACGTCCCACGCTGCGCTCGCCGGTGAGCCCATCGGTCATCCGTCCTCCGTGCTATGTGCCCTGCCCACTGCCATTTCAACTTGCTAATCCGCTGGGCTATGTATGTATGTATGCTTAGATCTTTAAAACTACGCAACGGATATTGATGCGTTTTTTGAAGTGTAACTTCTTTTGGGAGGGTACCGCTTCGTAACGTAACGCGTTACGGCGCCAGTGCGCATGCTCCGGCAGCCGGGCGACGCGATGACGAGTCCGCGAGAAAAAGGACGTAAGTGCGCCTTATACGGCGTCGCTTACGCGCTCGACTGCTCCAGGCGGATGGCATTAGTTTCTTCTTCAAGGGGTACAATAGACAGCAGTAGCGTGGCATCAAGTATATCAAAAGGCAAGCCGAAGCGCAATTAGCCTTTTCCTGTAATTCTCTACAATAAAAGTGCCCAACTGCTTTAAAACAGTTAAGCTGGGAACCAAGTTCTATGGACGCCACGCCACTGGTAGATAGTTAGTCAAATAATCCAACTTCGATTATAGACTACAAGCCCATGAAAAAAAAACATGTGAAACGAACCAGCGTGAACGAAGCTAAGAAGGCTGTTACTATGTCATAAAATAACTCTGAGCGCTATGCCGTCATTTCATACATTGAAAAAAAAAATTGCACTAACTTCCGGCACCACCACTTTAAAGCGGCACTAGGTTTTTCGACATTTATTTTTAGTCATCTATAAGCTATAAAAACGCCGTAAATTAATAATTAGTCGTAATTCCCCACTTGTACCTGAGAAATTCCATAAATGTACTGCTAAGAAATGACGGCATAGCGCTCATTTATTTTATGATAATAGTAACAGCCTTCTAAGCTTCATTCACGCTGGTTCATTTTACATGTTTTTTTTCCATGGGCTTGTAGTCTATTAGTTTAAATTATCATTTCTTTCGGGCCTCCCGGGACGCACACTTTTTTTTTATAGACAGTGTTTCAAGAGGAAGGTTTATTATGTATAACTCTCGCAGACGAAGCTAGTTTATCATACACACCTGCCCATCCCTGGCGCAAGTGACAATATTGAGCTGGCTCCTGGCGTTCAGATACAGGAACTTGCTCTGGAAGACGTTGGACTTGTGGCCGGTCTTGATGGTCTGCAGCGCGTGCTGGCGCGCCCAGTCCCAGATCACCACGTTCGTGTCATCAGAGCCTGACGCCAGCAGTTGCCCTGTCAACAATTACCATCTTATTTAACTGAAACTTTTTCTCCATCGTCTCAAATTACAGTGCCTCCAGGCAAGGGAATAAGACGGGCTATGCCTTTATGTATGCAGATGGTAAAAGCCCATCGAGGGAATGGGCGAGTCTTAGGAGTCATGTTATAGGCGATGCGGCTAGCAACCCATCACTATTTTGATTCCTCTTTCCACCTATACGCCTACAATCATACTAAATGTAGCCCTTAGGTCTTGCTACCTCAGGGTCTGTCTACCCAATAAGGGATATGGACGTGATTTGTATGTATGTACGTATGCCTTCATGTTTTTATAACACTATTGGATTCAGCGTGTTCGGTTACGCATGGTTACAAAAGGACATATCTCTAGCTATCCCGTAAACAAGATTTTTGGATAACGTTGTGGGAATAACTCACCGTCTCTAAAGGGATATTTCTACCGTTGAAGTGGCGTAACTACCTAGGAACTAGGCGGAGCAGTGCCCCGGGGCCCTCAAGCTCAGAGAGCCCTCGAATTCTTACCAGAAAATCTCGATCGAACTTTTATAATTAAAACGTAACCAGTTTAGATAGTAGTGGGGCCCTTTTTTTTTATTTGCACCAGGGCCCTTGGTTACCTAGCTACGCCACAGTTTCTACGTATCTGCAATTTTTTATCAGCCAGTATCCAACATCCAACCTAAAGACACGTCTGTAGTTATTTTTTTTTAAATAAAACGACACAACTTGTGTTGTTCCATAACTACGTGGACGTAAATAGAACTAAAAGCGACTATTTCCTTATAGCACGGTTCACATGAAGACATAAGAAGGTAAAATAAGTATTGTGATATAGAACAGTTGGAGTTAAGGGGATAAGTCGTCATAATATCTTAAGGTATCACAGAATGCTTTCATGACTAAGGGCATAAATCAAAAAAAATATGTATTTGTAGAATAACTAAATATTAGTACCCATTAAACGTAAGTTATTCCCTTTTTCACTGGGGGCCCTGATTATTTCGCCCATTTATCGCATGTCGCAATACAGCCGGCCGCGGAGCGGGGATAAAGTGACAGGCGCTCAGCAGAGCAGCCAAAATGGCGGCGCCCATAGCCCGCATCAGCTGACTGAGTAGCATTCACATGTTTTATATTCTCACTTGTTACCGAGACACCTCCTTCCCTCCACGTGAGATAGGGTGGGATTCGGCAGAACCCCCTCCCGCCCTAAACGCCTACGTAATTTATGAACGAACGTTGCGCTTTAACCTTTTCACCACCAAACAGCTCTGTTGTCACTCGCAACTGTCAACTTTATCTCGTGATAAGAAGGTGCATTTTACACTGCATGTAATGACTTCATAATCGAGTCAATGGCGGCGTAAAGGTTGGACATAGGCTCTTAGAGGGCTTGGGCTATAGTGGGTATAAACTAAAGTTTCGTGTTAAAAATCATACCTTCAGGGTGAAAATTTATGGAGTTGACGCATCCCTTGTGTTTGTTGAGATGGTGTAGCTTCTTTAGCCTATAGACGGAATGGAGAGACCCGTAGAACTTCTGCTCAAACATGACGTCGTCTTTCCTGGACTTGCCACAGGGATACGTGAGACCCATCTCTCTATTTAGTACCTCTGAAAAGAATAAGACGCGAGAATGCATATCAACTTCAATAGCAGCTAGAATTCCTTAACCTTTTCACCACTAAACAGCTCTAGTGTCACTCGCAACTGTCAACTTTATCTTGTCAAATGAAGGTGCAATTTACACGGAAAGCTCATGACACTTTGAAGTGTCCTTAGCGTTGACAAGGTTAACCTTTTCACCACTAAACAGCTCTAGTGTCACTCGCAACTGCCAACTTTATCTTGTCAAATCAAGGTGCATTTTACACGAAAGCTCATGACACTTTGAAGTGTCCTTAGCGTTGAAAAGGTTAAGCTTTTCACCACTAAACAGCTCTAGTGTCACTCGCAACTGCCAACTTTATCTTGTCAAATGAAGGTGCATTTTACACGAAAGCTCATGACACTTTTAAGTGTCCTTGTCGTTGAAAAGTGTAACCTTTTCACCGCTAAACAGCTCTAGTGTCACTCGCAACTGCCAACTTTATCCTATTGAAGGTGCATTTTACACGAAAGCTCATGACACTTTCAAGTGTCCTTGGCATTGAAAAGTTTAACCTTTTCACCGCTAAACAGCCATAGTGTCACTCGCAACTGCCAACTTTATCCTGTCAAATGAAGGTACATTTTACACTGTCTTTACTGACGGCGAAAAGTTTAAAAAGATTTCAGCTTCGTCAAAAAGGGATTGCGCCTGTTATCTTACTCGCTAATCCTGCCGCTAAGTAGCAGTGCTTGCACTGCTGTGTTCCGGTGTGGAGAGTAAGACAGCCGGGGAAATTACGAGCACGAGGCATTTCATCTAAGTCCTCTAGGTTGGCAACGCATCTGCAATCCCTCCGGGGTTGCGGGTGTCTATGGGCAGTGGTGATCACTTACCATCAGGTGACCCACTTGCTCGTTGCCCTTCCTATTCATATAAAAAAAAAAAAAAAACAACCAAAATTATGCCAAATAAACAAAATCAAACGCTTACCTCTCAGTATAATATAGCTATTACGTGGTCTAATCTTGGACATGACTCTGGCCGTCTTCGCTTTGTCCTCGCTATCCAGATTGGTGCGAGGCCAGAGGTCGACATCTTCACTGTCCGAATCGCCAGAGTTGATCAGGTTAAACTCGTTGCTAGAATATGTGTCGTTGCTGGACGAACTGTGATTGCTGTTCGTTCTGTAAACAGGGAAACAAGGGGTTGATAAAACAAGAAACAGAAAAGAAATAAAGAAAGAAGACATTTATTCCTTTTTGCAAGACACACAAATATAAGATAATATACACAATACTAGGTAAACAATCAAACAAAGGTTATAATATAATCTAACAAACAAGGGAACGAAGAAACCGGGCGAGAGTCTTAGGAATCATGTTATAGGCGATGCGGCTATCAACCCATCACTATTCTGATTTCCCTTTCCACCTATACGCCCTTAATCATAAACGGGGCTAAACGTGGTCTTAAGGTTTTGTTAACTTACTCTGTCTACCCCGTAAAGATAACTAAAAACCGGGAAGATAACTAAATCATCTTTTATTTGAAGTAAATAAATAATCCGTCATTTGTTATTTTGAATTTATCTAGATCAGTTTAATTTTTATCTAGATAAATTAGTTGGGATTTTAAATAAAAGATGAATTTCGGTGTGACGGTTTGACCCGACGTGGAATTCTGTATACATTTATTATTATAAGCTTACTTCAATAACAAACGAGGTCGGTTATCTTCATCTAGATAATTCATCTAAATAAAAAAAGTTGTCAACGCACTATTTGTGATTGAATTTATCTTCGAATAAATTTATTTGAAATGATTTTATTAGAGATAATTATCTAGATAAGAAATGTTCTAGATAATGCCCAACTCTGGTATGTATGTATATGTCTATGTTCGACCGCGGGGTCAAAATTCAAAAAATATTTTTTCAAATAGGCCACAAAGGGCTCTTTTACATGTTTTTTTTAAACGACTGCGATTTACTTGAAAACAAGTGGTTTATTTTTTCGCAGGTTTGAACTTTGATCAGATAACATCACACATTAAAAAATAACTTTGTAATTTGTTGTTATCATTTCAGCTTATCACTAATTGAGAAATTATATGTCTGTATTTTTCAAAGGGTTCAGTATAGTGGAGTCATTGAAGCATTATTGCTCCGAATTTTTTTACTGTGGACCGAATTGCATACAATTTTGGAATTAGGTTCATCTTACCCTTAACTTCAAAAGTGAAAATGATTTGAACTCCGCAACCACCCTGGGGGTGGTTGCCACCCCTTCTCGGGGGTGAATTATTTTTTTTTCAAAATAACCTCGGATATCGATATAAAGCCTAATTTTAAGCAAAAATCATGTATAAAGTTTTTCAAAAAATCCAATACTTTTCAAGTTATTGGCAATTGAAAATTCGCAATTTTTTCACGTTTTTCATCGGTTTTTTGCAAATATCTCCAAAAATATACGTTTTATCGAAAATTTTATAAAAAACAAAATTGTAGCAGGTAAAATAATGAACAATTTGGTTTTTTATAAAGTATTCTAAGTGCAATATTAAGCTAGATATTAAAGATCAAAGCCGTATTTTATTGTGTCTGAAATTTAATCGATGTGGTCAATGCCATCTAGCGGCGAGCAGATGCATTTTATGCATTCTAATACAAAAGGGTTTGGTAGTGCTTGAAATAAGCTTTAAAATGAGCACTATTAAAAGTCTTTTGCACGTAAAATAAGTGAGCTGTATTGCAAATAAGGGGAGCATCTAATGTTTTTTCTTTTAAACCAATGGGTTTCATAAGTGCCATTTCCACCAAAATTAAAATTAATCGTATTCCGCCTAGAATTAACTTTATCATGAAGAGTTTGATAGATAGTATCAGTTTGGCTGCTTCAGGACACATATTTTTCAAAAAAAGTCACAATTAAAAAAAAAACAAAATTTAAATTTTTTAAAAAACCCACTTTCTTTTCATAACATCTCAAAAATGACGACAGATACGTATAAAAGTGTTCGGATTAAAAATTTTGGCATTTTTCTGACAAACAATTTGGTTTTTTTTGTTTTTTCTGTCAAATAAAAATTGACGGAGATATGATTGTTTAAAGAGCGCGCGGCAGCGCAATCACAGCCTCTCTTAAGCCTCTGTTTTTTTTTTAATCTTGACTTTTTTGAAAAATATGTGTCCTGAAGCAGCCAAACTGATACTATCTATCAAACTCTTCATAATAAAGTTAATTCTAGGCGGAATACGATTAATTTTAATTTTGGTGGAAATGGCACTTATGAAACCCATTGATTTAAAAGAAAAAACATTAGATGCTCCCCTTATTTGCAATACAGCTCACTTATTTTACGTGCAAAAGACTTTTAATAGTGCTCATTTTAAAGCTTATTTTAAGCACTACAAAACCCTTTTGTATTAGAATGCATAAAATGCATCTGCTCGCCGCTAGATGGCATTGACCACATCGATTAAATTTCAGACACAATAAAAAACGGCTTTGATCTTTAATATCTAGCTTAATATTGCACTTAGAATACTTTATAAAAAACCAAATTGTTCATTGTTTTACCTGCTACAATTTTATTCTTTATAAAATTTTCGATAAAACGTATATTGTTGGAGATATTGGCAAAAAACCGACGAAAAACGTGAAAAAATTGCGAATTTTCAATTGCCAATAACTTGAAAAGTATTGGATTTTTTGAAAAACTTTATAAATATTTTTTTGCTTAAAATTAGGCCTTCTATCGATATCCGAGGTTATTTTGAAAAAAAAAAATCACCTCCGAGAAGGGGTGGCCACCACCCCCAGGGTGGTTGCGGAGTTCAAATCATTTTCACTTTTGAAGTTAAGGGTAAGATGAGCCTAATTCCAAAATTTCATGCAAATCGGTTCACAGTAAAAAAATTCGGAGGTAAGACCATATTTTTCGCTTCAATGACTGCCCTAGTAGGCTTATTACCTTACTCGCTCGCAATCGCCATCGTGTTCATTTTGACAGTTTGTATGAATGTGACAGCTAGCTGATTCCAATGCCAATTGTCAGCGCATACATGAACTGTCAAAATGAACAAGATGGCGATTGCGAGCGAGTTAGGTAATAAATAAGCCTACTAAAATAGGTACATAATACATAAATCATGTCTTCATCCCTTACGGGGTAGACAGGGCTTAGATAACAAGACATATAGGCCACGTTTAGCATGATTGAAAGCGTATAGGTGGAAAGGAGAATGATTAAGGTTGTTAGCTGGATCGAATGGAGAAATTGATCACAACATAGTATAAAACAAAACAAAGTCACTTTCCGCTGTCTGTCTGTCCCTATGTGTGCTTATCTTTAAAACTACACAACGGATTTTGATGCAGTTTTTTTTTAATAGATAGAGTTATTCAAGAGGAAGGTTTATATGTATAATTCTACGCAGACGAAGTCGCGGGCAGAAGCTAGTTCACCAATAAATTGGATTATTATTACTTTCATTTTGGAAGTCTGTTACGGTTAGTATTCATGAGGTGTTTAGCATTACGTATACTTAGATATATTCTACCTAGATATAGGACACTTGCATGAGTCATTAGAATGAGGCTTCAGTTCTATTACAACCCCTGATCAGTGCACTCCTGTCTCATTTGCGCTTCAAACCAACCCACATGGCGACCCTGCCTTGGCGATTGATGGTTCGCTAACGTCACAGTAACAAAAATATAATTAAAAAATCTTGTGTCAAAATGTCGACAACGTTGTACGGTAACACGGTCAAAGACCCCCCATCCCCCCCTGTCGGGCTCGAAATTAGAATTCCTTAATCACCCAAGCATCAATGTCAATGACATTTGAATGACTTAAAACATCATTCATCAACATTGACAAATTATCATCACCTGCCGTTTAGTTTACTGCCACATAACTAAAGTATACAACAATTTTTGAACTTTCCCCCACACTAGCCGATTCAAGTCAGACCTTTGATAACCGTTATTTTTGCATAACGCTATTTTTCGTAACGTTATATACTTAACCGAATTGCGTATTTTAATAAAACGTTTTGCATAACGCTATTTATAAAATGACGAAAATACCGGATGTTATCAATTGAATACTGGTTTTTTTAAGTCCTTAATTTGGTTCGGTCAAGGGCGTCGCCAGCCATACTTTTCTCATTCTCTATGACTAGTCTAGGACTTTGGTTGCATTATATTTAGCAACTTTTTTAGTATCTCGGGGGGGGGGGGGGGTGGCGGCCGCCCCTCCCTACCCCCCTTAGCGACGCAGCGACGCCCTTGGGTTCGGTATCTCGTTATTTTCGAAATCCGACATCCCAGTTTGCGACCCCTAATACCTGCGGAGCGGCAACAGCGCGTGTTCTACCGTACAACGTTGCCGACATTTTTGTCACAAGATTTTTGAATACTATATTTATTACTTTGACATTGGCGAAATCATCGCATCGATCGATGTGGGGCCGTATTAAAAAAAAGAAGTATTTTGAATACTACTTAAAACACAGTATTTGACCATGCTACGCTACATTTCATAATATTGTGTAATCTTAAATATCATAGTATCATTAAGGCAATTAACGGTGCAAGTAATTGTAGATAATAATTTTATTGAAGTGTCAGATTAATATGAGATAATATAATACTATGAGAATGATGAGTCAGCGTCTATTCTAGATTTATTTAATTTAAATATCATTGTCTTCAAAACATTATGCGAGTACTCAGTATGTGACAAAGTTCATAACAACACTGTTCAGACTTAATCATACATATCAAAGTTATAAGATTAATTTCTCTCATTCATTTTTTATTAAGTTCTTATTACGCCTCATTCTGTCCTTATCACTCATGTGTACATGTCAGTGGCGTAACTATAGGGTGGCAGGGGTGGCAAAATGCCCCTAGCTCTACGGGGCCCCGAACTGGCTTGGTTTAGAGCACAGAAGGGACGCTGATGCACTTCTTTATATTGAGGAAGGAGTCCAATCTGACGAATTTGCCGCGGGCCCCAGACGTTATAGTTACGCCACTGGTACATGTACATACATAGGTACATACTGTCACACCTCTTTCCCATAGTACTGGAGGTCCTTAGAGGTTGGACCTTGCACTTTTTCAACCAAGGAAGCCACTTCGCCCAGGGGTACCTATAGGTAAACTGAGTCGATTCTGACCTGGAGCCACGAGGAGCCATCGTGCAGGGGGGCGCGGGAGGGGGGGGAAGTGTGGCTCCGCCGCGCTCCACTCTAAGCTCAATATCTTCGTTAATAAAGTAACTGCATCGTGTTTGGTATCATTTTCGGATAATTTAAGGATGCTGAATTCATTTTTGATATGATAATTATACCTTCTCATATAAAAAAAACGAGATTTTTGAAAAAATATGAAAATATGGATTCTCATTTTTTTCAAAAACCTTGTATAATACAAAAACTGCTAGTTAAAACTCTATGAAAAAAATAAGTATGGATAGCCTGTTTATTCAAGATTATAAAAATATATACTTTATTGGTATTATGGTATACAAAATACTTTTAAAAAAATATTTATCGCCGCGCGGCAGACAGATTTGCTAGAGGCACTTTTCGTTCTGAGCTTGTTATTTGCAAAAGTTAGGCAAATACATCAACTTATATCAAATTATTAGAAAATTTTAAGACGCTGGCTTTATTTCTAGTAAATAAATAGTAATTTTTCATACAAAAAAATATTTTTTTGCTAAATATAAATTAAACTCGTCTATATTTTTTGACTAAATCCTTATGAAATACAAAACGTAACGGTGTATACACTTAAAAAAAATACTATAAAATAGCCTACTCATTCACAAGTTCAAAAATATATACTTTAATGTTATTATTATCTACCAAAAACGTATAAGAAAATATTTATTGCCGCGCGACAAACATGTGCAGGAGTACTTTGCGCTCTGAACCTGATAATTGCTTACATTGAAAATTAAATTAATACTTTAGAAAGGGTAAAAAGGATTTCTTTGAATAAATACGTCAATTTGGCCAAACAATATCGGTAAATAAAGAAACATTCAGTTCAGTAATGTACTTCATACCTTATAAAAAAATGGAATTTGTTTACTAAAGAAACGATAATAAGCAAATAGTAGGTAGTAACAAATGCCAAATTAAAAAGAACATAGTTATTTTATTGCATTTAAAACCTCAGCAATTTCCTCCGCAGCCACAGAGTTCCGTGCATTTTAATTTGAGTTATAAGCAGATGCACCTTCCTGCACACCTCTGCTTGCATCTGCATTTAATTCATTCTAAACAAGCCGTTGCTGCAGCCAGCAAAGTTGTCCAAATAGGCTGCTCTAGTCCAACCTAAGTCAGCAGGACTTGGTAGTTCTGGCATGGGTGTTGAAATTTAGCTCCATACATGACCACCCTGATACACTGCCCGTTTAAAGTGTTGAAGTAATGCGTCTTTAGTTCGGGGCATGTTCTCCAACTGCCTATCTTTTTTTGTAAAGAGAAATTTTCTACACTAATTTACGGATTCATACGTCCCAGACCTAAAATTGTAAAGTGAAAATTAAATTAAGTATCAATATAATTACAAATGGAACTTGCAACTTTAAAGTCAGAAACTATTCTTCATAATTTACACTTACTTGTCGTACATAAAGACTAAAAAGGTATCTAAAACGGACTGTGCTCTCTCTAGATTTGCGGGTGGTAGGGCCTTGTGCAAGGTCCGTCCGGATTGCTACCACCATCTTACTCGCTAATCCTGCCGCTAAGTAGCAGTGCTTGCACTGCTGTGTTCCGGTGTGGAGAGTAAGACAGCCGGGGAAATTACGGGCACAAGAGGCATTGCATCTTAGTCCTCTAGGTTGGCAACGCATCTGCAATCCCTCCGGGGTTGCGGGTGTCTATGGGCAGTGGTGATCACTTACCATCAGGTGACCCACTTGCTCGTTTGCCTTCCTATTCATATAAAAAAAAAAAAAAAGATCTCCTTGTATACCTTGTATCGTAGTCCTGCTGTCGCATCTGGATATACACCAGTGTCACCACATGCTACGGCAAGCACAACAACATCGGTATCAACCGTACGTATAATTATCTAAGTATATCTCTGAGCTACAGTATCAGAGTGTCAGCTTCTTCGTGGTTACATGGCGACAAATCGTGGTCGTATTTGCTGTTGTTGAGGACTGTCACATCCATCTGTCACAAAGAAGTGTTTGCCGTCGGTAAATTCGGCCTGGTGACTAGCATGTGTCACAATTCACACAGTCACAATTGTCACAATTAACCGAATTATGGGTGCATATTGGAACTGGAAAAAATCACCAGTTCCTTTCATGTCATGCTATTGCAAATTCATTGGGTAAGCGCATAAAAGTTCTATCGTATATGAACTATAGGATATCGTCTTGATTACAGTAGGTATTATACGTAAATGCTTTTCTAGTTTGTTTTCAGGGGCACAAAGGGCGCAAGTACTGTCTCTGTTTCATGCATTTACTGGGTGTGACACTGTTTTGTTTTTCGGAGGAAAAGGAAAAAAAAAGAGTGCCTTCGATGCTTGGAGTGTATATCCAGATGCGACAGCAGGACTCCGATACAAGGTATACAAGGAGATCTAGAGAGAGCACAGTCCGTTTTAGATACCTTTTTAGTCTTTATGTACGACAAGTAAGTGTAAATTATGAAGAATAGTTTCTGACTTTAAAGTTGCAAGTTCCATTTGTATTTATATTGATACTTAATTTAATTTTCACTTTACAATTTTAGGTCTGGGACGTATGAATCCGTAAATAATAATAATAATAATAATAATAAAGATATTTATTGCCACAACACAAAAAACACATCATAAGTAAGTAAGTAAGTAAGTAAATGCTTTATTGTACAAATATAGAGAAGTAGAGACAAATCACAAAAAAAAAGACCTTAAATATATGCACAAAGGCGAACTTATCCCTATAATCATACATAATTATCCAAAATTAGTGTAGAAAATTTCTCTTTACAAAAAAAGATAGGCAGTTGGAGAACATGCCCCGAACTAAAGACGCATTACTTCAACACTTTAAACGGGCAGTGTATCAGGGTGGTCATGTATGGAGCTAAATTTCAACACCCATGTCAGAACTACCAAGTCCTGCTGACTTAGGTTGGACTAGAGCAGCCTATTTGGACAACTTTGCTGGCTGCAGCAACGGCTTGTTTAGAATGAATTAAATGCAGATGCAAGCAGAGGTGTGCAGGAAGGTGCATCTGCTTATAACTCAAATTAAAATGCACGGAACTCTGTGGCTGCGGAGGAAATTGCTGAGGTTTTAAATGCAATAAAATAACTATGTTCTTTTTAATTTGGCATTTGTTACTACCTACTATTTGCTTATTATCGTTTCTTTAGTAAACAAATTCCATTTTTTTATAAGGCATGAAGTACATTACTGAACTGAATGTTTATTTATTTACCGATATTGTTTGGCCAAATTGACGTATTTATTCAAAGAAATCCTTTTTACCCTTTCTAAAGTATTAATTTAATTTTCAATGTAAGCAATTATCAAGTTCAGAGCGCAAAGTACTCCTGCACATGTTTGTCGCGCGGCAATAAATATTTTCTTATACGTTTTTGGTAGATAATAATAACATTAAAGTATATATTTTTGAACTTGTGAATGAGTAGGCTATTTTATAGTATTTTTTTTAAGTGTATACACCGTTCCGTTTTGTATTTTATAAGGATTTAGTCAAAAAATATAGACGAGTTTAATTTATATTTTGAAAAAAAAATTTTTTTTGTATGAAAAATTACTATTTATTTACTAGAAATAAAGCCAGCGTCTTAAAATTTTCTAATAATTTGATATAAGTTGATGTATTTGCCTAACTTTTGCAAATAACAAGCTCAGAACGAAAAGTGCCTCTAGCAAATCTGTCTGCCGCGCGGCGATAAATATTTTTTTAAAAGTATTTTGTATACCATAATACCAATAAAGTATATATTTTTATAATCCTGAATAAACAGGCTATCCATACTTATTTTTTTCATAGAGTTTTAACTAGCAGTTTTTGTATTATACAAGGTTTTTGAAAAAAATGAGAATCCATATTTTCATAGTTTTTCAAAAATCTCGTTTTTTTTATATGAGAAGGTATAATTATCATATCAAAAATGAATTCAGCATCCTTAAATTATCCGAAAATGATACCAAACACGATGCAGTTACTTTATTAACGAAGATATTGAGCTTAGAGTGGAGCGCGGCGGAGCCACACTTCCCCCCCCCTCCCGCGCCCCCCTGCACGATGGCTCCTCGTGGCTCCAGGTCAGAATCGACTCAGTTTACCTATAGGTACCCCTGGGCGAAGTGGCTTCCTTGGTTGAAAAAGTGCAAGGTTTGGCCCAAAATCGGCTCTAAGAACCTCCAGTATAGGGGTAAGGCAGAGAATACTTTGTTCCACTTGCTAAGACCCTGACATACCTCTTTTTTTGCATAGATGATCTATGCTTGTCGATTTCGGGTACTCCTGACCTGACCTTTTTCCAAAACATCCACAAATAAATCTGTTTAGTTAATCTACTTTCATCCATTCTCTCTATGTGACCAAACCATACTTTTTTCTATCCTAGCAGTGGCGTGGCGTCAAGTATATCAGAAGGCAAGCCAAAGGGAATTTAACTACCCTTTCCTCTAATGAAGTGCCCAACTGCCTTAAAATAGGCAAGCGAGTGGGAATCAAGTTCTATGGACCCCACACTACTGTATCCTAGTCACTATACATATCTTTTACACCAGCACAATCCTTATTCTATCTTTCAGTGTTACCCCTTCTTTCATGTTGTTTCTATGTTTTACACATCAAGTACCCATAGCATGAGTTTTGCTTATTTCGGGATTATGTTGATCGGTGTATATTGTCCCACAATATTATTTATTTATAACCAAAGCAGTAAGCTGATGGGAGTGGAGAATTGATTTAGATAATTTTTTCAACTGACAAAAGTTTTTTTTCTGCCCTTGTTGTATTTTAGTAAGGACGAAATGTAATTGAAAAATACCATTAATATGTTTTTCGATTAACTTAAAAAATAACACACGCATCAATTAATTTTTATTATGTTTCAGGTAACTAATAACATTATTTATTAATAATTAATTAATTATTGCTTAACTAAACCTTTGATATGACAACTGATTCATAACTTGAATATACATCAATTAAGGACTTAATAATCTTTTTACAATGTATTAAAAAGTATTTGAAAATACTTAGTATTGTATTTTCAAATACTTTTGAACTTACGTTTTGGAAAAAGGTCAGGTCAAGAGTACCCAAAACCGACGAGCATTGTATGAAGAGATTGATGAGTGTGGATGAAGCGAAAGTATGTCAGGATAGTAGCAAGTGGAACAAAGTAGTCTCTGCCTACCCCTGCGGGAAAGAGGCGTGACAGTATGTATGTATGTAGTATTGTATTACAATTAGTAAAAGCAATTATTGCAACAAATTTATTCTATAGATTTTGATCACATATTTTTTAACCCATTTATATCTTTACAACACACACACACACAAATCATGTCTTTGTCCTTTACGGGGCGGATAGAGCGTAAAGTAACAAGACCTAATGGCCACATTTAGCCTAATTGTGGGTGTATAGGTAGAAAGGGGAATCGAAAATAGTGATGGGTTGGTAGCCGCATCTCCTATAACATGATTGCTAAGATTGTCCCCCATTCCCTCGATGGGCTTTCACCATCTGCACGGGAAGAATAGCAACTGGTACATTCTGTTTTTTCTTTACTCCCAGACCAGCATAGAAGATAGCTGCTTTATATATGCTTTGCAAGTTGCTTATAATTCAATACCTCATCTGAATCCACCCTCCACACATTGCTGTTTATATTACCAAGGTTAAACTTAAAATTAGAATGTTTGACCTTTTGACCAACAATTAAAATTGATAAGCCAAACATTAAAAAACAGTATAAAATTGCGTACACATGGGGCTGCCTATTATTGTAGGCAGAGTAGTACATTATGGTTGCTAATGTCAAGAAACCCACAGGCACAGCCATAAACAGTAGCATAACATGGTGGCAGACAGGCAAAATGCCACAGGCTTATAGCTCTATGGGGCCAAGCCTAGATAGGCATAGAGCACAGAAGAACCATTGACATATTTTTCCAAGTTGATGAAGGTCGAGAGGCGTAGCTAGGTAAACAAGGGCCCTGGTGCAAATAAAAAAATGTGGCCCCACTTCTATATAAACTGGTTAGGTTTTATCAAGTAAAAATATTAAATATCACTTCGGGTAGGGCCCAGCCTAGCCTCTAGGAAGCTACACCACTGTAGTCACACGTGATGAATTAGCCACAGGTGCAGACTAGGGCGCCGACTCCGTGGGTGCTCAGGGGCTCGAGCACCCATGACAAATAAACAGTGGGTGCCGAGCACCCCTGAGAATAGACATCACGAAACAGATCAGTAATCACCTTTTAGGGATAGGTGTTTTTTCATTACCTGATGACCCGTTTTCGAGATTTTCTAAAAGTCGGCGCCCCTGGGTGCAGACCTTTTATGTAGTTATAGTTATGCCACTGGCCATTAATAAAAAGGGGAAGTATCTACTCACGGACTCCTCGATCCCTCTGAAAACGTGACCAGCCTGTCCAGCTCCACACTGTCAGCATCAGAATTAGACCTTCTTGACACCGAAGGACTCTCTGTGTCCGAGAAATCATCCGAATCCCTTAAAGAGTTATCGCTATTCGAGTCTCTGTCGGGCGTCTTCCTTTTCCTGTAGCAACGGCCGAGTTTTGGTCGACGTATGTTCAATACAATCCCGTGGATACTACTTGATGCTGCGGCGTTTACGAGCACATTTGAAGGGCCCTCCAGGGGCTCTGGGGCTTTCTCTTCGCTACTAGTGCTCTCAGATTTATCAGCAGACACGCCACTGTCTGCATTTTCATCTTTCATCATCTTGCTCGACGATGCTAAAGAAAATAAATACGTAGTTAGGGTGACATTTAAACTGACATTGCATGATTAATTATGCTATGATTTGTCACCTGATCCATTCGAACTCTCCTGTGAGCTCCCGTCGTTCATTTTAAGCTTCTTTCCGCCCATAATTGGGCTGAGAGGAGATTCCTTAACTTCGTCATCGCTCGAAGAATTATCATCCATATTAGTTACGATAGCAGACTATGGACAATGGACACAAGAAAATTAACTAACAAATGTTAAAACTAATTGCATAATAGTTTCGAAGTAAAATACGAATATAATTCTACATTACTGTGAAAAACAGGAGCAATGGAGGATGTTATTTTTTTCTGATTTTTCTGACTGACAGACGACCAGTCGGACGAACAAGCACGGTGTTTGCTTTTTTGACGTCAAGTCAACACTGAAACGTTTTTGAAATGTAACCACAAGCAGGGTTCCATATGGTAATTTAAAGTAGTGTAGCTATTATTTATAATTATTTAATTCTGAACGCATTACTTTACTTGACACGATTTTCGGTAGTGTTGCAAGACTTAAAAAAAGCCCTCAAAAATATATTTTTTTGAGGAATTTCAAAGTGAGTATTTCAATGGGATCATCTAGAACGTATTTAGGAGATTTTAGGATTCAATACACAAGCTCACATGACTGTATCTGCATCTGCAACAGGGGTGGATGACGAGAAAGACCCTTTTTGTAATTAATTTACTTAATACTCTGATGTTCATGCTTAAGTAAGGTCGAATGAAGAGCACGAAGAATTTTGTCTAATAAATAACCAAATACTATTTGTAATTATTAGAAGAAATTCCTAATTCTCAACGATTGTACTTTAATAACCCACGTTGTGTATTCGAGTGTAATGGTCTTCATTGTGTAGGTATAGGTCTGAAAAAAAGTTATTTCCGGATTTAGTTAAACTTGATGAAAATTTATAATTATTGTTACCTATTCAAGTGTAAATTCGGTTAGAAGTTGCTTTTTTTTTATGTAAGTACATTATAGTGTATTTGTTACTTTTATTGCACATTTAAACAATCACAATAATGACAAAGAGTAGTATGGTTATATTGTTGCGAATGTTTAGTGTGGAACATAATTATTTTGAACTAAACTGAATAAAAAGGTAGTTAAAAAAAAACTGAGAGGATAGTACGAAGTGGCTGGTTTGCCTCGGCATGAACAAAATGTAAGTACAATGAACTGAATCAAAATATGCCGTAAATCAAGTTTACATCTACATTAATATTATAAAGAGGAAATAGGTATCTGTTTGTTTGTTTCTTTTTACAATGAATTTTTACAATGACATAAATATTGCTATGTCGTATGTGTATTAAACTAGGTATTAGGTAGGTATATTGTTAAGCTTATGGATCTCCGGTTTAATTTTTTTCTTATTTTTTTTTCTTTTACTGTTTAGTTGCAGGCTAGCGACGTCGAAGTTCCTAAAACGTTCCCATAGTGTGCCTGTGGGGACGGAAGCGAGACATGCCCTCGGTACCGCTCTGCTTTCAGAGCAGGACATGAGTGCGTGAAAGCCAACATTAGGGGCGGCAGACGTAAGCTTGCCTTCGGTATCCAAAAGCTTATTGGTTACTTACTTGACATGAAATGTATATTTCATAATTTTGTTTTATATATAATTTTTTTTTTTTTTTTCCTGCGACATTGGAGACATCTCCAATTAGTTTATTTGACGGTGGAGGCGTTTTACACCTCCACTGAACTTACTATTATTATTTTTTTTTTGTTTTTTATTTTTTTTTGACCAGTAGAGACTTTATACATCTCTACTATTTATAGATTAATATAATTTAAGGCTCGGGGACCTTATACATCCCTTATATAAATGTATTTAATGTAAGTAGAATT
This sequence comes from Pandemis cinnamomeana, assembly GCA_932294345.1. Taxonomy (NCBI): domain Eukaryota; kingdom Metazoa; phylum Arthropoda; class Insecta; order Lepidoptera; family Tortricidae; genus Pandemis; species Pandemis cinnamomeana. Next base: position 13,752,970 of record OW028710.1, on the reverse strand, counting down.
TAAGTATTCTTAGTTACTGTATTTTTATTTGAAAAAATGACTTTCTGCCAAGTTTCTTGCGGCGCATTCTTCTTGGCAATGATGGTCTTTCCGAATGTGCTGGTAGTTTCAAAAGACATGTAAAAGAGCCCTTAGCGGCCAATTTGCAAAATAAATTATCTTATCTTATCTTATCTTATCTTTGTCTCTCTGCATTGAATAGGCTCCGAAACTACCTGATCGATTTGATTTCACAATTAGATACTTCATTAGATTATTTTTGATGATCATAGGCTAGAATATAAATTATTATAATAGCGCCATCGCCACTTCTTTCAAAACTATCAAACTTTTAAGTACACCAGGCTGCAAAAGTGAAGGCGACCGTACCTGTCTATGTTCAAGTTTTTTTACTCGTTTTGTGTCCTTGCCTCACGAGCAATTGACTTATTTTAAAAGATAATTATTCATAATACATTTTTTAAACTACTGAAAATGGTCTTTTGAATGCAAAGGCGCAGGCAACATTATGTTCAAATGTCAAATCCGCGTGGCGCTTCTGTTCTGACAGATGTTGGTTTTGGTTGTGTGTGTATAAAATATTTTGAAAAACGAAAAATAAAAGGTTAATTGCCAATAATTTACGTTAACTCAGAAGTTAATTTGAACAGAATAATTATGTCGGTTTTGTAGGTTTTTATAACATACTTCATCAATACGTTAAAAGTGGAAATTTCCGTTATTTACGTTCAAAGATGAATTCCGGTGACGATGTGTTGTCCTTCATGGATTTATTGGATTTAGACGAAGAATTAGTGGACAAACGGCTTCAGACTATAATGGTAAGAGAAAGTCATTCCAATAAGCATCTATTATGGGCTATACAGTTGCTCAGGTACAAACAATTAATTAACAACAAAGAAGAAACAGATTGTGAGAACAACCAGGAGAGCGACTTTGTGGCCAAGCTAATAAAAGAACTAAAGGACGAAACCGTTGACAACGTTTGCCAAATCACAAATATTGTTCTTAATTTGAATCCGATTTCCATCGTAAGCAGGTCGGAACATTTCTTGCAACAGATTCTTTCAAATTTAGATGTCAACTCTGCACAGTTGAGTCTAAGCCCTGATGACAATACAGAAGGAAGTTTGTCCTCAAAAACACTTTTGCACTTGAGGCTGTGTGATACTATACTTGATGTGGTAATTAAAAATAATGAAAAACTCTACTTACCATTCTTGGAAACTCCGTTAGAACAGATTTTGTTAAGTGATAGTGAGAAACTCAGAATGCATTTTTTGACTCACACTGTACCAAGGTTCTTTGAAGCGGTTACTGGTTATGGTATATTAGACAGGCTGTGGAACTATCTGATACAATTGAAAAATGATTCCAGGCAGACTTCTCTAAAAGTTCTCAGTTGCTTGTCTAATTTCTTCTTGCCTACTGAAGACAGTAGCGGCAACTTGAAATTCGAGTCGGAAATAGTCCACCATTACGAATTTTGGAATGTAATTCTATTCGGCTTGATGGGGAATGATCCAATATATCGTAAAATATCTGTTTACCTTGTAAAAAGGTCCATTGACAGCATATGTGCCATGAAAAAGAATGTTGAAGTTCAATTAGGAGATATCAAATTATTTTCATGGCAAAAAGAACACGAGAGGAAACTGAAAGACTTATGGGACAATTATTTTGTATTGATAGACAGTTTAGAAGAAAAACAGAGTAACATAGTATTACCATCTTTACAATTATTTGTAAAGCTTAAAAATATTGGTGATCATTGGCTAAATTGTGTTTTCAATATGGGATTAAAACATGATAATGCTCAAGTCAGACTTAAATGTATTGAATACAGACTAGATGTAAGAATCAATAATATTCCAGAAGCACTGATACTACTAGAAGCCTTGAATGATTTGAATTTGTATGATCATCCAAGGGAATGTGGAAAACTTAATATAAAACTTGGTGAAAAACTTAATGATGCTGACACTTTTAGTTACATTTTTCAAGCTATGCCTCTATTAAAATGGTCACCAGTACCATTTTTTTATTTGAGCTGTATCTTAGCTGATGTGGATGTTGGCGATTTTACAACGAAAATTGTTCCTGATAAAATAACTGAGATTATTAATGAGTTACTAAAGATACCTTGTAACAACTTGGCTGCTAGAAAGGCTGTCCATATAAACATATCACAATTTGTAGGTAGATCTTGTAATGGATTTAAATGGAGAGACTATGCAAGTATATACTCTGCATTCAAGTTCGAATCCATGTCTGATGAGGCTAAAAGGAACAACCCTCTTTTGTTAAGTATTAAGAAGAAATTGTTACTAGACAATGACAAAACTTCGTTTTTCAAGCTAGTCGGCGATTCACATGTCAATATTGATTTTGGATTATTATACCTAGATAACAACAATGATGATTTACATTTTTGTTTCGACATAATCAATGAAAAGATTTTAAAAATAAACGATATTGTAAATAGGCAGTATTCCAATAAAATTGAATGCTTTAGTGATGCTATTTACATAGCTTATCTGTACAGCAAAACTGTGAACAGAGAAAACACAGTTCAAGAAGCTTTGAATGCAATAATAGCTAGAGAAATCAAGACAATATTTCAGTATGTTTTAACAATGGTAACAAATGAAGTCATAGTAACAATAGATGAAACCAGACTATTTTTCAATGAAATGCACAAGTTGTTTCAAAATTCCTCAAGTGATGTTAAAGATATTTTGCTGCAATTGTACAAAACATCACTCATAGTCTTGAAAGATAAGGCGTCAGACTTAAATAGTAAAGTGTTTTGCACATTTGTCGTAGCAAACCTGGCTAGTAATGGTTTACTGGTTAGACAATACAAACATGAAATGATTGACTTAAAGGGTATCCTGAATATAGTAATCAAATTTGAATTTGGGGATAACAAAAGCAAAGAGAGCAATGGTAGACTAAAGAATGTTATTTATGAAAAATCATGTGAGATGATACATCATTTAATAGAAAATAGTGACCATGCTAAGAATAACTTGAGAGAAATAGATGATTTTGTTGAAAATGTTATTGAGTGTGGTGGTTATGGTTGTCTTAAGTGGACACTGAAGATTGTTAATAAAATATTACATTTACTATCAGAAGACACAATTAACTTTAATGTTGCCCAGTTTATCGATAAATCATGGAGAGAAATTGAAGAATTAAAATCAAACAATCAATACTCGCCTTGTATGAAGGAGTTCGTGGATCTGATAACACAAGATGTGTTATTAAAGAATCCAACATACAATAATGTTATTTTGCTGTATTGTAACAAAATAGTGGAGTATGGACCAATGAAAAACACGCCATTATATTACTTAGTGAAGCAGTTGAGCACTAAAGACATTAATGCCGAATATGGCCAGATAGTCTATGTTCTTTGTGAAATAATGCTGTTTTCGCCTGTACCAAGGAAAGATCAGAGGTACGATTAACATAAATAAGCTTTTTTTATTGAAAAGTAAATTACGTAGAATCCTGGACGGTAATGTAATGTCATACTTTACTTTGTACGTATTTGTCAAATTGTGATGTTTTTAATATTATTTCATCCTTTTTTTAGGATTTCTGAAAATGTTGCTGTGGATATCCTTCATAGTCCTGAATATGGCGTCAATCAGGATCAGTGAGTTTCTTAAATTCAACACTACCTGTTATGACCATATTATTGCTAACTATTTCATTTGAATAATCTATTATTTCAGAAGCGGCATTCATTTCAATTACCAAATACTGTTCATCTCAATTTCCATACTATGCAAGATCACAGACCCGAAAATTTTGGACACAGTTTCGGTTCTGATAATGGAAAGAATAAACAAGATGTTGGTGAATAAATGCATGTACCACGGCAATTCGCAGCCACATCGGACTTTGATGAATGCAGTGCAACATCTATTATTGATTTTGCTGTTGAAACCGAGAATACAGACAAATGTTGAATCGGAGATATCAGCGAATTGGTGTATGGATTTGTTGGGAAAAATGCCTCATCAGCCCAGTGTACGAATCTGCTTAGAATGGTACATTGCTCTGCATTTCTACATGAAGGTAAGCTGGATGTTATAACCTAAATTAAACATTCAAATTAGCTTGATACTTTTTTTTACTTTGCTAAATATTTAATTTCAGAAAGACAATGTTGATGAAGATTTTCTAAATGTTCTAAAATCTGCGAAAATTCCTCTGGCATCTCAATTCATTATTTTATATTGGATCGTGAAACACAAAATCATCAACGTAACGTGCAAAGAAGAAGAGTTCAAGTTCGTTATGGCGGAGTTACTGTCCCATACCATGGGCCAAACGTTTACCGTGAGACTGCAAGCACAGTTCCTTGCTACAAATCTTTACAAAATGTCCTATTACAAACCAAAAGAATACGAGTACGTTATAAAAATAATAGAAAATACATTCTACGGAAGCTGTAAGGATAAGAACTTTATCAAACTTCAAAAGGATTATTTCGCTAATGATTTTGATATAGTTACTCATCTGACGCCCTGTTTTATTTACTATTTCTTACCGAGACACTGCGAAATGAGCAACAATGAAAACGTCGACATAGATTACCTACGCAATGTTTTGAATGATGTCGGAACTATTTTGTCAGAGAAATATTATTACGTTGATGATTTGATAAAAGAATGGGACGCAAGTAAAATTTTGGATGAAGATATTTTTAAACTGAATTTGACTAAAAATACTGAGACCAACGAGGCTGTCGCGGATGTGGATGTTGGAACGATCCAGAAGAAATATGTCCCTTGGAAGAACATGAGCGATATTGATGTTTATGAAATAACTAAAAAGGTACTTGAAGTATTGTTGCTACAATTAATAAATAATGAAAAATGTGTTATAATCCGGACTGCTGATGAACTTGTTCTCTTTTTTCAGCGGGAAAGCCCTAGTGATTTGATAGTAGTTGCATCACTAATTGACAAGTTGCCGAATTTAGGGGGCATGGCTCGTACCAGCGAAGTGTTTGGAGTGAAGACTTATGTTGTCGACAGCCTGCGGCATTTACAGGACAAACAATTCCAAGGACTAAGGTTACTAGTAGTACATCTTAATTTAGATAGGTGACGACAAAAAAAGGGATTCCGCTAGATCGGTCGTGGTAGCTGGCAGCATTCACTCGACGGTGGAAAAGATTAGCACAAAAGAGGGTAGTCCTTTCCCCGATAGGACACTTTTTTATGAAATAGATTCGCAAACGAGCAACTGGGTAACCCGGTGGTAAGTGATCACCCATGTCCATCCCGAAACACCAATTCACATTGTTGCCATCCTGGATGACTAAGATAGAATACCTCGTGTGCTATTAATTTTACCTGCTGTCTTATTCTCCGAGGAAGCAATGCAAGCACTGCTCGTTATTGACTGAATTAGCGAGTAAGGTGGTAGTAATCAGGATGGACTTAGCACAAAGTCCGAGTGTTAGTGAAAGTGCTATTTGCTTAAGTTCTGATTAAGTAAAATATACCTTTTTTTGCGGTAATGGAATACTTATATTCTTGATCAACAGTGTGTCAGCAGAACGTTGGGTGGACATCGAAGAAGTCCGTCCAGGGACGCCTCTGAAAGATTATTTGGTGCGAAAGAAGAGGGAAGGTTATTCCGTGGTAGCTGCCGAACAGACTTCCACCAGTTGTCTGCTGCAGAAGTTCAAGTTTCCCAGAAAAACGTTGCTGCTTTTAGGGTAAGTAACTTAAGTCTACTGAAACTTAATTCAGTGTGATTTTTTAGGTTGTACCGTCGTTAGTTTCGATTCCAGCAAATTAAAGGAGGCATCATAAGCGTTGTTTGCTTTACGAATCGATATTATGGACCGAAAAATATGTTGTCAAAAATAGACCTCCCTTTCTCGGTGTTTCACAACGAAGTGTCAGTAGCCTTGTGCTGTGCATCAAAGTACCAGTACACCAGTCTTAAACCTAATAGGGCTGATGACATGGTAAAAAAAATCTATTGTCTAAGTCTGCCAATTCGATTAAAATATTGAAGACGTGTTTTTTCTTTCGTTAATGAAACAAAAAATTAAAAAGTCACTACTTTCTAAGTGAAAATTATATCAAGGCGTGCGTCATGCGATATTTCAACTTAATATATCTCCGTAATGTTTTGACTATGCGAAAAAAGAAAAACAACTACGTGTCCTTCCAATAATCTACCTAATAGAAACAGAAAAAATATATTTATTAAATTGGAAGGCTTAGTAAAGCTGTTCTATCCTGTGCCCAATCACCACACGACACGAGTTCCATTTTTCCACTTTCCATAATTTCTAAAATACTATACCGATATTGGTGCTGTTTTTTAATTCTATCCGTGAGGCGTGTGATCAGCTAAATGAGTGGTTCAAAGCGAACGGGTTGATGCTGAACCTAACAAAGTCAAATATAATGGTTTTCTCGGGACGTAGTGTCGCGTTGCCTCCATGTGTCAAAAATAGCCCAATGCCGGTGAGCATGGAGTGTCGGTTTCTTGGGTTCACACTGGATGCCCACCTTAACTGGAAGCGCCATGTAGGTGTGCTGTGTGATAGATTGAGTAGTGCAGTATTTGCGTTAAGGAAACTTAAAACTCTGATTTCCGATGATGCTTTGAAGCAGGTTTACTTCGCACATTTTCACTCACTGATGTCGTACGGTACACTCTTATGGGGAAACTCCACGGATGCCAATAGAGTGATGCTGATGCAGAAGCGTGCTTTACGGACACTTGTTGGTGTATCACCACGGCATTCGTGCAGGGACCTGTTTCGGACACACCGCATCATGACGCACTACTCAGTCTATCTATACGAGGTATTAATGTTCGTCAGGAAACATTTTTCATCGTTTGAACGCGTCAATGTGTTAAATAAACAATTACGTACCACAGGGCGCCTCAGGGCAGTTCCACGCCGCTTGGCGCTTTCAGGGAAAAATCCGCGTGTTGTTGGGCCCACTTTCTACGAACGTCTGCCAGCCGATATTAGAGACCTAAGTGACGAAGCATTTGGGCGCCGAGTGAAAAACCTTTTGTTGGAAAACCCATTATACTCGGTTGATGAATATTCGCACATTTTTACTTGACATTCTACAGTATTTTTATGTAAAACTAATCTAATTTATTTCATATTCATTATATAATTAATTTCTAATTTATTTCAGCATCTTTATAACATTGACAACCTTAATTGTATTATTTTTTGCTTCTCGACTCCCTCCTGGGGATGAAAATATTTGTAATTATATTTCAATTTTTATTTCCTCTGAGTTTATTAATTAAATAGATTAAGTATTGTTTTGTATTCGACATTGACGATCTCAACATAAACCATTGTATCAAACTCGTTTATACAGTAATTTTGTGCTGAGAGAATAAATAAACTAAACTAAACTAAACTATCCTTTTTTTTAGGCATGAAAAAGAAGGCATCCCCTGTGACCTTTTGCCGATGATGGATTATTGCGTGGAGATACCGCAGCAGGGTTTTGTGAGGTCGCTAAACGTGCATGTCACCGCCGCCATATTTGTTTGGGAGTACGCAAGGCAAAACTTCCTGTGACTGAATGATTTTAAAATTTTGCTGTGAAAGGACAGAAGATAAAGTTCCTGTGATTTTGATGAATTTCATAAATATATTTTGTAGAATGAATATTTATTAATAAAAGTGAGTTCGTAATTGACTAATTGTTATTTCACACTTAATCTATAATGTTAAAACTTCACTCCTAATTCAACATTCATAAAATAAAATAAACACAAAAAATAATTTAAGTGTTATTTAATGTTGGTCTACAGAAAAATTTGACAACTTTTGGTAGGACTGTGACCTTCACCGGTTTCAAATCAAACTCTTCCTGGTCTATCTCAATAGTTACCTCCCTACCTGGGTCTTCAGGCGATATCTCCACTGTCCTCGCTGGTATCGTGTAACCACCCAAAGCCTTGCTTTTTAATCTGTCCCACCCATCGCTTATAAACTCTGTGTATGAATAAGTGTTCTTCCCTAAAACTATATTCAGAGATGGTACTTCCTGTTTCTCAGTAGACGTTTCTATCCTGAATTCGCTAGTTTTGAAACACAGCTCCTCTGTTTTAGAACATAGCGGGTTTAATGTGTCCGTTTGGCTGTCAACTGCTGCTGCTTGTGTACTTAGCATGAAAAAGGACCATGAGCGTTTGACTTCTTGACGTTTTTGCAAGCAATTACTGCAACCAGCACATGGCGGTGTATATTTGATTGTACCGGAGCAATCCCATGTGATTGAGTTCTTATAACCGTTAAAAACGAAAGCAGCATACTCCCTTAAGCCACCAGTGAACCAATATTTGTCTTTTTTTGCCATTGTATCTCTGAATGCACCCCACTGTATAGAACACATGGCAAATATAGGTCTTGCGGTTTCTTCTTCCGCTTGCGGTATTGGTTCGATTTTGAGGGCATCTTTCCATTCAGTATTTCCTTTGATAATGGCCATGGAAGCATCAATGAGTTGTTTAACTCGTTCTATTCCGTCTCCACCAGGGAACAGTGTGTTACCAAGTGTGTTCGTACGGCCGAGTGGTAGGACACCTAGTGGAAATTGGTTGGCATTGTCATTTCTACGTAGAAGACCTGGAAGACGATAATTGATTAATGAAATCAAAATAAATGGATTTGAATGTTGATTGAAAGTGGTACTGTTGTAAATACCTGTGACAGTTTCTGATAAAGTTCCATCCCCACCAGCAACAATGATTGCTTCTGTGCCTTTCAATGTCTCAACAATCTCCTTTGCATTGCCTTCAGATGCTGTTTGTACTATATCCACTTGTAATCCAGCGAGGTGTAGCAACGGTTCACAGTATGTCTCAAAGTCTTTTTTAGCTGCTCGTTTATTAGCAACAGGGTTGAGGATAACGGTAACTACTGTTGGGTTCCTTTCCATGGGAATGAGTGCGTCACCGTATTGAGCTGCCTCCTTGCAGGCTGCGCGCATAAGAATATTAATTCTGAAAATTAAATAACAATTAAGAATTTACGTTATCGTTTTTCGATTAGGTGGGTAGTTACTTTGATTTATTTTATATACTTACTTTAAAAACTATTAAAGGTAGACTCAGATAAAAGAGCAGATTATGCAAGTTCTGTCATAAAATTCTGTATGGTTATGGTATCTAGACCTCATAATGGAAAAAATTATAAGTAATGATTGTGTAGTTGTGAAGTCTTATCGCAGAAATTCGGTAAAGGTAGGTTGTATACCTAATTACTCAAACAAGGATAACTTAGGTTAGTTAAGTAAAATTGTCTGAACTCACTCATATTTTTCTTTTGCTACGGACGCTCCATATACCAAAGCGCAAGCACCTACTGTGGATTTCTTCCAGTTGTTTCGGATGGTCTTGCTTAATTTCACAATTTTCTCCATATTTTTTAACTACTGTAATTTCCAAACATCCAAACTGAATATACGTAATGCTTAAATCAAATCAACAAAACTGAATTACTTTCCGATATTCATTTTTCGCGTAGAAAGGTAGACTTTTTTTAGGTTAATCTTAGCTCAGTCAGCTGTTTCTTGACATTACGGGTCTGTCAATATTGATTTATTTATGAACGCATCCGTTTCGCCGCAAGCATAAGTGTTTGCTGCGTTTGCTTGCGGTCTGAGGCGGATTTGTGTAGAGTGTGGACAGTTTTTGCAATGTAACGAAACGCTCGGGTAGAACCAAAACATAAAGGATCATAGACAACAAAACGTAAATTAAAATTTCTCAATATTCGTGATGTGTAAATGAAAAATTCTTATCCTAATCGCAATGAATTCGGAAAGAAAGGATGCAGGAAAGCTGCCTGATGGCTGGGTATTATGTAAATCTAAATCAATACCAGGCAGAAAGTATTTTTTCAATAAGAAAACAGGAAAATCGTCGTGGAGTCAACCACAAGTATGTTTCGCAATTTATAGAATGATTATTGTTTACAATGAAATATTGTGTTTCTTCGAGTCCTTCTTATATCTTCTATGTAGATTTATTAAATACCACGTTTAATTAATGTTTACGTGAACATCCCAATACATCTGATCAATACATAATATTTATTCAAGGCTGAAGACGAACATGATAAAAGCAAAAAAAGGAGTAAAAAGCAGAAGGAAAAGCAGGAAAAAAGTCGCAAAGAAGAGATTCCAAGGAAAAACTTGAAAAGGAAAAGCGACAACCATGAAGATAGTTCTAAGAAAAAACAGAAAAAAGGTTGGTTTTATAATTTATTCTTTGAAGCTACCTAATCATTTGTGAATCGGCCTGTGTAGAGTAACTCTATACAAGGACGAGTTAATCTGTTGCGGAAATAGGTATAGGCAGCTTCTAAAACTGTATATCTGTTTGATCACTTAAAACTATCTCTGTCTGCTAAAAGAGCAGTGAGATGTGAGACAATTTTAATTTGTCTCTTCATTCTTTATTAGGAATTTGCTGGATTAAAATGCAGCCATAGCCTGGGGATCTCGATCTAGACTTAATAAAACCGAAACTCGTTAGCAAAATATAATTAGGTGTAAAGTTATTTATACATTTTTTATTTATCATCATATACGGTTAAAATAAAAGGTTAGCTCTCACTATGATTATGATGACTACTTTGGGAATGTAATATATTAAACCTGATCAAATCATTTTAGCTACCCCAATACAAACACCAGAAAAACACAACCAAAGCGTAAATAAAACACCAGAAAAACCATCACCAAGCCCAAACTCTGCTGGTAAAACCTCAGCGGGAAAAAACTCTGCCAACTCAAGACTCGCTAAACTGAGAGCGCAACTGTCAACCGAAAGCCAGCAAGAAAGTATAGACACCACACCAAAATCTAAAGCTAGAATAAGCCCGAAAGTCACACAAACGGAGACGCAATCCAAAGTTCCCGAACTAAAAAGCCCGATCAGCGAAACAAAATGTCCGACAACTCACTCACCGGGCAGCGACAGCCTCCAGTCTGCACCGTCACCGTCTCAATTCCTAGCTGCTACCAAAATCCTGTCATCCATGAAAGCTCAGTTACCGGAAGAATTTTGTAACAAATATGTACAAAAAGACACATTTGCAGATATTGAACAGGGTATATGCAATCAGACTGCGGAATACCCTTTTATGAAGCATCCTGCTACGCCTCCGCAGTTCTCTGAGGCTAGCAAGCTGGTGTCCGCGATAAAATCGAAATTAGGTTATAAGCTAAAGGATGTTAAGACATTTAGTTCTGCGAAGGACAGGATGGAAACCCTGAGATCCGATTTAAGTAATGAAGCAATAGAGGAGACAAAAGATTTGGATGTTAGTACGGAGTTCACTGTTGAAGCTATGGAGGTAGACTGTAAAGAGGTATGTTACAATTGTATCATTTTATAAATTGTAGGTTTTTTAAATAACCATGGAGCAAAGAGGTCAAGTCTGTCAATCTTCAATGCCTGAGCCTCAATTTGCAAAGGTCTCTTAAAATTACTGAAGCTTATTACACTAATTACTTATTATTTTCCAGATAAAAAACCCCCCACCTCCAGTCGTCCCATATCAACCTCCAAAAGAAGTTACAGGGAGCAACTCTGAAGACATTGTTTTAGTTGTGGACACCAACATATTCATACATGAGCTGGATGTCATCAAGAATGTTCTTAATTCACATATAAAAGGTATGAAGTTAATATTAATATTATTAAGCAATATTCTGGGGATACCTGAAAGTATTGATGTGAAAATCATAGTATTGTCACACCCTTTTTAAGGGGCAATTACACTACTGCGTTCGCCTAAACTTGTTTTAAACAACTTTGCCCAATAAATGTCATCTAAACATTAGTCTCCGCTTACAGTGGGAACATTGCCTAAATAACAGTATTTGTACTCTTAATCCCTACTAATATTATAAATCTGAAAGTAACTGTCTGTGTGTCTGTCTGTTACGCTTCAACGCCTAAATCACAACCGATTTTCATGAAAGACACTATCAAATGAAAAATCAAGAAATAAAAATTTCTTGATTCATTTGAAAGTGTCTATCATTTGAAAAACAGCGCCTTCTCTCGTCCCTGGTGAGCAGTAGATGTTCTACGGGAGTTTGTAATTGTGTCGTACAGACACATCATTCAAACAGATGACGCTTAGCGACAAAAAATTCGCATAGTAACAAAGGTCACGTGACAGTTAGTAACAGGTAGAAAAATTCGGAGACTACCCATCTGCTATGGGTGGTGTAGGGGTATAGCACGCGTCACGGAATGACGAGGATCCGGGTTCGATTCCCGGCCATAGCTTTACTTTTCGGATTTTTCTGTGTGTTCTAATTTTCATAGACATTTAGAAATTTGATTTTCATGAAATTTGGTACAGATACTTTCAGTCCCCGAGAAGGACATCGGATAGTTGTTATCTCGGAAATTCGCATAGTTCCTGTGGAATAGCGATAAGTGAATTCTGTGCAGACAGAGTCGAGGGCAACAGCCGGTCGGTTATAAAAACCGAAGTATGTTCGGGCGTCGTCGGTAAACGGCCGATCAAATCAAATGAACGAGAGCGCGTACATTACGTATTTATTTTAAACTAGCTTTTCCCCGCGACTTCGTCGCGCACATAACGTCAGAGTGACGACACACCCCATACATCCACTCATGTCTCCAAGTATAAGGTTTTTATTGCCTATCGCTTGGGAAATTCGAAAAATCCCTTCTTAGAGCACCTACAGATCCTCTAGGAATATTATCTACTAATTATAGTCTCAATTATTAACCTTGTGTTTTTATTCCTGTGGGAAATTTGAAAAATTCCTTTGTAAGTGGATCTTTATACTAATCAAGGAATAATGTGTAGGCATGCTAAATTTAATGTCTGTAGCTTTATTAGTACAACATTTTGGAATTTTCCAATCTCGTGGGAAAATCGGGATAAAAAGTATCCTATGTTCGTCTCCTGGTTCTAAGCTACCTCCCTACCAATTTTCAGCCAAATCGGTTCAGCCGTTCTCGAGTTATAAATAGTGTAACTAACACTTTCTTTTATATATATAGATTTCCTTATATAAAGTTATACCTATAATGCTTAGATGCCTGTTTAGAGCGGTAGGTGTATGTTAGACAATATGGTTGTTCCCGTATACTTATACTGAGTGCAGTGGCGTAGCTACCTAGGGACTAGGCGGGGCAGTGCCAGGGGCCCTCAAGCTCAGAGGGCCCTCGAACCCTTACCAGAAAATCTCAATCGAACTATTATTATTAAAACGTAACCAGTTTAGTGGGGCCCCATTTTTTTATTTGCACCAGGGCCCTTGGTTACCTAGCTACGCTACTGACTGAGTGCTCTCATCCAGGTCACAGCGAGCAGCCGACACTGTTGGTGCCGTGGCGTGTCATCAACGAGCTGGACAGGCTCAAGGACAACAACAACGGCGCCGGCGCAATCTGCAAGCGCGCGCGCGCCGCCATGGACTACTTGTACAAGTCGTTGCCCGAGAACAACAGGATCAAAGGTCAGTCACGTATAAGAAAGAAATAAGCCATCATTACACATAAACGGATAACTCACGTATAAAAAATCGAGTGATGCTCGACATGTTTCGGACTATTTCGTAGTCCTTTTTCCAAGAGCGCTCGCCGAGTTATCCGTTTATGTGTAATGATGATTAAGTCTCACGGTAGTTTCATGTTGAAAGAAATAAGCCCTTGTAATTTGAATCTTTTTTAGAAAACGAGATACTTTTATTACCTCGAAGATGTATTTTTCTGTTTTAATCAAAACTGCAGTACATATATACCACATACATACATATAATCACGTCTTTATTCCTTACGGGGTAGATAAAAGACAAAGCCTAAGGTAACAAAACCTTAAGGCCACGTTTAGCATGATTAACGTAGAATTTACCAGTTGCTTCTCTTCCCGCGCAGATGGTAAAAGCCCTTCGAGGGAATGGGCGAAAGTCTTAGGAATCATGTTATAGGCCAGGGGTGGCGAACCTTTTTTGGTAGACGTGCCATTTTTTCACAAATAAAGTACCTAATATTTGGCTCTGACCTGTCATCAAAGACCCTGTTGTCAAAGACCCTGTGGACAAAAATAAACCTTTTTTATTATTGGCGTGCCTAAATTATTTTGAAGCGTGCCAACAGTGGCACGCGTGCCATTGGTTCGCCAGCCCTGTTATAGGCGATGCGGCTAGCAACCCATCACTATTTTGATTTCCTTTTACAGCTATACGCCCTTAATCATGCTAAAAAACTGCAGTAATAGTTAAAAAAGAGGAAAATTAAAATAAGCCCTTTTGAAAATATACTCCTCACTTAAAGTCAACAAAACATTGCAAGCTTAAAAGCTTGTAATGTGGCTCCATTATGACATTTTGCGAACGGAACCCTAAAAGAGTATTGTCTATATTATAGACTCTATAAGCAACTCCATGGGAAGTGCAATTAATTAATTGAAATATTTGTTTACAGGCCAATCTTTAAGGGACGCCAATTCGCACGTTTACCCGTGTGAGTCGCCCGACGATGAAATACTCAACTGTGGTCTACAGCAAGCCGGAAGGGGTAAATCTGTGGTAAATGACAACTTATTACATACTAGCGACCCGCCCCGGCTTCGCACGGCATATTATGCATGTATTATACATATAAACCTTCCTCTTGAATCACTCTATCTATTAAAAAAACTGCATCAAAATCCGTTGTGTAGTTTTGAAGATATAAGCATAGGGACATAGGGACACGGAGACAGAGAAAGCGACTTTATTTTATACTATGTAGTGATTTAACATTAATTATTAGTTATTTTATACTTTGTATCGCAAGTTTGTTTTTAATTTACCTAGTAATCACTTAGTAGTAATAGTAAGTAAGTAAGTAAGTAAATGCTTTATTGTACAAAAAAAAAAAAGAGACAAATCCTTAACTTATCCTGGGGGATCTCTGCCAGTTAGCCTTTGAGTAAATGAGAGGAGCATTAAGCGAGAGACCGACAAAGATTGAGTTTAAAATATCCATATAGTGAAAGCCACAATAGAGCGTACATCTCAAACTCAAAATACAAAAACAATTCATAAATAAACTACTAAATATCATTAATCGCTTATTTTAAATATTGATTTGCATCAAACACCACTCTTTTTTTTGGGAATATTTATTAAAAAAAAAATTATAAAACTTGAATTTATTTGATTAATTGATGATTGCAGATTTTACATTTTTCGATTTGATTTGCCTCGTCAGCAAATTGGTCTGTAGGTCAAACTCGCAAGTCAAATTCCACCCACTTTCATTGGCCGGAGTGGCAAAAATTTAGCAATAATATTGACATCGGATCACACTTATTTTATTCCTAGATCCTACTGACGAATGACAAGAATCTGTGCAACAAGGCGATGATAAACTCGCTGCGGTGCATCAGTTTGGACGAGCTGAAGGGTCAGCTGGAGAGCAAGCCCTCGCCCGCGCCCGACCCTGACCGCTGGGCCAGCGCGCGCCACTGCCGGGACGCCATGCACCAGCTGCTCGCCAACATACTGGAGGTAAGTCAGTGGGGGCAGCTGGAGAGCAAGCCCTCGCCCGCGCCCGACCCTGACCGCTGGGCCAGCGCGCGCCACTGCCGGGACGCCATGCACCAGCTGCTCGCCAACATACTGGAGGTAAGTCAGTGGGGGCAGCTGGAGAGCAAGCCCTCGCCCGCGCCCGACCCTGACCGCTGGGCCAGCGCGCGCCACTGCCGGGACGCCATGCACCAGCTGCTCGCCAACATACTGGAGGTAAGTCAGTGGGGGCAGCTGGAGAGCAAGCCCTCGCCCGCGCCCGACCCTGACCGCTGGGCCAGCGCGCGCCACTGCCGGGACGCCATGCACCAGCTGCTCGCCAACATACTGGAGGTAAGTCAGTGGGGGCAGCTGGAGAGCAAGCCCTCGCCCGCGCCCGACCCTGACCGCTGGGCCAGCGCGCGCCACTGCCGGGACGCCATGCACCAGCTGCTCGCCAACATACTGGAGGTGAGTCAGTGGGGCAGCTGGAGAGCAAGCCCTCGCCCGCGCCCGACCCTGACCGCTGGGCCAGCGCGCGCCACTGCCGGGACGCCATGCACCAGCTGCTCGCCAACATACTGGAGGTAAGTCAGTGGGGGCAGCTGGAGAGCAAGCCCTCGCCCGCGCCCGACCCTGACCGCTGGGCCAGCGCGCGCCACTGCCGGGACGCCATGCACCAGCTGCTCGCCAACATACTGGAGGTAAGTCAGTGGGGGCAGCTGGAGAGCAAGCCCTCGCCCGCGCCCGACCCTGACCGCTGGGCCAGCGCGCGCCACTGCCGGGACGCCATGCACCAGCTGCTCGCCAACATACTGGAGGTAAGTCAGTAGGGCAGCTGGAGAGCAAGCCCTCGCCCGCGCCCGACCCTGACCGCTGGGCCAGCGCGCGCCACTGCCGGGACGCCATGCACCAGCTGCTCGCCAACATACTGGAGGTAAGTCAGTAGGGCAGCTGGAGAGCAAGCCCTCGCCCGCGCCCGACCCTGACCGCTGGGCCAGCGCGCGCCACTGCCGGGACGCCATGCACCAGCTGCTCGCCAACATACTGGAGGTAAGTCAGTGGGGGCAGCTGGAGAGCAAGCCCTCGCCCGCGCCCGACCCTGACCGCTGGGCCAGCGCGCGCCACTGCCGGGACGCCATGCACCAGCTGCTCGCCAACATACTGGAGGTAAGTCAGTGGGGGCAGCTGGAGAGCAAGCCCTCGCCCGCGCCCGACCCTGACCGCTGGGCCAGCGCGCGCCACTGCCGGGACGCCATGCACCAGCTGCTCGCCAACATACTGGAGGTAAGTCAGTGGGGGCAGCTGGAGAGCAAGCCCTCGCCCGCGCCCGACCCTGACCGCTGGGCCAGCGCGCGCCACTGCCGGGACGCCATGCACCAGCTGCTCGCCAACATACTGGAGGTAAGTCAGTGGGGGCAGCTGGAGAGCAAGCCCTCGCCCGCGCCCGACCCTGACCGCTGGGCCAGCGCGCGCCACTGCCGGGACGCCATGCACCAGCTGCTCGCCAACATACTGGAGGTAAGTCAGTCACCAGCCAGTCAGCAAAGCGTTACCCGAATAACATACATTATCTCAAAAATGTCCGTTAAAGTCGTCATTGTTAACTACATATCAGAACAGGAAGTAGTTGTTGCCGGCCATTTATACATCTCTATTTATAGATTAATATAAT
Organism: Pandemis cinnamomeana; assembly: GCA_932294345.1. Taxonomy (NCBI): domain Eukaryota; kingdom Metazoa; phylum Arthropoda; class Insecta; order Lepidoptera; family Tortricidae; genus Pandemis; species Pandemis cinnamomeana. The sequence goes on along the minus strand of OW028710.1, from coordinate 13,735,720 downwards.
TTAAAGCTCGGAGACATTATACATCCCTTTTATAAATGTATTTAATTTAAGTAGAATTTAATTATTGTTACTGTATTATATTTTGAAAAAATGACTTTCTGCCAAGTTTCTTGCGGCGCATTCTTCTTGGCAATGATGGTCTTTCCGAATATGCTGGTAGTTTCAAAAAGACATGTAAAAGAGCCCTTGGCGGCCAATTTGCAAAAATAAATTTTCATTTTCATTTTCAGTCCAAAATTAAAAATAAAAACATTACTATGGCGCTAAATTCTCCAGTAATGTTGCATACAAATTCCATTACTGTCTAGTTATTAACTTTTTTAAAATGGAAATCACCATTATAAGATAAAGGCACAAGACTTAAAACACCAAATTAAAAAAAAAGCTAGTACGACAACGTGTTTATCTGTGTCTGAAATAGCTTTAGGTGTTCTGGGTGGAAAAATACTCTCTTCAAATGCCATTGATAGAAAAAGGCGGCAAAGCAAAACAATTTTCACTATTTTGTTCTTGTTTTATTTCGACCAGAATAGCATTGCTGCCTTCGTATTATTAAACGAACTCGCAAGCTCGTCCGTTCAAACCAATACTCAGCCAGCAATTGCCTACTTCCCGCCCTAGACAGTAATGTACTATTTTTTTCTAGTTTACTAACAAATTGTTCACTTTCAGAACGAAATGAGAGCCAACTACAACAATTTATGGGAGCATGTGCTGTTCAAAGCGCCGCCTTGGACGTTGGCCGACGTGCTCCAATGTTTGCTCAAACATTGGATCGCGGTGTTCAACGAGGTGTTCCCGAGAATCGAGCATTTGCTCACTGATCTTAAGAACTCTCTGGCTTCCATAGAAAGTAAAGGTAATTCGTGCATGTCCATAATAGTTTTTACGTCGCCTCGGGCATGTTTATCGCGCTCGCCTTCTGCTCGTGCGAAAAGTACCTGCGATTCTTTATTTCACCACACTCGAAATGTAATGTACTAAAATTAATTACAGTAACTTTGCAAAAGCTGAACTGGCAAGTTAAATGTACCTTGCTAAGTATTTTCTACATCTCACCTATAACTATGTATGTAGTTACGCCTAAGTTGCCTGCGTTGGCTGACACCGACTCCAAACATAACAATAATTGTAACAACGTTAGAGAGATCATACCTACATATTGATAAGTAGAAAAGTAAGTTGATTATTAAGTTGTAGAAGAATATGCAATTATTTTTTTCTTTTTAGTGCGTATTAGTTTGTTTAGGAATACTTTCTCTTGTGAAGTCGGTTTTTTTTTGTTAAAATTTTTGTTTATTTTTTGATTTTTAGTGAATCCGAAGTACACTAAAAATTTTTTCTGAATAAGGGTAGACCTACTAAACGTGCTGCTCATATGAGACAGCGCCGTTTAAATGAAACTGACGATTTGTCGCACACATACTTAATGCTAATTTTAGACTTATATGGTTTTCTCATGGGTGCCAGTGTCAGAACTGGACCAAATTGAAATGGGACCACATGGAATGTACGAGCTTTCAAATAAAAAAATAATCATTAAAATCGCTTCGCCCAGTCGAAAGTTATGAGGTAACAAACATGACGAATTGAGAACCTCCTCCTTTTTTTGAAGTCGGTTAAAAAGGGCCATTGTTTGTGTCCCTAGATCAGGGGTTCCCAATTTTTTTGTGTCAAGGAACCCTAATTGATTACATTTTTCCTAGCGGAACCCTTCTTTGATAACACCTTAAAATATCGTTTACATACAGGTCAGTGCGCGCGAACAACGTTGCTCACCGCACATGAAAATATTTTTTACGGAACCCTTATTGCCCTTCCACGGAACCCCAGGGTTCCGCGGACCACCTTTCGGGAACCGCTGCCCTAGATTAGTGACACTGAAAATCCACAATAAGCGAAGTATAGAAAGTTGTTAAGCTTTGAGTTGTTTGTTTTAGATCCCAAATCCCTGTCACAATCTGAAGTGAGCAACTTCAAGGAGCTCTGTCTGGATGTAGCTCGGAAGTGTCAAATTATACCTGAATATATGGAGCTGGCGAAGTCGACAGTTGAACGGTTAGAGCGGCCCGAGCCCCGGGCGGAGATGGCGGTCATAGAGGCCTTCGAGGGTATATGGACTGTGTTCTCTAGCTATTGGTAAGTCTATGCAATTATAATACTTCCATGCTGGTCTGGGAGCAAAGGAAATACATTGAATGTACACACAACAAAGCTATTCGGTAAGCAGGATAGATACGGCGCGAGCGTGCATAGGTGCTTACCTGATTATATTGCCGTGTGTACCAGTTGCTTCTCGTCCCGTGCAGATGGTAAAAGCCCCGAGGGAATGGGCGAAATTATTAGGAATCAATGTTATAGGCGATGAGGCTAGCGACCCATCACTATTTTAGATTCCCCTTTCCACCTATACACCTACAAGCATGCTGAACGTGGCCTTAGGTTTTGTTACCTCAGGCAGTGTCTGCCCCGTAAGGGATAAAGACGTGATATAAGTATGTATGTAAACGTTGTATTTGGGTGGATTAACTACTTCTTGCTGTTATTCTGTCCCATCAGCGAGGCGACAAAAGTAGTACAGTTTGTTAGAAGAAATGTTGTGTCTATACTAACATGCTTAATAGATGACCAATTATGGAAGAGGCTTAAAGGCATCGCAAAAATACAAATGGCAAATTTAAAACCTGTAAACTTATATTTTATTGAATCAGGCGTTACTTTGCGGAGGTACATTTCAATGAACAAAAAATTTACCTTGCTACTCCGCTGCTCACGTGCAAGATAACCAAGCCTGTGTGAAATATATTATATGTTTTTCATGCAATCCCACTGCTGCCAATAAAACACATATAAATCCCACAAACTTAATTATCCCTAACACCACAAACACTGACGCGTTTCGATCCCTCTACGGGATCATTATCAAAGTTTAATGAGCACAACTGTTACACATGCAAACCAACGTCGCACTCCGACTGGGTTTTATTGGCAGCAGTGGAGGGAGGGTTGCATGAAAAACATATATATATCACACAGGCTTGGTTATCTTGCACGTGAGTAGCGGAGTAGCAAGGAAAATTTTTTGTTCACTGTAAACTTATGTTTTAAAGTGTTAGCGAGAACGTAACCATAGCAACGAGTGGCAAGAAAAAGTGACACCCATTTTCAAATGCACCCGCGGAAATTAGCCATAATTCACGGTGTCTGTTTCTAGTGCCAAGCTAGCGACGGGTCTGGGCTTACCGCATAGCATTGAAGACAAACTGCCAACGGAAGATCCTATAGACGTCATTACAAGCAAGCTACCTATGTTCAGCAATCAGGTCAACTATCTCACCATGGCTATTAAAGGGTATGTATCCTGGTTTGGGAGTAAAGAAAGAACAGAATGTACCGTCAAGTGCAAAAATAAGTATCGATAGGAACTTCTCAAAAATATGTCCCACGACCTTATTACGCCGGTGTAAGAGCGTATGGTACTTATTTTTGAAACTTTGTCTATAGTTCGTCCAATCATTTATTTTCTCGATGACAGCTCCCGTAGAATGTAACTGCGCTTTTTACGCAAAAATTAACTTTTAAATGCGAGGTATAAAAAATATGACAACTGCCTAATTTTGTTCCTTGATCTCATATAATATTCATCTAAGACAAATTGAGTCCATATATGCAGTGATATTTTTTAAAGTGCGATAAACAATAAACGTTTTCATAAAGTTACATTCTATGGGATTAATCATTGTAATTGTAATTGTAATTAGGCAGTTGTCATATTTTTTATACCTCGCATTTAAAAGTTAATTTTTGCGTAAAAAGCGCAGTTACATTCTACGGGAGCTGTCATCGAGAAAATAAATGATTGGACGAACTATAGGTACTTATTATTACACTTGACTGTACCAGTTGCTTCTGTTCCTGCGAAGATGGTAAAAGTCCATCGAGGGAGAATCGAGTGAGCGGAATTCTTAGGAATCATGTTATGGGCGACTGGCAACCCGACACTATTTTGATTTTCCTTTCCACCTGTATGCCCATAATCATGCTAAACTTGGCCTTTCGGTATTGTTGCCTTAAGCCAGGTTCACATTTGTCTGTCGTGTTGTGTTGTGACGCTCTCTGTCGTGATGGCTACTGTTCACATTTGCATGATGTGTTATGACGCATTTTTTCATCAGTTCCATCTTGGCACCCGAAGAGTTCACACGTCGCAATGTTTTTTCAAGATTCTTCCGATTCCGATTCAGATATTGAAGATATGCACTTATTGACGTTGGCAGTTGAGTGATGCTGAAAAATTTCATCAGTATTTTAGAATGTCTAAGGCTCTGACGAGTCACAACACAACATGGCCGCGTGCACACTATCCTGACGTGACGCTGCACCGCCCCCCGCACCTCACCCGTTCTGTCGCAGACCGGGATCGCTTGTGATGCGACACAACATAAGCCGTCACAACACACGGCATCGGAGAAATGTGAACGCAACCGAATTAAATGTATGAAACCGATACAGTTCTGATGCGTCACAACACAACACGACAGACAAATGTGAATGCGGCTTTAGGCTCTGTCTACGCCGTAAGGGATAATGACGTGATTTATGTATGTATGTATGATACAAAAGTTAAAATTCTTCAACGATATGTCCGATTCACTTGAAATTTGGTACACACATGTAATACGGACGACAATGCAAGTAGAGTCAGTAAAAGAAGCTTGTATTATTAATCGTCAATATCTCAATAGGTAATTGATTTGGGAATTGGGTAGGTACTAGGTACACGCCTCGGAGCTCCACTCTGTTAAGTTCCAATTATCTATGATTCCGTCTCTATTTATTACTACGAAACAGACAGAGACGTCATCATATCATACATAACTGACACTTAAGATAACTAGAACTTAACAGAGAAAGATTTGCCTAACCGTGGGCTTCCCGAAAATAACACTACCAATCATTTTTTATATTGTTACAGAGCTTTGAGTACAGACGAGTCTGATCCCCAACTGGAGGAGCAAATGTCGCGGCTAGAGATGGTGTTCAAAGACAGTGTCGGGCTGGTGTGTCGCGACACCCGCGACATTACGCAGCACAGCTTGCGCGTCTTCGCTGTCAAATGCAGGTCGGTGTTACAGAGTAGTGTAGACGAGTCTGATCCCCAACTGGAGGAGCAAATGTCGCGGCTAGAGATGGTGTTCAAAGACAGTGTCGGGCTAGTGTGTCGCGACACCCGCGACATTACGCAACACAGCTTGCGCGTCTTCGCTGTCAAATGCAGGTCGGTGTTACAGAGTAGTGTAGACGAGTCTGATCCCCAACTGGAGGAGCAAATGTCGCGGCTAGAGATGGTGTTCAAAGACAGTGTCGGGCTAGTGTGTCGCGACACCCGCGACATTACGCAACACAGCTTGCGCGTCTTCGCTGTCAAATGCAGGTCGGTGTTACAGAGTAGTGTAGACGAGTCTGATCCCCAACTGGAGGAGCAAATGTCGCGGCTAGAGATGGTGTTCAAAGACAGTGTCGGGCTAGTGTGTCGCGACACCCGCGACATTACGCAGCACAGCTTGCGCGTCTTCGCTGTCAAATGCAGGTCAGTGTTACAGAGTAGTGTAGACGAGTCTGATCCCCAACTGGAGGAGCAAATGTCGCGGCTAGAGATGGTGTTCAAAGACAGTGTCGGGCTGGTGTGTCGCGACACCCGCGACATTACGCAGCACAGCTTGCGCGTCTTCGCTGTCAAATGCAGGTCAGTGCTACAGAGTAGTGTAGACGAGTCTGATCCCCAACTGGAGGAGCAAATGTCGCGGCTAGAGATGGTGTTAAGACAGTGTCGGGCTGGTGTGTCGCGACACCCGCGACATTACGCAACACAGCTTGCGCGTCTTCGCTGTCAAATGCAGGTCAGTGTTACAGAGTAGTGTAGACGAGTCTGATCCCCAACTGGACGAGCAAATGTCGCGGCTAGAGATGGTGTTAAGACAGTGTCGGGCTGGTGTGTCGCGACACCCGCGACATTACGCGACACAGCTTGCGCGTCTTCGCTGTCAAATGCAGGTCAGTGTTAAAACTAAGACGAGTCTGATCCCTAACTGGACGAGCAAATGTCGCGACTAGAGATGGTGTTCAAAGACAGTGTCGGGCTGGTGTGTCGCGACACCCGCGACATTACGCGACACAGCTTGCGCGTCTTCGCTGTCAAATGCAGGTCGGTGTTAAAAGTAAGACGAATCTGATCCCCAACTTAATAATGACTCAATAATGATGGAACTGTACCTTTCTCGTGCGAGTACGATTCGCGCTTGGCCGGTTTTTTTGACATGTTTTAGGCTCATGGGTTGTTAGGTTTTTTTTATTTTAAAGCCGACATACGGGCATGCGGTTCACCTGATGTTAAGTGATCACCGACGCTCATGCGTTGCCGGCCTAAATAAATATTTTTTTAAGTAGTCGAATTATCTGGCAAAAGATTCCTAAGATGTTCGCTCATTTCATCCGACTTTTTCCTTCTGTGTGGGAAGAGAAGCAACTGGTAAATTCTATGCTTTTTTCTTTACTCCCGGTATGGAAGAATGCAAGTAACAAAAATTTATTTAGTTTTTTTTTACCAACAGAAACATGCTCCAAGAAGCTTATAGTAAGTTTGAGCAACTAAAAGAGATATTGGACCTATGCAAGCAGCGCGTCGCTTGTAAGTGAGGCTTGTCGTATCCGTATCGTCGCGGTCATAGCACACTAGCCGTATTTAGTAAAATTCTATGCATTTAAATTGCTACTTTTGGCTGTATTAATAGACTACAAGCCCATGGAAAAAAAAAACATGTGAAATGAACCAGTACGTTTAGCACGAAAGCGTCCAAAAGTCGCGTCGCGCGCGAGTCAGATTGCCCGTCTTTTTCTTACTCGTCGTTTTAGAAAGAGATGGGTAAACTATCTCGCGCGCGATGCGACTTTCGTATGCTTTCGTGCTAGGCATACAGCGTGAATGAAGCTTAGAAGGCTGTTACTATATCATAAAATAACTCTGAGCGCTATGCCGTCATTTCTGAGCGGTACATTTATGGAATTTCTCAGGTACAAGTGGGTACGACTAATTATTAATTTACGGCGTTTTTATAGCTTATAGATGATCAAAAATAAATGTCGAAAAACCTAGTGCCGCTTTAAAGTGGTGGTGCCGGAAGTTAGTGCAATTTTTTTTTAATGTATGAGAAAACATCTGTACCGCTCAGAAATGACGGCATAGCGCTCAGAGTTATTTTATGATATAGTAACAGCCTTCTAAGCTTCATTCACGCTGGTTCATTTCACATGTTTTTTTTTCCATGGGCTTGTAGTCTATAAGTATATTTTTTCAAGATGAACTCGAGTCTGAGACAGAATATCATCAAATGTTATGATTCCAACTATTTTTCATGTTTCTTAATATGGCATTATTTTTCCTTATATTTAGATTATTCATGTGAAAAGTTTTAGAAACTACAAAATGAACATTCACGATTATAAGTCTTCTTATATTAAGTTCTTGGAGCTTCCCAATGCGCCCGCGCAGAGGGCGCAGAGAGAGTGGAGTTATCTGGCAGCTATATCACTGCGGTAGAATGACATATATGTAAAAAGGATTCTAAAACGAACCGCAGTTCTTGGCCGCACGCGGAGGTAACCCGACTCGCACCCCGGCTTTAGTTGCATCACTTTTTAATGTTCACCAAACACTGGCAACACTGTAACTGTCATACTCATATAGTTTCCAGATAGGTAGGGGAGACCGAGGCGAGTTGAGACAGAGGTGAGTTGATACAAAGCCTTTTTCTCTGCACCTATGACAGTTAGCGAGGTCACAACTTCACACAAACTGTGGAGTGTAGAAAGAGCAACGAATTAGCGAAGTTACCAGCCCGATAAACTCTCACAGTTCAGAGAAATCGGCTTTGTATCAACTCACCTCGGTCTCAACTCGCCTCGGTCTCCCCTACTCGAGTATTGCGCGTGTGTAATCTTGAGTTAATGTTTATTTTGTGGTTTTTATAAATCGTTTTTCATTTTTAATAAAACTAAAATTGTTTTTTTTTTAATATGCGCATGTGGCTCTGACCGCGACATTAATTAAGTCTAGTCCACGATTTGTACAAAGCTGTACGTATTTAGAGAGTACCAAGTTGTTGGTACCTTCACTTAGTGACGAGGATTCCTTTCATAAATAATGCTATGTTTTTTGTTGCAAATGCATATTGAAATGACATGAAATTCTATAGAAAATTATGATGGTAGGATGGTGGATGATAGTTTCAAAAAGACACGTAAAAGAGCCCTTGGCGGCCAATTTGCAAAAATAAATTTTCATTTTCATTTTCATTTTCGATGTGAAAATCACACTAGTATAAAACAAAGTAGCTTTCAGCTGTCTGTCTATCTGTCCCTATGTAGCGATAGTTGGTTATGGCAAAAAAACCATGAAAGTAGAATAAATGCAGTAGAAATGAGAGCGTTAAGAAGTGTGGAAGGGGTGACGCTGAAAGACAGAATAACGAATAGTGTGATAAGGGAACGTGCTGGTGTGAAAGAAGATATAGTGTCTAGGATAGAAAGAAGTATGCTTAGTTGGTTTGGTCACGTAGAGGGTGGATGAAAGTCACAGACCAAGTAGACTAACTAAACAGATGTATATGGGGAGTGTGAATGGTTGCGTTGGGAGGGGAAGGCCTAGACGGACGTTCCTGGACCAAATAGGAGACGTTTCGAACAAAGGGCAGGTCAGGAGTACCCGAAACCGACGAGTATGTATGAAGAGATTGTGGATGAAGCGAAAGAGGTATGTCGGAATCGTAGCAAGTGGAACAAAGTAGTCTCTGCCTACCCCTATGGGAAAGAAGCGTGACTGTTAGTATATATGTAAATATCCTGACTGTTTTATGCACTACTAGCTGTTGCCCGCGACTCCGTCCGCGCAGAATTCGCCTATCGCTATCCCCCGGGAACTATGCTGTTTTCCGGGATGAAAACTATCCTATGTCCGTCCGTGGGACTGTAACTAACTGTATACCAAATTTCAACTAATTATGTATGTACACTTAATGTCAGCACGCCAATTTTACTTAATTAGATGCTTAAGTTGTTGTGTACTAAGCTGCATAACGTATTATAGTTTTTTAACTATCCCACGGGAACTTTAATTTTCCGGGATTAAAAGTATCCAAAATATTGACCAGGAATATAAGGTACCACGCAAAATTTCATTTAAATCGGTCCAACAGTTTTGGAGATTAGCGAACACAGACATAGGTAAATAAATTATAAAATCGATTTTTTGTGTTTTGTTACTCTACCCTTTTCGTTATCACTCTACTTCTGATGAATTTATTTAATGTACAGACACGAACTTTCTACTGATTTATTATATGTATAGATGTATTATTTATGAAAGGAATCCTCAAAGTGTCTCCTAAGACTGACTAATAATTATTTTGACGTTCATATAAGTTGTTTAATTTAAGTGAAGTATTCGTGTTATTCGTATTTAGGTACTAGTGCAATATAAGTATTAGTTTGAATGCACAGTTCGTGAATCTCTGAACAAAAATCCGACACCTATGATGAAATTGTATCGACTTTTCCTTGTACCGCCAGCTGCAGAGAAAAGACCCCCCACTATTACCGCTATTACGGGAGATGGGGGTCACCTCTCTGCAGCTGACTGCCCGTTTCACGTGGAAACTTAACGCTGTGGTGGCATTTGATTAAGTAGGTATAAGTGGCGTGGCGTCAAGTATATCAGAAGGCAACCCGAAGGGCATTTAACTAGCCTTTTCCTTTGCAATAAAATTGATAATTCTTCGCAATAAAAGTGTCAAACTGCCTTAAAATAGGCAAACCGGGAAGTGATATCTATGGACGCCACGCCACTTTTAGGTATGTACCAAGCGCTCAATTCGTTTAAAGTCGACGAGACACTTTTTTTATGTGCTGTAACGAAATGAACAAGTATACAAACTTTTTAGACATGTTTAAAAAGCATTTGCCTTGAACTGTTAAGCCAGCTTGTTTATCTCGTCCTTCGCTATTTAAAAAAGTTGTATTTTTCTTCTTTGCATCTCTTTCTAGCGTGCGAATGCCATCGTAATGTTACGATAGAGATACTGAGTTATTTGTTTTGGGACCTAAAATTTAGGTTCTTATTTTCATACCTAAAAATCTAGGTAACTATATATAAGTAGTTAATGGACACAAGAAAATATTTAACTAATTGTTTTAAAAATATTGTTTAGTTTTTAAAAACCCACCTCTTTGGCGAAAGCGAAAAAAATTGGTAGTATAGCCTAGACTTACTTAAAATAATTATTGTAACTGTATATAATATTGAAATACGTCTAAATTTGTATTCGCATTATTTTCTAGCTTACTTTCTCATACTTTATAGCATTTTTTATTATATAAATAAAAAAGTGAAATCGAATGATGAAAAAAAATATAACAGAGTTACGGGTAATTGTATCTTTTAGCTGAAAGTAATTCCTGTCCACATTACTGGTGTTTTTTGGACCTGAACTGTACATAGGTTTAAGGTACGTCATCATTTCGAAACGTTTATGATACAATTTGTGTTAAATCTATGCAGGTGGAAATAGTGGAAAATTTAAACAAACCTTTTATTCGTTAGCCTATTCACACTAACCTTTTCCCCAACCTTCTGTTAAGTTCCCGATGCTTTAAATGTCAGATTATAGTGTCTCTTTTAAGTCGTCTCTATTTAATACTATTTCGGATTTTTATGTCAGTCCCTTATTGTTATAACTGTCTAGTCTCCGCGACGCAGGCCCTGAGTCTAGTGCGGAGACTGCCGAACAAACATGTTACCTTTTGCATATTATAAATAAATACTTTTTTCCTTTTACTTTACTATGAAACAGACAGAGAGGGCATTATATATAGACACTTAAGACATCGGGAACTAAACAGTGCTCCAGCAAGCCTTATCGTTTAACAATTATAAAGGTGTTTATTTTATTATTTTTTCCTAAAATTACATACAACAAACTAATAAATCTGGATACCTTATAGAAAGTTTGTTTACATACTTCACGATTCCTATCTGTGTACATTTTGAATGTGTATTTGTCTTGACAATTGTTTACGCCCACCTCCCTTTGTTCCTTTCGTTTGCAAAAAGTGCAACAGAGAGCGCTATATTAACTCGTTATCCTTAGACGCAGTTATAGTACATTACTACTCTAGCAAATCGAAACAAATCATAGACAAATGGCTATTCCGCAAGGTTGATCCACTGTTATTTGCGCCTTTTTTTCGAAGCTACAATTATACAAGTCTAAACTGGCAACTTTGGCCCAATCAGTCAATCACTGGTGAAGATTTGACCGGTGTTGCCAATTTAGGCTTGGAAAATTCTAGTAGCTTCGAGAAACGGACCACCAGAGCACTCCTATTAAATGTTACTGGCCATTTATATCTACTATTTGAAAATTACTTGTTTAACAGTGTAAAGTCCGGTTTAAACTGCAAGTTTCGCTCCGGGCCGTAAGTTGCAGTTTACCGCCCGCTACGAAATTTCCATTTCCTGGCCAGCCAAGACGTAAGATTGTGTACACTCGGGCGGTGATAAAGAAAGCCTCATGGTCGCATGTTTATCGCCCTCGCCTTTGGCTCGTGCCACAAGTTCCTGCGATCTGAGACATTCGTTATTTCGCCACGGGGTGTAACGTAGTATTGCATTGCGAGCGATTAGAAGTTAGGTAGGCTTATTACCTAACTCGCGCGCAAACGCCATCGTGTTCATTTTGACAGTTCTTGTATGAATGTGACAGCTAGCTGATTGATTTATACATGAACTGTCAAATTGAACACTGGCGATTGCGAGCGAGTTAGGTAAAAAGCCTACGGGAATCAGTGCCGCAATGTAATGCGAATTACACAATTTTGCATGCAGGTGTACTGGGCTTAGTAAAATGACTCAAGTTAAGCGTCCTATCACAGCACAGCTTCGATTTATCTACAGTCGTACCATTTGATCCCTGACCCGCCGTAGAACGTTCTCACAGTGAACGTCACATGATTTTCCTTGCCGATTCAATGTAACGTCAACGACATTTACTGCGAGAGTGTTCCACAGCGGGCCAGGAATAAATTTGTTCGATGGTGCAAAGGTCACGTTGTCAAAATAACTGCCTTTTCTCCGTTCTAATCCATTTTAACGCGTTTGTAAACTAAAATTTCATCTAAATTATCACACTGCCACTCGTATGCAAGTTAACATCATATCCACTGGAATTTTGAAGGATCATGCTTGATATCTTATGATATTTTATAAACAAACAATTTTTATGTGAACGCGGGACTTGTTTGTGTACAGTCAAGGGCAAAGATATATATGCAAGTAATGTGAAAGAAAATAAGTAATCATATAAAGCTAAAAAGATATATACTCATTCAAATGGTAATAAATATGCAAACTACACTGGCAACATAAATATGTACCTGGCAAGTCCAAAAACTTGTATACAATCAAAATTCCATTATTAGTATCCTGCAAATAATGCAAAATATTATAGTCATACTTAAGTCATTAAATATAGATTCAGTAATTGCGACAAAAATATGTATACAGAATGTAATCTGCGAATATCAACTTTACAGCCTAGTCACACGAAACAAATTTGTAAAGTATGTTTTGACAATTCACGAAAACAGTACAGACTTGTCATTGCATATGTTTGTCGCATGTTTTGACCTGTCACCACCACGTTATCAATCGGCATGTTTAACAGATTTTACAGATTCAGATTTCGTTGATTTTGATTGAAGATGCCAACGTACCTAGTACATTCAGGGACAAAAATAAATATATACCCAAAGTTTCGAAATGTGCATACATAAACTCAAGAAGGCTTGTGTTATGGGTACTGGTTACGAATAGATGACGATATACATACTTATATAAATAAATACACACTTAAATATATAGAACATCCATGACCCAAGCACAAATATTCGAGTTGATCACACAAACATTGCCCTGGCCGGGTTTCAAACCCGGGACCTTAGACTCGGAAGGCGGTTGCTTCACCACTGAGCCATCCGTGTCGTCAATATCAAATCATACAGTAATTGGCGATTTACGCTATTTCCTATTTTTTTTTATTTAATAAAAGGCAAAGTACACCTAAAATAACTGTATAATAAAGAAAACAACTCCTTAAACTTAAGACAAAGTGCATAGAGAGTAATATTTTTTATAGTACGTTATTATTAACATGTTTAATATTTCTTACCGTGATGCCTAATTCGTCAGCAAAGCTATATCAGGCACGGATATACCTTCCTCGCATAAGGTAACAATCCTATGTTTTAAATGATCGCTTATACGATACATTTTCTCGTTCAAAATTAATAAAAAGCCGCAAGAAAAACCATCAGAAACGGTAAGTCAAATGGAATTAAAAAATCCAAAAGTGACACATGACACATGCACATGCACAAATCACGTCTTTACCCCTTACGGGGTAGACAGAGTCTATGGTAACAGGTACCTACAGACCACATTTAGCAAGATTGTGGGCACATGACATGATTTAAAATAAATAGAGTAATTATCAGTTAAAGAGTTTGGAATAGCAGTTGTTGTATACGACTTGAAGCTTCAAGTGGTTGGCTGATTACATTAGGATTACAGAGTTCGACGTTACCCAAATACGTTCATATGCTCCTGACAATAGAGTTGTGTTAATAGAATTTTGGATTGTTTCATTGACGTACAATAAACATCTAGACTCCCAATCACGCTCAAAAACTGTCCGAAGCAAAAGTCTGCACGACGCGTCTATTGTGCAGAGTTTTTGTTCAGTTGTGTTTCGACCGCGCTTTGATAACAATGTATATGTCTCTTTCGCACCGTAATCTTACTATTGAGAACAAAAGAGACAGGCAGGTTTCCAGCGCGTGGCGTCGTGTCATTACTTCTCACGAGCCTACGCCATTGATATTAAACATTACTGCCACGAAATAAGGTGTCAATTTGAACGAATTTGTTAATATTATCGTCTTAGTGGATGTGTTGACACACACAACACATAGACAAAGCAACTCAGACGTTTCTTGAGGAACCTTTGTTAGCGACTGAGAGTCTAGTTGTTTATTGTAAGTCAATGGATTGTTTACATATTTTTGGTTATCATATTAGATACATAATTATGGTTAAATAGTATATACATATTTTTGAGCTTTACTGTGTTTCTAAGTTTATGGCCTAATACATGAGGACATATTATTGCAAATGTTGTGTATACATAGTTATCTCTCAAATCATGTACACTAATTTATGTACTTTTATATGCTGCCAAATTTATGACCATTTAGATGACCATGCTTTTTGTCACTCTGTGGTGTATACATATCTTTGCCCTTGACTGTACAAAGGTGTTCAAATGGATTGGTATGGACTATAGAGAGCGTTACGTTGTACTTTTGCCAGGCCTGTGCTTCGAAATTTGAAATTTGAAGTTTGTATCCTGCCGTTATGCTCACTAAGTCATTAATATGGGAGTGAAAGGGACGGAATTATACGCATTTCTAATTTCAAATATCGGTGTTGCTGCGTAGAAAAATTGGAGTATTTTTTTCCGGCTCCACATGCCAGCAACAACAGCCAGTCTAAAGGGCGCATGTATTTTCTGTCTCACTCTGATGTAAAACCCTGTCCCTAGACCGTGGTGCCGTGCTTATAACTCCCCCGATATGCATTGAGGGCACACTAACGGATTACCGATCCGACAAATCTATACTCTGTGATCGTTTTTGATAAATATTACCCCTGTAAAATGTTGTATGATAAAAATGTTGATTATACTTAATTCTAGTTGTTACTTAAAGCGTCTAACATATTCCTGCTGTATGGCATAAATAAATGTGGAAGAGGGGAATTGTGTTTGTTTTATTTTTTCCTGCTATTGATTTCCCATAATGCAAATCATAAGCAAATATGTTTTTTTTTAAGTTTTATGGTTTATGATTTGTTACCTTTTGTTTGCTAGCCTTTATGTTTCTCAAAAAACTAAATTTATTGACTCTAATTTAAAAATGTTGTTTTGATTGTATTCAATCAGTCGTTATTTTCCTAATTTTTTTAGTACCGAAGCGACTTATGAGCTCACCCAAAAAATTTACACTTAAAATTTTAGCTGTATGGTCAAAATCCTTTGTAACATAGTAAATATATAAAAAAAACTTACGCACATGACATTGACAGATGTCACAACAAGCTAGTATTTTCAGGTTATGGTAGCTTTTTGAAAATTGCATCAGAATTTGTGGCGTTTAATGTGATTTATAATGTCTAAATTACGCCAAATACTTAACACGTCCTATTGCCGCTATTACAGCCAGCAGGCTAAGAAAAAACTGCCAATAATAACTTGCAAACGCCCAGAATACAATCACTACGAAGGACAGAGTTACAGTAAGTTTGATGGTGTAAAACTCGCTTCTTCTGGTTGGTTACACGTTAGATCTAAGGGAGATTACTTCACTGTATACGGAAATGCTAATAAGAAGGAAGAAAAAGAAGTTTTCAAGAAGAGTTTCGAAGATGTAGGCGTCCGACCAGAGTTGATAGAGGTTATGTCAAGTCAAGGATATGATTTGCCCACTGCGATCCAAGCGAAAGCGATCCCGTTTATTCTAGAAGGGTACAATACCGTGGTGACTGCGGAGACGGGCTGTGGTAAAACTTTGGCGTATCTGTTGCCTATTTTCCAGCATATAATGGATTGGAAGACGTCTGTTAAAGATGACTTCAACAGTCCGCTTGCTGTTGTTATAACCCCAAGCAGAGAGTTGGGTAAGTTTTACATTAACAAGTGCCCTGAGCCTTTATCATACCAACTACATACATACTTACTTAGACAAATGTTGTTGGTGAAAGGTAATAGTATAAAAAAAAGGTTAAAATTTTCTACAAAAAAATCTTCAATATTCAATTATTTTAATGCAGATCCTTATCTCGTGGAGATTTAGATTGTATAGGACGGTTTTGGGTTGAGTGTAGTCAGTCAAGACTTTTTTTTTCAAATAAGTTCTGTAATTTGTGACAAATGATTATCTACCTATAACCTCCGTCTCCCCCATTCCAGCAACGCAAATAGGTGAAGTAGCACAGAACATAGCTCACAACCTCAACTTGAATGTTACAACGCTTGTCGGTGGACGTACAAAGCAGAAGATGCTAAACCCGCCGATAGAATACTGCGACATACTTGTCACGACACTGGGAGCGTACAGCAAATTGGTCACTACCGGAATTTATAAGATCAATAATGTGCATCACATGGTTTTGGACGAGGCAGACACACTGTTGGATGATAGTTTTAGCGGGAAGCTTTGTAATTTGCTGAAGAAGTTTCCGGTAAGTTACTGTTAAAATATTCTACTTTCGTTTATTTAGGGTTGCCATCTCTAAAATTTGGAAAGCAGGACAAGACGCGTGAAAACCCCGGATTTTAGAGTCCGAAAGCCGGACATGTCAACAAGATCGCGACGGGAGGGGGAACGGTGAATATACTTGGTTCGTCGGTTGATCGTGGTGTGCGAGCATAGTGCGTGTCTCGCGGGCGGCCCAATTTTTTTTTATTTATTTTTTAAAACCCGGTCTACAAATGAAACCTTCCCCGGACGCTCCCCGGATGCCCTCTAAACTAGGACAAATCCGGGGAAACCCGGACGGATGGCAACCCTAGTTTTATTGGACTATGCTGGTCTGGGAGCAAAGAAAAAACATAGAATGTACCAGTTTCTTCTCTTCCCGCGCAGATGGTAAAAGCCCATCGAGGGAATGGGCGAAAATCATAGGAATCATGTTACAGGTGATGCGGCTAGCAACCCATCACTATTTTGATTCCATTTTTTGCCATTTAAACGCCCACAATCTTGCTAAACGTGGCCTTAAGGTTTTGTTACCTTGTGCTCTGTCTACCCCATAAGGGATAAAGACGTGATATATGTATGTATGTATCTGTTTCTTTCCAGATGCAATTTAAAGTGCAACACCAAATCCCACCAGTTGGCTGTCAACTGACCCTAGTCAGTGCGACAATGCCCCACGAGTTGCCGGAGTCTGTCAGTGCGTTCGTAAACGCGCAGTCGCTGAAGACTGTCACCACTTCCAGGATACACCAGATATTACCACATGTGCCTCATAAGTAAGTTGCGAGGATGCAGTTCCTTAACCTCATAAGGCTCGAGATATTTTGGGATGTTTGTTAAAACAACCCGTAGTACTAATTGACACCTTGTATCCCGGATTTAAAAAAGTATATGTACACACGGCAATATAATCAGGTAAGCACCTACGCACGCTCGCGCCGTATCTATCCTGCTTACCGAATAGCTTTGCTGTGTGTACCTATGTATATAGGTTTTTTTTATTGCTTGAATGAATGAATGTTTATTCAAGTAAGTCCTGGAACTGGATCAGCTGATATGAAGACTCAGCCACGAATTGAGAAGCTTCCACTGGGGAGCTGGCTCTGCACGACATGAGACACCCTTCATATCTGCTCATAGTCGTCTCGTCCGACAGAACACAAGATAAATCTTGCATTAAAAAAAGAAAAATTCAAGTATGTCTACTTATGGAATGTTGAGCTCCTAATTGTTAAGTTTCGATATGGAATTAACGGATTTTAAAATAAATTCATAATGGACAAACGGATCGCGTTTCTGAACGTGATTTTTTTTTAATCAAATGACTAAGTTAGGGGTTTTTTTTTTTTTATATGAATAGGAAGGCAAACGAGCGAGTGGGTCACCTGATGGTAAGTGATCACCACTGCCCATAGACACCCGCAACCCCGGAGGGATTGCAGATGCGTTGCCAACCTAGAGGACTAAGATGAAATGCCTCTTGTGCCCGTAATTTCCCCGGCTGTCAACCCGGCTGGCGGCGGGTGTGTGTTTGATAACAAGTTCTACATTTGAAGTTATTCCGTATAGCGTCCCTCTCACTTACCTAATTAAGTACTATTCGTGCATTACCAAGGCCATTAACAGTAAATTACCAGTAATGTCAGTTTTTCTGGACCAAAGTAAAGCATTTGATTGTGTTAATCATAGGTTGCTTCTTTCTAAATTAAATTCATACGGGATAAGAGGTGTAGCACTGGATTGGTTTGAAAGTTATTTAAAGAATAGAATGCAGTGTACTGAAATCGCAAAAATTACTCTAATTGGTAAAACTCCTTTAAAAAATGTGTTTGAATCACCATTTCGTGTAAATAGATCAGGAGTGCCACAGGGTAGCAATTTGGGACCATTGTTGTTCCTGTTGTATATCAACGATCTCCCGCTTGCTGTGTCACATAAATGCATTATTTTTGCTGACGATACAACAGTTGTAGTGAAAGGAGATGACAAAAATACGTACGTATCAAATATAAATGCAGCATTAAATGACATAAATAAATGGACAAGGAACAATAATCTTAATATTAATTTAACTAAAACGACATACATGCAATTTCATTCATATCATACGCAACCGACTCAGTTTAATGTAAATTATAATGAAACTTCTTTAGTTGAAACTAGCACCGTTAAATTTTTGGGTTTAAACATCGATAAACATTTGAGTTGGAAGGGGCATATCGATTCAGTTTGTTCTAGATTGGATAGGTTCGTCTTTGCATTGAGGAGACTCAGAAACACAGTCTCGTCTGAGGCTGCAGTCACTGCGTATCATGGTTACGTGTCCTCAACACTCGACTATGGTTTGCTCTTGTGGGGTAATTCCGTCGATGTGGCAAGAGCATTCATATTGCAAAAGAAATGTATACGTGCCGTGGCAAATGCATGGATCACTGATAGTTGTAGGCCGATTTTCAAACAGTTGCACATTTTACCTCTAGCTTGTATGTACATAAGAAAGGCTTGTCTAATAACCATATCCCAGCCACACTTTTTCCAGTGGCGATCAGTTGTTTCTGATAGGCATCAAAGAGCGCAGTATGGGGATCTTCTGCATCATCCGCGATGTCGTGCAGGCATTTACAAAAGGAATGCCTTTAACATGGCTATTGAAATTTTTAATAATCTTCCGGGGGATTTGCGGGCACTACATCATGGTCTTGATTTTAAAAATAAATTGACGATTTGGTTGCAAGTACAATGTTTCTATAGTGTTAAAGAATTCATGGATTTTTCAAAATGTAATTAATTTAATTTAATGTAAATTAGGCAATGATTAGTTAATTTTAGTTTTTAATTTGTGACATTTTATCAGATTTATTGTATTATTATAATTTGCATGCTGATGTATCGGCTGAATACTGCTTCCAGCGCTAAATTAACATCCTTTTGTACGTGTTCTAAGCAAATAAACAGTTCTTTCTTTCTTTCTTTCTTTCTTTCTTTGAGTAGGTATACAAGTAGGTGGACAATGGTGGTCATCGTCACGTTCGAATTTCAAAAATCTTTTCCACCGAAAAAGGTAAAAGGCACTTTTCCACGCAGATTAAAAAAAAAACATTTAAATATGGACAAATCTTACCTAAAACACCACACCAACATTTTCGAAGAATAGCAGGAGCACGGTATAATACTTAGCCTGTTACTTCCCCAGATTCCTCCGCCTCGGCAAAGCAATGAAGCCAGTAGAACTCCTGAAGTTGGTTCGAGCGGATCTGAACCTCAAGCGGCCCGTCATGATATTCTCGAACCAGACCCCCACCTGCGATTTCGTCTCCATGTTCTTGAACGAGAACGGCGTTGACTGCGTCAACATTAACGGGCGTATGGCGATACCGCTGAAGGCTGGAAAGTTCGAGATGTTTAAGAGTGGGAAAGTCGATGTGCTGAGCTGCACTGACATTGCGTCGCGCGGACTGGATACTAATCGGGTAAGTGGTTACACACACACACACACACACACACACACACACACACAAATCACGACTTTATCTCTTACGGGGTAGACAGAGCCTTAGAGGCCACGTTCAGCATGATTGTGGACGTATAGGTAGAAAGGGTAATCAAAATAGTGATGGGTTGCTAATCGTTGGTTTGTTGTTATTATGTATGTATGTTTAATGTAACCGCGGCATATATGGTGTCATAAGTTATAGTTTTTTAACTATCCCACGGGAACTCTGTGTATCGTTTCGTGAGTCATAGACGGTTCTGGCTGAAAATCAGTGCTGCAGGTGTCTAACGCCTCAGCGTAATGCTGAGCCAGCGACCGTTTCGCTTTTGCGAAGACACACACAACGGTGATGATCTATTTTACGTCTCTATGTTTTTTATTGTTATACCTTGTTTATTTTCTATAAAATTGTGTATATTGTCTTATATTTGTGTGTCTTGCAAAAAGGAATAAATGTCTTCTTTCTTTCTTTCTTTCTTTCTTTCTTTCTTTAACTCTTTAATTTTCCGGGATTAAAAGTATCTGAAATATTGAAAAGGGATATAAGGTACCACCACGCAAAATTTCATTCAAATCGGTCGAACAGTTTTGGAGAACTGCGAACACAGACATAGGTAAATAAATTATAGAATCTACCCTTTTGTGTTTTGTTACTCTACCCTAATCGATAGCACTCTATTTTGTGATTTTCTTTTCTACTGATTTATTATAAAATATGTAAGTAAGTAAGTAAGTAAATGCTTTATTGTACAAATATAAAGAAACAGATACAATTCACAAAAAAATAAAAAACATTAATATATGCACAAAGGCGAACTTATCCCTATAAGGGATCTCTACCAGTTAACCTTTGAGTAGATGAGAGGAAAGATTTTTTGTAAAGATTACCTATGAAAGGAATCCTCAAAGTGTCGCCTAATCATTATTTTGATACAAGGTCCGTGATACCTAGTAACAGATAGAATTCGAAGGCTTACTCACCTGCTAGCGGGATAGCACGGAATGATGAGGATCTGGGTTCGATTCCCGGCCATAGCTTTACTTTTCGGGTTTTTCTGTCTAATTTTCAGTGTCGTATAGAAATTAAAAGACTTGTCTGTTTTAACGTCTGCTTTTTCCAGGTACAACACATAATAAACTACGACTTTCCCCTCTACACTGCTGATTATATCCACCGCTGTGGTCGGACAGGCCGAATAGGTTCGCCCAACGAGTGTACCATCACAAACTTCGTGGCTTGGCCGAGGGAAATCAAGCTGGTGCAGAAGATAGAGACGTCTGTGAGGAAGCATACGGAACTGCCCAGCGTCAACGCCAATATCAAAAGGATTATTGAGGACAGGATTGCTAAGAGCGCTGAGACTGCGCTCAGGAAAATGGGATAGGTTAGTTCTTACGAGGATAGAGCCTAGAGTAGACTTAAGGCCACGTTTAACATGATTGTGGGCTAGATGGAACGGGGTGGGTTGCCAGCCGCATCGCCTATAACATGATTCTTAAGACTTTTACCATCTACGCGGGAAGAGCAGACCAGATTGGAAGAAATGGATATCTGTAATATGTAATTTCTGATTTATGTAAGACTTAAGTGCAGGAAACTCAGGACCACTGGCGTAGCTATCTAGGGACTAGGCGGGGCAGTGCCCCGGGGCCCTCAAGCTCAGAGGGCCCTCGAATCCTTACCAGAAAATCTCGATCGAACTATTATTATTAAAACTTAACCAGTTTAGATAGTAGTAGGGCCCCATTTTTTTATTTGCACCAGGGCCATTGGTTACCTAGCTACGCCACTGCTCAGGACTGATATAGTTAGTCTCGTTTACTTTTACATTATTATCAATTTGTGTTTGCCAAATTTGGAAATAAGTTTAGAACAGTTATGTTTCTGTGTTTGAAAACAATATACCCACATTTTCAAATTATTAACTCTTTCTATTTACAACCCAAAGTAGAAAGCGGAAGAACGAGGAACTAAATATTTCCCTGAAAAATTATAGTAACAAGGTCACGTGACAGCTAGTAACAGATAGAAAAATTCGAAGGCTTACCCACCTGCTATGGGTGGTGTAGGTGTATAGCACGCGTCACGGAATGGCGAGGATCCGGGTTCGATTCCCGGCCATAGCTTAACTTTTCGGATTTTTCTGCGTTCTAATTTTCAGTATCGTTTAGAAAATTAAATATTTCCCTATTAAATTGTTGCCATGTTAAAGCATTTTACCTCAAATGTGTCAGACTATGATGAGAACCGGTTTTATTTGTCTTTATAATCGTAGTTCTGTTTTTAAATAATTGGAACTGCACGATCAAGTGCAAAAATACGTGCCAATGTCTCAAAAATGGAATTTGCATTAACATGTAGACACTGTTTGAAGATCAGATACCGATTTACAATTTTTTTTGAACAATAATTTATATACTGTCGGGAAGCAACCTCTTTCAAAGGTGGCTGGCTGGTAGACGGTCTGACGTGACGCTAGCTGCCATGTGTCAGACGACTCCTGCCAGCCTACGGCTCTGCATATAATTCGTTATTTGTTCCATTTTCTGTTAAATTGTACTAATACCACTACTAAATTATACTTGTATGCGTTGAATGATCTCAAGTCTTTCATTAGGAACCAGAGGTTCCTTATTATACATATATATTTACACTTGACTGTACTCTGACGAAAGAAAGGCCACTTATTTAATTTCTACTCATATAGTCTTGCTTGCCAGGAATAAAAAACATTTTTTTTCTTTAAAACTTTTTATGTATTACTTTACACACGTAGGGCCTAGACGATTACATAATTAGGTCCGGCTTACATTAAAGCGATGCGGAAGCGACGCGACACATCGGAATTTATTTATTAAACTAGCTGTTGCCCGCGACTCCGTCCGCGCAGAATTCGCTTATCGCTATCCGGCGGGAACTATGCTGTTTTCTGGGATAAAAACTATCCTATGTCCGTCCCTGGGACTGAAACTAACTGTATACCAAATTTCAATGAATTATGTATGTATGTTTAATGTAACCGCGGCAATATAAGGTGTCAGCTCGCCAATTTGACTTAATTAGATGCTTACGTTGTTGTGTGTTTTTAATTATCCACGGGAACTCTTTAATTTACCGGGATTAAAAGTATCTAAAATATTGACCAGGGATATAAGGTACTACACAAAATTTAATTTAGTTCGATCCAACCTTCGATCAACAATACAACTAGATTCACGGTGATAGCTCTGAAAACGGCCCCGAGAAATAAGACCACAAAATAAATTTGTGGCCTTATTTCTGACAGTATGCGCCAACCTCGGCCAACGTGAGGACGTGTCAAAATGCCACAATGTGCGTTCAAAAATTGCAAAAACAGCCACCGAAACACTAAGGTTTCGGAAGGAATATCTTTCTTTAAGTAAGTACAAGTCAGTATTTCATAAAGTACGTAAAAATTTGCAGTTTACATTTTTAAAATCAATTATTTATTGTTTGGCCAATGTTGGCCCACCATCTTGGCAATAATCGGTGGTTTTAGAACAAGAAATTCAAGGAGTAGTTGTCGTTTTAAAATAAAATATATATTGTATTTTGTTGTAGATTTCCTAGTGATCCTTTTTGCTCTGCGGAATGGATAACTATTGTCGCGAGAGAAAGAGAAGAATAACTTTACAGGCCTTACAAAAATTCTGCTATATATTCGATTCATTTTGACAAATTCGCCATAACTGGAAATAGCCAAAGGCGTAGATTACAGAAAAAGGCGATTCCCAAATTGCAGGTATACTTACATAGAAATGTTTAAAATAATATAAGATGAAGTATAGTGAGATGGAACAGAGGAGCTATCATTTATTAAAGAAGACGTAAAGCTTCAAGAAAAGTTCAAGCCGTACAATATTTATAATATTGCCGTTAATTGCAGATTCACGTCAAACAATTGAAAGTGCAAGCAGCGGCAATAACAGAATCGACGATGTCAAATCAGGTAAAACGTTTATGTTGTCTCTTTGTAGGTACAATTTTTGTACTTTTCTCCAACTCAACTCCAACTCAGGAGGTGCGAGGCCTGGTTTGAAACCACGACTTTCTGCTTTAGAGGCGGTAGGACGAACAACTAAGCTACTACGGCTGTTGCCTGGCTGGGCCTGCGTGTGAACTATGGCCCAATCCCTCTCGTTGTTAAAGGAAGCCTGTGCTCAGCAGTAGAACGTAGATGGGCTTAATTATTCAAATTCATGTTAATATTTGTATTTGTAAATATCTGTCATATAATAAAATAAAAAAAAATCTGAGTTATATACTTAATTGCGACTCCATTATTACCCTGTTCCTCAAATAGAATGACATATTTTTGAAACGAAGGTAGTTCTTTTGTTTATCGAACGCTTTCGCTCGTCTTGTGACGAAACGTCGTAAGTATTATATACAATTGGACGTAGTTTAGCAGAAAGGATCCAATCCACGAAACAACCGGAATATGAGTTAAGTATACCAAACTATGCCTGAAGGCCAATACTTTCGATCAGCAACAAAGATCCAGCAAAAATACCAACGCATAACGTTTAAACCACATAGTGTTACCATCCCACATCTATGACAGGTTTATATTTTAATTCAATAGTAGGGATTCAACTCTTTTGGATCATTATGGATTTTTTATCACTACAAGGAACCAGGTGCGCAATACCTTAAGTAAAGTAATTCAATCTGCTTGGATTCTTTTGCAAAAAAACATATTTGTGACATTTAAATACTCCAGTGAAAACTCAAAAGTAATCCAGATTACTTGGATCCCTTCTGTTATTATGAGCTTTTCAAAATAAATTAAACTAAAAACGGATCCAAAGTGCTTGAATCATTTCTGATGAATTCATGTGTTTTGTATACCGAAATTGACAAAAACAGCAGAAAAGATCCAAAACACATGAATTGTTTCTATTTAATTCGTCAATATTCATATCTCAACTTATTAAAAATGCCAGAAAAGATCCTAGGTTAAAAATATTTTTTTAATATTATTGTTTCCTTGATTCATTGTACCTATTATAGCAAAATAATGGATGTCATTTAATCCCAATAAATGTACGTAGTTTAGCAAAAAGGATTCAATCCACGATGAGTTACACTTGAGTAATTAAGGTTTGAAGTTTAAACAGTGTTTCATGAATAAAGCCTGGATTTTAGTTTGATGTTCTTATGCAAATATATGAGTATCCTATTACTTTTCTAGTTTATATATACTTACTTAGGTATATTGTTATAATTCTTAAGATATTTAGGCTAAAGTCCACTTGGATCCATTTTGATAAATTGTATCTTAAATGACACTTACTTGTATTTATTTTCACCATAAAGTTCCACATGTAAAACAGTGGTGAAAAAAAATGATTTAAAAAGAATACTACTAATCTAAGCATTAATCACTTTTATTTCTTGATGAAAAATAATTTTATAATTATATTAAATTATGAGATCAACTTTATTTTTTATATTTTGTGGCTATCTTAGCATAAACCTTTAAAAGAATTCAATATTTATCTCGTGTATTTGTTATTATTTATTGGCCTTTTAGTCATTATTTATGCTGTGATAGACACAAAAAGATTTAAAATACTGAAAACAAAACAAATTTCTCAAAAATAAACTAGGTATTATATCAAAAATAATAAAGGTTCAATCTTTACCTATCTGATTATTGGCTTCAGGAACATTATTATCAAGTTCGTCTTCAATCATTTCAATATTAAAATCAATAGGACCCTCAAATCCTTCTAGATCATCCACAACACAAGGTCACGATTTCCCTTCAAAGACTTGTAAAATCCTAAACAGTAATTTTGGAATGAGATCAAACATGGATTTCAAGTCGTCTAGCTTTGCCTGGGGTATTTCTTTGCCATTTGGCCACAGTAGTGATAGGTCGTTTTCCGATATTACGATAGATCTTTTTCTATTTTTTTTCTCAATATTGAGCTCTTGAAATTCGTCTTCCATAATATTAGTTTACACGAAAATAGCATATACGTCTTCATTCTTCAACATAATTTGTTTAGTTTTCAGCCAGTTAGTTTTAGTCTTTTTTACGTACGTTTTCCTATTAACTATTTTCTTTTCGATTTTTTCTGTACCCAAAGTCTTCTTTCTTCATTTTGTACACTTGCAGTGGATTTTTTTTTCTTACAGCTTTTTATGACATTGATATATTCATCAGCTGTATAAATTCTTTCGTGGAATTTTAGATGGGTTTCTATTTTCGAAAAATCAGTGTTGTTTGGCAAAAATGTGTGACCTGATTCTAGATAGTTCAGTGTAATTTTGTTAGGTGTAATTTGAAAATTATTTATAAACATATCTGAAACTTCAATGTCACGTATAGTAACTTTAAAGACAATAACACTGAACTATCTAGAATCAGGTCACACATTTTTACCAAACGACACTGATTTTTCCAAAATAGAAACCCATCTAAAATTCCACGAAAGAATTTATACAGCTGATAAATATATCAATGTCATAAAAAGCTGTAAGAAAAAAAATCCACTGCAAGTGTACATAATGAAGACTTTTTGGGTACAGAAAAAATCGAAAAGAAAATAGTTAATAGGAAAACTTACGTAAACAAGACTAAAACTAACTGGCTGAAAACTAAACAAATTATGTTGAAGAAAGAAGACGTACCTATATGCTATTTTCATGAAAACTAATATGGAAGACGAATTTCAAGAGCTCAATATTGAAAAAAAAAATTAAAAGATCTATCGTAATATCGGAAAACGACCTATCCTGTGGCCAAATGGCAAAGAAATACCCCAGGCAAAGCTAGACGACTTGAGATCCATGTCTGATCTCATTCCAAAAGACTGTTTAGGATTTTACAAGTCCTTGAAGGGAAATAGTGAACTTGTGGATGATCTAGAAGCATTTGGGGGTCCTCTTGATTTTAATATTGAAATGATTGAAGACGAACTTGATAATAATGTTCCTGAAGCTAATAATTAGATAGGTAAAGATTGAACCTTTATTATTTTTGACATAATAGTTTATTTTTGAGAAATTTGTTTTGTTTTCAGTATTTTAAAATTTTTAGCATCTATCACAGCATAAATAATGACTAAAAGGCCAATAAATAATGGCCAGGTAATAGTAAAAAATAACAAATACACACGAGATAAATATTGAATTCTTTTAAAGTTTTATATATGCTAAGATAGCCACAAAATATAAAAAATAAAGTTGATCTCATAATTTAAAACGATTATAAAATTATTTTTCAACAAGAAATAAAAGTGATTAATGCTTAGATTAGTAGTATTATTTTAAAATCATTTTTTTTTCACCACTGTTTTACATGTGGATCCTTATCGTGAAAATAAATACAAGTAAGTGTCATTTAAGATACAATTTATCAAAACGGATCCAAATGGACTTTAGCCTAAATATCTCAAGAATTATAACAATATACCTGAGTAAGTATATATAAACTAGAAAAGTAATAGGATACGCATATATTTGCATAAAAACATCAAACTAAAATGCAGGCTTTATTCATGAAACACTGTTTAAACTTCAAACCTTAATTACTCAAGTGCAACTCATCGTGGATTGAATCCTTTCTGCTAAACTACGTCCAATTATAATTATTTGGATCTTTATTGCTTAGACTTAAGGTTTATTTAACGTTAATAAAGAAGGTAAAACAGATATAGCTATAAGCATAAGCAACACGACCACTTTTTCGCTTTGATTTTGTATGGGACCGTGAATCTAGTTGTATTGTTGATCGAAGGATCCAACAGTTTTGGAGATTAGCGAACACAGACATAGGTAAATGAATACATACATACGTACATACAGACAGACAAAAATTATAAAATCGACTTTTTTGTGTTTATTGCTCTTCCATTGCTAATTCTACAGGGAGGAAGTTAGCAGAAGCTAGTATATATGAGCAATCGCGTCGCTTTAGCTTCGCTGCAATGTGTGACGGGCTTTACATCTTACAGCTACAAGTTTGAACACGATGTCTAGGACCTTTTGTGGGGTGAGAAAACACTATTGTGTTAGTTGACATCAACCAGTATATTGAGTAAACGGCCTGAATTACACGGTCAATAAATACTATGGAGATACTACACACATACACATACACAATGATGTATGTATCTTCATCCCTTACGGGGTAGACAGAGCCTAACGTGGCAAGACCTAGGCCACGATTCGCAAGATTGTGAGCGTATGGATGGCAAAAAATGGCATCAAAATACGACGGCCCTCTGTGTGGCCACAGGTCAAGCCTCTAGGCTACCACAGCTTTAGGAATACACTAACAAGTTGTAAATGTAAATAAATCGTAAGTCATAATAGTCAAGATAGCAACGAATTTTAGAAACAAAAAAGGAAGTTTCCGTAGCTACAAATTAATTACCCACGATTTTTTTGCAAATCAGAGTCACAAAAGTTACAAAAGAAATGTCCAAGTTACAAACTTTTTTAAACATGCTCGAATATA
Source organism: Pandemis cinnamomeana (assembly GCA_932294345.1). Lineage (NCBI taxonomy): Eukaryota > Metazoa > Arthropoda > Insecta > Lepidoptera > Tortricidae > Pandemis > Pandemis cinnamomeana. The sequence goes on along the minus strand of OW028710.1, from coordinate 13,707,307 downwards.
ATTATGACTTTTATATTCATGTGCTGTTATTTTATTAATTGAAGTGTTCTCACCCCTTGTTAATTTCTTATAATTACTATACCATTCATTATAATCTCATATTGCTTATTCTTTTGAAATATCAATAGATTACAAAATAAAATAATCTAGTTACATCAATTCACATAATTATTTTACATTAAATATTACTTAATTAAAACGACTAGATTTAGTAACACAGTTAGGTCAATGGTTATTTAAACTAGTATATCAAAATATTTAAATTGCAAGTTTTTTTTAAAAGTTTACGATTTAGGTAGCCAAACGCAATTACGGATTGATAAAAAAATTAAATTATGTAGGCCATTTTATACCTAATAAATACATGTATGGAAAAAATACTGATTTTTCCTTAGACAAATTCTAATCTACAATTTGGTGTCAATGTTCCTTTGTCATCAATTATATCTACAGGATTTACTATTTATACCTACTTACATATATCTCTGCAAACTAAACTACATATATAATAAATATGCTATACTACTTTAGTCTCCAACCAAAATAATTTAAGTTGAGCAGATTTAAAAATACTAATTTAAATGAGTAGTAAAAATACTGCGGATATTGCTAACGTACGTAACTGACTCACACTTTTACCTTTTTTTTAAACATAACATTTGGCAAACATTTGGCACTACGTTATACCTAATTCCTCGAGGAAGGACCAGGTCTCGCGTCTTCCGTGGACTTCCATCTACTTTCCAACACAGTTTTTCCTTTAGGCTCTTGGTTCGTGACATTCTGATGGCTATACCTTCGCTGTTCGTCGAAGGTCTTCCCTGTTATACTAAAGACGCTATCAGCACTGGTTTTTCTGCCACTCAAGGCGGTTAAACTAGACGCAGCAGGCGATATCCTATGAGGGAACCTTGGGGAACCCTTTATCTTCTCGCAGGAGTTCTCGTGTGACATTGGTCTTTTGTGAATAGTCGGTAAAACGAAGTTCACCTTGGTCTCGGGCTCAGCAATATACTTCTGAGGTCCTCGTTCAGGGTATCTAGAGCAGGATGGTTCGTCGTCCGTAATTCTAATGATAGGACCACTCTTGGCGTATGATTCCCTTCTCAGCTTATGCTCAGGATATGGGACGTTTAGCGTATTGCAAGAGAGTACCATCGAGTGTTTCCTTGTGCCTGGAACTAGGCCTGCTATCATGCCTACGTGCATTTTCAAGGCTGCTGCTATACCCTGTCCTGTAGGATCAGCTATTGACATGGTAGACGCTTTTCTGCTCGAAGGTCTGCTGCCAAAGAAGCTCTTTAGTCTGCTGAGTAGACCGTGGTGTTCTTCTCTCTTGCTAAGGCAGAGGCTATAGAGGTCTATGGCTGGTTGGGACTTCCTGTAGTTTAGTTTTGGTTGTGAGCTGAAGCTGACTGAGTTTCGTCCTCGACAGTGTTCGGCGGATGGCCAGCTAGCGCGCGGGATGACGGGGGGAAGCACTGAGAGCAGAAGCATAGGAAGACCTCCAGTAATGCTGGGAGTCCGCTTGTCCGCATCCGCGCGGCTTCTGCCTTCTTCTTCTACGGTGTTTAGTTCAGTCTGTAACGAGAAAATTTATGAAGCATCAAGCAGGCAGACCAAAGCAGGCGACCATATGTATACAAATGATTCAGGAGATAATTTTATTGAATCAGGCATTACTTTGCAGAGCGGAGGTCCATTTCAATGAACAAAAAACATTTACCTTACCTCTCCCACCAATACAAGGCATGAACAATACAAGCTTAAGCAATTATGATGAAGGATGAGGGTAGACGTTAAAGAACAGTTGTATTTGTTTTCTTTCAGTGACAATCTTCAGTGTTATATGGATAAGTAGGTACGTCGACTCACATGGTGTGTGATTCTGATTAGATTTAGTTTAGACATATCTAGTGGTAGCCGCGCTGTAGGCGTAACTGTTGATGCATAAACACTCACTCGTTTATGGAGCGCGATGGACGCGCTGGAACTGCTCGCACTCTCCAACGGCTCGGCCAGCAGCCTCTCCAGCCGTCCGATCTCCTTGTCCAGCGCATCCACCTCCCTCTTGTACACTTTGTTCTGGATCTCGATGCGGAAGTGAAGCTCTTGCGTCTCGTCTGTCACGAAACGACGCGTTTTGCATTCTAATCGGAGACCAAGGCTTTGGATTACGGGGTCGTCTTCGGCTGGAACAATAAATACATGCATACAGACATAAATTACGTCTTTATCCCTTATGGCGCAAAACGCCACGTTTAGTGTGTTTGTGGGTGTATAGGTAAGAAAAGAAATCAAAATAGTATTGGGTTGCTAGCTAGCCGCATCGCGTATAACATAATTCATGCAGTTTCCGCCGATTCCCTAAATACAATAAATACAACTGAATACTAAAAAAATACATAAAAATACTGAATGTTTTATGACATGCCGGAAGACCGCTGTTACCAGATTTGTATCAGAGAGCCTGTGCTGTCACTGGTCGACACAACCACGTCTATGTTTTAGCATTAAGCACATTGCGACAGCAGGTTCCTCTATTACCGACTGGGCTCTAAACCACCCTGCATCTTAAAATAATTCAGAGTACTATAACAAATGGTTCGCTGTACACTTCAGTAAATGTGTTTTAGGATGTTTAAATTGTGGTTGTCAAATGTTTTCAGGCCTATGTTCATAGTGTAGAGCGTTAATGATAATTTTGAATACACATACACACATACACACACACAAATCACGTCTTTATCCCTTACGGGGTAGACAGAGCCTAAGGTAACAGGTACCTACAGGCCACATATATATATATATATATATTTTGAATACATAACGATGAAAAGGCTACACAGGGGTATTTAATTATTTTAACCCGAACTGCTGAATATTCCAGAATAAGGCACCTTGTATACAAAAATAACCATAAAAACTTACATTTACTTCTAATAGCAATAATCTTCGGCAGAAACAGCAAACACAACGTGGACGTAGTTGTTATGAGTATCAGACTCGTTATGGTGATGTAGGCCAACGTAGCTCTCTCAGAGATAATGGTCCCTATCACCACCACGCTGGTACTGGTGATGACAACTGAGTAGACGCTGATGCCGATGTACTTGGAGTCATTAAGGGCTGATATCTTCACGTGCCTGGTCTCCCAGGCCATGTAGACTCCGACGAGGAGGAGTAGCCCTTTGTAAGCGTACAGCGCGCACAGCCAGCCTGTCGTATTCTGGGACTTGCAGACTTCTATCTGAAATGCAAAGGACTGGATGAGTGAATTTTATAAGTAGTGTATGTAAAGCACTTTTTTGCGTTCGCGAACACAAATAACCGGAATTGAGTGCCAGAAAATGTGTCGGCAAACCAGCTCTCAAATCGCTTTTGCAGCTGATATGTCTCATCGGGCTCCGTGTCACGGTGACGTCGCCAGCTACGCATCCACAAATAAGATGTTGCTAAGCCGTGCCACGTGTGTACATGCCATAGATGTCCATTATAAGCATTTGGTTATGATAACTGACAACGTCGTGGTTTTCAGAGCTCGAAGGACCATAACAACGGATGCGTTATACCTTTCTACAATATTCACCTGCGGCTGATAGACCACGCTCCGGTCGGCCGCGCTGATCTCCTGCGTCAGATTCTTGAGCTGGCGCTGCATGGGGTCGAGCGCCGCCCACAGGGTGACCAGCACGCCGTCCAGCACCAGCAATGCCATCACCAGCGAGATCAGCGGCGTGTCCTGCAGAAGCTTCGTTTTGCACACGCCGCTGCGGTTGCTGGAAAAGCCATACACCGATTGTCAACGGAATCTACTAGTGATATGAGCTGATGAGGCTTCTTGAGCAGAAGTTCGTGGGTTTATATTCTTTGTGCATTGGTGGGTTATTATGCATTGTTTTAACGTGACTCAACTTGATACCTCCAAGTTCCTGAGATAAAGTGTCTTGCTTGACAAACAGACGTGGGGTGGGTTTGCGGGTAATAGGGCCTTGTGCAAGGTCCGTCCGGATCGCTACCACCATCTTACTCGCTAATCCTGCCGCTAAGTAGCAGTGCTTGCACTGCTGTGTTCCGGTGTGGAGAGTAAGACAGCCGGGGAAATTACGGGCACAAGAGGCATTTCATCTTAGTCCTCTAGGTTGGCAACGCGTCTGCAATCCCTCCGGGGTTGCGGGTGTCTATGGGCAATGGTGATCACTTACCATCAGGTGACCCACTTGCTCGTTTGCCTTCCTATTCATATAAAAAAAAAAAGACGGACAAGGAAATGGATCCAATGAGGATCTCGAATTGATATTCTGATGACTGACCTGATGAATATCCTGTGGACCCGGTAAGTCTTGGCGAACATGGAGCCGAAAGCCAGGGAGAAGCCCGCCGACAGTATGTAAACTCTGCCCTGAAAAACAAGAATTATTCTGACGACTGAGACACAAACACAATGTCATTGCGGAGAATTAATTCTATTATTAGATAGCGCCTTTTATTCCGTTTTCGCTACAATTTCAGTATATTAATATCTATCAGTATCTGCCAAGAAATCATTAACCGTTGCCCAGGGTGCACCGGAGCAAGCACTGCTCTTCTCCTCGGACGGACCCAAAAACGAACCGAAGCTCTTGACCACACGCGGAGGTAATCCGACTCGCACCCCGAGAAACTTCGTTGGCGTGATGTAAAACAATGTGACAGCTGTCACTGGTTTTGGCGCTAGCTACTCGTGCGTCGAAGTAGTTGTATTCGACAACTAGGTGGCGCTATGGTCGCTACAGGTTGGATCAAGCTTTTGCTAAAATCATGGTGGAGATTCGTGAACAAAAACATTTAGCTTGCCACTCCGTTACTAAGCGCAACGGAACGGCAAGCGGTAGTGGAATCAAGGTAAATGGCATGCATTAGGGGGTCAGTATTGTCGTGTGATCCAAACATATTGCGATCCATATCACGAAATATTGATGAGTATCGCAGCAAATCCAGTTGTTTTGAAACCCCACGATAATATGGAGTGTCTAATCCATGCCCTTGTTTTCGTCCTTAAATAAAAGTTTTTAGAAGATCCGCGTTATATAATCCACATAAATACATACATACATACCGTCACGCCTCTTTCCCACAGGGGTAGGCAGAGACTACTTTGTTCCACTTGCTACGATCCTGACATACTTCTTTCGCTTCATCTACATTCATCAATCTCTTCATACATGCTCGTCGTTTTCGGGTACTCCTGACCTGACCTTTTTCCAAAACGTCTTCTATTTGGTCTCGAAACGTCCGATTAGGCCTTCCCCTCCCAACTTTACCGTTCACACTCCCCATATAGATCTGTTTAGTTAGTCTACTTTCATCCATCCGCTCTACAAACTTCATATTTACAAATGTGGGCATAAATCTCACATTCTAGCATGTTAGTAGGCACGTTAAACTGTAACACTTTACACTGTACAGGTTTAGCTTACCTTTATCAATTATTTCCACTTAGAAATGTGAAGACAGACTTGTCGTTTACATTCACTAAAATATCATACTTTCACCGTGATTTCTTTGTTGTCAACACTAGGAGAGGTGCCTTGACACTTGCTTTCTCCATTTCTACTTATAAACGCCCCTTTAATAGCGTAATTAGTACGTAAACTCATAATTAAACTAATTGTTTTGTTACTGGGCGGTCTTTCCGTATATGTTTTGGTTGACAGCTGCCGAGATGTTTCTTTTTTAAATCTAGCGTTCCGTTACGCGCCATACGCTCGTAACGTGACCAGTATTTGTTTTGATTAGTGTAAGTATTTACAAATTCCTCTGCCACACTGATAATATTATTTTACAGGTAAGATATTGTTGTTCTCAGTTAGCGACATATTTTCTAAACTCCTAATTACTTCATACGTTGTTCCTTTAGCGTGATATCTCGTTATGTCACGTGAGTGAAACCGATCTCGGACCGGAACGTTCAGAAGTGTATTCTGTTTATGCTGTCTTCGGTTGAATCTGACGTCACGGATTTCTTTACAAATTAGTTTCTTGTTCCCAAGTGTTTCTTAAATTGAGGAAAGTGGTTTATTTTGTTAATAGAATGGTCGTTGTCATTTCATACTGTGAAATTGATATTATTTAAATTTTTCCACATTTCTTTCTTTTCCTCGCCGTCATATCGAACCAGCGAGTATATCGTAAGGTTCCCGAACGATCATGACTGGGCTCGTTTCGACTGGTCGATTTGGTTGATCTTCGTATTCCAGCGAACGTTAAGCGATGTAGACGCAAAATCTTAAATACTCCTGAGATACCAGATTCGGGTCGGGTAAGCAGTCTTTGCTCAAGCTTCCTTTATTTTGAGTATTTTTCTGTGTCCTAATTCGTTATTTCGTTCTTTCTAGTGCCTAGCACCATGCCTTTATAACTTAACTTCACGTCGTCGCGCCGACCGGCGCCATGTAAAGTTTTTTCGACACACCTTCATTCCTTGGTGAGTTATATTTTATTCGTGTTAAACGTTGTAAGAAACTGCAATATCTTATAATGTGCGTCGTTTCTTTGCGCAGATTCGTTATGTGTTTTTAATGGTTTCAATGCTTGTCCATTCCAGCCGCTAATCCGCTGCTTTCGCGACTATGCGATAATACTTTCTTCGCCTTTCTCCTGGGTGTCTTATGCTTGCGAATATCCTTTAAAACTACGTGCCTCGCCGTTCTGCTGCTGTTAAAACCCCTTAACTGGGTAAGTTTTTCTCCTTTAATAAGTGATCGCGAGTGTACCCTCATCTTACTTTAGTAACCAAAAATATTAACTGTGAATATTTTGTTCACAGGGTCTTTTTTTAACTTACATCAAGTCCAGGCGTCCTTCGTCTGAAGACCTGTTTTTTTTGGTTTTGCGTATACCTGTAGTCCAGGCGTGCTACGTCTGAAGCATATTTTTTAATACCTTAAGTTCAAGAGTGCTTCGTCTGAAGTTTTCTTAGTATAACGTAGTCTTTCTCGGTAAGGGCGCACGGCCGTCCCACCGCTTGCGTTTTATACTTAATTCTTGTACGCTTAATCGTTCAACCGTGTATCTCATTCTATCGTCTCTCATACTACCGTTACTCTCATATTTACGGCTACTGTTTCTCTCATACTACCGTTACTCTCATATTTACGTCTACCGTACTTATTATAAATATCGACCATCTTAACTAATTTTAACTACTTTGAACTATCGGTGCTGTGTTTCTAATGATTTAACCATGTTTAAACTCAACGTGTGAATCCTTTTGTAACCGATATTCACACCCGATATTTGACCAAAGTGTGTTCCTTGTCGCTTACTTTTAGTATCGGATAGACATACTCTAATTTTAAATATATAAGACTGTTTGTAACTACTTTCGACCCGATATCGAGACCCGATATTTGACCTCGTGTTTCCAGGATTTAATCTTATGTTTTCCATATGAGTATTTTTCACACCTGTGCCACAGACTGGACGCGTTTGTTTTATTAGGGTGCCGATATCGTCGGTCCATCTATATTGTTAAGCTCACTTAGTTCTAAGTTACGCGGTTGTGTTACTTTAAGGTTTAATTAAACAAATTTAAGTTATCACTTTGTTTCTTTTAAGCACATCATTCGTTTGTCAGCGGGAGTGCCTGGCGCCTCCTATATAAATTTCTTCGGTATTTCCTGTTGCTCCGAGATTAAGCCTTACCTACGCCCTAAATTATCATAGTCTCTTTTGCTCTCTTTAGCCGGATATCTTTTGACTATTATAACGAATAATTTTCTTTACTTTGCCACACGCACTGATATATTACAGTGGCGCCCAACGTGGGGCCCGGAGAATGATGTGTTTAAATTGACATATTTACTTGTTTTAGTTTTAAGTGGTTGACTCTCACTTATTGTTTATTGAATGAGAACGGTAGAACGCGTACTTACTTTTAGCCTAAGCGGATAAGGTTTTGAAGGTGTAACTTTTATTTAATAATAGAAATTAAGTTTTCTGTACTGATATTTACTGGGTGACTTTAATATTCATAAAAACTTATACTTTAAGTTGTACTTAACCTACTTTTAGTAAACTGTGACTAAACCTTAACTATTTATTTGAGCTTTAACTCAATAATACTAAACTGAACTTAAACTTATTTCTGAAGCTGAACTTACACACTGATACTGTTTCGTTACTTATACTGAAGCTTTAACGCAAAAATACTAAACTGAACTTAAGCTTGTTTCTGAAGCTACACTTACACACTGATACTATTTCGTTGCTTATACTGAATTGAATGTGGACTTGTCTATCCCACAATACTTTACTGTTTTCTGAAAATTTTTCTTACTTTTGATAAGTCACGTGTGTCCTTTTTTTTTAAAAACAAGTAAAGGCCAGGAGGAGTCTTTATCTTTCACTCACCTACACACTCTCATTGTTTCAAACATGGATTTTCTTAAAGCTGGCTGTAAAATAACTTACTTACATAAAGACGAAATAACACATGAGCTTTCTATACGTAAACTGGCGGTCAATCCACTCTCTCGTCGTCATAGCTTGCAACAGGCTTTGAAGCAAACTGCTCAATTAGCCCGCAGAGGAAGTTTAAAATTTAATTCCTTGACTGAGCTCGATCCTACTACTGAACTGGAAATTTGCCAGCGTAAAGCTGAAGAGATTGAAGCAGAACTTTCGGATAAACTTTCTGGTGCTGCCATTGATAGACTGAACTCTAGATGTAAATATTTACTTTGCCGTCTTTCTAGATTGCCTCAAGACTTTGAGGAAGCTCAGTTGCTTCGTGCTACTTTAACTACTATTATGGAACGCTTACATAATGACAAATCGTCCTCTTCAGATCCTGATAGTGATGGAAGTCAGTTGGACGACCACACTCAAGTCATCAGAAAAGTAGTTTATAAATCTGAGAAAACTTTTAACATCAATTCTTTAAATCTAAAATATAAAGGTGACACATGTGCACGTATTTTCTTAACTAGGTTAGAAGAGCTTCGTGTTGCTAGAAAAATTCCTGAGCAACTTATTTACTGTGGATTTCCTGAAATTTTTGATGGACCTGCTCTCTCGTGGTTCAGAGCCAACCGGACTGAATTGCTTACTTATAAAGATGTGGTAAAGGCTCTGAAGGAAGATTTTGACATTCCTGATCTTGATCATAAACTTCTGCAGGAAATTCGTGCAAGGACACAAGCTAAAAATGAAACCATAGTCTTTTTCGTGTCCACTGTTCTAGGTATGTTTGAGCGCCTGGAAAAGGCGATTCCTGAATCTGAAAAACTTGATATTCTTACTCGTAATATGCGTCCTGAGTATAGTAAGGATCTTGCATTACAAGACATTACTTCCATAAAACAACTTAAGACTTTGTGTAAACGTATTGAACTAGCTCAGGTAAGAGCAAGTGAATTTCGTGAACCCAACACTGCTACTCTTGACAAGCCTAATTCTTCAACTGATACGACTATCGTAACGGGAACTTACGCCCGGAAAAACTTTAAAAACACTCATCCTTTTAAACCTAAAACACATGTAGCTGCCGTCACTCAGTCTACGTCTAGACAACCATGCTTTCGATGTGGTCTGTCAAACCATCCTACTGGTAAATGTTTGAAATCTCGAGAGATAGTTTGCTTTAAGTGTGGTAATAAAGGAGTCCGTACTCCGGACTGTCTCAAATGTAATCCTGTCTCAAAAAACTGAATAGCGTGGTCTTCTCTAATAAATCAACTTACTTTAATTCTACTCCCTTGCGCGTAGAAAAGGCCACTTACTTTGAACCTCCTAAGGGAGATACTCGACTTTACATTGCTGTTGATGTATTAAATTTAAAGGTTAAGGGTTTGCTTGACTGTGGTGCAAGTTGCTCCATATTAGGTAGCGATAGCCACCTTGTGTTTGCTGCTCTCGGCATTCCTATTCTTTCTCATTCTGTCCCATTGAAACTTTCTGTGGCTAATGGCCAAGAACTTCTCTGTACCGAATTTATGTCTTTACCTGTTCACTACAACGGTACTATTCAAGTGGTAAATTTCAACATCCAATCTAAAATCACTACTCCTATTATATTTGGTTTAAACTTCTGGAAAACTTTTAAATTGGCTCCGGAAATTATTTCTAGTTTGCTGTCTGATGAAAATATTGCTAGTATGTCTGATATTCCTGTTGAAGCCGGTTTAAATACTTTCGACTCTTTAACCTTGGAGCAAAAGGCTCAATTAGATGATATAAAGTTATTATATGACCAAATAAATACTGACAAAGTCGGTCTGGGAAAAACTCACCTCCTTGAACATGTGATTAATACTGGTAACTGTAATCCTATAAAGCAGAAATATTATCGACTTAGTCCTGATAAACAGTTTGCTTTAGAAAAAGAACTTGATCGTATGTTAGAAATTGGAATTGTGGAACCTTCATATTCTCCCTGGAATTCTCCTGTAGTCATGGTGGAAAAATCCAACGGTGACCTAAGACTTTGCTTAGATAGTAGGAAAGTGAACTCTGTTTCCAAATCTGATGCATATCCTTTGCCGTATGTGAATTATATTCTAGATAACTTACGTGATGCTAAATACCTTTCTTCACTCGACTTAAGCGCTGCTTATCATCAAATTCCTTTGAGTACTGACTCCAAAGAAAAAACAGCTTTTACTGTACCCGGTCGTGGTTTATATCACTACAACCGAATGTGTTTTGGTTTAGTTGGTGCCTCAGCAACGATGCAGCGTCTAATGGATAATCTGTTTACAGCTGAATTTGATAACAAAGTCTTCTGTTATATTGATGATATTATTATCTGTACATCTGATTTTGATGAGCATTTACGTTTGTTGAAGGCTGTCCTTGAAAAATTAAAAGCTGCTAATCTAACTATTAACATGAAGAAATCTTTATTCTGTAGAAGTGAACTTAAATACCTAGGCTACGTAGTCGACCGATACGGTTTGAGAACCGATCCTTCTAAGGTCGAAGTAATCCTAAATTTTCCTATACCTCAAGATGCAAAAGGCATCAAACGTTTCCTTGGTATGGCTGGCTGGTATCGCCGTTTCATTAAGAACTTTTCTCAAATAGCTCGTCCTTTATCTCGTTTAACTAGCAAGAAGATCAAATTTTCTTGGTCCGACGAAGCTAATGATTCCTTTAATGCGCTCAAATCTGCTCTTGTATCTGCTCCTATATTAAGGTGCCCTAATTTTGACGAACCTTTTTATATACACACCGACGCCTCTTCGTACGCCATCGGTGCTGTCCTTACTCAACGTATAGATAATTGCGATCATCCTATTGCATATTGCAGTCGTACACTGAACACTCCTGAATCTAATTACTCTGCTACCGAAAGAGAACTGTTAGCTGTGATCTATGCTCTTGAACAATATCGTGCTTATGTAGAAGGTAGAAAATGCTATATTGTGACTGACCATGCTTCTCTTAAATGGTTTTCTAATCTAAAAAACCCTACTGGTCGTCTCAATCGATGGGCCTGTAGGCTAAGCCAATTTAATTTTGAACTAATTCATCGAAAGGGTAAAGAACATATAATACCCGATTGCCTTTCTCGTATTCAAATTAATGCTATTGATGTACTTTCCACTCAAGATCCTTGGTATAGAGATATCTACAAAAAAGTATCTGATAATCCTACTCTCTTTCCTAACTTTAAAATTGAAAATGGTAAACTTTTCCGTCTTTCTAAGAACAAATATCGCCTGACAGCTCAATTTGACTGGAAGTTGGTTGTTCCCTATGAGGACAGGAATTCTATCTTGAACCAGTTTCATGACGATGCTACTGCTGGACACTTTGGTGTAGCTAAAACACATCTTAGGATTGCTAATCTATATTTTTGGCCTACTCTCTTTCAAGATGTCAAAGACTATGTGGATTCTTGTGAAATCTGCAAAACTTATAAACCTGTTAACCTTGCTAGACCTGGTTTGATGGGAAATCCCAGGCGGATCTCCGTTCCTGGTGAAGCTATATCATGCGATATTTTAGGACCGTTCCCTCCTTCTTATCTAAGGAACCAGTACCTTTTCGTCACCTCTGATTATTTTAGCAAATATGTTACCTTGTTTCCCTTGCGTACCGTGACCGCAAAGAACATAATTAAGTGCTTAGAGAAAAGTATATTCCTTGTACATGGAACTCCTAAATATGTTTATGTCGATAATGGTCCTCAATTTATATCTAAGGAATTCAGAGACCTGATGTCTAAATATAATGTTCCGCATGTATTCTACAACCCACGTTATCATGCACAAACAAACCAGACTGAACGCGTGAATCGCGAACTTGTGCGCACAATCGCTTCTTACGTGCGTTCTGACCACCGAACTTGGGACCAGAACTTACACGAAATTCAATGTGCCCTAAACACTGCTGTCCACGAAGGAACTAAGTTCACTCCGTATTTCCTAACCCATGGTCGTGAAATGATCATTGATGGTTCTCTTTATAATATCGACTACCCAATAGACGAAAACACCTTATCTCTAGATAATGGTTTTGCTTTTTCAGATAGCCTCAAAGAGTTAAAAACTATATTTCAAAAGGTGCGTCAATCTCTATTAGCCTCCCATGCTCGTAATGCTAAATATTACAACATGAGGAAACGCCCCCTTCAACTGCAAGAGGGACAGATTGTCTATAAGAGATGTTTTCCTTTGTCTAATGCTGCTAAGCATTTTTCTGCTAAATTGTCTCCCCGCTATGAAAAATGTATAATTCATAAGGAGCGCGGACCTCTTGTTTACACTTTGAAATCCTTGAATGGAAAGCTACTAGGCGACTTCCATATCAAAGATATTGTTCGACCGGGTGAAGCTCCACCTCCCTCGTAGTGGTGTGTAGTTTCGTTCCGCTAGTCAATCTTTTACTCGTACTTTACGGGACTCTTACCCATTGGATAGTCCCCAATGGTTTGTTTCTCTTATACATAGGTTATGTCAATGGCCTAAGACTAACCTTATTCTTCTTAATTTCCTCTAATAAGCTAGATTCTTTGGTCTAGTATAAGCTGAAAGAAGCCTCTGTCTCTTAGAATAAAGCTTACTTTCCAGCCTGAACCTTTCGTAGGTTCACTCTCTTTGTAAATAGATCTTGGTGTTTTTCTATTTATCAAATAGTAAACTTCATAAACCCTTAGGTGTAGTACAATCCATAGTTACAGGAAACATAAGTTGACTACTCACTTAGGAACTATTTCGTCTATGAATATTTCCAGTGGTATCAATTTGATTGGATTTAGTTCTAAGTTATCCCTTAGTCAGTACCAATAGGTCATAAATTGCATGCTCATTCCATTAATAGAACATCCATCGATGTGCCATAGTTGTTTGTTTAAATTTAATGATACTAGGTTAGCGAGTGCACTCATTTAGTTTAAGTTGGCCAGATGCGCCAGATGGTTATTTCGTGGATAATTTCAAATTCCATTCATTTAGTTTAATTTGTTGTTAGGTTGGCTAAGTGAGCTGAGCAGTTGTTTTATTTTGTAAGTTCTGAATGCTACTCCCATTTGTTCTCTTCTTTACTTCAATTCGTGGAGAAATATCTTTGCGACACATGTTTTTTTTGGTAAATCTTTTATCAAAAAAAATATTTAAAAATTTAGAATTTTTAAATATTTTTTTTAACCCAACTAAAGATGAACTGTAACACTTTACACTGTACAGGTTTAGCTTACCTTTATCAATTATTTCCACTTAGAAATGTGAAGACAGACTTGTCGTTTACATTCACTAAAATATCATACTTTCACCGTGATTTCTTTGTTGTCAACACTAGGAGAGGTGCCTTGACACTTGCTTTCTCCATTTCTACTTATAAACGCCCCTTTAATAGCGTAATTAGTACGTAAACTCATAATTAAACTAATTGTTTTGTTACTGGGCGGTCTTTCCGTATATGTTTTGGTTGACAGCTGCCGAGATGTTTCTTTTTTAAATCTAGCGTTCCGTTACGCGCCATACGCTCGTAACGTGACCAGTATTTGTTTTGATTAGTGTAAGTATTTACAAATTCCTCTGCCACACTGATAATATTATTTTACAGGTAAGATATTGTTGTTCTCAGTTAGCGACATATTTTCTAAACTCCTAATTACTTCATACGTTGTTCCTTTAGCGTGATATCTCGTTATGTCACGTGAGTGAAACCGATCTCGGACCGGAACGTTCAGAAGTGTATTCTGTTTATGCTGTCTTCGGTTGAATCTGACGTCACGGATTTCTTTACAAATTAGTTTCTTGTTCCCAAGTGTTTCTTAAATTGAGGAAAGTGGTTTATTTTGTTAATAGAATGGTCGTTGTCATTTCATACTGTGAAATTGATATTATTTAAATTTTTCCACATTTCTTTCTTTTCCTCGCCGTCATATCGAACCAGCGAGTATATCGTAAGGTTCCCGAACGATCATGACTGGGCTCGTTTCGACTGGTCGATTTGGTTGATCTTCGTATTCCAGCGAACGTTAAGCGATGTAGACGCAAAATCTTAAATACTCCTGAGATACCAGATTCGGGTCGGGTAAGCAGTCTTTGCTCAAGCTTCCTTTATTTTGAGTATTTTTCTGTGTCCTAATTCGTTATTTCGTTCTTTCTAGTGCCTAGCACCATGCCTTTATAACTTAACTTCACGTCGTCGCGCCGACCGGCGCCATGTAAAGTTTTTTCGACACACCTTCATTCCTTGGTGAGTTATATTTTATTCGTGTTAAACGTTGTAAGAAACTGCAATATCTTATAATGTGCGTCGTTTCTTTGCGCAGATTCGTTATGTGTTTTTAATGGTTTCAATGCTTGTCCATTCCAGCCGCTAATCCGCTGCTTTCGCGACTATGCGATAATACTTTCTTCGCCTTTCTCCTGGGTGTCTTATGCTTGCGAATATCCTTTAAAACTACGTGCCTCGCCGTTCTGCTGCTGTTAAAACCCCTTAACTGGGTAAGTTTTTCTCCTTTAATAAGTGATCGCGAGTGTACCCTCATCTTACTTTAGTAACCAAAAATATTAACTGTGAATATTTTGTTCACAGGGTCTTTTTTTAACTTACATCAAGTCCAGGCGTCCTTCGTCTGAAGACCTGTTTTTTTTGGTTTTGCGTATACCTGTAGTCCAGGCGTGCTACGTCTGAAGCATATTTTTTAATACCTTAAGTTCAAGAGTGCTTCGTCTGAAGTTTTCTTAGTATAACGTAGTCTTTCTCGGTAAGGGCGCACGGCCGTCCCACCGCTTGCGTTTTATACTTAATTCTTGTACGCTTAATCGTTCAACCGTGTATCTCATTCTATCGTCTCTCATACTACCGTTACTCTCATATTTACGGCTACTGTTTCTCTCATACTACCGTTACTCTCATATTTACGTCTACCGTACTTATTATAAATATCGACCATCTTAACTAATTTTAACTACTTTGAACTATCGGTGCTGTGTTTCTAATGATTTAACCATGTTTAAACTCAACGTGTGAATCCTTTTGTAACCGATATTCACACCCGATATTTGACCAAAGTGTGTTCCTTGTCGCTTACTTTTAGTATCGGATAGACATACTCTAATTTTAAATATATAAGACTGTTTGTAACTACTTTCGACCCGATATCGAGACCCGATATTTGACCTCGTGTTTCCAGGATTTAATCTTATGTTTTCCATATGAGTATTTTTCACACCTGTGCCACAGACTGGACGCGTTTGTTTTATTAGGGTGCCGATATCGTCGGTCCATCTATATTGTTAAGCTCACTTAGTTCTAAGTTACGCGGTTGTGTTACTTTAAGGTTTAATTAAACAAATTTAAGTTATCACTTTGTTTCTTTTAAGCACATCATTCGTTTGTCAGCGGGAGTGCCTGGCGCCTCCTATATAAATTTCTTCGGTATTTCCTGTTGCTCCGAGATTAAGCCTTACCTACGCCCTAAATTATCATAGTCTCTTTTGCTCTCTTTAGCCGGATATCTTTTGACTATTATAACGAATAATTTTCTTTACTTTGCCACACGCACTGATATATTACAAAACTCGGGATAATCCTCCTGTGACATAGGTAGACAACTGGCCGTCCGTCGGACACTTTTCCTATTTTTCCCGAGCATCAAATATTCGGTGGCCGTAGAATAGAATATTTCTCACGCGCATGCAAATTATCTTTACGTGACGTAGTTTTTAGTTTTACTGAACTGTTGGAACTTGGGACGCCGCCTAAGAATTAAGTAGGTCACGTTTTGAGCGATTTACCTTGAGGCGTTTTTTGTGTCTAAAACTTGGGTATGCTAGACTCGATGACTACAGTATCTCCAAGCTCAGGAGGGTTCTTGGAATCTTTGTTTTACTACACTTCAAATGTTTTGTTTCAAATCTAGAATATTATACACAAAATATTTTTACTCACAGTATTGTCGGTAGGTACTGTATGTTTCTTTTGTGAGGTACTTTATCAATCGCCTGCTCTAACACCAGCAATATGCGGAATTGGAATATCCCCCTAAGTATATTTATCGCATTATTGATTTTTGTTACTACAATATTCCTTTCTTCTTTTTTATTTGTGGCGTATCAAGTCGTTATAGCGACGACAACTTCGCCAATATTAAAGTAACAAAAATATAATAAAAAAATCTTGTGACAAAATGTCGGCAACGTTGTACGGTAATACGGTCCAAAGACCCCCCCTCCCCCCTGTCGGGCTCTTAGCCAACGGTCAATGATATCCCTCAAACACTGCCAGGAAAAGTGCACCGGACCAAGCACTGCTCTTCCCCTCGGACGGATCCAAAAACGTACCGCAGCTCTTGAGCACACGTGGAGGTAACTCGACTCGCACCCGAATATTCCTTTCTTTCTTCATCTTGCTTTTTTCTTAACTTACAGTACACATAGCAGAAAACGGCACATATGAGGGTAGTGTAGCGTTGTCGACTCCGAGAAGCGCGACTGCGGTGTAAACCAGCACACAGCCGATCAGAGTCATGTTGTTCAAACGAGGCGAGGATAGCTTTATAGACCTGGAAGAGAATGAGTTTGTCGTTGTTAAACAGTGGTAGAAAACTTGGACTGATGTTGACAGTATACTCTGCAATATTGTTTTACGTTGCGACTCTAGGTAGCTACGACCTTTGACATATTTATCGCTATGCACTATGCACTTTTCTGGGATAAAAAGTAGCCTATGTGTTAATCTAGGGTGCCAGCTATCTCCGTACACCCTCACACGCACACAAACTTACGCCTTTATAATATTAGTGCGATGATTGATTTAGCTACGTATTGTATTTATGTTACTATACTTGCGTTTCTCCTGTCTACTACGTTTGGCATGATTGTGGTCGTAAAGGTTGAAAAAGTGACGGGTTGCTAGCTGCATCGCCTACAACATGATTCCTAAGATTTTTGCCCGTTCCCTATTTGGGTTTCTACCATTTGCGCGGGAAGAAAAGCAACTGTATGCCTAGCACGAAAGCATACGAAATTCGCGTCGCGCGCGAGATAGATTACCCATCTCTTTCTAAAACGAATAGTAAGAAAAAGACGGGCAATCTGACTCGCGCGCGACGCGACTTTTGTACGCTTTCGTGCTAGACGTACTGGTATATTTTGTATCAGCATGGAATGGAGGGTCCACTTTCTTCTCCTATTTATGGAATAACTGTACCTCCTCTTGCTATAATGCAAGTTGAACGCCAGAAAGCCGACCGCCAGCGCCACGCCGGCGGCGGCCAGCGCAGCCACGGCCAGCCTCGCGGGCGCCCACACCGAGTCCACGCGCAGCACGAGCACGCGCCGCGCCGCCGGCACGCCCCCGCCCCACTGCGCGCGCGCACAGCTGCCGCACGCCATCTGTCGCCCGTGCGTGTACAACGCCACCGTTTTAGGACGGCCGCCTGGAATGCAAGTTCAGTCAGCGTCACAAGTTAATAAACAGTCGATGTGCTCATGATCTACACCAGGGATGTTGCGGATCCACTTTTTTCCACATCCGCGGATGCGGATGCGGATTTTAGGAGGCTCACATCCGCGGGTGCGGATGCGGATGCGGATCCGTATAAAAAACTTAAGTGTTGGGTTGGGTCACAGCAAAATAGTAGCGAGCCGCGTCACCGTCACCGATTCACCGAAGTCCGAAACAAAATTACCGCTTTCCTATTGGTCAATCAGCACGCGCGGTCGACACGTGCCACTCGCCGGGGCCTCCCCTTTCTTTCACGTCGCGACCAGCTAAACATCCGCATCCGCTTCAGCTCCGCATCAATTTATGCGGATGCGGATGCAGATGCGGATGTCGAAATTGATGCGGATGTTACGCATGTGCGGATGCGGATGCGAATATTCGCAACATCCCTGATCTACACACGACCCTATCACGAAGCTAATAAGGTGTATAGATCATTTTGAGCTCTTCGATTGTTTATTAACATCTGATGCTGACTCTATAGTCTTACTTAAAAACGTAGTTAGATTTCAAAGCGACACTGAAAATTAGAATACACACCATCACATTATATATGTTGTGACGTGCAAAGGATTTTTAACCTTAGGTATAGACCACTGTTTGGCTGATGCTACATACAACTTTGAGGCTATACTTCTGAATTTACCTTGAATTTGATAGAACGCAGAAGTTCCTATCCTGTCAGCTCCATTAAAAGATACTGGTCCCTGAAAAATAACATCATTTTTCAATCGATGACATTCCTCTGCGCTTTATTTCCATAAATCCAACTCTAGCTTATAGCGGGTGTTGCAAAAATCATTAACAATGTTCCAAAAACTCGGGTCAGCCAGCCGGAATGAACATTGCAAAGTTTCGTGCACTAATTAAAACTTCGAAAACATGGAAAAAATGTGAATAAAATTGACGGGACATCAGAAACAAACGGGTAAATCCAAGCATTTTATCACTCCCGTCAGATTTTATCCTTTTAAGATTATTAGAAAATTGAGTGACACCTCGCAATAACTTTGATCAAACGCCGAGACTTAAGTTTACAAGAGCGTTCAAAAAAGAAATTGTTTGTACGCAGGCCCGCCGCTAGCTGTTTCGTCGCCCGCGTGCAATACCGATTATGCCGCCCTACGGCCACTTACTCTGAGTTTTGTCAAAAAAAGGATAATTAATTATTTTCTGAGTAGCTCGATTTGCCGCCCTCTGGACGTGCCGCCCGCGTGCGGTGCACGCTTAGCACGCCCGCTTACGGCGGCCCTGTGTGTACGCTCTATTGGTGTGTCTTTCAAAAGAGAATGTCTTCTTTTTTTCTTTTCTTTACCTTTACCTACCGAAACTCCGAGGAAGCTCAAGTTCGCCAGCTGATTCAAGAACTCCTCCGCCATGTCCTTTCTATTGTAGTCGAAATGGCTCAATCCCAGCATAGCACCGCCTTTCAGCAGCGTACCGTTGTGATGCGTCATGTCTAGGCTGCGCCAGAGTTGCTCCGCTTTAGACAAGGACAGAGCTATAGCCCAGACGGCGTCGTAGGTTTGGGGGGCGAAGGGGGAGACGGAAACGCCCGCTGCTGCCATCTCGCGGTGGAACATTTCGTTGGTCTGTTGGCAAAGTTTACCGGTTATTTTTTAAACAGGGATGGGAACGAGTGGGTTATCTGACGGCTAGCAATAATAATAACTACAGCCCATAGACAATGAATACTGCGTTACAATGTGTTGCCAGCCTAAAGAATTTTTAGATTTCACTAATTGTCTTATTCTCTTCGCCGAGACACAATTTGTCTTGGACTCTAACAGCAATCTGATTGGCAGCAGGATTAGTTTTCCAAAAAAAAGGTAATGAATCGTTTACCCTATCGATCCTTATGCAAGAAAAAATGTGTCACAAAATTTCCATTCCAGTTCGTCACTTTTTTTCATATTGGTGTGTATGGAACGTGACGAATAAGAAAAAAATGTATGGTAAAATCTGGGACACATTTTTTCTTGTGTGACAATCCATAGGCCCTATGGCATAGGGTAAACAATTCTGAGTAAGAAAAACGCAAAAAAAATAAATTCTGGAAAAAAATTACGAGTAGGTATGAGTAAGATTGCCTTCCTCACCTTATAAAAAAAGATGGCGGTGGCGGTTCGGTTCGGACGTACTTTGCACAAGGTTCTATCACCCGCGAAACACTGCAAACCTACTACATCTAAGTAGGTACTATACTATTGTTGTCTTCCAATTATTCAGGTATGAAAGAATATGCTCTGCACTCATTTACAGTCCGACATTGATCCTTATCTAAGATGTTTTTTTTTTTAAATATTTGACGCAATTTCAAATGTTTTAATTTATCTTTCCTAATTGTAGGATATATAGGTCACACACAACACCTTCAAGATCGGGAAAGGGGATTTCACGATCGATATTAAAAAAACACACGCGAGCAAATAATTTGCATGCTTTCGCGGCTATCCTTTCTTGGCGACTAATGGTGACCCGTTGGTGGCGCTAGTGTCGCACCGAAGAACCATTTGCCAAGTAAATGGTGCGTTTCGAATTCACGATTTATCGGGGACCCAGTAACAAAAAAGAATAAACTAAAACCAATTGCTACCAACCAAATTGTGTCGTATTGTGTGTACCTAACACTTAAATATAAAAAAAAATAATGAAAAAATGTATTGGTTCTGGTACGGAACACTGATGATCGTCATTTGTTTATCCTGCCAATAGGTACGAAACGGCGACAAAATAAATAAATATCAGATCGGATCGCAGCGACAAATGATCGCGTTGTCGCCGCGTAGATTTATCGCCTAATCCGCGTCTGAATAAAACATGAACTAACTGAAAGCGGGTTTACACGCGGCTTGTTATAGTTTCGTTATTTACACGCGATTGTCGGCGCAGGGTTGGTACAGTTCGAAATTTAAAATCCGTATAACCTCTTTTATGCTGGTCTGGCAGCAGTGGCGTAACTATAACGTCTGGGGCCCGTGGCAAATTCGTCAGGTCCTTCCTCCTTCTGTGCTCTAAACCAAGCTAGTTCGGGCCCCCCTAGAGCTAGGGGCCCCTGGTATTTTGCCACCCCTGCCACCCTATAGTTACACCACTGGTGTGTATGCCACATTTAGCATGATTGTGCATTGACCACGAGTGTTCACACATTAAAAAAAATAAAATAAGGATGGGAGTTTGCAATTGTGTCATACAGACACATAATTCAAACATATTACGCTTAGCGACAAAAATTTGCATAGTAACAAGGTCACGTGACAGCTAGTAACAGGTAGAAAAATTCGAAAACTACCCACCTGCTATGGGTGGTGTAAGGGTATATAGCACGCGTCACGGAATGACGAGGATTTCCCGATAGCTTTACATTTCGGATTTTTCTATGTGTTCTAATTTTCAGTGACATTTAGAAATTGTAGCGCGGGCTTAACTAGATACGTTTCCGAACGCAACCCGCCGACCTTCTCGCTCGCGCGGTATCTCTCGCTCTCTCGCTACCGGCATCCGATCGAGCCGCACGCGCACCGAACCGCGGTGCTCAATTTATCAAAGACTTTTAGTCGTAAACTGTATTTCTTGTACCGAACCCCTTTATGTTACTACTTTACTATGTTTTTGGATAAATAAACACCTTTCATCCTACACTGGCGCCCAACGTGGGGCCGGTGTACAAAATTTAATTTCTAACGGTAAAACCGTAAAAAAAAACAAGAAATAAAAATTCTTGATTCATTTGATAGTACCTATGATTTAAATCCAGTTGGCAACCCTAACCATGTTAGAAAAAGCTCTAACTTAGTAACACTCGGCTGGTAGATGCCAAATGTTTTGTTCAGCTTTTAGCGGTGAGGCTTACATCCATTATGTATGTTTTGAAAGCGATCGAACACAGAAACTTATGTATGAGATGAGCTGTAGGTAGTTACTGTAGGTAGGGATTAGGAGGTCTCAGGCGAACGTGTTCTAACACGCTTGTTTGAAGGAGAATTACGGGTATTATTTTAGTTTACATACATCGAGTGACTAACGTTGAAGCACTACGCCAAGCTGGGAAGAAACGCCAACTTATGCAGACCATCAAAAAGCGTAAAGTTGCCTAAATGGGCCACGTGCTTAGGCACGCCAGATACGAACTCCTGCAACTAATAATGATGGGCAAAGTAGCAGGCAGAAGAGCCGTCGGCCGCAGGAAGAAGTAGTTGCGAATCCGGGAGTGGACCGGAGTCGCAAGTGCTGCCGAACTTTGCAACCTCGCGAAGGATCGGAGGAAATGTGCGGAGCTGACTGCCAACCTCCACTAGTTGGAGAGGCACCATAAGAGAGAGAGTTTAGTTTAGGAGTCAAACGTAGTCATTTAGGTACAGCTCTTCTTCCTTTTTATTATGACCCGATCGATGCGACGATTTCGCCTATGTCAAAATAATAATCTTGTGACAAAAATGTCGGCAACGTTGTACGGCAGAACACGGTCAAAAGACTCTTAGCCGACGCTCAGAATCTGCCAGGAAATCATTAACCAATGCCCAGGGCGCACCGGACCAAGCACTGCTGTTCCCCTTGGACGGATCCAAAAACGAAGCGCAGCTCTTGACCACACGCGGAGGTAACCTGACTCGCACCCTTTAGGTATATATAGTTCATGAGAAACATCTACCGCTTTTGAAGTTAAGTTTGTCAATAAAAAGTCATGTCAAGATTTATTTACCTCTTTTATAAATCTACATACACACATACACACATACACAAATCACGTCTTTATCCCTTAAAGGGTAGACGGAGCCTAAGGCAACAGGTACCTACAGGCCACATTTAGCATGATTGTGGGCGTATAGGTGGAAAATGGAATCAAAACAGTGGGTGGCTAGTCTCATCGCCTAAACATGATTCCTATTATTTTCGCCCAATCCCACGATGGGCTTTCACCATCTGCGCGGGTAGAGAAGCAACTGGTACATTCTATGTTTTTCCTTTGCTCCCAGACCAGCATGGAAGACAAATGTCTTTATAAATGTATGTAGAAAAAAAAAGTTGGTGATAAAATTTTAAACTCATTAAAATTTATTCTATAAGCTACTTCATCACCAGTCCTCGTCGTGTCGCTTTTTTTTTAGCCATCCGGGTACACCCCCATTGACCTACACTGCTAGAACGGAACGGGAACAACGTCTTTCTCTTTCTAGTACTAACAGTGCACTCGCGCTAGCCGTGCTGGTCATATGGGCGGTGGTCGACTCCGAAAAGGCATCCCCGCTCTCTACAAGGGACCACAAGAACTGCCGGTCGTGTCTACAGACTTGTGGGGAGTGCCACAATAGAGAGATCTCTCTCCAGCAGTCTGATGTTATGCCTGTAGACTACAAGCCCATAGACAAAAAAACATGTCAAATGAACCAGCGTTAATGAAAGCTTAGAAGGCTGTTACTATAGGTATCATAAAATAACTCTTTTCTCATAGATTGAAAAAAAAAAAATTGCATTAACTTCCGGCACCACCACTTTAAAGCGGCACTAGGTTTTTCGAAATTTATTTTTAATCATCTAAAAGCTGTAAAAACGCCGTAAATTAATAATTAGTCGTAATTCCTCACTTGTACCTGAGAAATTTCATAAATGTACCGCTCAGAAATGACGGCATAGCCTTCAGAGTTATTTTATGATGTAGTAACAGCCTTCTAAGCTTCATTCACGCTGGTTCATTTCACATGTTTTTTTTCTCCATGGGCTTGTAGTCTACTGGGGACCGAAGTCCGAAGGAAGAGAGTTGAAAGTTGTATTTATGATGCGTTGAGAAACTCCGTTAGCGGGATGTGGAACGATGTGACAGCTGCCATTAGAACTGGCGCTAGCTACTTACGTAGTAGTTATGTAGAGGCCAACTAGGTGGCGCTAGGTTCGCAGACTCACCAGGCCTGAGTAGGCCACGGCGTCCCCCACGATGCCGCGGTGCGCAGTGACAGAGACGAGACCCTCGAGCGCGGCGGCGAGCTGCGCGCGCGCACACGGCGGCGCGGCGCGCACCCGCGGCGGCGCACCCGCCACCACCCACGCGTACTCCGCGCCCCACATACCCAGTTTGAATGCCTGCAACACAATAGTACATTAGAAGTGGTAGACTCAGCCTTCTGCTCCAGTACTCGCCTCCCCCGCTTGCAGCCCCCCAGTGTGACCTGGCGACCAAGGTAGTGCAATGAGGCTGGAGACGGAATGGAGAGTGCTAGAAAGGATGCAGGATAGGCGTAGGATAAAGTTTAAGTTTGTTTTGTAATTGTCTAATACTAGCGATCGCCCGCGACTCCGTCTGCGTAGAATTTGCTTATCACTATCCCGAGGGAGAAAAATACCATGTCCTTCCCCAGAAACTATCTCTGTGCAAAATTTAATTAAAATCGCTTCAGTGCTTTAGGCGTGAAAGCGTAACAGACAGACAGAGTTACTTTCGCATTTATAATATTAGTAGGGATAAAGTATGTAACGTAACGCCATGTAGTGAATTTTCATGTTACATAAATATATACATAGATAAAATAATAAATACATTGATTGCGTTCCGAGGGTGGAGAAATAAAGCGAAGGCGATAAACAAGCGACCCGGGCTTTCTTTATCACCGCCCGGGGTGTGTACACAATGTTACGTCTTCCCTGGCCAGGAAGTGGAAATTTCCGCTCGCGTAGCGGCCGATAAATGTCTACTTACGGCCCGGGCGCCGTTAACAATATACATACAGCTTGTAGATCTTACAGGGGCGCAAATTTTGGCAAACGTAGCCTTCAGGTCTTGTTACCTAAGGCTCTGTCTACCCTAGGGCATGCAGTGCGGTGCGGGTCGCCGTGGTAGGCAGCACGTACAAATTGTGTTGCCTACACGCGACCATACATTGCACGCCACTGTGTATACCCCATAGAATTAATTATGTGTGTATAGTATATACCTTTATATCACTAAAGTATATTTTATAGTTCTCAAGGAAATAAGTCAGACTGAACTCCATTTTACTTTCTAAGGTAACGCGCAAAAAACCAATTCCATGTTCCACGAATAGGAGTTTTCTTCAAGAACCTCATTACCAGTTTCCATTAAACAGTAACATGATGCCATTGAGGAATTATCCAATAGAATGGTAAAGCAGACCATCAAATTCTACAACATACTGATTTGCCACTTAAATTAATCACGTGTTTATGCATTCACGGGGTAGACAGAGCCTAGGGTAACAAGATCTAAAGGCCACTTAGCATGACCGTGGCCGTAAAGGATCTCCTATAACAGGGGTGGCCAACAGGTCGATCGCGACTGTTAGTCCAGTCGATCGTGGCAAGGCCAAAAATATAAATACGTGGACCAGACTGCGCAACGTAATCACCAAACTGATGATTTAAGGTTTCATGAAGTATGTAATTGGTAGATCGCACAGGGTTTCGTTAGTGAACAGGAGACCTTGGGTCTGATCAAGTTGGCCACCCCTGTCCTATAACATGATTCCTAAAATTTTCGCCCATTCCCTCGACGGGCTTTTACCATTTATGCGGGAAGAGAAGCAACTACCATTTTCGCGGGAAGAGAGGTGCATTCTATGCTTTTCTTTGCTCCCAGACCAGCATGGAAGCTGATGATGACATAAGGTGTATTGGGGTAAACTCGAAATTGGGGGAATTTCGTAAATCGTGGATATCCTGAACGGGGAACAATTCCATAATCTGGCAACGCTTATCTAGAAGCCATATATATTGGAACTTCTACGTAAGCGTTGCTAGATTATGGAATTGTTCCCTGTATATCCATCCATATCCACGAGTTTCGAAATTCCCCCAATTTCGAATTTACCCCAATGCATACTCACATTTCCACTCTATAGATAAATTACTCAGTGTAATGCTTGCGATAGAAAGCTGTGTACAACGAAGGCATTGAAAATGCTGTGAAACTTCAACTTGTTGTTAACGATTATTTGACTTAATTGTGCTTTGTTTGAAATAAATGAACTCTCTTTCAAACCAACCGTAGCTTGAAAGTAGTGAAAAACGGTAGTGAATTTGCAACAGATTAGATTATTTCTACACACACTTAAATCATTTGGTCTTAGCTTTTTATGTCTACTCTCTATACTCTGGTTTCTGTTGTCAATCGATCGAAGGTTAGCTGGAAGAGATCGCTTTAAGGGATAAGTTCGCCTTTGTACATCTGTTTTCTCATTACCTGTAAAATTGGATACGGAAACGGATATAGGATACTTTTAATCCCGATTTTCCCGCGGAATTGGAAATTCCCGAAATGTTGTACCAATAAAGCCACATTACATTTGGCACCTACATATTATTCCTTGATTAGTATAAAGGTGCACTACAAAGGAATTTTTCAAATTTCCCACGGGATAAAAACACGAGGTATATAATTAAGACTATAATTAGTAGTTAATATTTCTAGAGGATCACGTAGGTGCTCTAAGACGGGTTTTTCCGAATTTCCCAAGGGATAGGAAATAGAAACCTTACACTTGGAGACATGGGTGGATGTATGGGGTATGTCGTCACTCAGACGTTATCTGCGCGGACAAAGTCGCGGGCAAAAGCTAGTTTATAATATACTAGCTTCTGCCCGCGACTTCGTCTGCGTAGAATTATACATAAAAACCTTCCTCTTGAATCACTCTATCTATTAAAAAAAGCGCTTCAAAATCCGTTGTGTAGTTTTAAAGATATAAGCATACATAGGGACATAGGGACATGGGGACAGAGAAAGCGACTTTATTTTATACTATGTAGTGAAGTGGTAGTGAAGTGATGATAGTGATTATATTTTGGCACTGGCCACAAATAAAAAATTGCACGCAGCGCTATAAAAGAAAACAAAAACAAAAGAGTGTCGTGTCATTGCTCTTGTCAGCGCTGCGTGTTGAATTTTTACTATAATGTAAATCGTTTTATTTATTAGTTTCTACAGTCTACACGCCGCGAGATGTTTCCCATAGATTATGCTAAATTGCAAACAGGCAACTTAATTGCATCGAGTTGCAAATAATTAAAAACCCAGCGATTTAATTTATTGCCGCGACGGAGCGCATCGCGACTTGGCGACTGTTTTTCCATTATACCCTGTGTTGGAAACTGTTTTAATTAAGAGACGTTTTAATACGGACAAATGAATGGAATCGCTAATATAATTAATTATAAGTGAACTGAAATAGAACAGGAACTAATGAATACCTATTTTAATCTTCGTGTTCTTGTTGTCAGCGTATTTGAAGCCACTTCAGCTTTAGATTGTGTTTTAGCGTAAGGTTTTTGTTTTAATAAACAAAAAACGTGTTCAACGTTTTCGGATAGCATGCTGAAAGTTCAAGGAGCCTCTGTTGTAAGATTTGAGAGAAAAATCGTCTTCTTATTTGTGGCGTATCAAGTCAATGACAATGTCAAAGTAATAAAAATATAATTCAAAAATCTTGTGACAAAATGTCGGCAACGTTGTACGGTAATACGGTCAAAAGACCCCCCCCCCTGCCGGGCTCTTAGCCAACGGTCAATGATATCTCTCAGAAACTGCCAGGAAATCATTAGCCGCCCAGGGTGCACCGGACCAAGCACTGGTCTTCCCCCCGGACGAATCCGAAAAATCGTCTGGAACCCGTTCTCATTCACGTATTTATGCAAAGTCTTACAAATCTTAAACTTGACTAGTAGAGACTTTATACATCTCTACTATAGACTAATATAATTTAAGGCTCGGGGACCTTATACATGCATCCCTTTTAAGTAGAATTTAAGTATTCTTACTGTATTTTATTTTGAAAAAAATCCTTTCTGTCAAGTTTCTTGCGACGCATTCTTCTTGGCAATGATGGTCTTTCCGAACGCGCTGGTAGTTTAAAAAAATACATGTAAAAGAGCCCTTGGCGGCCAATTTTCAAAAAAGAATTTCGAATTAAACATCTCAGTAACTGTGGAAAAATTGGCAGCGCCACTTGCGAATGGAAGCGGCAACAATTTTATTATGTTTTCGTATTATTTGTCATTTTAACCTTTTCGCCGGCACGTCAAATACAAGAGACGTCACCCATACGCTAGACTTCTTTATTGCGATGCCTTAACTTGAATCTAAACCCAACTGAACGAAGGTTGTGTTTGCATTGCAGTAATGGACGTATATATAGGTCGTTGGCGTTGAACCTGCGGTGCTGATATATGTGTTGTTGGCGTCAAAAAGGTTAACACAAACACGTTCGTGACGTATTTCGTGGCCGTTCAAGCCGAAATCTTACACTAAGCTTACTAGTGTAAACGCTCTGTTGTAGCAACCGTCTTCGAGTTTTCACATTAATGTTTCGAATTGAGAAAACTTTTAGCATTTAGTAGCATTGGAGACGTTAGCGCGCTACTCAATGTGTTAAATGGGCAATTATTAAAATTAAAAAGCCCTAAAGTAAAACATTTCGCTAAAACTTAAACGGTCGACTGATAAATTACTTTACCACCCCTAATTCAGCACCATTTGCAAATGCTTCTAATAAAATGTGTAATAATTTTCACTCAAATTTTCATTAATAGCTCTAAAAAATTCTAAACAACACTGAAAATTAGAAGACACCCAAAAGTAAAGTTATGGCCGGGAATCGCACCCGGATCCTCGTCATTCCGTGACGCGTGCTATACCCCTACACCACCCATAGCAGGTGGGTAAGCCATCGAATTTTTCTATCTGTTACTAGCTGTCACGTGACCTTGTTACGGCCATGCTGGTCTGGGAGTAAAGAAAAAACATAGAATTTACCAGTTGCTTCTCTTCCCGCGTCGATGGTAAAAGCCCATCGAGGGAATGGGCGAGTCTAGGAATCATGTTATAGGCGATGCGGCTAGCAATCCCACTGTTTCGATTCCCCTTTTCTCCTATACGACCACAATTTATTATGCTAAACGTGGCCTTTAGGTCTAGTTACCCTAGGCTCTGTCTATCCCTTGAATCCGGAACCCGCATTCAACGGTGCCATTGCCACCTGCCCCATCCCGGGGCGGCCAGTGGACGTTGCGGTGGTCACCGTAGTGCGCCCGTAACGCCCGCAGTTCAAGGCCTGGAGGGAACGTGTGTGTTTTTAGACGGTAGGCCTCTCCCCTCCTTCCATAGGGAAGGCAGCGGCGAGTTGGAGAGCCCGTCATACCTCCGTTCGTGCTGCCCCGAGCGCGGAGATGCATAAGGCGCATTTTCCACACGTTAAAAAAAAAATAGGCTCTGTCTATCCCTTAAGCCTAAGGGGATGTAGACGTGATCAGTGTATGTATGTGTGTAGTCACCGTAAAATGTTTACTACACGCTTCTACGACTGTTGGCAAACTAAAATTGAATTTAGTAACGTTAGAAGTTATTAAGTGCCGCGTTATCAGCACAGCTTTGGCATACAAATTAAATTTACTAGAGCTTTCAGATAGGCAAATTGTTTTATTGCTTTATACCTACGTTCGTTTCAATAAATTAAATAGACAACCGATTCTGTTATTGTAATGAGTTTCTTGATTAAACAATGCGACTGAGAAGGCGAAATTTTGGTAAAGTTAGGTCTCGAAGACTCGCCAGCTAAGAGGCTAGGATTTCGACATACACACATACACAAATCACGTCTTTATTCGTTACGGGGTAGACAGAGCCTAAGGTAACAAGACCTACAGGCCACGTTTAGTAAGACACTGAGCGCGTAGATTTGGAAAGTGGAATCAAAATAGTGATGGGTGGAAAAACTATCCTATGTCCGCTCCCGGGACTGAAACTAATTGTATACTAAATTTCAACTAATTATGTATGTATGTTTAATGTAGCCGCGGTAATATAAGGTGTCAGCACGCCAATTTTACTTAATTAAGTTGTTGAGAACTAAGCTGCAAAAGTTTTTAACCATCCCACGGGAACCCTTTAATTTTCCGGGATTAAAAGTATGTAAAACATTGACCAGGAATATAAGGTACCACCACGCAAAACTTCATTTAAATCGGTCCAACAGTTTTGGAGATTAGCGAACACAGACATAGGTAAATGAACACATCCATACATACACAAAAGACAGACAAAAATGATAAAATCTACTTTTTTGTGTTTTATTAGGTACTCTTCCCTAATCGTTAGCACTCTATTTTTGATGAATCTATTTAATGTACAGACACGAATTTTCTACTGATTTATTATTATGTAATAGATGTAATAGATAAAAATTAAACTCACCTCACAGAATATTTTGGGTATCATCTCCTGAGAAAAACTGCCAATAATTATGCGGGTGTCTAGTTCCTGAAAAAAATAGTTATTTGTCATGCAAGGCTGCAAAGTTTCTGTTTGGCGCGAGTGCCTGTATCGAAACCCGAGCAAATGAAGGACTCTATGATTCAAAAGAAGAGTCCTGGGCGTCGCGAGGGTTTCAAGGCACGAGACACTAAACAACTTTGCTGCCGAGCGAAACACACAATTTTTTACCTTGCTACAGCGAGGAAAATGGTGATTGGAAGAAATAAATTGAATTAATAGTAAATCAGTTTTTTTATTTAGCAACGAACGTTAGCAAATCTTGAAAATAACTTAGAAATTAACGGAATTTTAAATAAATTAATAATGGATAACAGATCGCGGTTCCGAACGTGACATTATGTTTTTTAATCGAACCTGCTGTGTTCCGGTGCGGAGAGTAAGACAGCCGGGGAAATTACGGGCACAAGAGGATTTCGGCAACATACGAAGTTCAAATTTCTAATTTCTGAGTAGTTGAGGTGGACAAAATGGCGGTCATCGTCATGTTGGAATTTCAAAAACCTTTTCCACCCAAGAGGTAAAAAGCATTTTTCCACGCAGATTTGAAGGAGAAAGACAGCCTAGCAAGAGAGGTGAAAAAACTATTTTTAGTGTAAAATTTTGCGTTTAAACATTTCCATTTGTATGCAACAAAATTATCTTTAACCTAGCTTAAACAACTAGCTTTAACTTTGTACGCATGCGATGCGATTCGTATTGCTGCAGGCAAATTTGCTCATTATTCAACTTGGATGCAAAGTGACAGTTATATTTGCTAGCTAGTATATTAAATGAGATATACCGATGCTGTAACTCAATATTAAACTATCGCTTGACTTTGTAAACTGTCAATGGCACTACTGTCAATACCCACACATTAGATGTAAAGTTTTTGTATCAACGGAGAATGGTTTCGGCAGCCGATTTAAAGTTTTCTAATCAACCAAGTAAACTTAGCAGACAGTAACTAAATTGATAGAATACAGTTATTTATATACCCCCTTATTCATAAACGCTCTATAGGCTTCTGCTAACTTAGCAATCGTTTGTCCTTATCTGTCACTTTGACATTTACCTTTCACAGATGAGGACAAATGATTGTTAAGTTAGCAGAAGCCTATAGATCGTTTATGAATAAGGGGGTTAGTCATTATCTTGATTGATCTTAGTACTTTTTGGGACACTCGTCATGCGTAAAGTGATTCTATTTTCTTAATGTCTCCCAGCATTCTTCGTTTTTAATTATGTCTGACGTCTGAATTGAAGAAACAAAGTTTGCCAAGCTAAATTAAGAAACTAAAAGCTTTGTAATTAAATATATCCTACATATAAAGTACGGTCAAGGTTACAATAGGTATACGCCACAAAGTGACAAAAATTATATACAGGTTTATGTTTATATCTATTTACAAGTGAATAATATCAAAATACATATAAGAATAATGGCAACCAAAAGAATAGTCATGTGAAAAAGAAAGATCCCGTAGGAGATGCGCGTCAGGAACTTCCACAGCCAGCGAAAGGAACCAGTTAAGCGGACCACTGTGACAACTTAATCCTCTGAAGACATGCAAGATGTACCCGAATAACATGCCAATGAAGATTGATATTTATATACTTTCGCAACGTTGCGGGTATCCATATTAATGCCATGAACAGTACAAATTTTTGCTTAGTTCGAGACCAGTAGGCTTATTGTCTAACTCGTTCGCAATCGCCATCGCGTTCACTGACAGTTCTTGTATGAATGTGACAGCTAGCTGATTCCGATGCCAATTGTCAGCCCATACTTGAACTGTCAAAATGAATACGATGGCGATTGCGAGCGAGTTAGATAATAAGTTCAATGTTTTAATTTGACAGCGCGTACTGGAACATCTGTTACCTTCAGCTGTTGGAGCTGTTCCTTGAAGTCTGACTCCGCGAAGGTGATGGAGGCGGCACAGGTGATGTTGGCTGCCTCCAGTTGCGTCACCAGCTCGTTTACAGCGAGCGAGTATACTTCCTCGTTCTGGGAGAACGCGGTCACTGTGTCCCAGCCGAATTGTCTGTAACAAGCAATCAAGATCAATTGAACAAAGGGCAATGGAAAGAGCGGTGAAGTTTCCTTGTGAGACGAATCAGAATAAAGGAAATCCATAAAAAAAGTAAGTAAGCGATGGAGATCAGAAAATTGCACACCTTACGAGTAATCGACGCGTGCTATACCCCTACACCACCCATAGCATGTGGGTAAGCCTTCGAATTTTTCTATCTGTTCCTAGCTGTCACGTGACCTTGTGCGATTTTTTGTCTGTACGATGTGTGCTTGAATGATGTGTCTGTACGGCACAATTACAAACTCCCGTGGAACATCTACTACTCACCAGGTAGGAGAGAAGGCGCTGTTTTTCAAATGATAGCTACCTACTATCAAATGAATCAAGAATTTTTACTTCTTGATTTAAAATCCATAAAAGAACTAAAGTAAGCGACGTAGATCAGAAAAATTTAATAGCACACCTTACGAGTAAGTGGAACGTTGCTTGTATAATCGACAGGCGTTAGGACCATTTCGTTTTAGAGTGGCGATCGCGTATTGACAGGCGCAACGTTGGTAAGCCACCAAAGTGGACGAACGATCCGGTGAAAGAGAGTAGCACAAATCCGATCGTTCTGAACTCTCTCAGGGAAGACTACACTCGACTTCTAAGAACACTTATTATGGATTAGTTGTAGACTACAATTTAGTTTGTGTTACACATTGGACTTCGACTTCGACAGAAAGAGAAAGGGGACCTAGTAACGATAAAAGCGAGTGAAATAGAGCACATAGAACAGGGGTGGCCATGGCCAAGAGGTCGATCGTGGCAAGGCAAAAGATATAAATACCAGACCAGACTGCCCAACGTTATCACCAACTGCTGATTTAAGGTTTCATGAAGTATGTAATTGGTAGATCGCACAGGGTTTCGTTAGTAAACAGGAGATCTTGGGTCTGATCAAGTTGGCCGCCCCTGATATAGAAGGTTGTTTCATGAAGGCATTTGGAGTTTTGGTTCATACATTCAATGTTTTTTTATTCGCTCGCTCGGGTTAGTTCTCACGATTTTTTCACGGAATATTGACTGTTCTTATAGGAAATACCTGATGAAAGCGATCCTGGCGGGGTTGTGCGAAGAATCAGGCGCCACCGTGCGGCAGAACAGGGGAAACTCGGAGCGGTCGCTGAGCGCCGGCGACGTAGACCCGAATGACACCTGTCAAAAAGCTGTCAGTTAATGTCACAATACAAATATTATGTATTTTCAACAGAGCTATCTAATATTTTTGTCTCTTTTGAGGACACACCAAACAGTATAAATAAAATGGTTTCGCTCTTTGTCAGTCCCTAGTTTAGTGCTCTTCTCATCTACTCAAAGGTTAACTGGTAGAGATCTCGTATTAGGATAAGTGCGCCTTGCATATATCTATTCTTTTTTTGTGAATTTTGTTTGTTTCTTTATATAAGTACAATAAAGCAAATGCATTTTTTTTTTATAAAAGAGGGGGCAAACGAGCAGACGGGTCACCTGATGGAAAGCAATCACCGTCGCCCAGGGACACCTGCAAGACCCGGGGAATCACAAGTGCGTTGCCGGCCCTTTGAGGAACAGGAAAGCTCGCTTTTTAAAGATCCCTAGTTGCATGCAGTAAATAGGTACTTACTTATTTTTAAACGAGTAATATTCTTGTATCTTGTCGTGTTATTTATTGCTTTTCAGCTTTCTAGTTGGCTCGTTTGTCCTAATTACCTACTAGGTGCTATTTAATTTATAGAACAGTAACTATGCAAGCAAATCCAAATAAAGACTATGTACCTAAATAACGTGATATATTTATTTGCAAACAAATAACGTTAAGCTCTTTGTTTTGACAAGCTTTTTTAAACGCCCCTTTCCTATCTAAATTATGTAACTAGTCCGTAAAAAAAAAAATCGACCGCCTGTGTGATTCTGAGCTTGGATATACTTAAAATTGGCATATATCTGTAAATTAGACGACAATGCATGTTCCGTTAACAACTGACAACAATTCCAAAAGCCAAATGACACTACTGGGGACACTATCGTACAGTAAGACAACCATATCATCCACATAAACGAGCGTCTGTATTCGCCTTTCAAACGTCCCCCTAACTCGATTCCGAAAACTAACCGAATACCTATCCTCCAGTCCTGTCCAAATACCAGACCTTTCCCCTGCTAACTTCAACCTATTTCTTCAACGTATAAAGTTGGATTTTGTGTTACATTCAGCTCAAGCTCAGATGTTCCAAGGAGAATTCCATCAAGACAGAAATTTGCAGCGATGTCGGCTGGCGATGTAGGTAAACTGAATTCAGGCCCAGATTGCCTTAATAATCAACTTGGGCACTAGCTTATTGGATAACTTGGCTTATAAAGCTGTGTTTAAAACCAGATGGTGTTTTTTTGCACGAAAGGCGAAGGCATCGTCCTAATAGAACGCGAATGATCATCCCGCGAATAGCTTTAAACATTTGAGTTAGGATGTTAGGATACCTATTCGAGTTCAATAATGTTTGATCGCTCGTTCGTACGATTAAAATTCGCGCGAACCTACGATGCTCGCCCGTTCGCTTTTTATTAGGACGATGCCGAAGGGATCATAGCCCATACAACCAAGTTTGACGTAAACAATATTTTTAAAACTATTAGCAGGGTTTTGTTTCCTCCGGTTTTGGAAATTTTTGGTTATATTAAAAAACGTTTGTCCAGCTCAGTTTATTTTTACATACAATACATGTATGAATGGTGTGTAGGTAACAAAACCAGCAAACATTATTACATAACATTGGGGATACTTTTTTTTTGTGTGTGAAACACTCCCGTGCTGGTCTGGTAGCAAAGAAAAAACATAGAATGTACCAGTTGCTTCTCTTCCCGCGCTGATGGTAAAAACCCATCAAGGGAATGGACGAAAATCTTAGGAATCATGTTATAGGCGATGTGGCTACAATAATGCGAAACATGGTCTTTAGGTCTTGTTACCCCTTAAGGGATAAACAGAAATAGCCCACAATTTCCAAAATCTGAGAAAAGAATACACACCTGGACTATATTCCAGTAGGGCACGATCTTCGCGATGCTCTCCGTGACCTCGGAGCAGGCGGTTCCCAGCAGCATCACCATCCTCGACTCCCGTTCCGTGTAGAGCGCGTGGAAGAACCGGTCCACGCCCACGCCTGGGTCGCACTGCCCACAAGTATTACGTTAAAAATCGTCCGCCCAAAATGATGAGAAATAGATTACAGTGTTTAAAAATTAATATATACATACATACACATACATACATACACAAATCACGTCTTTATCCCTTACGGGGTAAGCAGAGCCTAAAGTAGCAGGTATCTACAGGCCGCATCGCCTATAACATGATTCCTAAGACTTTCGCCCATTCCCTCGATGGGCTTTTACCATCTGCGCGGGTAGAGAAGCAACTGGTACATTCTATGTTTTTTCTTTGCTCCCAGACTAGCATGGGAGACTTTAAAAATGAATATATTTTTTTCTCATAATATTCTCTTTGTCTCTCTCTCCCAAAGCTTTTACTAGGGATACTATATACCCAACATATATACTTAAATACCTGTATAAATATATATTTAAATGTATACAACATATCGGTCGGGAGACTTGGGTACGAACGTTCAAATATTCACCATACAAGACCATAATTCACTACCGGGATTCGAACCCGGTACCTCTAGCTTTATATTCAAGGTCATTTATATAAGTATCGATACGGACTTCTCAAAAATATGTCCTATGACATTATTACGTGTGGCACTTATTTTCTTCCACGCTGGTCTGGGAGTAAAAGAAAACATAGAATTTATCAGTTGCTTCTGAACCCGCGCAGATGGTAAAAGCCCATCGAGGGAATGGGCGAAAGTCTTAGGAATCATGTTATAGGCGATGCGGCTAGCAACGCTATCACTATTTCGATTTCCCTTTCCACATATACGCCCTTAACATGCTAAACGTAGCCTTAAGGTTTTGTTACCTTAGGCTCTGTCTACCCCGTAAAGGATGAAGACGTGATATATGTCATTACATATCATTACACTTGACTGTACGTGACTTACTTTAGTATCATTGGTGATGAGATGCAACCGGTAGCCGGGCAGCAATGCTCGCTGGTTGACATGCTGGACAGCAAGCTGGGCGGCCGCCAGCTCAGAGGCCCCCTCGGCTCGGGGGGACGAACCCACTGACAGCTCGAACAGGCCCAGGATGGACACGATCCGGCTTGAGGTGGTCTTTGGGAGCTCTGCGGGAGAAGTGTTAAAATTTAAAATGTTAAAGAGATACTTTCCACGCTGGTCTGGCAAAGAAAAAACATGGAATGTGCCAGTTGCTTCTCTTCCCACGCTAGTAAAAGCCCATTGAAGGAAAATCTTAGGAGACGTGACATCTAGTAACAGGTAGAAAAATTCGAAGAGTATCCACCTGCTATGGGTGGTGTAGGGGTATAGCACGCGTATAACACACGGAATGACGAGGATCCGGGTTCCCGACCATAGCTTTACTTTTCGGATTGTTCTGTGTTCTAATTGTCAGTGTCGTTTAGAAATTAAATGACATTCCAGCTTTTTGAAACTGCAGAAAATAAACTGGAATTCAAGCACGAAACATTTTAATGAGTGTGTATCAAAATAATCTCTGCCGCGGTCACAATACCACGCTTTCAAATATTTGTTATATCCCAAAACCAATAAACCGCAGTCTGCTGCGCGAAGTGAAAATGTACACGTTAAAAGTGGAAATTTATTCACACCTCCAACAAGGTATTTAAAATTATTCCTAGGTATTTATTACATACATACATAGGTACATACCGTCACGCGTCTTCCCGGGGTAGGCATTACTTTGTTCCATTTGCTACGATCCTGATACCTCTTTCGCTTCATCTACATTCATTTCTTCATAAATGCTCGCCGGTTTCTAGCTACTCCTGCCCTGACCTTGTTTCAAAACGTCTATTCGGTCCTAGTTTGACTTAATTTAATAATAGCGGGCCTTGTGTAAGGTCCGTCCGGATCGCTACCACCATCTTACTCGCTAATCCTGCCGCTAAGTAGCAGTGCTTGCACTGCGGTGTTCCGGTGTGGAGAGTAAGACAGCTGGGGAAATTACGGGCACAAGAGGCATTTCATCTTAGTCCTCTAGGTTGGCAACGCATCTGCAATCCCTCCGGGGTTGCGGGTGTCTATGGGCAGTGGTGATCACTTACCATCAGGTGACCCACTTGCTCGTTTGCCTTCCTATTCAAATAATAAAAAAAGGCTTGTTTTTCATGTGTTTTCGGTTCTTTTGTACGCTGTAGAATCATGGACCTTAACCCAAATTATGAGCAATCGTTTGGAAGCCTTTGCAACGTGGGTGTACAGAAGAATTCTGAAGATATCGTGGACGGATAGAATATCGAACGAAAGGGTTTTGCAGATGGTGAACAAAGAGGTGGAGATCTTGAAAACTGTCAAGAAACGCAAGCAGTATTTTGGTCACATAATGCGTAGTGATAAATACGACCTTCGACTCATCATGCAGGGGAATTCCAGGGAAAGCGACCACCCGGAAGAAGGCGTACTTCTTGGCTTAAGAATCTCCGGACATGGGTCAATAGCACAAACTCACTGTTCCGAGCTGGTGTGTCGAAGTTAAAGATAGCACTGATTATACGACCTCCGGTAGGAGATGACACCTCAAGAAGAAGAAATGTTTTTCAGGATTTTTGAATTATAGTAAGCATTGACAAATGTATCCATACATTGCTCGCTGTTTAAGAGTTGCGTCAAAGGAGTATTTATAATCAAAGTCGAATTAAGCCAACTCCTGAAATAGTCCGGTATCTGAAAGAGCCTTTATACGTCTCAGTTTTGCGCACAGGGGCCTTACCAAGACGTCTTATGCGATTCAATTTCCACTCAGTTCAGTTTAGCTGTCATTTTTAGTGTGGATCTGACAGCGAGGCGTCATGGTAACACCCCAGGCCTCTCAGAACTTCACACACACCATTGAATTGCTTCGCAGATGTATGCAGGATTTCTCACGCCTTTTGCCTTTACCGAAAAGCGCATGGTAAACTTTAAATGTACATATCTTCGTACACAAATTCCGAAAACTCAGTGCCGTGATCCCACAGGCCACAGGTCAAACCACTAGGCTACCACAGCTTTTCAATGGCCCGGTAATGTAGCATTAAAAACCCTGGAAAATGGTGAAAGAGACGCCATACCTAATTTTGAGTGGACCTCTGACGTTAAATTAATAATCATCTCGTTAATGACGCCGGTTAAAAATGACATGAGCCATTAATCCAGCCTTCATACAACGTAACTAAGTAACGCAAAACAAATTAACAAGCGACAAGTAAGGTAGGAACCACAGTGGATCGATTATGTCAGTAGCGATAGTATTCTCTTCCGTTGTCACCGAGGGCAGCACTGGCTGACGTCACATCCGAGCAACGGTGGCATAGGCTCCCAAGCAACCGAGGTGATGTCAAGGGACGAAGCCTTGCACCGCCACTTGTTTTTTTTTTGTATTTCATCATCATCACTACATAGTATAAAACAAAGTCGCTTTCTCTGTCCCTATGTATGCTTATATCTTCAAAACTACACAACGGATTTTGATGCGGTTTTTTTTAATAGGTAGATAGAGTGATTTAAGAGGAAGGTTTTTATGTAAAATTCTACGCAGACGAAGTCGCGGGCAGAAGCTAGTAATATAATAATTGCAAGTAACTCGCATTTTATTAATACTTATTTAAACAAGAGATCATCTAACGCATTGCAATCACAATCGGATATTCACCTTTCACGCGAGATGAGGGTAGAAATGTTTTTCTTTGCTCCCAGAGCAGCATGGAAGTAAATGAAACAAACAAACAACAAGTAAATGAAATAAATTATAATTTATGTCACGAAAACCAGTGAAGAGTGAATGTTATTGTCACGCGACACAAGCGCCTCTAGTGGCAAATTCACACGCGATAGCCGCCATTGGTGTAAATTGTCCAAAGTTTTTTTTTAATTTCAAAAATGTATCGAAGGTGTTTGAGCCTCTGCAGCCTGTTCACGGTCAACGAGGAGTCACGTACGAGTCTGTCTTACTGATTCTGACATGTTTACCATGCCCGGGGCAAAATTTATTGGATCCATTGAGGGGTTATTGGATTTAAGCTGTATTAAGTTACTCTGAAGGCGTCGCCGTATATAAAATCACAATTACGGCCTTAACATATTTATGTGCGTTATATTCACGTAAATCTCAGTTTTAGGGCCGCTGTTAAATAATGTCACATTATTTACAACTAGCCGTTGCTCGCGTCTTCGTCTGCGCAGAATTAGCTAATCGCTATCCTGCGGGAACTTTGCAATGTTGCGGGATAAAACTATCCTATGTTCTTACTATTTAATACATATACACAAATCCGGTCAATCAAAATAGAGACGGGTTGCTGGTCGCATCGCCTATAACATGATACCGAGGAATTTCGCCCTTTCCCTCGATGGGCTTTTACCATCTGCACGACGAGAAGCAACTGGTGCATTCTATGTTTTTCCTTTGCTCTCAGACCATCATGGAATTACTACTATTAGATATGGCTCACACCATCTCCTTAAATATTGTATGTAGTGTATATGTATGCATGTGTGTAATGATATTTATTTATGAACTGTTTGTTGTATTTTGAGATGTACGCATATGTACATCTTCAAAACCACACAACGGATTTTGATGCGGTTTTTTTAATAGATAGACTGATTCAACAGGAAGGTTTATATGTATAATACTTGCATAATATACCGTGCGAAGCCGGGGCGGGTCGCTAGTTATGGGTATAAACAGATGTAATGTGCTTCGAGGGTATCAAAGTAATTTATTTCAATTATGAAAATGGAAAATTTTCGTTTTGCCGTGTTTTTCCGCCATGTTTTACGTTTATTACCTCGTTACGTCAGATTTCAATGGTGTGTTTGCTTTCATGGCGGTTCTATAAACATACATACATACACCAATCACGTCTTTATCTCTTACGGGTTAGACAGAGCCTAAGGTAACACTACCTACAAGCCACATTTACCAAGATTGCGGGCGTATAGGTGGAAAATGGAATCAAAATAGTAATGGGTTTTTACCATCTGAGAAGCAACTGGTTTTTTCTTTACTCCCAGACCAGCATGGAAGAATTAATAATAATACAGGTTCTTTAGTGAATTATAAATAAATAAATAAATATCTTGGGACAAATTACACCAATTGACCCAGCCCCAAACTAAGCAAAGCTTGCACTATGGGTACCAGGCAACGGATAAACATACTTATATAATGTAGATAAATGCATACATAATATACACATACAACATCCATGACTCGGGCACAAACATTCGTATTCATCATACAACTGTCTGCCCCTACTGGGATTCGAAACCAGGACCTCTAGCTTCATAGTCAGGGTCACTAACCACTAGGCTATCCGGTCGTATTATAATTTATAATCATTTGCAGACCCTTATCCTATAACAAGATACAGGATTTTGGCCTCAGGGTACGTACTCGTACGTTCTAAGAAACTGTATCACGTACCTTACCGTCATCTTTTGTCATACAATTTCGCAATAATTTCTTTGGCAGATCTATACGAGTATAGTAAGTATCTTTATGACAAAAAATGCCTAAATGTCACTGAAAATTTGAAGACAGAAAATCACGTCTTTATCCCTTACGAGCTAGACAGAGCCCAGGGTAACAAGACACAAAAGCCACGCATAACTTGATTGTGGGCGCATAGGTGGAAGTGGGAAGGGGAATCAAAATAATGGTGGGTTGCTAGCCGCATCGCCTCTAACACTCGTAAGATTTTTACCATTCCCTCGATGGGCTTTAGCCATTTACGCGGGGAGAGAAGCAACTGGTACATTCTATAATTTTTCTTTGCTGCATGGAAGTGACTTTTATATATACGTATACATTTAATTGGCGCACACGGACGTTGTTAAGTAAATTAACAAAAAAGAAACTACAAACCAAATACCAGTGACGTAAATATAGGGTGGCAGGAGTGGCAAAATGCCACGGGCCCCTAGCTCTAGGGGGCCTTAAACTAACTTGGTTTAGAGTACAGAAGGGACGCTGATGCACTTCTTTATATTGAGGAAGGAGTATGACGAATTAGCCGCGGGCCCCAGACGTTATAGTTACGCCACTGCCAAATACAAAATAAAATTCTTAACAGACCAACGGACGAGCCAAGGGTTCCTTTTTCATTTGTGATACGGAACCCAAAGGGTTATGAGATGACAATTTCCCATTGAAACAGCTACAATACCCCATTTGTCAGCCGACCTAGTTGAGCCAACGAATTTATCATAACATAATCTGGACACTGAGGTCGGCCGTAAAAAATTTAATGGTTGGGCGGTGTGCCGGCACAGAACTGTTGGTACAGTCCTTGGACGACATGGCACAGTCCATGGACGACGTTAGACCGTCCAATTGTGCAATGCATTCTTTCCAGTTTAGAAAGAAAGAAGAACCTAGTTAGACACCTGCAGCACTGATTTTCAGCCAGAACCGTCTATGACTCACGAAACGATATACACAGATAAAATAGTTTGCTTCCATGCTGGTCTGGGAGCAAAGAAAAAACAGGTCCGAGGGGAAGAGTAGTGCTTAGTCCCGTGCACCCTGGGCATCGGTTAGTAATTTCCTGGCAGATTCTGAGGGATATTATTATTTGGGGTTGCCTAAGAGCCCGAAAGGGGGGGGGGGGGTTTTGACCGTGTTCTACCGTACGTTGCCGACATTTTTGTCACAAGATTTTTGAATACTGTATTCATTACTTTGACATTGGCGGAATTATCGCATCCATCAATGGGGAGATATTAAAAAAAGATGAAGAAGATTTTACAAATTCGAAACATGCTTGTGGCCGACAGGGACATCCAGAATCATCATTACCAAGAAGAATGCCACCATGTTCATTCCGCTTCATAAGTTCATAATTATCTAATACCATTCGACTGCACTGTTTCCTAGTATATTATCCGTGTACAGGGTACACAAAACGAAATACCCATCGAGAGGTAATGGCCCGCAATATATTAGGCATTTTTTCTTCCCTAACCCTTTGGCTGAGCCGGTTGGAATAGGTTAACGAGTGTTGACCAAAATGGCGTATCTATAATACGTCGTTACGGAATAGCAAACAACTCAATACAAGGCCACAAATGTATCCTC
This sequence comes from Pandemis cinnamomeana, assembly GCA_932294345.1. Lineage (NCBI taxonomy): Eukaryota > Metazoa > Arthropoda > Insecta > Lepidoptera > Tortricidae > Pandemis > Pandemis cinnamomeana. The sequence continues at coordinate 13,664,812 of OW028710.1, read as the reverse complement.
GTCTTTAGTCGAAGAGGAGACGAGAGACAATTTATCATGCTTTCAACATATTACCAAAGGAAGGAAGGGTAATTCAAGCTTTTTGGCTTCTAATAATTTTGCTAGTCGGTTGCATCTATAATCATTTACATAGGTTTTCATACACATACACATACACAAATCACGTCTTTATCCCTTACGGGGTAGACAGAGCCTAAGGTAACAGGTACCTACAAGCCACATTTAGCAAGATTGTGGGCGTACAGGTGGAAAATGGAATCAAAATAGTGATGGGTTGCTAGTCTCATCGCCTATAACATGATTCCTATGTCGCCTATTCCCTCGATGGGCTTTTACCATCTGCGCGGGTAGAGAAGCAACTGGTACATTCTATGTTTTTCTTTGCTCCCAGACCAGCATGGAGGAACATAGGTTTTCATCCAGAAATAAGGGGAATATTTAGTTCGTGTAAGATGTAAACGAGCCTGTAGGTCTTGCTACCTTAAGCTCTGTCTATCCCGTTCGGGATAAAGACGTGATTTGTGTATGTATGTATGTAAGTAAAACACAAACAAAGTAACTAGGAGCCTAATACGGAAGAGCTGTTTTTGCTAGCAACCTGACAGAGCAACTGTCTTGGAAATTGATGTCAGCACAAAAGAAAGGTATTTAACCATAACTTTGTCCCTTTTGGTGTTGAGACCCTTGGTCCGTGGGGTCCTAGCGCTATTAGCCTCTTCAAAGATATTTCGAAGAGGCTAATAGACGCTAAGGGTGACCGCAGAGCTGGCTGCTTCCTTGGACAGCGTATTAGTATCGCTGTCCAAAAGGGGAACGCTGCCAGGTCCGCTCCTTTTCTAATTATTTTATTTTAAGATTAGTTTTAGTTTCGTTTTTAATTTAATAGTTTACATACATACATACATAAATCACGTCTTTCTCCCTTACGGGGTAGACAGAGCCTAAGGTGACAAGACCCAAAGGCCACGCTTGGCATGATTGTTTAATAGTTTAATTTGTTTTAATTCCCCACATCTATGAAATGAATATATCTTTTAAAATTGGAATATACAATATTGAAGTAGTTAATATACAAACTATGTACTAAAAGGAGGCTCCAACCCAGCCAGTGAAACCAGTCTGTTTACAATACACACGAACGTTCTAGAATGTTGTGAAGTTAAATTGAAACACATCGCTTTATAACAAAAGCTTGTAACGTAAATAAATAGCAGAGTTTATGAAATTTTGCGTTGAAATTGTTACTCATTTTTGATGAGAGTTCATTTTGTGCGACTTTTAAAATTGTTTCACATATTTGCAATTCGATGAGGTTTTAAATTGTCCAGTCTAGACTTAAAACTGAGTAGAAAATTACAGTAATACGCTTTGAAACATCAGATATTCTTTACGAAGATAGTAGCGATTTATTAACAGAATAAAAAGAATATAATTCAAACGACTTAATTAGTATCAAATGAATTACCGATTTCACTTCCTGATTTTTTATGTTTACTTTTATGGTTTTACCGTTAGAAATTAAATTTCTAAACGACACTGAAAATTAGAACACATGAAAAATTCCAAAAATCCGGATTCTCGTCATTCCGTGACGCGTGCTATACCCCTACACCACCCATAGCAGGTGGGTAAGCCTTCGAATTTTTCTATCTGTTACAAGCTGTCACGTGACCTTGTTACTATGCGATTTTTTGTCGCCAAGCGTCATCTGTTTGGAATGATGTGTCTGTACGACACAATTACAAACTCCCGTGGAACATCTACTGCTCACCAGGGACGAGAGAAGACATAGCTTCTAATTTTCAGTGTCGTTTAGAAATTTCATTTTGGTCTACAAAGCAAATAATTTTGGACAGATGAATTAGGTCTAATGACATTTCGAAACGAACCTCAAGTTTTTCGTGGGACCGTGCGCGACGACAGCGCCACGTACAGGCGGCCATTATGGACAATATTGTCACCGCTGTCAAACAAGAAGTAAGTAAATATTGCGAAAAATATTAATGAAATCTTGTGTTATTTTACTATATTACACAATTTTGGACAATGGTAGTCAGTAACATTATTGCCAATAATATTAAAATTGTTGTTTTCAGTGAAATTTTAGAGGTTAGGTAACTTACTTTTTTTTTCTTACGGCTAATATCCACTTATTTCTTTGGTCTCTTTTCCACCATGGTCTTGGAAATTGGTAAAATTTACAGTCGCTATTCTTCTTGGTGTTATTACAATTCACAAGAACACATCTTACCAGGACCATATTTTATCTCAAAAACGATTAGAAAATGTTTACTGCAATATGGATTTGACAGCTCAAGTCAGCGACAAAATAGTCAATTTTAGCCGTAGCGAGCGCTGTGATCGTGTAAGCTACCCCCTCCACCCGCTTTGCACTCTGCCAATACTATAATATTATAAAGAGGAAAAATTTGATTGTTTGTTTGTTTGCATTGAATAGGCTCCGAAACTACTGGACCGATTTCAAAAATTCTTTTGCCGTTAGAAAGCTACATTATCACTGAGTGACACAGGCTACTTTTTATCGCGGGAAAATACCTTTTCCTACGGGAAAATAAATTTTACGCGGGCGAAGTTGCGAACGGAACGCTAGTATTAAATAAAATGAACAAATTGTAATGTGACGTGGTAATATGATCTTACTAATATTATAAACGCGAAAGTTTGTAAGTATGGATGGATGGATGTTTGTTACTCTTTCCCGCCAGGACGGTTGGACAGGATCTGGATGAAATTTGGTACATAGATAGATTACTTTTTATCCCGGAAAATTGCGTAATTCCTGCGGGATAGCGATAAACGAATTCTTCGCAGACGAGGTTGCGGGCAACGGCTAGTAACGTTATAAATGTCATGTTCTGTCTCAAAATCTTTTAAGACATTTTGTGTTCATAAAATAAAACGCTAAGCCACTCAAAAGAAAACCGGAGCGCTCTCTAGAACGTACCTACTCCAAACTGATTAAGGCGTATTAGGTATGCAAAGCTTTATACTATCGCCTTGAGGCAGGTTCTCGCTTAATTCAAAAACTTGATTCATAATAGAGTTTTTAAGATATTCAGCCTTCGAGAAAACCCTTTGAAATCAAAAGGGCACCTCTATCGGTACTCGAACCCATTCGAAGTTAACGAGTTCATGATTACTTCAGAATGGATCATTGTCTCCCCGACAAAAGTAATTCTGTAGATCGGAAATTTTGATGTTACGCGAAACGGAAGAATTAAAAATGTTATCTGACGACGAATTTCGCTTAGTTGGTAGTGACCCTGCCTGGGAAAGCGTCCCGGGTTCGAATCCTGGTAAGAGCATATAATTATTTGTGTGATAAGCACGAATATTTGTTCCTTAGTCATGGATGTTTCTATCTATTTAAATATGTACTCGTATGTACTCCTTCTTCCATGCTGGTCTGGGAGCAAAGAAAAAACATAGAATTTACCAGTTGCTTCTCTTCCCGCGCAGATGGTAAAAGCCCATCGAGGGAATGGGCGAAAGTCTTAGGAATCATGTTATAGGCGATGAGGCTAGCAACCCATCACTATTTTGATTTCATTTTTCACCTATAAGCCCACAATCTTGCTAAATGTGGCCTGTAGGTATATGTTACCTTAGGCTCTGTCTACCCCGTAAGGGATAAAGACGTGATTTGTGTATGTATCCTCTATATAAGTATGTATATCGTTGTCTAGTACCCATAATACATACCATACTAGCGCTTACTTTGGGACTAGGTCAGTTTGTGTGTATTGTTCCCTAATGTGCTTCCATGCTGGTCTGGGAGTAAAGAAAAAACATAGAATTTACCAGTTGCTTCTCTTCCTGCGCAGATGGTAAAAGCCCATCGAGGGAATGGGCGAAAGGCTCATGTTATAGGCGACGCGTCTAGCAACCCATCACTGTTTTGACTTCCCTTTCCACTTTTACGTCCTTAATCATGCTAAGCGTGGCCTTAAGGTCTTGTTACCTTTGGTCCTGTCTACCCCGTAAGGGATAAAGACGTGTTATGTATATTATTTGTCTGACGCATTAGAGAGAGAGAGAGAGAGAGAGAGAGAGAAACATTTATTTACACATATTCGATACACGTACAATTATAATAGGAAGAAATACAATATACTTAGGAATAGTACCGATATTAGCTTTATTTTTAACTAGCTTTTACCAGCAGCTTCGTTCGCGTTAATCGTTACAAGCGGGAGAAATATACCCAATACCCAAAAACTAGTGACCGACCGAAGACCGAAATTTCGGTTTCGGTTTCAGTTTCGGCCAAAAAAACTAGTTTCGGCTTTACTTTCGGTTTCGGCCAAAATATAGCCGAAACTTTCGACCACGCCGAAACTCGAGTGTTCGTGAATTTTCGTGCGTCGTTCGGTAAATTTCGGAACTAACTCGTGCTTGCTCGCCGGCGGGGCCCCGGCTCAGATCGCCACCGTTAATTTAAGCGTGAGTTGAGGTTATATTTTGCAATGTGTGTTAATAAATGTTAAAAAAACAGTAAATTTCAGTAAATAATAGTAACTTTAAATGTTTTAACAAGTTTCGGTTTCGGTTACGGCCGAAACAGAGAGCAAGACCGAAAGTTCGGTTTCCGTTTCGGTTTCGGCTGAAAAATCAGTCCGGTCGGACACTACCAAAAACTATGCCAAATGACTAACCATTCCTCCATTAACTTTAATGATTCACCCCATTCCTTCCCGGAATACCCTGAAACCCTCTTCGTATCTCGCTTCAGGGGTTCCGTGCCGGTTCATTGAACGTCGGACAATACCTTTATCTATTAGATAGACACTTATCTATTAGATACGACAGCTTCAAAGTTAGGGGTCGGTTTGACCCCGAGCTGTGGATTGCGTTGAATTAGTTTCTTGATTGCTTGCTAGCTTGTGCTCGCGGCTTTGCCTCCGTTCCTTGACGTGTCTTCGGCGTGGTCAGAGTTTCATCTTCAGGCACAGACCTCATGGTAAGAGGATTTTGATTCATTTCCCACGCGGACCCAGTGCGGATGGATCTTCACACAATTTGCCTCAAAGGTGTATCAGGTTACTTCACGAAGTTTATCTTCGCCGAGCTGGTATAGCTGGAAAGGGAAATCAAAATAGTGATGGGTTGCTAGCCTCATCGCCTATATGATTCCTAAGACTTTCGCCCATTCCCTCGGGCTTTTACCATCAGCGGGAAGAGAAGCAACTGGTAAATTCTATGTGTTTTCTTTGCTCCCAGACCAGAATGGAAGAATGGATGGAGATTTATGTATGTATGCATGTATGTATGTATGTATGTAGGTCTCATTTACTATGGAAAAATTGGCAGCGCCACTAGTGGCCACTGCCGCAAACTAACCTCATATTTGTTACTTTACGCGATCGCGTTCGAGTCGTTTGCTGTGACAAAAACCGTTACTAAGCTCTGTGTCAATTTAATTCGGTTATCCGGTTTATTCCGGATTAATGACTTTTGCATCCGGTTCTTAATTCAATTAATCCACGATAAATGGACTAAATCCCTTTGTTCACAGAATAAATGCAAAAGCTGAACGCCTGCCAAATAACAAGTCACGTTTGGAAATTTGATTCAGTAAACAATGAGCTATGCGTAACTCGTTAATTTTGTTTTAAACCATTCTAAACCGACAGACCAAATAAAAGTTGAGACAGAGTTCTGCAAGTTACTGCGCTTTGCCATGTGTAAATACAAACAGTACGTACACAAGTGCAAGCGAAATTCGCCAAGGTGATCTAACTTATTTATAAAGGCGAAAGTTTGTAAGTTTGGATTTTTGGATGTTCGTTGCCCTTTCATGGCAAAACAGCTAAACCTTTATTTATATTTGGTATAGAGATAATTGCAGTCACAGACATATAGGTAAATGAACACATCCATACATACATATAGACAAAATTTATAAAATCTACTTTTTTGTGTTTTATTGCTCTTCCCTGATCGTTAGCACTCTATTTTTGATGAATTTATTTAATGTACAGACACGAACTTTGTACTGACTTATTTTCTAAGATTTTTCGAACTCACAATTTTGTGATATTGTACATGCATTTCGTGTGATGATTGATTGAGTAACTTGGCAACTAATCGATCAGAAAATTGCGAAGTTGTGTTGCAAAAGTCCTGTAGTTACCAATATTTTCATTTCGACAAAGTTACTGCATAGTTACTTGTGCAATACATCGTAAATTTTTAGGGTTCCCTAGCTACACCAATCCGTAGATCTGACAAACTTCAACAAATGCACGCGCACACACACACACACACACACACACACACACATATACGCACACACACACCCGCGCGCTTCGTTTTTGTTAACCGTTCTGCTTCGTTTTTGTTAACCGTCAAGTTAAGAAAGAGCGGAACATTCCGATACAAGCATTTCTCATGCTTAAAGGAAGGTTCCAACATATATGACTGTAATCCTTACTAATATTATAAATGCGAAAGTAACTCTGTCTGTCTGTCTGTCTGTTACCTTTTCACGCTTAAATCGCTGGGCCGATTTAGTTGAAATTTGGTATACAGATAGTTTGAGTCCCGGGAAAGGACATAGGATAGTTTTTATCCCGGAAGATTGCATAGTTCCCGCGGGATAGCACAGCCCAAACCACTGGAATTTTTCAAATTTAAGGCGGAACAAAGTTCGCCGGGTCAGCTAGTAAACTATAAATGTAAAAAACCAAATAAACATTTTTGATTTTGATTTTCAATGCATGTTTGTGTTTGTAAACCCAATTCACACTGTTTTTTGTTAACTGGCTTCTCGTCGGCGAAGTCGCTCACAAAAGGGTTAATTATCTCGACCGCAAGCTCTAACTTTGCAGACGTCGACAAACGGGACAAAAAGTTACTGTTTCAATTTAAAACTGACTTAGCTACCGTCTGAAGAATGTTTCGGTCTTTGAAACAATTTTACATTATTCATTCATTCACAAATCACGTCTTGATCCCTTATGGGGTGGACAGAGCCTAAGGTAGCAGGACCTACAGGCCACGTTTAGCAAGACACTGAGGGCGTAGAGGTGGAAAGTGGAATCAAAATAGTGATGGATTGCTAGCCGCATCGCCTATAATAATATGATTTTTAAGATTTCGCCTATTCCCTCGATGGGCTTCTACCATCTGCGCGGGAAGAGATGGAACTGGTAGACTCTATGTTTTTCTTTACTCCCAGACCAGCATGGCCGTTAAAATTCAAGTTTTCGAAAAAAAATCTTTGTTTATACTTATGACCAAAAAATACTTTCCTTGCTACTACGCTACTCGCACTCGCTTGGGAGTAGCGGAGTAGCAAAGTAAATATTTTATTGTTCATTGAAATGGACCTCCGCAAAGTAACGCCTGATTCAATAAAATATTTATTGTTCGATTAAAACAGGCACAGAACTAAATAAGAAAACAAACAGTAAAATAGTCTAATTTAATCTTAATTAAACTTAATAATGAGGGTTTCCCGAAGGACGCCTGCGTGACAATTGAATTAGTGTCGTACTCAAGGATTTGTGTACTTATTTCCTAACTAAATAATAATACTACTTATACTTCTCTTAATCCCCGCAAATAAACCACTTCTAGATTAAAGAGTAAATTAAAAGCGCTATTAGCCTCTTCAAAGATATTTCGAAGAGGCTAATAGACGCTACGGGTGACCGTAAAGCTGACAGCTTCCTTAGTATCGCCCAGCATGGGAAAAGTCTAAGAGAACATTTTAAAGTATTATTTTTTAATTTTTGCGCTAATCTACTTACTCTGGGTCGGGTATAATCTGTTAAAATAAGGATATAAACACTACGCAAGCGCCCTGAAATAACATTCTATTTTGTATTCAAGTATTCTCTCCAAAATTAAAGCATTTTCTTTACCCCTCATAATTCAGGTAACTTATTACACATCTCATAAAAAAATGTTTCCCCAAAAGAGCGCCGCTTAGAATAAATATTCGTCAACCGCCACGCGCCATACATAAATCACTGCAATTACACAAAAAAATCTCTCGTCTCTCTCAATATTCTTACCAAAAACCTTAATTTTGCTACGTCGGTCTTACCTTCCACGAATCCAGGTCTCGGTGTTTGCATTCTGGCAAATGAGGGCACGCGAGGAGAGGAAAGGTCATCAGGGTAGACTAATGAGTCGTTCGAAAACCGCCGACGGATTTTCGTATCACTTTCAGGTATCTCTGTTTCATTAAAAAGTATATCGATTGTCTCGTTGTAATCCATAATGTCTACTGTAACGGAATCATTAGTACCCTCTTCGTTTTCATTGAACTTATTCACTTTGTTAACAGTAGAGTAATAATCATGGAATATTTTCGTTCTAGTCGCATCGTCTATCTTAAGTTTTTCCGCATCCTTTGTGCCAACTAATTCTACGGAGTCTAAAGTAAATGAGTATTTCTCGTAATAATGTCCTAAAGGATTGCTTTTAGTATCATTCAAATCAATACTATCACGAGTATCATTATTGCTCTCAATCGTGTCGCTTTCATCTTTTCTTCTAAACCTATCTAGGAATACTTGATATTCTTTACTATTTACAGTGTAAAGTTCTTTAGTGAGAGCTACGTCTGTTTTGTTGGCATCTCTTATCGATTCTTCACTTGGATTGGTGAGGTTTAGATTTAAATTGTTGTTAGTCATTTGTGTGTTGGCTATGGGTAGTAAGGATAGTATTAGGATGAAGGGTAGGGGGTAGGAGTTGTTCGAGGTTGGTCCGTAAAGGGAAGAGTAGTGGAAGTGGGGAGAGCGGCGCGGGGGGCGCCTCATGCCAGGTCGGCACTGCGGCTATCCTGGAAAGAAGAAAAAGCAGCTTTAGAACATAATTTAAATTTAATGTTCGTGTGAGTAATCTTTGTGTGAAAATGACATAGCAAAAACGGATATTCAAAGAAGAAATTGCTAATTGGCCGCCAAGGGCTCTTTTAGGCATCATTACCAAGAAGACTGCGCCGCAAGAAACTTGGCAGAAAGTAATTTTTTAAATTATACTTAAATTAAATACAATTATAAAAGGGATATATTTATGTTCCCATGACAGGCCGATTTTATGGTGAATATAAAAAATGGAAGCATTAGAAAAATAAAGAAACAAATAGTACACAACACAAATCACGTTTTCATCCCTTACGGGGTAGACATAGCCGAAGATGGCAAGACCTAGGCCACAATAAGCAAGATTGTAGGCGTATAGATGGCAAAAAATAGAATCAAAAGAAACAAATTTAATAGTCATGTGTGAAAGTCAAATCTTAGGAATCATGTTATAGCCTCGGAATAGCGATTCTGCGCGGATTCGCGGGCAACAGCTAGTTACTTTTTTTTAAACGGAGAGGAAATCTTTATGGATGCCCTAGGCACAGGGATGCCAAGGGTTATGTGGAACTCCCCCCGAAGGGGTATACCTACCCAAACTAAAAACTCTCCGGCCTCATGAGTGTGATGGGGACGCAGTGGGATGCCACTAGGGTTTCACCACAAACGCCCCCGGTGGCCCCGGCTTCCGCCAGGACCGCGCCAAGGAGCCCGTATGCTGGGCCTGTCTTCCCTTAGACGATGAGACCGTGCAATGCAGGTAATGCCCCGTTAAACAGCTAGGTAGTTACCTATATTTACGAGTACATTATGTACGTTGGCGGGCCAAATTCTTTGCCGCTGAGTAGGATATATATGAATTAGTCTCTTGTCCCTTTTCCTCCTAAATCCCATTCGACTAATACTCATTCAGTACGTTTGTTTACAAAAGTCACAATCGGCTCATCACGCCAAAGAATGAGCCAGAACCGTCGCTATTCAATTTCGTGCTCTATTGTCCGGGATTCAGGGAACAAATTTGATTAATAGAGTATTCACTGCGCTGAATAGTCTTTTAACCGATAGCTGCAATGAGGGTTCTGTTTTTTCAAGATAAGAAATGTTGAAGGTTTTTATCTGTCAGTATGTCTGCCGTGCTTAAACTGAAAGGCGGCTAAGTGCCATCGGGTCAATTTTCACTTTTCAATGTCATCCTACACAGCAAAAAAAACTCTATCGATTTGTCTCGGAACTGTTATTGTAGCCTTGACAGTGTCAGAAATATTTTACCAACAATAGCAGTTATGAGCAGAAAAAAATATTTTCATACTTGAAGGCAACTAGCCGCGATACAGGACTATAAAGCTGCTAAAGTAGTTTAATGTTTGGATTGTCTTCTAATTTTTACGGCATGTGCCAAACTTTAAAGCTGTTATCAGTTTTAGCCACAGGCCACACTAAAACTGTCTAACTCTTCCATCTCAGTCATTCATTCTGTTATTCCGCTCACTCCCACATACATGCGGCAAATTTACAAAATAACCTCTTGCTCGCGTGTAGGTAAATGCAAACAATTCAAAGTTGTGTCCTTTACAGCAACTTATGCCAAAGCTACAGAGAATCCGCGCCATAGTTTTGATGGTTTAGTGTAGTTTCTAATGGTATACTAATATTATATTTACAGGGTGTATTCGAATAATACGTAGCCCTGAGTGACTCTTTTAACGCCTGAAGAAGTATGGGCTTGATGAATCTTCTTAAGTGGACTTAGTATGTTTTGTGTGTACACATACACATTTTGTGTGTGTTGTATATTTATGTAGTTTATTATGTAGTATATTTCTGTCATATGTTGTTGTGTAGGTGTATTCTTATTATTATTTTAATGCTTTATTTGTTCAGGTTAAGTTAGGGTCTTTGGTCTTAGCCTTAGTCTGCTCTCTATACTCAGGTTTCTGTTGTCCTGTCAATCGTTCGACAGTTAGCTGGAAGAGATCCCTTTAAGGCATAAGTTCGCTTTTGTACATCTGTTTTTCTCGTTACCTGTAAAATTGAATGTGTTTTATGTACAACAAAAAGTTATACATACATACATACATACACTTACTTAGCTACCTACTTGCACCGACTCGCACTTGGCCGGTTTTTTAATTATAAAGTGTCATCACTGATTTTATACCAGTTACGGGCAAAACCGCAATTAGTCCTTTCCCAACACTATAATTTAAATAAACCTTTATCCGATCGCGTTAAACGCCGGTTAGCCGGAAATTAAGCGCCATATCTGTGTCGCTTAGCGAAAGGTTGGTTAGCAGTAAGCTTCGAGCCTGACCTTTCACCTTTCAAATAGTCCTGTGACGTCACTTTCTCAACGCCCTAACTACACTTAGGAGTAAAACACTTTTATAGGCCGACCGCTCAACGGAGTCCTCGCCCGCGCGGCACAGGGCGCGCGCGGGGTAGGACGACTGAGGGGGCCGAGAGGCGCGGGCGGGTAGTCTCTCGCGGTCGTCCCACCCCGCGCGGGCGAGGACTAATGATAGCGGTGGGTCTGTAGCACGAGAGCGAAAGTCGCGTCGCGCGCGTTTTAGTTTGCCTGTCTTTTTCTTAATGTTCGTTTTAGAAAGAGACGGGTATACTTCTTTATGTCACTAAAATTGATCCAGAATACTTTATTATTACAGTGGAGTTGTCCTTGTGCATATATCTCAGTGTTTGTCAATTATATTTGTTTTACGTTTATTGTATGTATGTATGTATGTAAACTCTTTATTGTGCAAAATAAACAAGACAAAATACAATTGACAAACACTGAGATATATGCACAAAGGCGGACTTATCCCTTTAAGGGATCTCTTCCAGTCAACCTTTGAGTGGATGAAAGGAGTATTATATTAGGGATGGACGAGTGAGTATTGTTCACAATAAAGAGTTTTTTTTTAAATGAATAGGAAGGCAAACGAGCAAGTGGGTCACCTGATGGTAAGTGATCACCACCGCCCATAGACACCCGCAACCCCGGAGGGATTGCAGATGCGTTGCCAACCTAGAGGACTAAGATGAAATGCCTCTTGTGCCCGTAATTTCCCCGGCTGTCATACTCTCCACACCGGAACACAGCAGCGCAAGCACTGCTACTTAGCGGCAGGATTAGTAAGTAAGATGGTGGTAGCGATCCGGAAGGACCTTGCACAAGGCCCTACCACCCGCAAAGTTTAAATACATACAAATGTTTTTATACATTGACCAATATTCAAAGTGATACGCGGCAATGTCAAATGTCAATTTAACTTCTTCGTCTTCGACCTCTTCTCAGAATGAGAGAGCTTGGGCTATAGTTCCCACGCGGGCCCAGCAAATTGGAAACTTCACGTGTAACGTTTCAAATATCTTTTCATTTCAAATGCCAAGGTTCTAAGTACGCTCAACGTTTTCATAGACCAAGACGTTCATTGTTGGGTACAACGACTAATATTCAGTGTATTATAGGTATTCGTGATACGACAAAGCATCTCAAAACCCCCAAAAGCCCTGCATTTAAAAAGCACAAAATTAAACGAGATCCGATTTATACCGCTCCTTTCGGCATATAAATGAGTTTTTAACGTATAAAGATTGCAGCCATTTTTGAGACGGCTTTGACTCCCCTTTACGCATGTTAGGTCTTAAATTTTCTGCTTGAAGGGGCTCAAGGCAGCTGGAAAACTAATTTTCATTCACATACTTAGTACCCTCGGTTCTACTTCAAACAGTATGCTTAGTGTAGGTTTTCGGTCACAAAATACGTCTCGAACGCGTATGCGGTAAAATGTCTAACACTATGAGAACAGTTTGTTGCCGTTTCGATCCGCAAGTGGCGCTGCCAATTATTCCATAGTAAAAAACGTTTAAGTGAACGCGTTCGAGACGTTTTTATATTATGCGAAAACTTACACCAGAGGCTCTGTATGCTTACCCCCTTATTCATAAACGCTCTATAGACTTCTGCTAACTTAGCAATCGTTTGTCCTTATCTGTGAAAGGTAAATGTCAAAGTGACAGATAAGGACAAACGATTGCTAAGTTAGTAGAAGCCTACAGAGCGTTTATGAACGCTCTATAGGCTTCTGCTAACTTAGGATTCGTTGGTCCTTATCTATGAAAGGTAAAATGTCAAAGTGACAGATAAGGACAAACGATTGCTAAGTTAGTAGAAGCCTACAGAGCGTTTATGAATAAGGGTATATGAGAATAGTTTGTTGTTGTTTCGATCCGCAAGTGGCGCTGCCAATTTTTGGGAGAGTAAGTGGTTGCTTCCATGCTGGTCTGGGAGCAAAGAAAAAACATAGAATGTGCCAGTTGCTTCTCTTCCCGCGCAGATGGTAAAAGCCCATTGAGGGCGAACATCTGAGGAATCATATTATAGGCGATGCTACTAGCAACCTATCACTATTTTTATTCCATCTATACGCTCACAATCATGCTAAACGTGGGCTCTGTCTATATTGTATACCTTAGGCTCTGGATAACGTGATTAATGTATGTATGTATGTATAACTTCCATCCGCTTCAGCCTATAACTTGCAGAGATTCCATCTCCCTGAAGAACTAAAAATAAATTATTTACACGGTGAATTAAACGCTTGATTTGCCAGGATTTTTCACAAGTGGCTCGAATATCCCGGCGTCCTAATCTGATCCCGGCGCCATAACGGGACGTCACAATGGGGCTGATTTACCGGGTGATTCTGCGTAACTTTGGCATTTTTAAAACAGTACCAGATAGGAAGAGATTTTTTTAAAGGGTAACCTCGTATTTTCTTGTCAATTTTATTGCAAAGAGTTAACTTACTTGCGAGTCAAAATGTTCAAATAAAAAAATATTTTATTGAATCAAGCGTTAGTTTGCGGAGGTCCATTTTAATGAACAAAAAATTTTACCTTGCTACTCCGCTACTCACGTGCAAGATAACCAAGCCTGTGTGAAGTATATAATATGTTTTTCATGCAACTACTATCAATAAAACACACATAAATCCCACAAACTTAATTATCGTTATTCGGCTTTTACCATCTGCCCGGGAAGCGAATCAACTGCTACATTCTATGTTTTTTCTTTGCTCCCGGAAGTAAGAGGAGGTTCCAATACAAATTGGTGATGTTTATGTAATCTATGGTACATCTGGCCCATATTTCACCAATACGACAATTTCAACATGAAACTACCGTGAGACTTAATCATAATTACACATAAACGGATAACTCACGTATAAAAAGTCGAGTGATGCTGGACATGTTTCGGACTATTTCGTAGTCCTTCTTCCTGGAGCGCTCGCCAAGGCGGCAACGAAGTGTTCGTTTCGCTGCCGCCGGGGCGAGCGCTCCAGGAAGAAGGACTACGCAATAGTCCGAAACATGTCGAGCATCACTCGACTTTTTATACATGAGTTATCCGTTTATGTGTAATTATAATACGACAATTGTCGGTGACAAGTGACAATTCTCTTAAAAAAAAACGTCTTAAAAAAGTCAAGTTATAATGATAATTTACTTCTTAACTTCTTAAATATCAAGTGCGATGCTGATAGCAATTACAAGTAAAATAGCGGAAGTTTTAATATGTTTTAAAAAGTCCAAAGAGCGACCCTAATAAGGCTCTTAGGCACAGGTTGCTTGATTTAATCACTTCCGTGCAATTTCAACTTTCTGGAGGGTATTGCCTCGTAAAGACAGCAATCGGTATTGTTCATTGGCAGTCATTTGGGAACCTCTGTAATGGCGGCCATTTTGAAAAAAAAATGGCGGCCGCCTTCTGACATGTTATTAAGTTATCGCGATAATTGTTGAAGGGTGCGAGTCGGGTTACCTCCGCGTGTGATCAAGCTGCGGTTCGTTTTTGGATCCATCCGGAAAGACTGCTTGGTCCGGTGCATCCTGGGCATAGGTTAATGATTACCTGGCAGATTCTGAGGGATATCATTATCCGTTGGCTAAGAGCCCGACTGGGGGGTGTTTTGACCGCGTTCTACCGTACAACGTTGCCGAAATTTTCGTCACAAGATTTTTGAATAGGTAGGTACTGTAATTATTACTTTGATTGGCAAAATCATCGCATCGATCGATGGGGCTATATTAGAAAAAGAAGAAGAAAATTCGAAATTTAATTCTACGCGGAGTAAGTCGCGGGCAAGAGCTAGTTAGGTACTCCTAAAAATAAAAAAATACAGTCTGTCGTTTGAAAAATCGAGTGTTAAGTAATTTTTTTTCAACTAAAAAGAGTAAGAGAGTAGTAGAGAGCGGATGGATGAAAGTAGACTAGAGGTATCTTAACAGATCTATATGGGGAGTGTGAATGGTTACGTTGGGAGGGGAAGGCCTAGACGGACGTTCCGAGACCAAATAGGAGGCGTTTTGGAAAAAGGTCAGGTCAGGAGTACCCGAAACCGACAAGCATGTATGAAGAGATTGATGAGTGTGGATGAAGCGAAAGAAGTATGTCAGGATCGCAGCAAGTGGAACAAAGTAGTTTCTGCCTACCCCTGTGGGAAAGAGGTGTGACGGTATGTATGTATGGAAAAAGAGTAAATACAGTCTGTCATTATAAATGTTTAATTGTCTCGTCCCCGTAACTAAATTCAATGATAATCCACGCCGGGGCTTTTAAAAAACCATTAAAGTACATTCAAGATTGACTGAGCGTAGCAATTTGTGTTGAAAAGTTATAGCACTCAGAACAGAACCTTTTAGGCGAGGCTTCGCAATTTAATTATTAACTCATTATTAATTTTCACGACGTGAGCCCCCGCGTGCCCTGCGGCGGAGACGACAGTTCAGCGAAGAGGTAACGGTGAAACAAGCAGTTCCAATCCACCTAAACCTTTTGTAAACCAATGAACAAAAAAATTACCTTGCTACTCTGCTACTCACGCTGTTGAGTAGCGGAGTAGCAAGGTATTTTTTTTGTTAATTGAAATGGACCTCCGCAAAGTAACGCCTGATTCAATAAAATACTTTTGTAAACCAACAACACTTAACTCTTTATTTTGCAGTGTTGATTATAATTTTATGTGGCAGTAGTGGAGGAAGGTGCTTGAAACACATATAACAATGCTGAGCCAGCGACCGTTTCACTTTTGCGAAGACACACACAACGCTGATTTTTCATTTCTGTGTTTTTTTCTCGTTTTTATTTCTTTATAAAATTGTGCATTTCTCTTATATTTGTGTCTTGCAAAAAGGATTAAATGTCTTCTTTCTTTCTTTCTATATATATATCACACGGGCTTGGTTATCTTGCACGTGAGTAGCGGAGTAGCAAGGTAAACATTTTATATTCATAGAAATGGACCTCCGCAAAGTAACGCCTGCTTCAATAAAACATATATATCGGCAAGTAATCTAATTGACGGAGATTTCACATTCATCATTTCAAACGGGTTATTCACCTAAACTTTTCACTTATACTGCGTTCTTTATTTTAACTGACACACCTAGAAAGAAAGCCCGTAAAGAAAAGTAAAAGACACCCGCTAAGGCTCGCCGTGTTCCATACGTCACTCTTCCCCGTCTGTCATCTCGTCATGCTTTTCAAAACCATAACATCGCCCATAAAATTGGTTACCCAGCGTAATACGCGAATACATCAGCAAAAGAAATTTTATGCGCAATAGTAAAGACAGGGAGTAATTTGACAGTCACACGTTTCTGAACAAACGTGTGGCGTAACTCCTGGTCTGTGGGTTGATTTCTGAACGGGGTGGCTAAAACTCGCCGATGTGAAGGATTTTTGGTGGTAAAATTAAGTTATCAGATATTCAGCCAGGAAGCCGACGAACCTTTTTCAAATTATTTTGGGGACGCTATCCGTAACAGATATAAAAGGCTTTTGGCATTTAGGAGGAGCGACACCTCCTACGCATAAGGCCGTATCCCTAAATCGACGATTTTTCAGGAGAGCGATTATAAGAATTTTTCATGTATTTTTTCAAGTTGAAATATGTCCAAAGTTTAAAGCAGTTGTCCGCAGCGGGTTAATTAAGACGAAGCAAATCTGTTTATTAGAATAAATATCATAATTTCAAAATTAAGGCAAAACCTAAAGTTACGACTTTTCAAAACGTCGTATAAGAAAGTTACAACCTTTTGCGATTGATCACGTCCATTGCATAAAGTCGTATGTATAAATACGACTATATATAAAAGGATATACCTTCTCACTAAAGCAACGCATATAGTCGTAAGTGCGAGTTACGACCCATGATTGTAAAAAAACTGCAACAAAGAGTCGTACCTAGTTAGGTACGACTCTAACCTAACCTAACTACGACTATTGTTTACGCATAAAGTAGTAACTTAGAAGTTAAGACTATTTGCGTGGGGTGTAATGAACACTAATGGAGTGACGCAAATCGTCGAATGTTGTGATGCGACGATTTGCGTGGAAAAGTTCAAATGATACGACTATTAGCAATCACAAAACTCCATAATTATCAAAAATATTTAAACTTGAGTTTTAGGAAGTTATAGCTTGGATTAATGGCTTTATGACGATTGAAAAATCTCATTTAGCATAAAAAACGGGTTACGACCTTTCGCGTCGGAGGTATCGAGATATTAGACGGCAAACGGGACGCGATACCGTATTCATTTTGTTTCACTTTTAACTAAGAGTACTGGGGACGTCTTAATGCGAAGCTTACTTACTTGACATGAATTGTATATTTTATAATATTGTTTTATTTTTTTTCTCTTCGACATTGGGGAGATCTCCAATTAATTTATTTTACACCTCCACTGGACTTTTTTTTTTGTTTTGACTAGTAGAGACTTTATACATCTCTACTAATTCTACTATAGATTAATATGATTTAAGGCTCGGGGACCTTATACATCCCTTTTATAAATGTATTTAATATAAGTAGAATTTAAGTATTTTTACTGTGTTTTATTTTGAAAAAATGACTTTCTGCTAAGTTTCTTGCGGCGCATTCATCTTGGCAATGATGGTATTTCCGAATGCGCTGGTAGTTTCAAAAAAGACATGTAAAAGAACTTTTGGCGGCCAATATTAGAAATACTAGCCACTTCCGCGGTTTAAGCGTGAAAAGGGGACAGACAGAGTTACTTTCGCATTTATAATATTAGGTTCTTTTACTTTTTCTGTGTGTCTACTCTTGCTTAATACTTATGTCCTGTCAATCGTTCAAAGGTTAAATGGAAGAGATCCCTTTTAGGGATTAGTTCGCCTGTGTGCATGTGTGTTGTTCTGTATTCAACCTTTTTCTTGTGCTTTATGTACAATAAAGAGTTATACATACATAAAGAGTTATACATACATTAGTAGGGCTAATCTCGAATACATTTTGTGTTTGTAAAAATGAGTAAAATAACTCTCTGATCATTCGCACGAGCGAGGTACTTATTAACATAGTTACGTTCTTCAAAATAAAATATAAAAATATGAACGTACCCGCAAAAATGTGTGTTAAAATTACATTAAAACCCAATCCGGGCGGCTTTCATATGTAAATTGCTTTGTTTATTCACACGTATTTGCATTTTTTATACATGACATTCAAATTTGCAGTCGTTGGTGGATTACGCTACTTACTGATTGAGTAAGTTAATTTAGCCCCCATTTCAACATTTTCAACCAAAATTTATTTTATTTTATTTCCCGATATGCAACTTCGTCTGCATATAATTCGTTTATCGCTATCCCGCAGGAATTACGCAATTTTCCGGGATAAAAATTAGCCTATGTGTTATTCCAGACAATAATCTATCTATGTTCCAAAT
Organism: Pandemis cinnamomeana; assembly: GCA_932294345.1. Lineage (NCBI taxonomy): Eukaryota > Metazoa > Arthropoda > Insecta > Lepidoptera > Tortricidae > Pandemis > Pandemis cinnamomeana. The sequence continues at coordinate 13,646,216 of OW028710.1, read as the reverse complement.
TTCAACCAGATCTGGCGAGCCGTTCTGGCGTGAAAGAGTAACAAACATCCATCCATACTTACAAATTTTCGCGTGTACAACATTAAGTAGGATAGAATGTACCGTTGCTTATCTTCCCGCGCGGATGGTAAAAGCCTATAGAGGGAATAGGCGAAAATGTTAGGAATCGTGCTATAGGCGATGCGGCTTGCAACCCATCACTATTTTGATTCCCCCTTTCCATCTATATGCCTATAGTCATGCTATGCGTGGCCTTCAGGTCTTGTTACCTTAGGCTTTGTCTACCCCATAGGAGGTCGGGATTTCCCAAACATGCATTGCACAGGTGCCGCGAAGAGGGAACCCCATCCCGGGGTGGTCGTGAGGCGTCGCGGTGACACCGAGTGCTCCCGAAACGCCTCACATACAACCGAATAGGGAATCCGTGTGGTTTTTAGTGGGTATGCCTACCGGGCGGATGCATAAGGCGCATTTTCCACACCATATAAAAAAGGCTCTGTCTACCCCTTAAGGGATAAAGACGCGATTTATTTATGTATGTATTTATTTTTACGGTTTACCCGTTAGAAATATTTCTAAACAATACTGATTCCCGGCCATAGCTTTACTTATCGGATTTTTCCATGTGTTCCAGTTATTAAATTTGGTATACAGATAGCTTGAGTCCCGAGGGAATATAGGTAGTTTAATTCCGCGCAGACGGAGCCGCGGGCAACAGCTAATATTATAATAAACAGGTACAGTGGCCAACATTTCGGCCAAGATGGAATTTATGAAATAGAACTAAATTAATTCTGCCAACCTTAACGAACTTGACTACTACGGCAGCCAAATTGAATATTCACATGTCAGAACGAACTAGGCCCACTTTCAGTGTACCGTAAAATAGACCCTATCCTCAAGACACATGGTTTACAGTCATATATTGGGAGATAGACGCCTCGGCTCTTTTGCAATTGTCACGCCCAATTGTATTTGGAAAGGACGTCCGACTTGTAATTTCATATTTTAGGGATCAGTTTATTATGCTTTTTACATAATGTACTCTTGTACTGAAAGAGAGAAAGAGAGAGAGAGAGAGAGAGAAACATTTATTTACACACATTCGATACACGTAGATGTATAATAGGAAGAAATACAATATACTTACAAATAGTACCGATATGGTGTAAAATGGGCCCCATCCAGCATAATGTTGCGGCCGGGGTAGTCTGGTTTGACCAGTGGCCTCCCAAGCAGAGAGTTGGTTCGAATCCCAGGCTAGCACCTCTGAGTTCTCGGCATTTATATGCGGAATTACATTTGAAATTTTACATTTTGGCATTTTTACAATGTAAAAATATAGGGGTCTGAGCACCGAATATAACTTTGTCCCTTTCGGTGCTGAGACCCTTGGTCCGTGGGGTCCTAGCGCTATTAGCCTCTTCAAAGATATTTCGAAGAGGCTAATAGACGCTACGGGTGACCGCATAGGTGGCAGCTTCCTTGACACAACATTCAAACAGATGACGCTTGGCGACAAAATTCGCATAATAACAAGCTCACGTGACAGCTAGCAACAGATAGAAAAAATCGAGGGCATACCCACCTGCTATAGGTGGTGTAGGGTATAGCACGCGTCACGGAATCACGAGGGTCCGGGTTTGATTCCCGGCCATAGCTTTACTTCTTAGACTTTTCTATGTGTTCAAATTTTCAGTGTCGTTTAGGAATTAAATTGTTTGATTACTTATTTTGTATGATTTTATTGATTACTAGAATGCGTGGGAGTTTATACATTTTTAATTTTAATGTAAATCATAGATTAAAATAAATCAAAGACATAAAAAGCCGATACTTTACGTATAAAACTTTTTATAGTAGTAGTAACTTATAAACCAATAGAAATAAAACGGAGCCAATTCAATTTATTGCCGAATAAAATGATTTTACTGTCGCATAAATGAGGCAGAAGTGTGAATGTTCGGGGAATAGTTTACTATATAGCTTTGAGTAAAGAGGGTTGGCCCTCTTCGGTTTTCTATCAAGGTAAGGTCAAAGGAATAACATACATAAACATATCACTTATATATCCCTTACGGGGTAGACAGAGCCTGAGGTAACAAGACCTAAAGGCCACGTGAAAACGACTGAGCGGATTTTATGCAAACTTTATTAATCTGTCGAGAAAATCACCAGTTTTATTCCATAGTTCCCGCGGGATAGCGATAAACTATTTGCTAATTCTACGCGGACGAAGTCGCGGGCTGAAGCTAGTGTGTAGCATTGGGAAGCTTGGAGTGTGTTTATGAATTCGATTAATATTTCAGATTAAAGATAATGTTATTACAAAAGTTATGGGTTGCCTTTTAGTTGGGGGATCCGTGGGGATCGCGTGAATCCCTTTCCCATACGTGAAGCTAAAATTGACAGACAACTTTTGGGTCGAGAAAAACTCGCATACATATTTATTTATTTATTTATTTATTCAGTACATCTACATCACTACATAGTATAAAACAAAGTCGCTTTCTCTGTCCCTATGTCCCTATGCTTAAATGTTTAAAACTACGCAACGGATTTTGATGCGTTTTTTTTCATAGATAGAGTGATTCAAGAGGAAGGTTTATATGTATAATACATGCATAATACACCGTGCGAAGTCGGGACGGGTCGCTAGTCATGTATATTACAGTGTGAGCCATAGACACTATTCATTAGTACATTAGTCTGATATACGCGACAATAACGGAATACATAATTATTGTACATAGTAATAATACAGTATTTATATCTATGTTCAGGCATGCATCAAGGGCCCTATTGAGCTTTCGTTGTCCGTCTGACAGTCACAGGGTATCTTTTGAACCATAAAAGGTGGACATTACATTTTCTTAGGAAAAAAAAAAAAATTCTAAACGACACTGAAAATTAGAACTCATGGAAAAATCCGAAAAGTAAAGCTATGGCCGGGAGTCGAACCCGGATCCTCGCATCGTGAGTCAGGAGTACCCGAAACCGACAAGCATGTATGAAGAGATTGATGAATGTGGATGAAGCGAAAGAGGTTAGGATCGTAGCAAATGGAACAAAGTAGTCTCTGCCTACCCCTGTGGGAAAGAGGCGTGACGTTGGCTGACTAGAACTTCAAACATTACATACATGAGTAAGGAGAGCAATACAGTTGAGTACGCGCTAAATACTTGTAATGTAACCTGAGTGCCCCCACACGGTAAGTGGGTGAGTAGGCACCCGGCTCAAATAGTGTTGCCATGTATACGGGTTTCCCTGTAAATTTCTAAATGTCAATGAAAATTAGAACACAGAAAAATCCGAAAAGTAAAGCTATGGCGGGAATCGAACCCGGATCCTCGTCATTCCGTGACGCGTGCTACCTCTACACCAGCCATAGCAGGTGGGTAGTCTTCGAGTTTCTACCTGTTACCAGCTGTCACGTGACCTTTGTTGCTATGCTAATTTTTCCCTGTATTTATACAGATTTCTGTGCACAGACAGGATTGCCATCTTATAAATATGTCAACCAGGAAAAAAGCGAAAAAACCCCGGATTTTGGAGTTCGAAACCCGGACAATACGCAAACCAAGAAAAAAAACCCGAACACATCTAATTTAAAAAAATATATAGTTTTTCTACTCCTGTACTGTGATTTATGTATTTATTTATTTATTATTTAGCGCTACTGTAAGAACAATCATGCTAAGCTTTGGATTAGTCTATATTGTCTATTCCCTCTAAAAGCACTTGTTGGCTTTTGTCGCCCTAAAAGTCCATCGTTTCTGTCAGCCATAAGACTGCCTAGGTAAAACTTTTACAGGATCAACATTAAATTTACGACGACAATGCATGGCTACCAACTTAACAAATGATTTCATTCATATCGTTTTTATAGAACCAAAACTTTCTGCACTAAATGCATGCCAACATAACAAACAAGATTTTTTCAGTAATGTCACTGGCAAGTTGTTAAACGTTTTGGCTGAATACGCCAAGAACGCAAGGCTATAAAAAGTAAACTAATTAAAAACAAAGTTAACTATTAACAAACGTCCAATTTTGTCGATTCAGAGTAAGAAAACTCGAAATAGTTGAATTCTGGAAAAAATGTACATGTGGACTTTTTTTTTGAACGCTCATCCATAGATGTGGTTTCATAGATTTGCCACCAGAGCGCGCTTATATCAGCAGTAATAACTTTATGTAAACCATTACAAATATTCATTTCGGTACGCTCCTAGTAAGTCGCCCCCGGCTGGGTAATATAGTACCTTCGTTCCTCTATATAATTGCTCACAATTTCGGTTAAATTGCTCCCCGTCTGCGAGGAAATGATGTCGGCCACATTAGATTAAAATAGTTTTTCTAATAGGTAATGTATTTGTTTGGTTTAAGCGTAAGCGTAATCGGTAATCAAATGTGAAACTTGTACTTTCTAACCAATAAAAAAAATGCATACATGTATGCGATTTTCTCACAAACTACTGATGCTATTTAGACGAAATTTGCACCATTGAATAGCATATTTATCAGAAGGTTATTGCTATACAACATTTCAAGATCCGATGAAGATCTTCGGAGATAAATCATGGAACTCTTCAACTAACACCAAGTCACGCGCGACCGCTGCAAAGTGTAAATGTGACCGACCTCAAATTTGTTTAGGAGTCATTTATGCACTGAGCTAGGCTACACAGTTGTTAAATATTATTTCCACTAATATTTCTCTTGTTTACGTTACGTTATGTTACGTTACGTTACGTTACGTTACGTTACGTTTTAAAGGTAGGTAAACCAAGAGTTGATATTTGTAAAATTGAATTAGCTACCCATAAATTCCCGAAGGTGGCCGGCCTCAAACTTACGGATTACAGAAACAGATCTGGGGCCTCATTTGCCTAAATATGTCATCGACATAGTAATTTATTACAGCCCGTGGGAGCGCCGATCGCTCACTTGCATGCCATTGTCATAAAGTAACATTATCTCCTAGATATTTATAACAAGATTAGCTGTTGCCCGCGACTTCATCTATACTATCTATACTTCTATACTAATATTATAAAGAGGAAATTTTTTATTGTTTGTTTGCATTGAATAGGCTCCGAAACTACTGGATAGATTTGAAAAATTCTTTTGCCGTTAGAAAGCTACATTATCACTGAGTGACATAGGCTACTTTTTACTGCGGGAAAATACCTCTTCCTACGGGAAATTAATTTACCGCGGGCGAAGCTGCGGACGGAAGGCTAGTCTGGAATAAAATCGTTTATCGCTATACCGCGGGAAAAAGTTGCCTATGTTTACTCTAGGGTACCAGCTATCTTCGTTCTAAATTCGATCCAAATCCGTACAGTCGTTTCAGCGTGAAGAAGGAACAGACATACACTCACTCGCAAACTTTCGCATTTATAATATAGGATAGAATGTTCCCCATTTACACACGCATACATAAATGACGGCTTTATCCTATATGGGTAGACAGAGCCTAGGGTAACAAAACCTATATGCCTTGTTTAGCGATTGTGGGCGTAGGTGGATAAGGGAATTAAAAATAGGGTTGGTAACATCACCAGTAGCATGATTACTAAGATTTCGTCCATGGCCTTTTACCATCTGCGCGGGAAGAGAAGCAGCTGTTCCCAGACCAGCATGGAAGTTCTTTTTCTATAGTTCATTGAATTAAGAATGAGTTCATCCTTTGCTGGTGCTGGTCAGCTTAAAGTGTCCCACACTGGTGCCACATTATGTCAAAATGTGTGTGCGTGTCTATCTCACTCTCTCTCTCTCGCTCTCTCTCTCTCTCTCTCTCTCTCTCTGTGTGTGTGTGTGTGTGTATGTGTGAAAAAATAACAAAATGATAGGCAAAGATTTTAATCTGAAACGATTAAGTGTCGACAGCAGAGCTTGACGTGTACTCAGCACTTGCGGTTGTGGATTACCGCGCAAGCTTTTTAAAAGCTCGAGCTTTCAAAGCCCTGCGATTTTCAAATCGGAACTTAACGTTAATTAAAATTTCGTGCTTTACTTTAGGTACTGAAATATCGCAGACATTTCGGTATTACATGACGGTTTTACGATGAAATTTATGATTGAAACTCGATTACACTTATAATTTGAATTTTGATGACGATCTTTTGAAATATAAATGAGGGAGGAAATTAGGTTTTCACACCTTCATTCAGAAAAGTAAGCTTTGCTCCCTCTCGACAGGGAGCAAAATGCAATTTTGCTGTTCAAGGTTTTTATAAGTGTTTTTTGCAAATGCAATTTTTTGAAGATGATAATGTACAACCACGCCAGTTTACAATAATATACTTACTTATAAGGGATCTCTACCATTAAACGAGGGAGCGAAGTGAGTTTAAGATGTCAGATAGTGAAAGCCACAATAGAGCGAATAGTATTAGAAGTTTGATAAATTGTTTCATAGACACATAATACAAACAGATGGCGGTTGGCGACAATATCGCTAAGTATAATACGCGACACGTTACAGATGGAAGTATTCGAACACTTACTCACCTGCTATGGGTATGGGTTCGATTCCCGGCCATAGCTTTACTTTTCACATTTCCATGTATTCTAGTTATCACGGGTTTTATCATAACGTCTTAATGCGACTCAATTCCGACTCGGTTCAGGTTTTAGCTGTCATTTTTAGTGTGGATCTGACAGCAAGCAAACCTAAAGTGAATCGGAATTGAATCGCATTGACTTTCACCCAGTGCCACTGTCATAATTTTACAGGCATTTGAACGCACACGTGCGTGAATGGCACCTGGAGAGGTCTCGGGTTTGACAGCTGGCAGCGAACGCGTTAAGACTTCATGGTAAACCCCCAGTATTGTTTAGATTATTACGTCATCCTAGGCCGTAATAGGGATATTACGCACTTCGCAGAAAATCTCATTTCCTGGCCAAGACGTAAAACTTTATACAAACCATGGGCGGTAATTCGTAAAGCCCCAGATCGCATATTTGTGGCCCAATATCTTGGACAATTACGAATTCACCGCCCTAGGTCTGTAATGTACTATTTCAGCTCAGTGAGAAAATAACTTGTGCCAAAGACATCCCTTGGGTTTTAATGGATTACTGCACGCAATATTTTTCTCTTTTTACGCGAATTCTCCCCGTTCTTTTGTGTATCCAGAAAATAAACGCTAGTTGTGTTTGAATAGCTTTATCTGAGAATACTTTGCGCGAAATGAAATAGCGCTTTTGCCCGCTTTTCTAGATTTTTTTGGGGTTCCGCATGTTTTTATGTTTTTACTTGAACAAAGCAAATGTAATCGTCAAGTTCAGTTTATTTATATGTTTATCACATTACGCGCCTTTCGCATCGCCGAAGAGCAAAAAGAAAGGGTGTTATACATCTGTCGTAAATGTCTTTGTGTAAAATGTATGTGTTTGTTGTTTGTGTCTCTCAAATGGATTATAATTACACGAAGAATGCTTGGGGGCTTTTTAAAATTTATCGTTATGTTGTAACGTAATTTCAATGAACAACAAATATTTACCTTGCTACTCCACTACTCACGTGCAAGATAACCAAGCCTGTGCGAAATATATATGTTGTTAACATATAGGAGTGGTAAGGTAAATATTTTTTGTTCATTGAAATGGACCTCCACAAACGCCTAATTTTTTATTTTTTTTTATATGAATAGGAAGGCAAACGAGCAAGTGGGTCACCTGATGGTAAGTGATCACCACTGCCCATAGACACCCGCAACCCCGGAGGGTTTGTTTTTAAACGGTCTAAAGTGAAAATATTTTCCAAAAGATTTGCCCGCAATTTCGTCCGTGCATTAAAATTTGTAACGTAATTCCTTAACAATTTAATCCGGCCTTGTTGAAAAATCGCGTCTTAAGCGACGTATCGATTTTGATTTAGCGGTATTAACAAAAGTTTTTGATTGTAATAATTCCTGCCTTTTCAGATATATCAGATCGATTCTGCTTCGAAGCAGCCTCGACTTGCCTCTAATTCCCTCGGCGCAACGTCTGCCATCCGAGAATATTAGATCACAACATCTCAGGTGGTACAGAAATATCTGCAACTCAGAGAGAATGCGAAAGCGCTACCATTATACGTAATAATACTATTATAATATCCTTATCGTAAAGTTATGAATGTTACAGTAAAATTAACGCTAACCCTTCTTCTTCTTATTTGTGGCGTATCAAGTCGTTGTAGCGACGACAACTTCGATTTTTAGGATTATTTTAGGTTTCGATCGGTTCTTTTACTTTTTCTGTGTGTCTCTAGGTACTCTTGCTTAATAATTATGTCCTGTCAATCGTTCAAAGGTTAACTGGAAGAGTTCCCTCTTAGGGATAAGTTCGCCTTTGTGCGTGTGTGTTGTTTTGTATTCATATTTTTCTTGTGTTTTATGTACAATAAAGAGTTAAACATACATATATACATACTTCGCCAATGTCAAAGTAACAAAAACATCATTTAAAAATCTTTGTGACAATATCGGCTACGTTGTACGGTTATGGTCTACCCCCCTCGCCCTCTTAGCCAACGGTCAATGATAATCCTCAGAAACTGCCAGGAAATCATTTGCCGATGCTCAGGGTGCACCGGGGCAAGCACTGCTCTTCCTCCCGGACGGATCCAAAAACGAACCGCAGCTCTTGACCACACGGGGAGGTTGTCTTCTTTCTTTCTTTCTTTCTAGTGTAGTCCTTCCTCCTGGGGCGCTCGCTCTGCTCGCGCGGCTAATGGATGCAACTGACAGCGCTGCGGCGCCCAACTACCCTCGTTTTCATCGTCACTTTTTTTATTTTTCACGTTGAAAACTGACAGATACAGACAGACAGTCCGTGAGCTCTTATGCCAACTGGGCGAATGTTTAGCTGACTTATGCTTACTGTGCCTACACTACTTCGAGTAATTTTGGAAGATAAGGGGGGGGGGGGGGGTGAGGTGAGGTAGGTGGGGGTAACGTTTTGACACTTGAAACTGACATTCGAGGAGCACCATTAAAAATTATGGAGTAAAATATATAAAATGTTATATGATCCTTTATTTGTGTTGCGAGAAATTTTAAATAGTATTACGATAGGTGCCCACATGGGATAGCAGACGGATCAAAGAGTTAGGCCGTTTTAAATACTTTATGTTATTAGCAGAGATCGGACAAATTTGCGTCATTGCTCGCAATAATGTGGACATGACTCCAAAATTTAAGCAAATATGTTTGTTTCGGTATTTTTATAATTATGTAGAACTAATAAACGAGCCACAGATGTGTCAAAATACATATATTAAGAATAAGTATATCCACGGAGGTTTTATAGCTATAGAACTAGAAAACTTTTTGTCAGAAATAATAATCATATCTAGTAGGATCGTGATTTCTTTATTATATAAAAATATTTACGAGAACGACAACTGCCACTTTAATTAACATTTTGCTAATAATTTTATGCATGTGTAAATTTTTATCTCCGGGAGTTCAAATTTTATTTCGAGAAATTAATTAAATGATTAATTATTTGATTAATTTTTGAGTCATGTCCACATTATTGCGAGCAATGACGCAAATTTGTCCGATCTCTGGTTATTAGATAACGCATTATTTGAATACTGTTACAACCTTTTTATTAAGTTGACCTGTTTTTTTCACTCTGGCCGAAAAATTTCAAATGCTCGCAGCGCGGAATAAAAAACAATTGAAAATCGGTCGTCATTTCTCTTGTCCGCGCTGTGTGCTATTTTTATTTCTTTTAGTAAATTTAAATAGGTTAGCTTACAATGTAAAAAAAACTCCATTATCATAGTAAAGCTCATGATTTTTTCCTTTGTCGGGTCAGAGGAACCATTAAATTATTCAGACAACCTACGGTTAACCTAACTACATCTAACCCTTGCCACATCAAACCAACAAAGATCCCTAATAAACCATCAAGAACAAGCAGCGAACACAGGAAAAATCTTTCGTCAAAAAAACCTACCGATGCATGAAAATTTCGTGAATTTAATCCGATCTCGAATGGAAATAGCTTACAGAGAACGTTGTACAGATCTGAGGCGTAAGTATTTAATGTTAGGTTCGCTTTTCATAGAAAAATGGTTCGAATCAAAAGGATTGAGACGACAAAGGTTTCTCTTGATGTTTCTGGCCAGCATTTTCGCTGTATGAGCTATAATCGGTAAGTAGGCTTTGGCCTAACGACTATGCCGAGTCGATGGTTGCGTGATTCGGTCTGACCTTTAGATTTTGCGACGGTTGTACAAAGAAGTCTGTTAAAAATCCTCCATCATGCAATCTCCTGTTGTCATTCAGGGAAGGCTCGTGGAAGATGTGGCTCGCATTGCCTGGAAGTTTCTGGATAGACCAATTTCTTTTTTATGTGTTTAGGTAACCTCGATAGTTGATGCTCAAACACCGTGCGATTCAAGCGGTCTTTCTTGCCCCGTATCTACGTATTTGGAATGGGCTGGCGGCTGGGGTTTTTCCAACTGGCTATGACATGGCTACCTTTAAGAGGCGAGTGTACCATTTCTTGCAAGGCCGGCAACGCGCTAGCAGTCCCATTGGTGCTGTAGTTGTCCATGGGCGGCGGTGGTCACTTACCATCAGGTACACCGCATGCCCGTTTGTATGTATGTATGTATAACTCTTTATCTATACTAATATTATAAAGAGGAAAGATTTGTACCTATTTTTGTATGTTTGTAATGAATAGGCTCAAAAAGTACTAGGCCGATCTGGATGAAATTTGGAACATAGATAGATTATAGTCTGGAATAACACATAGGCTACTTTTTATCCCGGAAAATTGCGTGATTCCCGCGGGATAGCGATAAACGAATTCTATGCAAACGAAGTTGCGGGCAACGGCTAGTTGTACATAAAACACAAGAAAAAGATGAATACAGGACAACACACATGCACAAAGGCGAACTTATCCCTAAAAGGGATCTCTTCCAGTTTGTCGGTTTTAATAAAAAAAAAGGTAAGTAAACTGGCACAACTTTGTTGTTCGCGTCTTATTTAATTTGGTGCTTGAACATTTTTAATTATTTTTTTTATTTGTATACTTTTACATGGATGATTTGGGTTGAATATAAATCATTTTGCCGTTTATATTGTGTAGCACTGACTTCTGCCCGCGACTTCGTCCGCGTAGGATTAGACTTACATTAGGCAACTGCGACCTTTGACATGTTTATCGCTATTCCACGGGATCTCTTTAATTTTCCGGGATTAAAAGTATCTAAAATATTGACCAAGGCTATAAGGTACCACCACGCAAAATTTCATTAAAATCAGTCAAACAGTTTCGGAGATTTGCGAACACATCCATACATACATACAGACATAAAAATTATAAAATCTACTTTTTGTGTTTTGTTACTCTTCCTTAATCGTTAGGACTCTATTTTTGATGAATTTCTACAGTACAGACTCGAACTTTCTGCTGTATATTATGTTATGTATATAGATAACTAGCTGATGCCTGCGACTCCGTCTGCGCAGAGTAGCTATCCCGCGGGAACTTTCCTATTTTCCGGGATAAAAACTATCCTATATCCTTCCCCGGGACTCAAACTATTTGTGTACCAAATTTCGACTAAATCGCTCCAGCGGTTTAAGCGTGAAAAGGTAACAGACAGACAGAGTTACTTTTGCATTTTAAATTAGTAGGGAAGATTTATACATACATACATAACTACTCCTTTGTCAATCTGTTTTGTCTTTTAACCTATACATTTTCTATCTATACTATACAAGGGGGCAAATCTTCAACGACTATTAAACACATAGTTCGCAAACTAGATTCGTCCTGTAACCGAGTTGTCCCGACATTGGATTTTCTGATGGACCTTTCGTCCCGAGGGCATGAGCGTGAATATTAACCCATTGTTTTTGGGTTAAAGTACATTACGGGGTAATGGACATCCTGAAGGTGATGACAGGGGTGAGGATGTTTGATTATCTACGAGGAATAAGGAAGTGGGATTCTGCCCGTTTTTAAGAGAGCTTTTTTTACTGTTTATTTTTATCACTACATCATCACTACATAGTATAAAACAAAGTCGCTTTTTCTGTCCCCAAGTCCGTATGTATGCTTATATCTTCAAAGCTTCTTTTTTGGGAATTGTTTTTTTTCTTTATACATACATACAGATACACAAATCACGTCTTTATCCCTTGCGGGGTAGACAGAGCTTAAGTTGGTAAGACCTAGGCCACGATTAGCATGATTGTGGGCGTAAGGATAGAAAGGGGAATCAAAATAGAGATTGGTTGCTAGCCGCATCGCCTATAACATGATTCCTATTTTCGTCCATTCCCTCGATGGCCCTTTACCATCTGCGCGGGAAGAAGTAACTGGTATATTCTATGTTTTTTCTTTGCTCCCAGACCAGCATGGAAGACTGGTTTAGCATAATCATTTTCTATATTTGTGAAGGTACACCCGCCATTTTGACTCCCACGTCGTCGTGCCGTGTGCCGGCAGAAGTGACGTAACGAATCTATATCCGGCAAATTACGGATGCCGTCGAAATTTTCATGTCAATTTGTCTGGATTAGCCTCCATTGTTGTTTGACGTGACTGGGGCAGAAATAATATTCTATTACGCCTTTGAGGTGTCAGATATGAATAACTGATCGTTTACAGTCTATACGCCACAGCTGCGATGTGATTCTGTAAGAGAAACTCGCCCGCGATGTTTAGGCTTGATGGAATCATAACGTGACCTGTTCTCACCTTGATATTATATGGAGTCATGTGTCTGGTAAATTGGTGAACGCACACAAGCAACATACTCCTGGCTTCTTGCCATGACGTCTTAATGCGATTCAATTCCAACTCAGTTCAGGTTGTCTGTCATTTTTAGTTCGGATCCTAAACTGAATCGGAAATGAATAGGCTGGAGATGAGATGGTTGTACGGAAGATGAAATAAAACGAAAACAATTTCAAATTAATATTGACAATCGCAGCAAAAGCGAGGAGGCTACTTCGAAATTCGATGTCCTAAGTTCGTATAACACCGTCCCTTTCACTCTAATTAATTCGACAATCGAATTTCGGAGAGGGCCAGTCACGAGTCGACTGAGTATTTACTCATAATTAGCGAACTTTATTAGTTGAGTGCTAACATGCGCACTCAACGCATTAAGTGATCACCATAAACAAGACAAGTTAACGGCGATCTGTACACCGATCACGTTGTTTCTCGTCATAAAAGAAACATCGGACTAAGTGCCGTATGCTCATTCTGAGCACACTAGGGCTACCGCATCAGAATCCAGTGATCGACATTAGCGGGGTTATTACACCCCACTTTTTGTTGGGGGCTCAAAAGAGAAGCCCTAAATGTCTGTATACATCACGTATTCATGACACCAGGGTAACAAGACACAAAAGCCACGCTTGGGGAGGCTTATGTCCGACAGTAGATGTACTATGGCTGATACGATGATGATGAGGTAGAAAGGGGAATGAAAATAGTGATGGGTTGCTAGCCGCATCGCCTATAACATGATTCCTAAGATTTTCGCCCATTCGCGTGGGAAGAAAAGCAATTGGTGCATTCTATGTTCTTTTTGCTCCCAGACCAGCATGGAAGCAGTGGACAGTTGAATTTACGTTGACAACAACTTTGTTTGACTTTTTTTTAAGTAAGAATGCTGTCGTCAGATGACTTTGCAGATAGAGATCATTAAATAAGTTTTACGGGTAGTTTTACTCTGACAGGCGAACACTAAACTTGCCCACTTTGTAACTACATCTACATTGTACCTTTCAAAAAGTTACTTTCTGGGTAGTTTCTTGGGACAATTTTTCTGAACGATTATAGTTTTGAAATCAGGCCAAGTTTTGAAAAAGACTAGACGTCTGCCTAAAAAGTAAACAGTTAATAAGCATGAACTTTAAATTTTGTTCTTGTGTTACTTTGTAGCACCCACGTGCCTTCGTAGCATAAAAACCGTCATTTTTGCTTGTTAGTGTACCTATAACGTCTGAATCACGCCTGCCTTTTCACATCCAGGTTGAATCCTAAAATCCTTTGCCTTTAATAAAATAGAGGCAGCCCTATCCAGACAGGTCTTCTTTCATTGTGGCCGGCGTAATCCGTGTGTTATTGCCTCGCTGCGTAATGGGCCCGAAACACGCATTGCACAGGGCCTCACTTGGAAAACTCCACTTCTATTTTCTGTTTAAAAAAAAAGAAATCCAAACTTTTATTGCCGTCATAGGTACAGTTACAAGAGGATTTTAACAATTTAAACTTAACTCAGAATCTAGAAGTACCCACTTTTGACGAAGATACAATGCGTATTCAATTATCACGATCAAAAGGCCCCTCCCCCCATGTCGGACTCTTAGCCAACTGATAATGATATCCCTCAGAATCTGCCAGGAAATCATTAACCGATGCCCAGGGTGCACTGGACCAAGCTCTTGCCGTCGGACGGATCCAAAAACATTTGTCCTTATCTGTCACTTTAACATTTACCTTGCTAAGTTAGCAGAAGCATACAGAGCGTTTATGAATAAGGGGGCGAGAGTGTTAACAACAAAAGAAATTGCAATGCATTGTCAGAAAGAGACCGAATTCACCCCTGAACATCTCATCGCGATTTTAATTCTGTGCTCTCTCATATTGTGCGTTTTACTGGCGACATATATCTCCTAAATATTACATAGTGCCTTCAAGGCCGTGTAATATAGCCTTTGTCTTATTTAAGACGTTTCCCTTGCCAGTCTTATATTTATTTTTCTGGACGTTCTTTTATTAATGTTATACATACGTTCATAATAATGTGTACATACATAAATCACGTCTTTATCCCCTACGGGTGAGACTGAGCCTAGACTCTGTTATTCTAGTGTAACAAGACCTAAAGGCCACGTTTGGCATGATTGTGCGCGTATAGGTGGAGAGATGAATCAAAATAGTGATGGGACCCACATCGCCTGATTTCTAATTTTGCCCATTCCCATTGGGTTTTACCATCTACGCGGAAAGAGAAGCAGTGGAAAGATGAATCAAAATAGTGATGGGTTGCTAGCTACATCGCCTGATTCCTAATTTTGCCTATTCCCTTTGGATTTTACCATCTACGCGGGAAGAGAAGCAGCTGGTATATTCTGTTTTTTCTTTGCTTTGTTTTGTTTCTTCAGACCAGCATGGAAGGACTAATCTTGTACAGGACGGTGCAAGAAGAATGAGAAAGGAAATAGTTGTATTATCTATCCCTTTCTTCTTTTCAAAAACGATGGTAATGCGAGTTGAGCCATGCGCAGTTTGAACCCGTGGTTAATATTTTTTGGTGTATAATTACTTTTTCTGGTATAAATAGTAAGAAGGTCGTGAACATAAATCAGTTTCATAGTTATGTGATAAAAGCAAGTAAGTCGTGTTAAGCCGTTATTTACTAGTTAAATATGAAGCTATAAGTTACAGCCATTATTTGGGCGCCACGTGGTGCCTCCATTAAAAGTTCTAACTTTACCTACTCTGTGCTATTCATTAACTTTATTAAAAACGTAGTACAAAAACTTGCTGTATTCGGTCATAATTCATAAAAAAACTTGATACAGTTTTTGCTCAGACTAAATAAAACATCAAGACAGAGTACATGAATGCAAAATATGTGTAAAATAAGCCTTAGCGTGTGCGTAAAGTCACACCCCCTTATTCATAATCGCTGTAGGCTTCTGCTAACTTAGTAATCGTTTGTCTTTATCTGTCACTTTGACATTTACCTTTCACAGATAAGGACAAACGATTGCTAAGTTAGCAGAATCCTATGGAGCATTTATGAATTAGGGGGACAGTCACATAAGCGTAACCAAAATTTGCTAAACAAACTGGTTGAGACACAGAGCAAGGCGTAGTTTGAACGGTTCTTACTTTGCAGTTTGTATTTCTCCGTTATTTATGTCTGCTTCTGTTCTGAAAGGTTTTGTTAGACATTTTTAGTGTGGTGTACATGGACGATTTATCGATTTAGGAACACTATTATTTATTGGAAAATATATTTATGTGGCTTTGAGGTACATGTTTCTGTAAGCATCTCCTCATTACAACTAAATGCTGTTTTTAAGATACCTACGTTAAAAAAATTACTTAAGGATATTCTCGAACGTACTTACAACAAAATAAAAAGGAACATTTATTATAATCTACACACTTACATGAAATTTGGCATACTTATTAAAACCTTTTTGGAAAAAGGTTGGGTCAGGAATACCCGAAACCGACGAGCATGTATGAAGAGATTGATGAATGTGGATGAAGCGAAAGAAGTATATCAGGATCAGGAGAAGTAGTCTCTGCCTACCCCTGTGGGAAAGAGGCGTGACTGTATGTATGTATGTATATAAAAACCTTGAAGCTTGTCTAATAATCTTAAATTTCATATCAAATATTTTGTCGGCGAAGTCAACAACAACGCTTTCTTAATATCGAACTTGGCTCACATTTCACATTTATTCTTTGATGGGGTTCAATACATACCGTATTATTTACAAATACGGTACCCTATTCTCCAGACCGTTTTAAAACTAAACAAAAACTTACACCTTCTCAGATCTATTTTTAAATACCTTCCAATTTTGGGAACAAATTGCCGCTTCAATATTCAAAAGAAACTCCTTAATTCTACCCATTTAGCCAAACTTCCTGGTCTTGTCCGGCACTTTGGACTCGAAAGATGAAAGAATTTGACCCCGTTTCTTGGGGCACTTTGGACTCAAAGGATGGGGAACACATGTCTTTGAAACCTTGTTAGCGGGGAGGTCTGTGAAGTTGTTCTTGGGACAAGCATGAGAGGTGATTGGATGGATGATTCCGTAGTTGATTGTAGTGTTCGATCAAAACCAGTATCTACTAATACATACATACATACACAAATCACGTCTTTATCCCTTACGGGGTAGACAGAGCCTGAGGTAACAAGACTTAAAGGCCGCGATAAGCATGATTGTGGGCGTATAGGCGAAATATAAAGAAACAAATTAACAATTCACAAAAAAATCAAAATAACATTAATATATGCACAAAGGCGAACTTATCCCTATAAGGGATCTCTACCAGTTAAAAGTCATGCAAGAACGCAATCAAAAGTTATTACTTACCTTATAAATAGATATAAACATAACTACGTTAGATTAATTAAATGTATAAATGAATAATTATCTATATTAATAATAAATTAGGTTAAGAATTTGCATGCCTCTGACATGTTGTGTAAAAAATGGTAAAAAGTAACACCTGTATGTTCTTGCGAATTAAATAATTTCATTTCATTTCAGATAGTTAACATAAGTAAATTGTTGTGAGCAACGCAATACATTCGCGCCACTTATAAACCTTGAACAGTTTCTGATGCGCGTCTCAAAAAAAAAACAAAAAAAAAGGATGACGTCAACGCAACCCTAAAAAAGTATTCGGCAAGGTCAGAACTCTAGGAACTGTTTAGCCCCGGTTCAAAGTAGTAAGTGGCTTCATTGTTCGTTAGTAAAGGATCGGAAAAATCCTGGGAACTTTACAATGTCCAACTTTGGGGATAACTTGAGTTTCCGAGTCAAGTGTTCCTTTGGCGGAACTCGGAAATTGCCGACGCGTCCGAATACGAGTATTGCGTTTCTTTGAATCAGATAGGCCAGGGGTCGGCAACATTTTGAGTCGGAAGAGCCAAAAATTACTATTTACAAAATTTCAAGTTTTTAAAGAGCCACAAAATTTTTTCTCGCGGGTCGCGAGGGAGGGGTGCTGCGGTGAAAAGCGAGTATAAGTAGCTGAGAGATAGAAATAATGCCTAAACCTCGTTAATCGTTTCAGAACATTTTTTTTTATAAAATAAATAATATTTGCGAATGGAACTAAAGAGCCGCAGCCTCACATCCAAAGAGCCGCATGTGGCGCGCGAGCCGCAGGTTGCCGACCCCTGAGATAGGCTATTAGAAAAGGACGGACATTATTCCACCTCATCATCATATCAGCCATAAGACGCTCCTGCCAGCTCCTGGAAAAACCGCTTTGATGCGTAAAAGTGTATGTTCTCTTGCAATAAGGGTTTATAACAAATTGCCAATAGAATTTAAACTACTGCCAATACCACTTTTGAGACGTAAATTATTAACCCTGCTTACGAATAAATGCTATTATTCTGTTCTCGATTATTTAAATGATGAACTAAATTGTTAATACTACTTAATAGCCAATGTTTTTGTACGCTAACCGGCAAAACATAGTGCAACACTAAAATATGTAACATCTCTGTATTTATGCAGCCATCACCTATGTTTCACAAATAAAACACTTTTGACTTTTTGACTTTTGACGTCCACTGTTGGGCATGGGCCCTATAGACCTCCAGTTGCCGAAGTAAGGTAGCTAAACTAATCTTTGTTTCTACCCATTCACCGACAGCAAACGAACGAAATCTGAGGAATCATGTTATAGGCGATGTGGCTAGCAACCCGGCCACTATTTTGATTCCATTTTCCACCTATACGCTCACAATCTTGCTAAATGTCATTTAAATGTAATTTAAGCGGTCTTTCTTGCCCCGTACGTGCAAAATTTGGAATGGGCTGACGGCTGGGGTTTTTCCAACTGGCTACGATATGGGTACCTTTAAGAGGCGAGTGCACCATTTCTTGCAAGGCCGGCAACGCGCTAGCAGTCCCATTGGTGCTGTAGTTGTCCATGGGCGGCAGTAATCACTTACCATCAGGTGCACCGCATGCCCGTTTGTCGGTTTTAATATAAAAAAATATAAAAAAATGTGGCCTGTAGGTAGCTGTTACCTTAGGCTCTGTCTACTCTGTAAGAGATAAAGACGTGTAAACGAACGAAATGAAAATATTAATTTATTTCCACATTCCAAAAAGTGCCAAATGCCACTAAATGTCGCTTCGGTATTTTTGCCGTGGCTTTCCGCAAATGTATGTACATATTTGTATGTCCCGTTACACATGACGCTGACCGTACTAAAAGGTGCGCCGCATTTGCATTTTCCCGCGAAAAAGCTTTATTTGAGCAACAGTTACCAAAAAGCCTTTTAGAAATCACGTTTGAAGTTTTTCCGCAAAATCCTTTTTCACAAAGAAAAGAGCAACGGCATTTCTGCGTAATGTACACTCGAAAGGCTCTTACCTGCATTTTCTGATGTACAATTCATTTGCCGTTATTCCCTTGGTACATGGAAATTTTTAGGTTCAATCACTGAGCAGGAGTCAGCATATATCAGTGATTGAACCTAAAAATTGTGTCCATGGGTAATGATTGTTTACATACGTACCGTCATGTCTCTTTCCCATAGGGGTAGGCAGACACTACTTTGTTCCACTTGCTACGATCCTGACATACCTTTTTAGCTTCATCCGCGATCATCAATGTCTTCATATATGCTTCATTCATTCATTGCTAACCATCAGGTAACCCAGGTAACCCACTTGGTTATTTCTGTCTTCCAGGTTGTACAGAAAAAAAGGACTGTGGCAGTGCTTTTCGAAGCAGTTACGTTTATTTATACTTAGCTAAATACTTCTTATCTATACTATATTATAAAGAAGAAATATTTGGTTGTTTGTTTGCATTGAATAGGCTCCGAAACTACAGTACCGATGAAAAAAAATCTTTCATCATTACAATCTTACATTATTCCTGATAGACATAATGACATATTTATAATTCTGTGCGGACGGAGTCGCGGGCTACTGCTAGTGTGTTATAAATGTGAATGTTTGTGAGGACGTATGGTATGGATGTTTGTTACTCTTTCACGCCAGAATGGCTGAACAAATCTGTTGGGAAGCTATTAGTAGGACACTTTTCAGCCCGGAAAATCGCACATTTCCCACAGAATAGCTATAAACAAATTCATGGCAGACTAAGTGACGGATAACAGCTGGTAAAATTATAAAATTACGCAAACTAGCGCTGTATAACGCGTCCCATTAATGTTTAAAGCTGCGAATAAACATTCTCCGCGCTTGATTTCACCTAATTGAAGCATTCCAGATATAGTGACACTTGAACTGGAGAATACTTCACGCCTCAATACCCTCGCTGCTTCACAGGCTTACTAATTCGTCAAAATTTTCTTAATACACCTCAACGCCCCCGGCACTTCAATAACGAAAAGAAATCCATGACTCAGTCTTATGAAGAGACCCTCTAACCTCTCTTAGTCGATTCTAGTCGCCTCTCGGCACTGCATAAGAGGTTTTTCAGTCTGCCCTATTTTATTAGAGAGGTCACCTGCGGTTGAAACAGAGCGCTAACATTCGCTCCTTAGGTCGATTTTGCATAAGCGCCGGCGTTTTGTTGTTTTCCAAGAGGGAAATTTATAAGTGAGTGCAAGTTTAGAGGCGGTCGAAGGTACTGACGTAGTCAATACTTGGAAGCTTACGGGAACTTGTAGCTGTTTCGATTAAACGGAGTTTGATGAAAGGCAATTCTGCGAGTTACGTAAGCTTCGTACAGCGATACGGTCTCGTTAAAATACAGGCAGAATTTGTAGATTTGTTGTGTTGTTGTAGACTTTGGTGAAAGAACTGCCAAAGCGCCGTTACGAGACTCAAAAGGCTATTTAGTTACAGTACACACACTACTACTAACTGTACTTAGAAAATATACTTCTTCGTCGGCATGTTATTCGGGTACATCTTGCATGTCTTCAGAGGAGAGAAGATTAAGATGTATGTATGTACATAAAAGACTTTCAATTTTATAGGTAATGAGAAAAACAGGTGCACAGCGAAATTATCCCTTAAAGCGATCTCTTCCAGCTAACCTTCGAAGGAGTGACAGGACAACAGAAACCTATTTACCCTCCGTGCGCGAGTCGTTTCGCTCTTAACCATTATCATTTCATACCTGCTTGTAATGGCTTCGAATTACACCTTTTTCTGTCATATCAAAGATGCCCGACAAAAGAACGTGAATGTAAGTTTTCTAGCGGGAAATCGCACCCTTCGTGGAAGAAAGACGTAAGTCCTATTAAGCCTTAATAAGACTTACGTCTTTCTTCCACGAAGGTCGCGAATGGTCGGACAGTTTTTGTCAGCCTTCCTCCACGTGAAGGTTCCCACGCTCCCCAACCTTGTTAATGACTTGCCAAGTACCCAATAAACTCGAGTACGAGATATTTGTACTGTTTCACGTTATTAAAGTCCCGTTTGTGTTTGGGTGGACCAGCTATTTGTTGTTATTTGAGGGGACAAAAAACTAGCACAGTTTGTTAGAAGAAGTGTTGAGTATCATTATACTAACAGGCTCTGTAGATGACCAGTTATAGAAGAGACCAATTATAAAATACCGCAAAAGTATGTTTGACAAATTTTAAACCTATATACTTACCCCCTTATTCATAAACGCTCTATAGGCTTCTGCTAACTTAGCAATCGTTTGTCCTTATGAAAGGTGAATGTCAAAGTGACAAGGATAAACGATTGCTAAGTTAGCAGAAGCCTAAAGAGCTTTTATGAATAAGGGGGTTACAGTTTAAAGAGTATATTATTATATACGGTTACCCTTTCCACTTATAAGTCCCCAACCACGCTAAACGTGGCCTTTAGGTCTGTCTACCCCATAAGGGGTAAAGATTTGATTTATGTAAGTATTATTTAAGTCTACACTAAGATAAGATATTTAAGATACTTATTACTAGGAAGAGCGGAGTCTCTCAACACAGGTATGTATGTATGTATGTAAACTCTTTATTGTGCAAAATAAACAAGACAAAATACAATTGACAAACACTGAGATACATGCACAAAGGCGGACTTATCCCTTTAAGGGATCTCTTCCAGCCAACCTCTTCCTCTTTTTCTTAGGTTTCTACTTAACTTAAAGAGAGGCACCATCCTTTGTTACATACACTTATGTGATAACGAAATAACAATTTTTCATTTTTCATTTTCATTTTCATTTTTTCATGTAAGTATGTATGGCCAAAAACAAGACATATAGACAGTACAAACATTTAAACAATTACAGAACGAATAAACAACTTCGGTTATTGAAAACCCGTACCTACAACGTTCGAACCCCTATTTTACCAACTTGACAATTGTCGGCGACATATGACATCTTTTAAGTTTCATAGTTAGATTTTGTAATAAAATAAGTGTTTACTCAAAAAAAATACCATTTTTTGTCCGTTGAAAAATGTAACCATTCAAATTGAAACCCCTTTGATATCTAAAGGTATGCAAATTGCCCATCGGACGGCATAGCCACGGGACCTTTTCAATCATTAACCCTTTGTAATTTCACAATGATTACCCCGTCCCTTTGAAAAACCACATATTCCTGGCAACCCCTGTGACAGATGAGACTGTAATGTGGATGAAATATGAATTAGCGGGGTATTGTTTGTCCGGAGAGTGGCAACATTGGGGATTTCGTGTGCAGAATAGGGATGGGGTAAGTTCTAGACGATTAATCGATTATACCGGTTTTGTAAAAGGTAATAACCTACTTTTCAAGTATCCATGGTAATCAGAAAATTGTGTTGTATGGAAGCAGGTTTGGGGGAAGCATGGACTATGATTTCATATAAAAACAATCCGGTTTTCGTTGTCAGTTGTTTATCAACATGTCATAGAACTGTCACCTGTCACAATTAGCAAACTAAACGCTCCAAAATGCCAATAGAATCTGTTCTCATTTCCTGTAAAATTAACATACATACACACGATTACTTCCGCGGTAACGCATGTACGTTTTAGTGACTTTAATGTGGTGCCGCTTTCATAACTTAGTATCCATTTGAACGCACATGCAAGTTTGTGGCATTTGACGAAGTTTCGGGTCTGACAGCGCTGTCAGCGAACGCGTTGATTTCTCCTAATTTTATGAATGATAACTACTGAAGATACCACATACATACATACATAAATCACGTCTTTTTTTAAGCACAGGTCTAGGATGTGCTGTGCCATGTCCTCGCTGGCGCCGCATTCGTGGCACGGGGCAGGTAGACACAGCTTAATGTAACAAGACCTAAAGGCCACGTTTATCATGACTGTGGGCGTATAAGTGGAAAGGAGAAGGTGGTTTGATTTATAGGTAATTCTAAGTCAATGCGCCCTATAAGTTGATGATTTAATTGCGTGTATCTAAACTTGACAAACATCTGTCAAAGGATAACAATGTAACCCTAAAATAATTCCATTTTTGCCTTTCGATACGAACCTATTTGACTTAATAAACTCCATGACGATAATATCCTGAGTTAGTTATTCACAAAAGTCTCGTTCATCACTACCGTTTTTGTAATTAACCGGTATGGCCATTTTTCCCATCTCTAGCGGGATTAGCTGATGAAAAGAATCCCTTTGATAAATGAAACAGCCTGTATCTCTTGAGATCCCTTTTGAGCATCATCCCTTATTATGTTTGGAAGCTAGGCTTTTAATAAGCCGTGTGAAAAGTGTACAGGTGTCACAACATGGTGGTGTAAGCCAGAGTGTCTATGATATACAGATACAACATCACGAGCGTAGTCGGGGGGGGGGGCGTTGGGGGTTCACCCCCCCCCAAATAATTAAAATAAATTTCTTATATAAGGTTACAACGTGACTTACAAATTATTATATTGGGAACGTGCGAAGTGTATGGTGGGGGTATAGAAAACGATCACAGCGCATGCCGCGGCAGAAATGTGCAACTATAGGGGCTTAGTGAAACTTGTTGCTTTGAAAATGGGTCATTATTAGGTAAACTTGTTTTATAGGGTGTAAAGGTCCATGTACGGCGAATTTTTTTTTTTTATATGAGTAGGAAGGCAAACGGGCAAGTGGGTCACCTGATGGTAAGTGATCACCACTGCCCATAGACACCCGCAACCCCGGAGGGATTGCAGATGCGTTGCTAACCTAGAGGACTAAGATGAAATGCCTCTTGTGCCCGTTATTTCCCCGGCTGTCTACAGCGGAACACAGCAGTGCAAGCACTGCTACTTAGCGGCAGGATTAGCGAGTAAGATGGTGGTAGCGATCCGGACGGACCTTGCACAAGGCCCTACCACCCGCCTATTATACCTATTATATTGGTTCGTATTAAATAACTATTACCATTAGTTCTTAGCTCTTTTACATTCCTTATGTGTTAAAACCAATTTATTTCTTTTCAGCATAGTTTGGGTCTGGAAACTTATTTTGTGTTTTACACTCTCAAAACCAGTTTTTGTAATGACATCCATTTTTCCTATTACTGTTAGTAACAAATGCCTCTAAAAATACTATTTACTATTGCCTTTCTATGTATTATTTATTTATTTTATAAAATAATAAGCACCTTATCATTCTCTATTTAAAGTAATAAAAATCAAGAAGTATACATTCTTGATTCATTTGATAGTATCTATCGTTAGAAACACAGCGCCTGCTCTCGTCCCTGGTGAGCAGTAGATGTTCCACGGGAGTTTGTAATTGTGTCGTACACACACATCATTCAAACAGATGACGCTTGGCGACAAAATTCGCATAGTAACAAAGTCACGTGACAGCTAGTAACAGATTCGAAGACAGAGAGAACATTCGAAGGCTTACCCACCTGCTATGGTGGTGTAAGCACGCGTCACGGAAGGACGAGGATTCGGGTTCAATTCCCGGCCATAGCTTTACTTTTCGGATTCTTCTATGTTCTCTTCTTTCAGTATCGTTTAGAAATTAAAGTACCTAAACCAACCCAACATCAAACATAAAAGTAAACCATTAGACCATACGCCATCTAGTGAGCATAAAAGTAACTGCCTTAATTATGACGCCCTCAAACGCTGAGGTGTGGTGTAATTTTCCTCATTCGAGGTTGAAATTAATTAATTATGAAGTGTTTCAGCTTTCAAGCTTTGTTCTTTGATTGTAATGAGGGCTCACTTTCGCTCAAATCTTTTGAACGGCCCTCTAACAAAAGAAAAGCGGGGAAAGCCAAATCAGTTGCGTGAACAGCTGGAGTCTGCAGGAAAGAGACGCCGCTATTGCTAAGACACTAGTAATGGACAAGGATGGATGCGAATAGAAGGGGGTCCTCAATAGTCTATCCGTCTATGAAAGTAACCAATATAGAATGACCTCATAATACCCACATTTTGCTTAGGAGCATTGCCTCTGCTAACACTGGATATTCACTAGCCGACTTTGTAAGGAGCCCTTCGGTGCGCGAGTTATATTTAAGGTCGGGTATGGAAAATTATATAGATTAACTAGCTTCTGCTCGCGACTTCGTCTGCGCATCATACTTATAAACCTTCCTCTCGAATAACTCTATCTATTAAAAAACCGCATCAAAATCCGTTACGTAGTTTTAAAGATCTACGCATACGAAAGCGACTTTCCTTTATACTTTTATATATATATATATATTATATATATATATATATTTTAGGTTAGTTAGGAAAATTGTGGTGTCCATAAGAGTAATGCATAACTAATCTTTACATTAAGCCTAGCCTGCTAGCTAACCTAGCCTAACTTAAACTACACATAAACACCCCTCCCAGATCACTGTCAGTGCTCATTGTACCCAGAAGACTGGCAGAATTGACTCGTTCAATCGCGAGGCAAATTCTTTGCCCAAAATAGCTGGCAGCCCGCTGGTCACCAGAAACATCTATCAGGCGCCTAAATATTTCCCTGGAGAGATCTCGCGCGCCTGGACCCCACGCCAAGGTCTCAACGCCAAACGGCGCAAAAATGTAGCCCTCCCCAAGAGCTGCATATTTGCGACGTTTGAGTTGCTCTGCATTTGCTGCCGCCACACCGGCCTTACTGCACGTTGCTGGGACATGTTGGGACATGTGATGGAGCAAGGGTGTCCACGCACGTGGCTTCCCAGACAAGTGTCCTGCCTTGCTTCCAAATAATAAAATAAGTAAAATACAAATAATTAAACCAACAAGTAAAATACTTATATTGCTTACATGCTGGTCTGGGAGCAAAGAAAAAACATAGAATGTGCCAGTTGCTTCTCTAACCGCGCAGATGGTAAAAGCCCATCGAGGGAATGGACAAAAATCATAGGAATCATATAGGCGATGAGGCTAGCAACCCATCACTATTTTGATTCCATTTTCCACCTATACGCCATCAAGCTTACTAAATGTGGCTTGTAGGTACCTGTGACCTTAGTCTCTGTCTACCTCGTAAGGGATAAAGACGTAATTTGTGTATGTATGTATGTATAAATAAAATACAGTATTAAACAAGTCTGACTCGCACTTTGCCGGTTTTGTTGATGAGAAAAAGTTGTAAAACAAAAGCAGATTTGAATAATACCATCGTTAGTGTTGCCAAAAGTTAACAGGCTGTTAACTGCAGTTCGCAAGCTCGTTAAACCGTGTATTTGGCTTTGCACCAAAACTTCGACAACGCCTTGATTGCATGAGATTCGAAAACTAATTATTTTAATTAATTTCCGTTATATTCGAATTTGTTTCTGAAGTAATTTTCGTATACACGTATAATAATAAACACGCATGATTTAAATAAGCATCAAATTAATTTGGCATAAAGTATTTGTAAGGGAGGTGCAAAGAGCAGTGGGTGTTTTAGAGAGAGAGAGAGAGGGACAGAGTGACAGAGAAACAGACAGAGAGAGAGAGGCAGAGAGCCAGAGAGAGAGAGAGAGAGAGAGAGAGAGAGAGAGACAGAGACAACCAATCATTTATACACATACACGTAATAGGAAGAACTCTGACTGAACACACTTGCAAAGTTTTTCAGAGGACAATATTTATAGCCACCGTGTTACCTAGTAGTACGACATTATGTAATTTTATGCTCTTTAAAATTGTCGTTTATTTATAATTATGCAATAACGCTATGCCAATTTAATTTGCTACTTATTTAAATTATGCGTTTTTATGATTAGGCGTATTAATGGTATGCGTTTTCAAATTAGGAATATTTATGCGTTTTAACATAACCTGTTACTCTGGCAAAACTGTCTCATTTCTCAGACTGTGAAAAAGGGTAAAATAAAAAAAACTACCGACAAATAAGTCAATCAAGCGAGCCAATAACTGTTCTGTTACGTGCGGGCCGGTTAAGGCGGCTCACCGGATAATACCTCATAAAACCGGACGGTAGTGCCGTGGCTATACGGATACCGGTTTTGATACCGATTCAACATGAGCTCCAATTTTAATTAACTCTTCGGTATCTAAAAATTAAGCCGTTGAAAGGATAAAAAGTGCCTACGCTAATGTAGCTTTCTGTTAATAAAATTATTTTTTTAATCTGTTCACCAGTTCTTAAGATCCCTTTCATACAATCACAGACGAACAAACAAAAGTGTACCAAATTTCAATAAAGAGCAGCAAACAAATCTAAATTTACAAACTTTCGCCTTTATAATATTATTAGTAAGATAATATTTCCCTTTTCCGCCTATACGCCCACAATCATGCTAAACGTGGCCTTTGGGTCTTTCCCTTAGGCTCTGTCTTTCCCGTAAGGGATAAACACGTGATTCATGTATGTATGTATGTAAGATAAGATTGCTCTGTATTAGGTATGTTCGGTATCCAATCATGTAGCGTCACTATTGTAGCCAGCAGTACTAATTGGCTTGTAGGTACTCGGCGAAGCTTGCTATGTGTGACTTAGGCAATATATATCCAATTGTTTCTTGGTAAATAACATACACATATAGTCACGCCTCTTTCCCGTAGGAGTAGGCAGAGACTACTTTGTTCCACTTGCGACGATCCTGACACTTTCGCTTTATCCACATTGAATCTCTTCATTCATCTAAGACTTCGCTGTCTGTCCGTTTGTCAGGCTGTATCTCATGAACCGTGATAGCTAGACAGTTGAAAATTTCACAGATGATCTATTTCTGTTGCCGCTATAACAAAAAAACCGGTCAAGTGCGAGTCGGACTCGCGCACCGAGGGTTCCGTATCATTATCTATAAATATCTAAAACCAGTGTAAGCAGAGCCCTGTTCCAAAGCAAAATGTACGCAGTGTGGGGTTACTTTATATTGGTCACTGCTATATACAGACATACATACACATTTACGGTTTTCGCAATTATTCTTTAATCTGTGCTATAAGACCTACCTTCATACCAAATTTCAAGATTCTGCGTTCACGGGAACTACCTTGTAGGTTTTGATTCCCCTGAGAGTATCTAAAACCAGTGTAAGCAGAGCCCTGTTCCAAAGCAAAATGTACGCAGTGTGGGGTTACTTTATATTGGTCACTGCTATATTCAGACATACATACACATTTACGGTTTTCGCAATTATTCTTTAATCTGTGCTATAAGACCTACCTTCATACCAAATTTCAAGATTCTGCGTTCACGGGAACTACCTTGTAGGTTTTGATTCCCTTGAGAGTTGAAAATTTGCGGAAATTTGCGGCATAAACGGCTGTATCTTTTGATTGCGTTGGCTTAGAAGTTTGATTTTTTCACAGCTTCAAGGGACAATAGACCTGAGTAATTGATATAAATTTCAGCTTCATACCTCCACGCGTTACTGAGAAAAAGGGTCGTGACAGACGGACAGACGGACAACAAAGTGATCCTATAAGGGTTCCGTTTTTTCCTTTTGAGGTACGGAACCCTAAAAATACTAAACACTAGAATAATGTATGTATTCTGTATATATAGGTAACCAATATAATGTGACCCCACACTGCGTACATTTTGCTTTGGAGCAGGGCTCTGCTTATACTGGTTATTGACATTCATAGATGACGGTACGGAATTCTTCGTGCGCGAGTCCGACGGTATCTTAATTGACGTCTCTGGGTGTGAGTTAACTCGTTTACCTCATTATTATTATTATACATCAAAGTCAATGTCTGATTATACACATACATACATACCGTCACGCCTCTTTCCCATAGGGTAGGCAGAGACTACTTTGTTCCACTTGCTACGATCCTGACACTTTCACTTCATCCACATTCATCAATCTCTTCATACATGCTCGTCGGTTACTGGTTATAGGAATCAATTAAACACAAGTGAATTGTCAAAGGCGTTTGATTCCACAGTTTTGATAAAATAATGGAATCTTTTTGTTAAAAGGTAACATTTGAAATTAAAAATACATCATTTGTTCTATTTTAAGTTCGCCCTTCATTAGGGTTTTCCGTAGAACAAACGGCAAAACCTTTTATTTTTAGATGAGATTTGACGTCAGTTCACCCAAATAACACTCAACAAAAGAATATCACACATTATTAAAACAGTAGACGATCTACGGCTTTAGCTTTGTTTGTTTTTACATTTTAGCAGGCCGCGCACTACGCAAGCGCATAAAGAAAAACAAATCCTCATTTTTAATTGACCAGGCGAAGAAAATTCTGCTGTGTATAATACTACTAGCTTTTGCCCGCGGCTTCGCTCGCGTTAAGAAGTATAGTATGCATGCAAAGTCTCAGCCCGATCGGTTTAAAATTGACAAAGTTTCATGCAAACTTTCATCCCCTATTTTATCCCCTTGAGGGTAGAATTGATCAAAATCCTTTCTTAGCGGATGCCTACATCATAACATCTACCTGCTTGCCAAATTTCAGCCCGATCCATCCAGTGGTTTGGGCTGTGCGTTGATAGATCACTATGTCAGTCAGTCAGTCAGTCACCTTTGAGTTATATATATATTTAGAAGATAGTAACAAGGTCACGTGACAGCTAGGAACAGATAGAAAAATTCGAAGGCTTACCCACCTGCTATGGGTGGTGTAGGGGTATAGCACGCGTCACGGAATAACGAGGATCCGGATTCACTTATCAGGTTTTTCTGTGTTCTAATTTGCAGCGTCGTTTAGAAATTTACTTTGGCTTCGTTTACCCCGTAAGGGATGAAGACGTATGTATTCGACGCTTCGCTAAGAGTTTTTATGATGGCGGCCCCAACACAACTTTGAACTGGCTTACTTATCTTATCTTATCTAGGGGTCCTTACGGATACACTTCGACCCATTCGTGGATCTTTTGTGTAATTACCCCTCCTTCGCACTATTCCATCGCTTTTACCACCTCATTTATGAATTGGGTGATTGGGCGTAGTGGTAGTGCCTTGAAATCTCCTGGTTCAGGGTATCCGATGCCGAAGAGTTTCATTCTTAGTCTGGCGAGGGCATCACAGTCGCACATAATGTGTTCCATTGTTTCAACCTCTTCGCCGCATATTCTACAATCATTGTCGTTATTACTGGCTTACTAATGTTTACTGTGGCAAGGTAAACCCTTGGAGTCTGTAGTGGTTTGTGGAACGTCTGCATTGATTTAGGACTCAATTACGGCTTGTAAGTCTAATTCTAGCGGATCTCTCACTGGAATTCTATCAGAGATGATAATATAGTAGGTACGATGACGCCCACCGTGGTTCTTGCAACTGTGTTGTTGAAGATTATGTACATACATAGGTACATACATACATACATACACAGATCACGTCTTTATCCCTTACGGGGGCCAAGTTTAGCATGATTGTGGGCCTATAGGTTAAAGAGGAATCACAAAAGTGATGGTTGGTAGCCGTTATTATAAACATATTTTTGCGGTATTTTATAATTGGTCTTCCAGAGACCAAGGTAACAGGTACCTACAGGCCTCATTTAGCAAGATTGTGAGCGTATAGGTGGAAAATGGAATCAAAATAGTGATCGGTTGCTAGCCTCATCGCCTAAAACATGATTCCTAAGATTGTCACCCATTCCCTCGACGGGTTTTTACCATCTGCGCGAGAAGAGAAGCAACTGGTACATTCTATGTTTTTTCCTTGCTCCCAGACCAGCATGGAAGTACATACATAGGTACATACATAAATCACGTC
This sequence comes from Pandemis cinnamomeana, assembly GCA_932294345.1. NCBI lineage: Eukaryota > Metazoa > Arthropoda > Insecta > Lepidoptera > Tortricidae > Pandemis > Pandemis cinnamomeana. The sequence goes on along the minus strand of OW028710.1, from coordinate 13,615,424 downwards.
TTTATGAATAACATTCACTTTTCACTGGTTTTGGCGAGCTCGTGACATCACTATCCACTACCTACATGGTATAAAACAAAGTCACTTTCTCTGTCCCTATGTCCCTATGTATGCTCATATCTTCAAAACTACACAACGGATTTTGATGCGGTTTTTTTAATAGATAGAGTGATTCAAGAGGAAGGTTTTTATGTATAATTCTACGCAGACAAAGTCGCGTGCAGAAGCTAGTAAATTATAAGTTCTTTCATTAACCTGTTGAAAAGTGATCTTCGTGAAATTACCGCAAATATGGCGATGAATGTGAACGCTTTGAAAGTGATTTTTTTCGAACAAAACGGAACTGCACAACATTGCGGCATAGCTACTCGATATGATGATAGTTATTTATTATTAATAAACTAAATGAGATTCAAGATTTAAAACTTTGTCTTGGCGCTGATTATAAAGTTGTCTTTGACAGCTATACCTCTGAACCTTAGTCAACAGTGGCGCCAACTGGTGAGCAAAGAAACGATAGTCCCCATTAGTATGGAAAGACCCTAACTAATAAAATATATAATATGTAACTTATTCAGATTTCACCAGTACAATTTCCTTTCAAACAAGATATAGCTGACTGCTCCGTAAATAAATAAATACATACACAAATCACGTCTATATCCCTTACGAGGTAGACAGAGCCTGAGCTAACAAGAGCTAAAGGCCACGTTTAGCATGATTGTAGGCGTATCGGTGGAAAAAGGAATCAAAATAGTGATGGGCTGCTAGCCGCATCGCCTATAACAAGATTCCTTAGAATTTCCGCAAATAAAGCTACAGATCAACGTACAAAACAACATCAAGCATTTTCCTTAACCCTAACAAGCTTATCCACCAATAATTTACGACTTAATACAGTCTAACAATTTGTATTACGCCAGCAAACAATTCTTTTCCGCGCCGTTTGAACTTAAACAGAACGTTTACAGCTAACTGGTTACATAAATAACGAGCTTCTTAAAGGCTTTTGGTGAAAAACGGATGCCGGTTGTTTGTCTTTCATCTGAATTGAAGAAGAAAAATAATACGGTTACGACTAAGTAGAGTAAATATTGTGCGCGGCCGAGGACCGACCCCTGCGGAACGCCGCGGTTCTCGTAGCGCGTGCGCGTTGACTTTATAAATGTAACTCGCTAGCTAGACCGTATTGTGGTTCACTAATATTTGATCGGCAATCGTCTGACAACGAATTCATGTGACAATTATGACCATTGTTGATGACAAGTGACAATTCTGTTTAAATTACAACATACATACCGTCACGCCTCTTTCCCACAGGGGTAGGCAGATACTACTTTGTTCCACTTGCTACGATCCTGACATACTTCTTTCGCTTCATCCACGTTCATCAATCTCTTCATACATGCTCGTCGGTTTCGGGTACTCCTGACCTGACTTTTTCTCAAAACGTCTTCTGTTTGGTCTCGGAACGTCCGTCTAGGCCTTTCCCTCCCTAGGTTACCATTCACAATCCCCATATAGATCTGTTTAGTTAGTCTACTTTCATCCATCCGCTCTACGTGACCAAAACAACTAAGCATACTTTTTTCTATCCTAGTCACTATATCCTCTTTCACACCAGCACGTTCCTTTATCACACTTTTATTATTTTACATTACAAACTCTACCAGAATCAACGCCGGTTGGCTATTGCATTCCGAATTGTCACATGTCACCGACATTTGTCAGGTAGTTGAAATAGGACCAGTTATTTTATTAGTTAGGGTCTTTCCATACTAATGGGGACTATCGTTTCTTTGCTCACCAGTTGGCGCCACTGTTGACTAAGGTTCAGAGGTATAGCTGTCAAAGACGACTTTATAATCGGCGCCGAAACAAAAACCATATCGCCATATTTGCGGTAATTTCACGAAGGAGATCACTTTTCAACAGGTTAATGAAAGAAACGCTGTGTGTAGTTTTCTTGTCAACACTTTCATTATTACTAACTATCTGTTGCCCGCAACTTCGTCTGCATAGAATTCGTTTATCCAGGCACTATGTGTTATTCCAGACTATAGTCTATCTATGTTCCAAATTTCATCCAGATTTGTCCAGCCGTTCTGGCGTGAAAGAGTAACGAACATCCATCCATTTATACTTACAAACTTTCGCGTTTATTATATTACAATACAATACAAATACTCTTTATTGAACACCACAGATCAGTACAAAACAATACAGAAACAAAGAACAAAGTAAACAATAGGCGGTCTTATCGCTTAATAGCGATCTCTACCAGACAACCAGTAAGAAAAGTAAGTAGCAAGTATATTAGTAGGATATCGATGCCGATTGAGTTATTTTCTATAACGCCTATAATTTTTAGCATGCAAAGTGTTCCTAATTAGGCAACACGAACTGAAGTGCCTGACATACACACATACACAAAGTCTATATCCCTTACGGGGTAGACAGAGCCTAAGGTAACAAAACCTTAAGGCCACGTTTAGCATGATTAAGGACGTATAGGGGAAAGGGAAATCAAAATAGTGATGGGTTGCTAGCCGCGTCGCCTATAACATGATTCCTAAGACTTTCAACGATTCCCTCGATGGGCTTTTACCATCTGCGCGGGAAGAGAAGCAACTGGTAAATTCTATGTTTTTTCTTTACTGCCAGACCAGCATGGAAGAAATATAAATAATATAATATGGTATTTCACTCTTTTAAATAAATATCTTTCTATTTATCGCGAAAATCATAGGAATCATGTTATAGGCGATGAGGCTAGCAACCCATCACTATTTTGATTCCATTTTCCACCTATACGCCCTCAATCTTGCTAAATGTGGCCTGTAGGTACGTGTTAGCTTAGGCTCTGTCTACCCCGTAAGGGATAAACACGTGATATGCGTATGTATGCATAAAAATCCAAAGTTTTACTTAAGATTTATAAAGATCGAAACAAAACGGATTCGCTGCAATTTTTACTTAACAAGCCAAAAAATCCTGGCTTTGGATTTGGACAAGTTGCCTGAAGCTTTCGAAAAACTTGTTCGGAGCGTACACCTCAGCGTAATGCTGAGCCAGCGACGGTTACACTTTTGCGAACACACAACGCTGATGATCTATTTTTCATGTCTGTGTTTTTTTCTTGTTTATTTTCTATAACATTGTGTATATCTCTTATATTTTTGTGTCTTGCAAAAATGAATGTGTTCTTTCTTTCTAATGCTACCTACTAATTATTATAAATGCGAAAGTTTACGAGGATGTGATAGAGTGAGTGTGTATGTTTGTTTCTTCTTCACGCTGAAACGACTGATTTGGATCAAATTTGGAACGGAGGAAGCTGGTACACTAGATAAAAACATCGGCTACTTTTTATCCCGGAAATTTTCAATGTTTCACTTTTGCGAACACACAACGCTGATGATTTATTTTTCATGTCTGTGTTTTTTTCTTGTTTATTTTCTATAACATTGTGTATATTCTCTTATATTTGTGTGTCTTGCAAAAAAGAATAAATGTCTTCTTTCTTTGTGTTAGTTACAAATGAACCTGAATAATAATTATGCCCTTTCACAACTTGGGTGCTTAATAATTTTACTTTAAGTTATGAACAGTCCGAGATACCTACTAGAATATTTCGAGCGCCTGTTCAAAAATTCATATTTCGAACAACTAAATTTACGGGCTCGCGTTAAGGTCATGCTTCAAGTAAAGGGCTTCGCTACTTTAGGATTGGTACTCGGATGTATAAGGATAGTTTAGATGGTTGTGTTCTTTATTGTCAGGAAAAGGTTTGTATAAAAAAAAGACTGTAAATGTGTGTTTCATGTATAATATACTAGCTTTTGCTCGCAACTTCGTCCGCGCAGATAACGTCAGAGTGACGATATACCCCATACATCCACTCATGTCTCCAAGTATAAGGTTTTTATTTCCAATCCCGTGGGAAATTCGGGAAATCCCTTCTTAGACCACCTACGTGATCCTCTAGGAATATTATCTACTAATTATAGTCTTAATTATTTACCTCGTGTTTTTATCCCGTGGGAAATTTGAAAAATTTCTTTGTAGTGCCCTTTATGCTAATCAAGGAATAATATATGTGGATGCCAAATGTAATGTAGCTTTATTGGTACAACATTTCGGGATTTTCCAATCCCGCGGGAAAAACGGGATAGAAAGTATCCTGTATCCGCCCTGGTTCTAAGCTACCTTCCCACCAATTTTCAGCCAAATCGGTTCAGCCGTTCTCGAGTTATAAATAGTGTAATTAGCACGACTTTCTTTTATAAAAAATATAGATTACCTATGTATTTTCAGTACTTAGTATATTAATTATTATATATATTCTAAATTGCACCACCTGCTCAGATCTGTTCTGTTCTCCAGTCCATTATGGTTGCCTGGTAGAGATCCCTCTGTAGCGATAAGGCCGCTTATGTCTTTTTTGGTTGCTATAATGTGGTGTTCAATAAAGAGGTACTGGAATGGGGGCGAAGCCACTGGCAACAGCTAGTTACCTACTTACAAAATAACTGTATGTATTCTACTTTGGTATTGCGTTTGCTATTAACAAGAATGAAATCCATAAGTGCTCGAAATTTTTATTGGTAAAAAGTGGAATTTTCCGATTTTGTTTTTTTTTTTTTTTTTTACTACAAACTGACCAGTGATTGACCTCTATCTCACTTGGTGGAAGGTGCACACAGAATCATTGTCTTCATTTAGAACTTCCCAGGCAGATGACCGCCGGTCACTACGATCAACTGGTGTTCTTTCTTCAATAACATCCCCAATTTGTATAGGAACCTTCAAGCTAACATTTCTATAAGGCAAAGGCAAATACACGGTTATCTTCACAAAATAATCTCTGGCAATCAACTTAGAATTATCGACGGAGTTTACGTCAGCAGGAATAGGAACTGTAACGTCTATTGTTTGACTTTCACCACTTCTGACGCCTGCTGTTTTTATATCGGTAACAATTTCGTTCGAAATCGTCCCATCGTAAAGACCCCGAGGCAAATTGGTGACTTCAATTAGTTTGCTTTCTACGCTCTTGAAATTGACATTTGTGTCGTTGAATACTTCGTAAGTCAATTCGGCTTTGCCACCAGGTGGTACCACAGGGGTGTTAATAGTTGCCTTTAGAGTAACAAAGCTGTCGCGTAGCAATTGTATTAGTTTTCTTTGCTTATCGTAGATTTTGGGTTCTGAATACAAATTAGGATTGACCCCTGGGCTGACGTTGATTTCGGTTTTAAAACGCTTCTTGCCTTCCGGACCTTCAAAATCCATTTGAAAATAGTATGCAATGCGGCATCTTATAGTATGATTACCAACTGTTTTAACATAATCGAGACTAGGCGGTGTGTTCAGAGGTAATTGAAAGCAAAACTGTGTGTCATAGCTACCTGTAGGTAAAACATGCCCTCTCTCATCACTGAGTATAATAATATCTTCATTAACATAGCCCTCTTCGTCTTCAATGAGGCCGTCGGCATCTTCTTTCTTTCTCATGTTTTGGACAGCTACGTATCCTCTGCCTTTGAGGGATATAGTTATTTTGTTGAACACTATATCATCGTCGAGTATGTACCGAGCTGTTCCTGCTACTATGCTTCCAGTTAAGAATGCCCCGCTGGTTTGCTTGCGCAAGTTTATTTCGCAGTATATACCCATTGTAATCAGGGCTGGGTAAACTCCACCCTAATTGTGCCAGAGTTTGTTTAAGACGCCGTGTTGAAAGGACTTTTTCTTTTGTCTTTTGTTTTTCGTCAGCTTCTGAAATTAGATTAATTTTAGGTGAATTTTTAATCGGCGTTGCGGAAATATTTGATTCTCCGTTTCGTTTGGTTATCTTCGTGTTGAGTTAATTAAGTCATTTCATTTCTTTAATAAGTACCTAACGATACGATTTTGTGGTTACTTCAAGACGACAATTTACGATAAAATAATTTGCTAACTTTATGGGAAAAATAGTGCTCACACCATAGACCGACCTTAAGTCAGCCTATAGTAAAAAACATTGTGAGTCAGTGATTTTTTTTCTTTACCTAACATATCGAATGACCTTGACAGTCCGTACCTACTCGTATCGTATTAAGTACTGACAATTAGGTACTTCCTGTTCCCATATTTCTACCACTACATACACCTAAATTGCGACTAATTGTAAACTATTAACATCATCATTATCATTTCCAGCACATGCACGTTCCACTACTACTAGACACAGGCCTTTTCTCAGAGTTAGAGGGTTTGGGTTGTAGCTCCAATGCAAGCCTACAGCCGATTGGTAACTTCACACACATTCACATAAAGGTATTTATTAACTAATAATAAAAATGTTAGGAATACAAAACTAGTTGTAATATTTACCTTAATTAATAACACTGTATAACACAATTCAGTTTCACTTCTAATGTCAGTTAACACTGCTACATTTAATTAACAAAATTATTTATCCTTATCGAATATCCACACGAAAGAGACAGCACAGCGATCAAACACCTTACTCCTTTAAAATTAAGTTGTAATTCAATTTTAATCTCAGTGGTTCTTGTAGATACCAAAACGATTAGATTAGGGCTAATTTAAAAATTATCCGATAAGAAATCGTTTGTTTTATGAAAACAGCGCTACAACAATACGGTCTCCTCAAACACACCACCAAACTATTTAAAAACATCGCCAGTTCCGTGCAAAAAATGACGTAAGAAGACCACAAACAATGAAATAAAGTTCTTGACTCACCGAAACAAGTATCACAATTCAACGCGGCGTGTAAACGCGTATGTGCGATATCTTTGTTTGTGTTAGTACGCGACCAGCCGGCGTCTGGGTTCCACGCGTATAAAGCAATTGTGATTACAAAATGGGTGTATCGTGTCGTATTTACATTAAAAAACCTCGCGAGGGGATCCACAAAGCTGGTCAACCTGTGATAGGCATCCTCAGTTACGCTATAGACACACCTACAGAGTACCAAACGGCGGTACTCTCGCTTATTGGGAAAGCGAAATGCCAGTGGAAGGTGCACTCAGGCAAAACAACGCACACGTACACTGGGGACGAAACATTTCTATCAATGCATTTGAATATATTGAACAAACGCCCCGAAGAAACAGTGACTTTGCCTGTCGGCGCCTACGAGTTCCGATTCCAGTTCACTCTGCCATTCGAAATACCCCCAAGCTTCAAAGACAAATACAGCAGCATCGAATATAACTTGCTGGCGAAATTCGAAAAGCCCAGCTTCTTCAGTTGGACCAGAAGATTTGAGAAGAGAATTACTGTGTACGGCAACGTCAATCCCACAGCTCCTATCGAGCCGGTAACGTACGGGATAAGAAAAGTACTGTTCAAAATGTTTTCCAGCAAAGAACACATAGTCAATATACAAGCACAAATCACCAAATCGTTCCTAATGCCCGGAGAGAACGCTGAATTGCAATTAACGGTCACCAACGACACAGACACGGAGATTAATTACGTTAGTGCTGAACTCGTGAGCAAAACGTCATATCATTCCACTGGCTTCTTAGGTTCCAGTTCGAAATTCGAGGAGAAGACTTTTAGCCCCTGCTCGGTTATCACTTCTTCTGTGGCTGAGAACCATGAGTCAAAATTCACGTGTAAAGTACCAACTTTGCCAGAACTGTATTCCATTCAGCACTGTAAGATTATAAAGAAAGATTATTTCCTCCGAGTAACAGCCAATTTGTGTTTCCCCCATAGAAATCCGTCTGTTAACATCCCAATAGAGATCGGTGAAGGACGTTTTGGTGATTGCTCCGGGATAATAGAATTTGAAAATTTAGATGAAGAAGAAGATGGAACAAGTATAGTAGACTCGCCACCATCGTATTGGGAAGTCATGAACGAAGATCAGTCAGATGAAAAGCGTGATGAGAAATGAAAAGATTGTGCTTAAGCCCATCGTTATCTTCGTGATGATCTTTAAACATTGCTACTCGTGATTGCTCTGATTATATCGTGGGTGTGTGCAGGGGAATCCTTGTTTGTATAATCAGTATAATGAGTCATACGTAAACAAAGAAGTGCGCCATTAATAACAGGATTTGAAAACGGCGGACCTGTTTTTTCAAATGCCGTCAGACGCGCGGGTCGCAGTCATAACAATGTTAGAGTAAGAGGCTATTTCTGTCATACCATATGACCGGGTCCTCTGCATTTGAAGTCTTGTGCCAATCTTGTGGAGTTAGCAAGCAAACATCCGGTCTAGGAGATCTGATGGTTATTTTGGCCGAACAACAAACTATTAAGACATTGATTATAATCTATAGATCATAAATAATGTTTCCTTCTAAATGCAAGCAAAATGTATGAACTCCCACTTGCAAATCAAATCATAAATAGTGCGAGTGCGAGCGAGATAGAACATGAAGTAGCTTGAATACCAAAAATACTCTCACTATTGTAAAATTAGAAATGACTAAATGTAATCGTAATTCATATTGTTTAGAAAACAATTTAAATATAATTGAATCATTTACGTTGTTTTTTTATTTGATTAAGTTCTAATGAATCAGTCATCTCATGTGCTCCTTTTGCAAGATATTTATCTGCTTAATCTTCGAGGTCAATGACAATATTGACAATACACACTGTGAATTCTATTTGCTATCTATGTTCTGCGTCAGCTATCTCATTTAATATCCTCATGAGTGTTGCAACACTGGCTTGATAACACGAAAGAGCATAACTTCATTGGAGACATGACAATTGAGCGTTTTTCAAAAAAAGTCCACACGTATTTTTTTTCCAGAATTTAAATATTTTGGGTTTTTCTTACTCAGAGTCGTTTACCCTACCTATTCTCATATAAGAAAAAATGTGTCACAGATTTTCTTATTTTTTTTTTCGTCATACCTATTTTCAAAAAAGATCCATACATACCTATATTCAAAAAAGTGACGAACTGGAATGGATAGCTGCCTGATGTAAGTCTAATTCTACGCGGACGAAGCGCGGGCAGAAGCTAGTCACTACATAGTATAAAAAAAGTCGCTTTCTCTGTCCCTATGTCCCTATGTCCCTATGTCCCTATGTATGCTTATGCCCCCTTCATGAGCGCTGGAGGACAATCATAAGCCAATCGTCACGGGATAGGGGTAACCCGCGATGTTGGTTGGTGTATACCGAGTGTAAAGTAAAATAGGTTGCATTTAATTTTGATTTGATTTAATTTAATTTGATTTGATTTAATTTTATGTTATTTGATTTAACTTGACCTAATTTATTTACTGATTTATTTATTGATTATAAGACATTTAATTTTAATTTTTCACTTAATATTTTGACGCGTTTTTTTTAATAGATAGATAGATTCAAGAGGAAGGTTTTTAGGTATAATTCTACGCAGACGAAGTCGCGGGCAGAAGCTAGTTACAAATTATTGTCAAAACAGAAACAATGACGTACGTTTAAGTCGCCCGTGGCCGTTGTCTTTCCAGCCATTCATAGCTATACAGATAGACTGCAAAATGTTAGATTAAAAACATTTTCTGAGTTGCAAACTTAAGAACAGGGCACATAATTTATGAGGCGTTATCTCTGACAGCACGTTTTTCTTTGGTTGAATTCTTTTACACTCCACATTCAGCCAAGGGAAATTATTCCTAAGGCGTATTTCACACTTTTTAATAAATATGTATTTCGAGGAGCAGTTTTTCACTAGCTTGGCCTGGACTCAATCCCTATATAAGAATGTTCTGCAAGAGTTTAAATTTGTACATGCAAAGAGTTTGAATATACAAACTGACTGGCAGGTAATATATAACAAGTATGTGAATGTATGGTCTGGGAGCAAAGAAAAAACAAAGAATATACCAGTTGCTTCTCTACCCGCGCAGATGGTAAAAGCCCATCGAGGGAATGGGCGAAACTCATAGGAATCATTTTATAGGTGATGAGGCTAGCAACCCATCACTATTTTGATTCCATTTTCCACCTATACGCCCACAACGTTGCTAAATGTGGCCTGTAGGTACCTGTTACCTTAGGCTCTGTCTACCCCGTAAGGGATAAAAACGTGATTTGTGTATGTATGTATGTATGTATGTGAAATAAGATATATTTTTTTTATTAAATAATTAATGAATAGCGTCCGAGCGTGAAGTTCCCCGGCTTCTCAAAATCCAGCAAGCTTAAATACATACACATACACAAATCACGTCTTTATCCCTTACGGGGTAGACAGAGCCTGAGGTAATAGATACCTACACAGGCCACATTTAGCAAGATTTTGGGCGTGTAGGTGAAAAATGAAGTCTAAACAGTGATGGGTTGCTAGCCTCATCGCCTATAACATGATTCCTATGATTTTCACCCATTCCGTAGCAAGCTTAAAGCAGTAGGCTTATTGTCTAACTCGCTCGCGATCGCCATCGTGTTCATTTTGACAGTTCTTGTGTGAATGTGACAGCTAGCTGTCCGATGCCAATTGTCAGCCCATACATGAACTGTCAAAATGAACACGATGGCGATTGCGAGCGAGTTAGATAATAACAAAAATCCAATGCTTTACTGAAGATTTATAAAGATCAAAACAAAAAGAATTCGCTGCGTTTTTTACTCAGCAAGCCAAAAAATCTGCTAAGTCGGCAAACAGATAATAACTCTCAACCTGAAGAACACGGGCGTAATTTATGTGGCATTATCTGTGACAACTTGTTATACGTAGGGTAGTGAATATACCTACTGCCTACCTACGAGGATATAGCCACAAGGGCTATGTTCACATTCACAAATCACGTCTTTATCCCTTACGGGGTGGAAAGAGCCTGAGGTAAACCTAAAGGCCAAGTTCAGCAAGACTGTGGGCGTGGAATCTAATACCTTTTTTTACCAAACATAGCTACGAACCACCGCAAAGAAACTGGCTTTCGAGTTAAAAAACCGCATCCAAATCGGTTCATTTCTTTGAGAGATTCGTCGACACACACACACAAAGCCATCGACATCAAACTAATAACAATTACACTACAGGTTCAGTAGGCTTATTACCTAACTCGCTCGCAATCGCCATCGTGTTCATTTTGACAGTTCACGTATGAGCTGACAATTGGCATCGGAATCAGCTAGCTGTCACATTCATACAAGAACTGTTAAAATTAACACGATGGCGATTGCGAGCGAGTTAGACAATAAGCTGACTGTTCTTGCCATGAAATCAGTTGTGGTTGTGATGTGGGGAAGCCGCAATAGAGAGATCTCTCTCCAGGCAGAAGTTATGCCTGGGGACCGAAGTCCGAAGGAAGAGAGTTGAGAGTTGTATTTATGCAGCCGCATTGAGAAACTTCGTTAGCGGCATGTAGGCATGTGACAGCTGTCATTAGAACTGGCGCTAGCTATTCGTGCGTCGTAGTAGTTATGCAGAGGCCAACTAGGTGGCGCTAGGGTCGCTACAGTGACGTGGTTCCTTTCTCCGCTAGATCAGCGGTTTCCGTAATACACACAACAAACTTCGGAACCCCAAATATACTTAGCGAACAAATGAGCTCAGCGGGAATCGAACTCGATGCGGACCAAGTGGTTTACTTTGCAAGAGTTTCATCTGAATGTTTTCTTCTGCTAATATTAAAATTGCGAAAGTTTGTGAGGGTGTGAGTGTGTTTGTTCCGTCGTCACGCTGAAACGACTAGATGGATTTGGATGAAATTAGAACGGAGATAGTTGGTACCCTAGATAGGATAGGATAGCGGGATAGCGATTCTATGCAGACGAAGTCGCGGGTAAAAACTAGTGTTAAAAATGCGAAAGTTTGTGAGAATGTATGTTTGGATGTTTGTTACTCTTTCACGCCAGAACGGCTGGACAGATCTGGATGAAATTTGGAACGTAGATTGATTATAGTCTGGAATAACATATAGGCTACTTTTTATCCCGGAAAATTGCCTAATTCCTGCGGGATAGCGATAAACGAACTCTATGCAGACGAAGTTGCGGGCAACAGCTAGTATATAAGAATAAAATAGTGATGCGTTGCTAGCATCGCCTATAACATGATTCCAAAGATTTTTGCCATAGGGCGCAGTGTGGTAAGTAACTGTTACTACCTGTGTTAATAAATACAGGAGGAAATAATATTCTAAAAGTACATTGCGGTGGCGTTAGGCGAATGAGTTATAGATGATCGATTGAAAGCCGCTAGGGTTGCAAGTGAATTAAAATATCGATATCGATATTTTTGCATCGAAGGCTTGAATTGGCTATCGATAAGTAACCGATACGATACGAAAACCGCGTTGGAACTGTTTCAAAAGTTGTTAGATTGAAGTAAACGAAATAGGTCAATGTATTTTTTTTGAAAAATAATCTGAAAAAAATAAAAATTGTAAATGTCACTAAAAATGAGAACACAGAAAAATCCGAAAAGTTAAGCTATGGCTGGGAATCCACCCGGATCCTCGTCATTCCGTGACGCGTAAAACCGTAAAAATAAGAAAAAAAAATCTTGATTCATTTGATAGTAAGTAAAAATAATCTGCTCTACGCTTTAAAATCTTACATTTGGCAATGGATTTTTCATTAATACACACACACACAAATCACATTTATCTCTTACGGTGTAGACAGAGCCTTAGGTAACAAAACCTAAAGGCCACGTTTAGCATGATTGTGGGCGTATTAGTGTAAAGGGAAATGAAAATAGTGATGGGTTGCCAGCCGCATCGCCTATAACATAATTCCTAAGATTTTCACTCACTCGATTTTCCCTCGATAGACTCTTACCATCTGCGCGGTACATTCTATATTTTTTCTTTACTCCCAGACCAGCATGGAAGAGAACAAATGCGTCAGCATGGAAACAAATAATGATGCTTTGGAATATTAAAAATTATAGATGATGTTTTTATTAGATTATGTTAGTATCGAATTATCAATGGTTAGACATCGATATTTTATGGTCGATGCTACTGATATTATCGATATTTTGAAACTCGCAACGCTATTCTACCTGATTTCATACCTAATCGCTCTAAAACTAAATAATTCCCCAGAAAGTGTCCATAAAAAATCCCATCTAAACAACAACTATTTAAAACAGACATAACCCATCCCTTTAACCTACAAATTTGCACTCAAAACTCCACCTATAAGGTCTAATTTAAAACTAACACAAACAGACTTACAGCCTTTCAGAAAAAACTTGATTACTTCAAAGCGGCGACATAAAATTCAATTCCTTTTCCGATTGCAAACTCAAGAAATAAACAGGCGGTATTAGATGTCGTTTTGGCTTCAATTTCGCGCTCGACTGTACGTTGAGTACAACCGCGACAGAAGTGTTAACGAGGAAAGTTTGTGAGCGTATACCGCGAGTTTGGAAGTAGTTAAACCTTATTTGTAACTTTTTTACAAGCTTTTTTGTACTTGCAATGTTTATGAACAAATAACATTTATACTGCTAAACAAGCACTCACGGTCGCTAGATAAGTAAATGTTTTACAACCTTTCATTCCCCTCCATATGCAGCTCAGGCAGCTGGTGCGTTCACCAAAGGATAAAGAGCCCCTTAATGTTCCCGGGGTGTACATGATTCCTTGTTCCTGTGGGAAACTATATCGGAGAGACCGGGCGTAATATATCCACGAGATTGGCGGAGCACATACGCAGTATGAAGAAACAGGATGACAAGGGGTCTGCTGTCGCTGAACATTCGTTGGAATCTGTTTCGACGCATTATATCAGGTTTGATAAGGTGTCCGTACTGGCGAGAGAAAAGTTTTTCATTCCGGGGAAAGTACGCGAAGCCATTGAAATAAGTCGGTGTCCCAATTTTAACCGGGATAGCGGATGGTCGGTGCCCCCGAGTTGGAAAACTGTTTTAAATATTGACCAAACGGTGAGTGTGAGCGAACCTTTACGGAGTGACGTGATCTGTGTTGTGTGCTGCCCTACATTTGACAATGATAAAAATGACGATGAAAAAGAGGGTAGTTGTGCGCCGCTGTCAGTTGCGTCGAACTGCCGCCTTTTTCCAAAACGTCTCCTATTTGGTCTCGGAACGTCCGTGTAGGGCTTCCCCTCCCAAACCATTCACACTCCCCATATAGATCTGTTTAGTTAGTCTACTTTCATCCATCGTCTCTAATAATAATAATATTTATGTTCTCTGAAAATATACTGTACTAATCGTGTTAAGTCCTTATTACGTGATAAGTAAACTCTATGGGGAACAACTCAGGCTAACTGTTTATTGAATTAGTCTACTGATTTATATACAGCGTGTTCCGAATTATGTTAACCGTGCGATTGCCGGAGGGCTATCTGGGCAGAATACCTAAGTTATTTTGGCTGTATTAATGCAATGCAAGGAGGAGACGTTTTGGAAAAAGGTCAGGTCAGAAACCGAAACCGACGAGCATGTATGAAGAGATTGATGAGTGGATGAAGCGAAAGAAATAATTCCCGACCATAGCTTATACTTTTCGGATTTTTCTATGTGTTCTAATTTTCATAGACATTTAGAAATTAAATTTCTAACGGCAAAAGCGTAAAAGTAAACATAAAAAACAAGAAATAAAAATTTCTTGATTCATTTGATAGTGCCTATCATTTGAAAAACAGCGCCTTCTCTCGTCCCTGGTGAGCAGTAGATGTTCCACGGGAGTTTGTAATTGTGTCGTACAGGCACATCATTCAAACAGATGACGCTTAGCGACAAAAAATTCGCATAGTAACAAAGGTCACGTGACAGTTAGTAACAGGTAGAAAGATTCGGAGACTACCCACCTGCTATGGGTGGTGTAGGGGTATAGCAAGCGTCACGGAATGACGAGGATCCGGGTTCGATTCCCGGCCATAGCTTATACTTTTCGGATTTTTCTGTGTTCTAATTTTCATAGACATTTAGAAATCGAAAGAAATAATGTCAGGATCGTAGCAAGTGGAACAAAGTAGTCTCTGCCTACCCCTATTTGAAAGAGGCGTGACGGTATGTATGTATGTATTAATGCAATGTCTGGGGTTATGTAGACAATTGGGTCATAAAAATGTCAACTAAGTGTCAATGCTCTTTTTTGGTGATGGTTCACGTATCTAATTAAATTAATTTTATAAGAGTGATATACTTTCTTAGCGTACTTAGTTGTGATTTCATTTGCAAGGCAACGTAGCTGCAATCCCCTAGTACTGACCCGCTAGCTCGTTTGCCTTCAATGTCGTATAAAAACAGAGAATTGTCGAAGTTGGGACACTCTGTATATGCAAACGTAGTTATGGCTGTGGTTTTGTTGTGAGTGCGACCTTATTGGTTCAGCAAACTTCGCTAAGTATGTTCGTATGAGTTTGTCATATTTGTTAACAACTAAACTAATGAATAAGCTTATTTCGCGGAATACTGAGACAAATTTTGCGAAAGCCTTGGATATTTATACATTTCTTACATGGTGGTCTGAGCGAAGAAAACACATAGAATGTACCAGTTGCTTCTCTTCCCGCGCAGATGGTAAAAGCCCATATGGTAACAAAACCTTAAGGCCACGTTTAGCATGATTAAGGGCGTATAGGTGGAAAGTGAAATTAAAACAGTGATGAATCGCCTATAACATGATTCCTAAGACTTTCGCCCATTCCCTCGATGGACTTTTACCATCTGCGCGGGAAGAGAAGCAACTGGTAAATTCTATGTTTTTTCTTTACTCCCAGACCAGCATGGAAGACTATCATAGATAGCTAGAACTTAAACAGATAATGGTAAAACAGGGTCTTAATTTAGTTTTTATTTTTTAATGTTATGTATATACACACATGCATAGATAAAAAATACCGAGTAACCAGTATATTAGATATATCTAGACTCACGTTCAAAATCCATCGGTGCACGAATCGCCATCTGAAACAGACAAGTAATTTGTGCAGTTCGGTATTATTATTGCAGAACAATAGAATTACTGGTTGATACCGGATATATGCGGATCAAACCGGTTGCACGCTGTCCGGTCCGATGTCGTTGCAAAATAAATTATACAGTGCTGCATTAATCAAGTGATAAACTTTACTTTCCTACGTACATACATCACGTCTTTATCCCTTACGAGGTAGACAGAGTATAAGGTAACAAAACCTTAAGGCCTTGTTTTGCATGATTAAAGGCGTGTGGAAAGGGAAATCAAAATAATGATGGGTTGCTAGTCGCATCGCCTTTAACATGGTTCCTAAGACTTTCGCCCATTCCCTCGATGGGCTTTTTCCATCTGCGTGGGAACAGAAGCAACTGGTAAATTCTAAGTTTTTTCTTTACTCCCAGACCAGCATGGAAGAATCTCCGCGATATAGCAACGTAAAGTCATGAAATGTTAAGTCACGTTAAGCTAGTCATCCCGCGGGAATCATGCAATTTTCCGGGATAAAAAGTAGCCTATGTTTTAATAGGGTACCAGCTATCTTCGATCGGAATCCGTCCAGTCGTTTCAGCGTAAAGAAGGGATAAACGTACACACTCACTCACTCACTCACATTTATTAGTAGGACGTTAAGGGAACATAGAAGTTACCAGTTGCTTCTCTACCCGCGCTGATGGTAAAAGGCCATCGAGGGAATGGGCGAAAGTCTTAAGAATGTTATAGGCGATCCATCACTGTTTTAATTTCACTTTCTACCACCTATACGCCCTTAATGAAATGAAATGAAAATGAAATGAAAATGAAAATGAAAATGAAAATGAAAATGAAAATGAAAATGAAAATGAAAATGAAAATGAAATGAAAATGAAATGAAAATGAAATGAAATGAAAATGAAAATGAAATTAAAAAAATGAAATGAAATGAAATGTTTTTATTCCAGACTTGCATCCATAATAGAATTTACAAAAAACAACCAATCAACGCCATCATCAATCAATCATGCATCAAGCATCATTTAATCATGCTGAACGTGGCCTTAAGGTTTTGTTACCTTAGGCTCTGTCTACCCCGTAAGGGATAAATATGTATGTATGTATGTTAAGGAAATAGCACGGAAAGCTCATAATCCTAACTACGGCGCTATTACTAACTATGAAGTTTTAGCTCATTAAATATGCATGTGCTAGCTTAAACGGTATAACCGACCAATACGGTTACTGGCTTAGATTACCCGGCCAACGTGCCCTCGCCTCGGTATTCCGGACCGAGTGTGACTAAACTGTTATTCTGTTATGCCCGGAATTATATAGGTACACACGGCAATATAATCAGGTAAGCACCTACGCACGCTCGCGCCGTATCTATCCTGCTTACCGAATAGTTTTGCTGTGTTTACTAGCTGTTGACGGCTTCGGCCAGGGGCCAGATTTTTGAAAGCACATCACTCGAAAGTACAAAGAAAGAAGACATTTATTCCTTTTTGCAAGACACAAATATCAGAGAATATACACTTTCTTATAGAAAACTAGCTTCTGCCCGCGACTTCGTCTGCGTAGAGTTATACATAAAAACTTTTCTCTTGAATCACTCTATCTATTAAAAAAAACCGCATCAAAATCCGTTGCGTAGTTTTGAAGATATAAGCATACATAGGGACAGAGAAAGCGAATTTGTTTTATACTATGTAGTGATAGTCAAGAAAAAAAACAGACATGAAAAATAGATCATCAGCGTTGTGTGTTCGCAAAAGTGAAACGGTCGCTGGCTCAGCATTACGCTGAGGTGTTAGACTGCAGCACTGATTTTCAGCCAGAACCGTCTGTGACTCACGAAACGATAAAGTACCACTCGAAAGTGGTAAAAATCTGTTTATATCTTGAAAACTACAGCTCTAATCAAAGTTTTGACTAGGTTACAATAATGAGAGGGTATCTTCTAAGCTACTCGTATTAAAAATTCAGCATAAATTTTTATCACTTTCGAGTGGTATTTGACGACCGGATAGCCTAGTGGTTAGTGACCCTGGCTATGAAGCTAGAGGTCCTGGGTTCGAATCCCGGTAGGGGCAGACAGTTGTATGATGAATACGAATGTTTGTGCCCGAGTCATGGATGTTGTATGTATTTAAGTATGTATTTATCTACATTATATAAGTATGTTTATCCGTTGCCTGGTATCCATAGTACAAGCTTTGCTTAGTTTGGGGCTGGGTCAATTGGTGTAATTTGTCCCAAGATATTTATTTATTTATTTATTTATTTTCACACATTCCTAAGATTTTCGCCCATTCCCTCGATGGGCTTACCATCAGCGCGGGAAGAAAAGCCACTGTTTCTATGTTTTTTCTTTACTCTTAGACTAGCGTGGAAGAAATAAGAAAGTATGGATGTATGTTATAGTTATTCAGATGTACGGTCGACTTACAATGGATATAACAGAACCCTTTTATGTACACTGTGGGTCTATTTGTACTGCTCTCGACGCCAAGACGCGGACAACCCTATATCTTACTGCGAAGTATGTGTGCTTGCAATGCCGTAACTAGTAAACCCGTAAAAATCATTGAATTGAGATTATGGTTGCCTGGAAGAGATCGCTCTGTAGCGATAAGGCCGCCTATTGTTACCTTGTAATATTCTGTATACCTTTTTTCTGTTTTGGTTGTTATATGTGGTGTTCAATAAAGAGTTATTGTATTGTATTGTATTGTATATGAAATAAGCTTTTCATGAATTGATCATTCTATGAAATGAAAATATGGTAAATAATTTCTGTGCAACAAAATTCTACAAAAACATCGTCTACAATATAGTGTACAGCCAGAAATATAATTTGTAACGGGTAAAACCGTATTTTTTTTAATTAAAATTCATTTTTATTGTACTTATTTAGGTTTCATTAATAAGAAAAATGTCACAATGTGGCTCCTTTGGCAGTATGTTACGTTGTTCATTTCTAAGTGTATGTTTGTTCCTTCTTCACGCTGAAACTCTGGACGAATTTAAAACAAATTTGGATAGGCTACTTTTTATCCCAGAACATTGCACAGTTCCCACGGGATAGCGATAAACGATTTTTTTGCAGGCGAAGTCGCGGGCGACAGCTATAGACCGACGCGTAGAACGAGTCCACGCCCACTCGGTGCAGGGGCGCAGGGTAGGACGAAAAAGGGGACCGAGAGAGGTGCGGGCGGCAGGCGCACTACCCGCCCGCACCTCTCTCGGTCCCCTTTGTCGTCTTACCCCGCGCCCCTGTGCCGCGCGGGCGAGTCAATTAAGCGGTCGATCTACAGTTCTATTTATGCAGTGCCATAGGGTTTATCTTGTATCTTGTATTAAAGCAAACAAAATGTTTGAGTTTGAGTTTATAATTAGTAGGGTAGGATTGTGTAGTGCAGTGTGAGCATATCATTATAGAGCCGGGTACTCGACAACTGTCGATGGCTGGACCCTTGCAAATACAGGGCCATTATCCGACAGATTATGTTTTCGCTTGCTAACCAATTTTTAAACAGGAATATAGATATAGAATTTACCAGTTGCTCTTCCCGCGCAGATGGCAAAAGCATAACGAGGGAATGCGCGAAAGTTTTAGGAATCATTAGGCCACTATTTAGATTCCACTTTCCACCTATACGCCCACAGTTTTGCTAAACGTGGCCTCTAGGTCTTGTTATCTTACGTTCTGTCTACCCCGTAAGGGATCAAGACGTGATTTATGTATGTATTACGGTTCATGAGATACAGCTTGACAGACAGACGGAGTACGGTCTCGTTTTTACCCTTTGTTTACGGAGCAGCTGATAACTACCAGTTTTTCGACAAAACAGGAACCCACGCCTTTCACTCCCCACGACACAGGCATAAATTCAAAAGCCTATTACTCTAAGCCCTTTGTCTGTAACCCCTTTTTATTCTGGGTTTCAAAACTAATTTCCTCCAACAACTCACTTGAGTATACTTTGCATCTCAGAATATAAAACAAAGTGATCCCAAAGAAGGACGTAACTGTATTAGAATAAAATATATTGGGATGAAGGCATTCGTCGCGATCGTTATGGGAGTAACAAACGTTTGATCGGGGCATTATATCCTGTATTGTATCATTATTAATTTGGAATGCCTCACCAGGTCAATTCGTTTTCTCAAACGTTGTCGTAAATGTCGTCATTGTGTTCTAAGTAACAGAACACGAAGGGCGTTGACGGCCGAATTACATTGCAGGCGCGATTTTCTGACCAGAAATCGGATTGCTAGACTGTTTTTCACATTTGTTTTTAACTTTTAAAGTCAAAGAGACAACATCTGCGCAGGAAGAGAAGCAACTGGTACATTCTATGTTTTTTCTTTGCTTGCAGACTAGCATGGAAGACTATTAAAAAAAAAATGAGAAAAAACTTGTACCTAAACATAACAAAAAAATTAAAAAAAGTGAAAAATAACCAAAATCTGTAGGTGCCATCAAAAATCATTCTACCATACAGGATGATCTGAAGAAATTAAATGTTTCGGTGTGCGCTACTAAAATTTCAATTCGGTGCCTTTTGAAGTAACATCCGAAAAAAAGAATGATGGAATTGAGATATTTGATAAGGTCGTTTAAATACTATTCACATCCCGATCCTTTTCTTACATAACTGGAGTCATAGCTAACGTAACCACACGTCCCACTCTGGGCGGGACTGTCCCGCTGTCAGGCAGTCTGTCCCGGTGTCCCACGCGAGACATAGTCCCGCTTTTGCAAACAGTCCAAAAGGTAATTTAAAGTAAACTTTTCATGCTCGAAATGCTTGGTTTTGCCCGAAATTTTTAAACAAATCCGTTCAGCCGTCAAATACAAAAATGCACGACTGGGAAGTCACGCCACTACTGGAGCTTACTAAGCCGTGCATGCGTGTGCTTGTATTTTGTGTTAAGTGCTGTAACATTTTTTTTTAATGGCAGTTTATTTACAACCTTTTATCAAACTATTCTATTTTGGCACTGGCCGCAAATAAACTTAATTGCACGCAGCGCTGAAAGAAAGAAAAAAGAAAGGTTGCTGCCTAAGTGCGTCGCCTACAAGTGCTTCATTCTTTCAAGATTCAATACGGTCAATTAAGCGTAAAATGTTGATTCTATCTCAAATTAGCTCTCTTTTTTGCCTAATTTTAGTTTTGTTATAAGCAGGATGCTCACTCACTTGCTTAATCCTTTCTTTTATGTTATTTAGTTTTACTTGTAATGTAAGTCCCTAAACATGATAAATGCTGTCGCATGCCTGTTATTGGTGCATGAACATTTGTAACTTGTAATTTGGTTAATATTAATGTTTTGTGTACTGTTGGCATGTCTAAATAAATAAATAAATTGTTTTTGTGTTACTTTATTTTCTATTAGAAAAAACTTGCAAACACTATTTTTTTTAAATATCACCACAGCTGTCCCGCTTTGGAAAAAAAATGGTCACGTTAGTCGTACCGGTAAATATTCAGGATGTCCTTGGACAAACGACCATGTCTATTGATACGGCTAAATTATGCATTAGTGGGAGTCCTTCTCGGGATGATAGCCGTTCTATCGAATCTATCGTATTTGCCTGTTTTGCTAAGTCCCTTCTGACCTAAATCAATACGTTACACATAGATGAATTAACCAACAGTGTCAATTTAGGGATCTTTAAAAAGTGAGCCTTCCTGTTCCTCAAAGGGCCGGCAACGCACTTGTGATTCCCCAGGTCTTGCAGGTGTCCCTGGGCGACGGTGATTGCTTTCCATCAGGTGAACCGTCTGCTCGTTTGCCCCCTCTTATATAAAAAAAGGCTCATTCTGAAAAAAATACTTTCTGTCAAGTTTCTTGCGGAGCATTCTTCTTGGCAATGATGGTCTTTCCAAATGCGCTGGTAGTTTCAAAAAGACATGTCATGTAAAAGAGCCCTTGGCGGCCAATTTGCAAAATAAGATTTTCATTTTCATTTTCATTCAATTATGCAACATTAGTGGTTTGTTACTTTTTTCACGCTTACCTAGTATTGCTATAGTAAAAGTAAAGTAAAGTTTGTTTGCATAGAATAAGTCATTTCTTAAAGTCACAGGTTACAGAGACAAAGGGGACCGAGAGCGGTGCGGGTAGTGCGCCTGCCGCCCGCACCTCTCTCGCCCCCTTGTCGTCCCACCCCGCGCCCCGGCACCGCGCGTGCGAGGACTCATTTAAGCGGTCGGTCTACAGCGTTTTTTTTACAGAAATGTTCAATCAAATTAACCAATAATCTGCTAAAATAATCCAGATTTATTCTAAGACATGAAGATCCTCTAATGACTACTTTCAAAGTATCATGCACAATACCGTCTTCACCATAAGGGCACACGAGGCCCGTCAGGCCCCCCATTCTCATGGGGCCCCGAAGGACCGACAATTTCTAAAATAAATGGTCATACTTAGTAGTTAGGTCTTCCACGCTGGTGTAGGAGCAAATAAAAAACATAGAATGTACCAGTTGCTTCTCTTCCCGCGCAGATGGTAAAAGCCCATCGAGGGATTGGGCGAAAATCTTAGGGATCATGTTATATAGGCGATGCGGCTAGCAACCCATCACTGTTTTGATTCCCCTTTCCATCCATACGCCCACATTCATGCTAAACGTGGTCTTTAGGTCTTGTCACCTTAGGCTCTGTCTACCCCGTAAGGGATAAAGACGTGATTTATGTATGTGTATGTATACTTAGTAAAAAAATGTTATTAAAATTCGCTTTTTTTACTTTCCAAAAGGGCCCCAAATTCTTGTGTACCCTAGGGCCCCAACCTAGTTTAAGACGGCCCTGTTCATGCAACCCTATACATACAGGCCTTAAGCTTACCTCCCCTTTCTTATCACACCCTATAGAGCCGTAAGCACCTGCCAAAAACGTCACAGTTTCAACTAGCACATAAAATTCACATCAATCGACCCCGCGCCACCCTAATAAAGGAAGGCGGGGCAATAAGCACAAGTGAGAGATTACTGTACGCCTCCGTGCACCCACTCCGGGGTAATACGGCGTGAAGATAAATTTAAATCGGGGAATTATACGGCTTCACTATCGGATTGGGGTAATCGAAAATTACAAATGGCGACAAATTTAAATTAAGCACCCTGTAGATGAGACGGGCTTGTACACCGAAATTCGATTTTGGGAGTTCGTTTCGTGATCCGCTCACGCTAATAGACATTGATTTGGGAGTGAAAAGGACAGTATGATACGATTTTTTTACATACATGCATACATAAATGACGTCTTTATCCCTTACGGGGTAGACAGAGCCTAAGGTGACAAGACCTAAAGACCACGTTTAGCATGATTGGCGTATGGATGGAAAGGGGAATCAAAACAGTGATGGGTTGCTAGGTCTTGTTACCTTAAGCTCTGTCTACCCCGTAAGGGATAAAGGCGTGATTTATGTATGTATGTTCATCTGTTCCCTCATAGCTACTTATAAAAACTGGACAAAATGAGGTATCGTTAGAAGGGTCTTGATTCTCCGCTGGTTATAGGCCATATGACGTGTCACTAAAACTAATGTGGCGCCCTCTAGCGGGCATAAACAACACTGTTAATTTAAAAAAAATAGATAAATATACCGTGTCTGGTATTTGAAAGGGCGTTACTAGTACATTTCAAAAATATATACATTACTAGCATTTGCTTGTGAATTTGTCCATCGAGAGAATGGGCGAAATTCTTAGGAATCATGTTATAGGCCATGCGGCAACCCATCACTATTTTGATTCCCCTTTCCACCTATGCCTACAATAATGCTAAACGTGGCCTTAACGTTTTGTTACCTCAGGCTCTGTCTACCCTGTAAGGGGTAAAGACGTGATTTGTGTGTGTATCTCAGAGGAACTGACGAGAATGTGCGTCCCCTTTTCATTTCCGCTGTGCCAGTAACATAATTGTCTATTCCCTTTTCTGAATATGTTCGGGATGAGAATTTATTTTTAGTGACCTAATTTTGTGTGGATGAAATTAACTTTTTTTATTTTATTGCATCAGTACGTCTAGCACGAAAGCATACAAAAGTCGCGCCGCGCGCGAGTCAGATTGCCCGTCTTTTTCTTACTATTCGTTTTAGAAAGAGATGGGTAATCTATCTCGCGCGCGACGCGACTTTCGTATGCTTTCGTGCTAGACATACAGGCGTTACTTTGCGGAGGTCCATTTCAATGAACTAAATATTTACCTTGCTACTCCGCTACTCACGTGCAAGGTAACCAAGCAATGCCACATAAAACACATATAAATCCCACAAACTCAATTATCCCTTATACCACACAAACACTGACGCGTTTCGATCCCTCTACGGGATCATTATCAAAGTTTAATGAGCACAACTGTTACACATGCAAACCAACGTCGTACTGACTCGAAAAGCTATAAATAAACATGATTCCTATGATTTTCGCCCATTTTCTTGAAGGGCTTTTACCATCTGCGCGGGAAGAGGTACATTCTATGTTTCCTTTGCTAATTTGAAAAAGTAGGTATTAAAGCGTTTTTTTTTAATTAGCTTTTTTATATGAATAGCTTAGGGTGGTGTTAATTAATTATTAAATATGAAGTCTTAAAGCATTTAACAAGGAAACGCGATTTAAGAAATTTTCTTCCAAAAATACATACATATACACAAATACATAAATCACGTCTTTATCCCTTACGGGGTAGACAGAACCTAAAGTAACAAGAGCTATGGATCACGTTTAGCAAAATTAAGGAAAACTTTAATGCTGTTTTTAAATTGCTTTGACATCTACCAAATTTGTTTTCAAGCCAATACGACAATTGAAAGAAATCCAAACAAAGAAACAAATAAATTTACTTTACACAAAAACTTATAAAAAGGTAGATAGAGCTTTTACACATACCTTCAAAACTCAGTCATCTCGAAGCTTCACATTATTTTTATGTAACACAGAACTCACTAAAACAAAAATAATCACATTTCACTTATATCTTTAAAATTCCGCACTCAATACCCTCTAATGAATTAAAAATATTCTACGGCAAAATTCTAGAACCTCTTTTAGAACACCCTTTAAAAATAATTCAAACGCGAACTCTAATTTTTACGTTAGCTAACTTTGTCGCGTAGACGCGTAGCGATTCCCGTAGCTCCGTAGCGCGTAGCGCTGCTACGAAGGCTTAAGAGCGACTGAAGCCTCGCTACGTCAGCGTTACCGTTAGATATACAGATAAAATGTCGGCTAAACTAACTTGAACCTTCTGACTTGAAGCGTAAGTCTGAATTTTGAAGCTACAGTGCATAAGAGCTGGTAACTCTTTATCTGAAATGTCTTCGAGAGTATGTCACTTGGTAATTGGGTTTTAAGCGTTTATACGAGTTCTTGTTGATTTTTGCTGATAAATACAAATAGCAGCAGTGCCTTGACTGCTGTGTTCCGGCGTAAAGAGTTCACATCAGTGAAATTACTGGCACATGAAGTAAGTAAGAAAGAAAGAAGACACAATTTTATACAAAAAAAACATATACATACATACATCTACATATCACGTCTATATCCCTTACGGGGTAGACAGAGCCTGAAGTAACAAGACCTTTCAGGCCACGTTTAGCATGATTGGAGGCGACTAGGTGGAAAGGGGAATCAAAATAGTGATGGGTTGCTAGCCGCATCGCTTACAACATGATTCCCTCGATGGGATTTTACTATCTGCGCGGGACGAGAAGCAACTGGCACATTCTATGTTTTTCCTTTGCTCCCAGACCAGCATGGAAGAGACACAAATAAAACAAGAAAAAAAAACACAGACATAAAAAATTGTATCTTAGGGGTATAGGAGGTATTTACATCTTAGCCCTCTAGGGCGGAACCCAATGGTTTGCATGTGTAACAGTTGTGTTCATTGAACTTTGATAATGATCCCGTAGAGGGATCGAAACGCGTCAGTGTTTGTGTGGTGTATGGGATAATTAAGTTTGTGGGATTTATGTGCGTTTTATTGGCAGTAGTGGAGGGGGATTGCATGAAAAACATATATATTTCACACAGGCTTGGTTATCTTGCACGTGAGTAGCGGAGTAGCAAGGTAAATTTTTTGTTCATTTTAACGTATGCATCTATACAGTTTCTATCAATTTGGGCCCAAGCACACAAACACCTAGCAAGCATCCCATACATACATACATATATCACGTCTTTATCTCTTACGGGGTAGACAGAGCCATAAGTAACGAACCTTAAGGTCACGTTTAGCATGATTAAGGGGGTCAAACCACCACGGCTTCTGGCAAGGGACAATACAATACAATATCTCTTTATTGAACACCACATATAACAACCAAAACAGAAAAAAGGTATACAGAATATTATAAGGTAACAATAGGCGGCCTTATCGCTACAGAGCGATCTCTACCAGGCAACCATAATGGACTGGAGAACAGAACAGATCTGAGCAGGTGGTGCAATTTAGAATATATATTAATATACTAAGTACTGAAAATACATAATATATTATACATGAAACACACATTTATAATAAGTGGAGATATAAATAGACACATACACACATACCTAAAAACCAAGTACAAGATTCATGCACAAGGGTATATCATTAATCAAATACCTATTCCTCCTATCAAATTCACTAGATACGCCTTCCATCACAAACTTACCTACACGTAAACGGCTATCAGCGTGTCTGTCAGTCTGTTCGGGCATTGAGCTGAGTTTATTGCTACTGTTAATGACAGGGGTTGAGGGGTGCGGGTTCATTCCCGTTTGGATGAGTTTCGATTCGCCGTTAAAAAATGTTATAAATTCCTTCCAGTTTATTTATGTGTGTGTTGTAACTTGTGTGTGTATGTATTTATTTACCTATTATGTGTAGTTTATTATATCTCGTCCCGCGCAGATGGCAAAAGCCCATCGAGGGAATGGGCGAAATTCTTAGGAATCACGTTATAAGAAGGCTCAAAGGAACCCAGCACTATTTTGATTCCCCTTTCCACCTATACGCCTACCATCGTGCTAAGCGTTACCTTTGGGTCTTGTTACCTCAGGCTCTGTCTACCCCATAAAGGATAATGGCGTGATTTATGTATGTATGTATTCAATGGTGTGTGTGTGAAATTCTCAATCCGCACTGGGCCCGCGTGGCAACTATAGTTCAAACCCTGCCTTAAATGGAGGTGGCCTATGCCATGAGAAATCTATGTATATTAAAAAAAACTACACAATGTACTAAAATTGTAGCAAAATGGATTAAAAGGGGCTATATTATAATATCACGATAATATTGACCGTTCAATCCACGCCAGTGACGTCGCAATGTCCTATATCACGCCAACGAATTTTCTTAATGGATGCATAAAATTTCCAAGTTTTCCTTCAGATTTCAGACCTCAAACATAACATCTGCCTGAGATCTCTCTATTGTGGCCTCTCACAGCACAAATACACACACAGATAATTTTCATGTCTGTTTTCTATGAGGCATTTTCGTAAAATTGTGTGTATGATCTTTTTGTGTGTCTTTCAAACGAGAATAAGTGTCTCCTTTTCCTTCTTCCTTTTCTTTCCCCACATTTGTGACCTCACACAGTATCACAGCTTCGCTACATAATACTCGCACAGCTTTGGGGCCGTCCATTAATCACGTGATCTTTTTTTAAGCATTTTTTAACTCCCCCTCCCCCTTGGTGATACATGGTGAGGTTTAAGACTACCCCCCACCCCCCATCCAACATCACGTGTATTTTTCGTATCTACAAAAAATCTTAAATTTTTTAGAACTAGAATTGTCTTGCGCGCGCATTAATTTGGTATCGTATATGTCATGATATATTTTTGTGTCATTTTACTATAATACATGTAACTGTAATTTAAAAATCGCGCATTTGAAAAAATAATGAAAAAATAAATACACGTGATATCTTACTACACCCCCCCCTCCCCCCTTGTGACATTTCGTGATTTTTGTCAAACCCCTCCCTCCCCTTTCAAGCCTCACGTGATTAATGGACGGCCCCTTTGCTCCCTCGCACAGCTAGCTGTGTGAAGCAGTTTAAACATTAAATTGTTTGCGAAACGGAGACGTGCCGTACGGGCAACAAACCAGCGCCATTGTAGGGAAGGAAATTAAAACAGAAGATTGTTTGCATTTGAAAGCTGCAATGTTTACGAGTTATTACGTTTGCTGCTTGAAATATGAGAAACAGACAAACAGATAGTATCCAATTATGATAGAATTTAATTATACTGTTGATAACATTAGACAAGTTTTAATCTGGACTTTGGGGAGAGGAATACTGTATGTAAACTCTTTATCCTTACTAATATTATAAATGCGAAAGTACCTAACTCTGTCTGTCTGTCTGTCTGTCTGTTACCTTTTCACGCTTAAACCGCTGGGCCGATTTCGTTGAAATTTGGTATACAGATAGTTTGAGTCCCGGGAAAGGACATAGGATAGTTTTTATCCCGGAAAATTGCATAGTTCCCGCGGACAGCCCAAACCACTGGAGATTTTCAAATTTAAGGCGGAACAAAGTTCGCCGGGTCAGCTAGTTGTACATAAAAATTAAAAAAAATACAGAAATACAGAAAAAAAGTACAAAGTACAAAGTCGATGGGCTTTTAGCATCTGCGCGGGAAGAGAAGCAACTGGTAAATTCTATGTTTTTTCTTTACTCCCAGACCCGCATGGACGAACATAAAGAAATGAATACACAATAATTGCTTCCCTGAAGATATTTTATTGTTTTATTTTCAATTACACGTTGCACATACGATACAATTTCGTCTAGTTTTATCTAACAAAGTTGGATGAAATATAAATCTCGCCAAAATTATAAATGTTAAAATGAAGCCAAGTTTAATAATAGCTTTAAGCTAGTTCAATTTCTTTGTTTAAATGTGGCCTGAATAATTTATAGGGTGTCAACTTTTTTTTTTTTTTTTTTTATATGAATAGGAAGGCAAACGAGCAAGTGGGTCACCTGATTAAATTGAATCTTAAATTTTTAAGTATCTAACTTTGAATACTTCCTTGTTTATTTGGGCTAGCAACCCATCACTATTTTGATTCCCCTTTCCACCTATACGGCCACAGTCATGCTAAACGTGGCCTTTAGGTATTGTTACCTTAGGCTCTGTCTACCATGTAAGGGATAAAGACGTGATTTATGTGAATATTGTGTGTGTGTGTTACTTGTAATCGAGGTATTTCCGACATGTTTCAAATCGATCAACAGTCTTTTGTCTCGGTATGATTGAAAGGACAGCCAAGCAAGAACTGTGCGCGTATTCGGCATATTTAGACTACAAATGCGTGAATGATTGGTTTATTTAATTTGAGTACGCCTGATTCTCACAAAAGATAATTTTTATATAATTTCATGGCATTTATTTTCAGTTGCTTCTCTTCCCTGGCAGATGGTAAAAGCCCATCGAAGGAATGGGCGAAAATCATAGGAATCATGTTACAGGCGATGCGGCTAGCAACCCATTACTATTTTGATTCCATTTTCCATCTATACCTAGCCCCACAATCTTGCCAAACGTGGTAGGTTTTGTCACATTAGGCTCTGTCTACCCCGTAAGGGATAAAGACGCGATTTGTGTATTGTATTGTGTATGGCATTTATATGACTTGACAGAAGTACAACAATGTTCCTATTTCATGTCAAATATGTGAATTTGATTAGTTTATACACGACTAAAAGACAATAGCACAAAAGACTTAAAAAAGACAGAGTCTAAGGTAACAAGACCTTAAGGCCACGTTTTGTATAGTTGTAGGCCGCATCGCCTATAAAATGATTCCTAACATTTTTGCCCATTCTCTCGATGGGCTTTTACCATCTGCGCGGGAAGAGAAGCAACTGAAACATTCTATGTTTTTTCTTTGCTCCCAGACCAGCATGGAAGTAAAAAATAAAAAGTTGGTACTTATTTTTTTTTTTAACAGACGAACTTTTTTGCTGACTGTCCTTTGTCATCTATCCTATAATGTATGTACCAAATTCTAACTCTCCTACTAAGTCTGCAAATTATCAAATTCTGAAGATACTCAACTATGTTCATTCATACAACTATATGGTTATGAGGATTGCCAGTTAAATAAAAGATTTAAAAGATCTAAATTACTCTTATTATTTTTATTTAGGCAGTTTAACTCAGTTTGTCACTATACAGTGTGTAAATACAATACGAGCAAATATTTAAATGCTGGTTAGTGCAGGACCTAAATATTTTTTATTTAAAATTACAACGTAAAAAATTGCCATACAAAATAATTCAGCCCGCAATGTAAAGTTATTAATGTTAAGTAAGGCTCGGTGCCAGAGTTACTTGACAGCTTTTTGAATTATCCTGTTATGATAGTTACGTCATGTTTGCGTTACATTGCTGCTCGGTAATTTTTCAAAAAATAATTACATACATACATACATACATACATAAATCACCTCTTTATCCCTTACGGGGTAGACAGAGCCTATGGTGACAAGACCTAAAGACCACGTTTAGCATGATTACAGGCTTTCAATTAAGTGTAACTTAAAATTTGCCGTTAATTAATGATTACACCACTACCTATGTCTAGTTTAATTTTTTCCTCGTATTTTATACCCACGTATGTAGTGCTTTTTTGCCGAACTTGCCCAACGCACTACCACGCCCTTAAATAAAACGTAATAAAATCAGAGACGCTTCCCCAGTGCAAACTGAGCCGGGACTCGACTGTGAGTAGAATTTTTAACTCAAAACTTGATTGAAATTCTCCAGTCAGAAAATAAATGTAAAACTGTACCATTCATTTTACATGAGCTAGTTCGTTTTTACTATCCTCCGTAGAGCTATAAACTTAAGTGAGAATTACCATATTGAGGGTAAATATTTGCAAGGACGTCGAATTCCATGTTTTATACGTAACTAGCTTCTGCCCGCGACTTCGTCTGCGTAGAATTATACATAAAAACCTTCCTCTTGAACCATTCTATCTATTAAAAAAACCCGCATCAAAATCCGTTGTGTAGTTTTGAAGATAAAAGCATACATAGGGACTTAGGGACAGAAAAAGCGACTTTGTTTTATACTATGTAGTGATAGTGACTATTAAAAAAACTCGCATCAAAATGCGTTGTGTAGTTTTGAAGATATAAGCATACATAGGGACTTGGGGACAGAAAAAGCGACTTTGTTTTATACTATGTAGTGATAGTGATAGTGATGATAGTGATAGTGAAGTGATAGTGATAGTGATGATAGTGAAGCCGATGGATGAAAGTAGACTAACTAAACAGTAGGCTTATTACCTAAGTCGCTCGCAATCGCCATCGTGTTCATTTTGACAGTTCTTGTATGAATGTGACAGCTAGCTGATTCCGCTGATTGACAACCCATACATGAACTGTCAAAATGAACACGATGGCGATTGCGAGCGAGTTAGGTGCTAAGTCTACAGATCTATAAGAGTGTGAGGTGCGTTGGGAGGGGAAGGCCTAGACGGACGTTCCGGGACCGAGTAGGAGACGTTTGGAAAAATGGTCAGGTCAGGAGTACCTGAAACCGGTGAGCATGTATGGATGTGGATTAAGCAAAAGAGGTATGTCAGTCTGCCTACCAACATGGGAAAGAAGCGTGACGATATGCATGTATGTATGTATCTGTATATATAAAAGGCTTCCGTGACTGACTGATCGATCAGCGGAGAGCTCAAGCCACGTAGTTGTGACGTAGGCATCCGCTAAGAAGCAAATTCTGCACAAACGGAGCCGCGGGCAACAGCTAATGGTTAAATAAACTAAACTAAGATTAACACCTTAACTATCCATCTCCGTATTTTATTCAATTTGCAACTAATTTCCTTGTCGAGAATGTGCGAGATTAAACCAGTTTGAACCGCTCTAAACCGGTTTCTGCTCAAAGAAACTTGCTGTAACACGGGCTGATTGCGTTTTAACACCCTGGAGTGAAAAATAATAAAGTTACCCGAGGTATAAAGTTAGATACCACGAAACTTTCATTTAAGGCCAAAATAAAAGTCAAGATTGAAGTCTGCGAACGACAGTGTTTCATAGAAAACGCCTTGCATCGTATATAAATAAATAAATATAAAATATCTTGGGACAAATTACACCAATTGACCCAGCCCCAAACTAGGCAAAGCTTGTACTATGGGTACCAGGCAACGGATAAACATACTTATATATTGTAGATAAAAACATACAACAACCATGACTCGGGCACAAACATGCGTATTCATCATTCAACTGTCTGCCCCTACCGGGATTCGAACCCAGGACCTCTAGCTTCATAGTCAGGGTCACTAACCACTAGGCTATCCGGTCGTCAAAGTCAATAGTTTGTTTGGCGAAAACTACGCCTCTATGTGTACTTGCAAGAAGCCGTGGTGGCCCAGTGGTTTGACCTGAAGCATCTAAAGCAGAGGGTCATGGGTTCAACTTAAAGTTGAAATTAATAATAAATACTGAGGTCTGCGGTCTTTTGGAGCTGTGAAAAGATCAACACTCTTAATAAACTCAATCAAAAGATTCTGTCATTAGAAAAGGTGTTTCCATACAAAGTGACTTAGAGACTTTATACATCTTTAATATAGACTAATATAATTTAAGGCTCGGGGACCTTATACATCCCTTTTATAAAATGTATTTAATTTATTTTGAAAAACTGCCTGTCTGCCAAGTTTCTTGTGGCACATTCTTCTTGGCACTGATGGTATTTCCGAATGCGCTGGTAGTTTTAAAAAAGAAATGTAAAAGAGCATTTTGTAAATATAAATTATGAATTTTGATTTGCCGTCATCCTAGAAATTAGTCTAATTTATTTTCCTTGTTTGTATGTCAATATAAAAACCAATAAATGAGCTTACATTGCCAACATTTCGCTAAGCCGCAGGGCTGTGCTAACAGCGAATTTTATATTCTCTCGCCGAGTTATTTTGCACGATGCCCTCAGCGTACGTTTCCTCGCACTTGGCCCGTTTTTGAAATGCGTAGTCTTTTCTATTTTAATCATCGTAATAGACCCAGTGGAACTGTGAAAATGAATTGATCTGTAATCCTGATTAATTTTCCATCTAGTTTTAGTATAGCCCTTCAAACTATCGTAAAAGTTAATTAGTGGAAACCCTTTCAAGACAATCTAGATCTAGACATTAGATTAATATTGATGGCTCCATCTGGCGGACTACAGATAACGAGCAAACGACGTCTGTTTGTTGCAGAACTTTAATTGTGATGAAAAACCGTCTGGTCCCATTTGTGAATACTGAAATGCACAGAAAATTATGTTGAAATAACTAAATTATCCTCCTTGCCATCACTTCAGGTATTGGTGGCAAGCATACTAAATTATAGCCAATTTTTTTTAATAAGCGGGCGGCGTGAGGCATACGTTACGTCTTTATCCCTTACGGGGAAGACAGCTAACCGGACCAACCGTTGAAGAGTCCCCTCCTGCGACGGTCCTGACTGGGTCGCCGGAACTCCACTAACAAATTGGGATTGTCTAAAAAAAAATACCTATCCTTTTTATATTTTTTTTGTGCAGAATAGTCAATTATAAGAAACCAATTTCAATATTTTCTCATATAACTCGGTATTTTTTTCACTATTAATTATTGAAAGTATTTTGGTTGATGACGTCAGAGTTTCCATTGCCGGTGTCACACATCTGCTTATTGGATAAATTGATCATAAAACGTATGTGAACCTCCGCCATCAACGTCTTTTCTATCTGTGGTGAAGTTGGCAAACTGTCATTAGTATCAATGTCAACATGATTCAACAATAACACAGGAAGATTTACGCGATCTTCTCCTATGAATTTTATATTTTCACAATCGTTATACATACCATAACATTCTGCGCGAAGCAGTAAGGTCCATAAACACATACCAGGTATGATCGAGACAAAACAGGACCCGGAAATAAGACAGTAAACTCAGTAGGCGAAAGTAAACCGAAAAACGTAATATTTTCGCTCTCCATTAAAATATTTAGCGTAAAATCTTTCATGTGAGCAAAGCACATCGCTGTGTGGTTACACTCTTGCCTAATTATCTACCGAAAGTGCTTCTAAATCTAAACTATAATACAACAATATGAAAGTAAACGGTGGAAAAAACAAGAATGACAGTAACAAGATTGCCCATTTGCTTGTCATCTGTCATAAGATGAATGAAATGTCAGATTGCGGGTCCAAATTGAACTCCGTAGTATAATACACGCGTAAATAGCATAGAATTTGTAACCTTTGCAAATAAAGTACATTTTGGACCGTCTACGCCATGTCTGGGAATGTCAAATGAAGGTCATTGCTTATTTTTCATGTAATAAATTCATTATAGCAAAATAAAATAAAGTAAATACAGAAAACGATTTAAAAAGCATTTATCTCGAAATGGTTTTCGATTTACTATACATTGTAAAAAAATAGACAATCCCAATTGTTGTCATCAAGGCCACGGGGGGCCTCTCCTTTTTTAATTGTTTTATTTTAAGACTAGCGTCTGCCCGCGACTTCGTATTATACATTTAAACCTTCCTCTCGAATCACTCTACCTATTAAAAAAAATCGCATTAAAATCCCTTGCGTAGTAAGATCTAAGCATACATAGGGACAGACAGACAGCGAGAGCGACTTTGTTTTAGTATGTAGTGATTAGTTTTAGTTTAGTTTTTAATTTGTTTATTCCAGCCATTATTAGGGCAGACCATTTGCCCGTTGGTCAGACGACATGTTATTCGGCTGGGAAACTGTGGATGAGACTGGCACGGGACCGGGCAAAGTGGCGTGAAAATGAAGAGGCCTTTACTCAGCAGTGGGTATGGGCTGATTAGATGTTTATTCAAATAATTATTTGTCGTTTAGTTTAGCTACCTTACAAGTTCAGTTAGATAATGCGAGGTATAACCATTACTAACCAAGCTAACCTAAACCGTTTTCTGAATGTTACAATATGAATATGCATTTACATCAGAATACCTTATTACCCATTCAGCTTAATGGAGTGACATAAATTATACAAATGACGGGAAATTCAATGATCACTCTGATTCAAGGCCGTGCGAGTTAGTGTGAAATTTGGTGATCAATTTACTGTTGTAAATGGCAGAAACGTTTGTTAGTGTGATGGATGATTTACAGATTAGAATGAAATCGATGTGTTTTATATACATACATAAATCACATCATTATCTTTTACAGGGTAGACCGAGCCTAAGGTAACAAGACCTAAAGGCCACGTTTAGCATGATTATGGGCGTATAGGTGGAAAGGGCAATCAAAATAGTGATGGGTTGCTAGCCGCATCGCCTATAACATGATTCCTATTTTCGTCCATTCCCTCGGGGGTTTTACCTTTTTATTCAATATCGGATAAATTATCTTTATGAATGAAAATACAATTTGAGCTTAGCATTTCCACTAATACCTACCATTTAACCACAGCTCCCTCCACATTTCCGATGCCCTAAAGGTAAAACAATTACCAGGGTTCTGTTGGATCGTGGAAGGGCTTGGTCCCCTTACCGAGGGCTGTGGTCATAAATAAATCAGGTCGGAATCGTAGTAGGTATTTGTGGTTAGTACCGTCATTTTGTA
Source organism: Pandemis cinnamomeana (assembly GCA_932294345.1). Taxonomy (NCBI): domain Eukaryota; kingdom Metazoa; phylum Arthropoda; class Insecta; order Lepidoptera; family Tortricidae; genus Pandemis; species Pandemis cinnamomeana. The sequence goes on along the minus strand of OW028710.1, from coordinate 13,579,946 downwards.
TGGAAAGTTCTGCCGCAATGAAGTAAATACAGAAGGTTTGAAAGCCATTAACAGTCTCTATTGAAAATGAAAATGAAAATTTACATTTGCAAATTGGCCACCAAGGGCTCTTTTACATCTTTTTGAAACTACCAGCGCATTCGGAAAGACCATCATTGCCAAGAATGCGCCGCAAGAAACTTGGCAGAAAGTCATTTTTTCAAAATAAAATACAGTAAGAATACTTAAATTCTACTTAAATTAAATACATTTATAAAAGGGATGTAGAAGGTGTAGATTCATCTACAGTCCAGCTCATGGAATAGCAATCGGGTTTGTCTCACTCACTCTTGGGTTTGAAAATGAAAATGAAAATGAAATTGAAAATGAAATTGAAAATTTCATTTTGCAATTTGGCCGCCAAGGGCACTTTGTCTTGGGGTTCTTGTCTTTTTGAAACTGCCAGCACATTCGGAAAGACCATCATTGCCAAGAAGAATGCGCCGCAAGAAACTTGGCAGAAAGTCATTTTTTCAAAATAAAATACAGTAAGAAAACTTAAATTCTACTTAAATTAAATACATTTATATAAGGGATGTATAAGGTCCCCGAGCCTTAAATTATATTAATCTATAAATAGTAGAGATGTATAAAGTCTCTACTGGTCAAAACAAAAAAAAAATAAAAAAAATAGTAAGTTCAGTGGAGGTGTAAAACGCCTCCACCGTCAAATAAACTAATTGGAGATGTCTCCAATGTCACAGGAAAAAATATATATATATAAAACAAAATTATGAAATATACATTTCATGTCAAGTAAGTAACCAATAAGCTTTTGGATTCCGAAGGCAAGCTTACGTCTGCCGCCCCCAATGTTGGCTTTCACGCACTCATGTCCTGCTTTGATACGTGAACAGGCCGATTATACAGACAGCACGATAAAATGGCCTATGTATTACTCTAGGATATCAGGTATCTCCGTTCCAAATTTTATCCAAATCCGTCCAGTCGTTTCTGCGAGAAGAAGGAACAAACACTCACATCGTCACAGCCATCCTTCCATCCATAATCACAAACTTTCACATTTGTAATACTAATAGTACATTACAAACCTTGGGCGGTGAATTCGTAATTGTCTTAGATCGCAGGTGTTTATGGCCCGAACTGAAGGCCCTAAATACCTATGCCATCTGGGGCTTTACGAATTACCGCCCGTGGTTTGTATAAAGTTTTACGTCTTGCCTGGAAGTGAGATTGCCTGCCAGCGAAGCGGGCGTAATAACCCAATTGGCATTGTTAATTTTTTTTAGTATGCTCCAGTTCGAAAACCATTTCGAGGAAAACCATAAATTATCCGATTTATCTTGTCCGATTTCAAAAATACTTTATGATTGCAGATATTTTTGTAAAAGTACTTTGAACCTTTGTTTGACCGAACGACCCGGTTTTTAGACAGAATCCAGCATCGAATGATTACCACAAAAATGAAAAAGAAAAGTTTAGCTATGGCAACTGTCACGTGTCACTGTCAAATCGACAAAACCATAGACAAAGCCGTTTTTTTTATAGCCAGCCGAACGAAGGCGATTGAGATTCTGTCTGAATTCCCGAATTATCAAACAGCGAAAAATATTTATTATTAATTAACAAAGCTACCTAAAAGCATAATATTCAAATTAGTTGCTTGAAATAGTATATTTTATCAAATAAAGGTTGTAAAAGCACAACTTAAAAAAAATGAACAATGCCAATTACGGCTAAGGGTGACGTAAATAATAATAAGTCTTCATAGAGCGTGTTTAAAGGCTGGCCTTCTGTTAACTTAACCACCGGCCAGGGTTGTCACTGATTGCTTTAGGCATAGGTTCGTGGTAAAAAACCTTCGCAGTAACATTCTGATTCACCGCAAAAACCCGCCCTAAGCCGGACCCCTGAAGTGGGTTAAAACTAATTCACAGTCGGAAATACGAATCATATTATACACCCACTTTTACAGGGTTATAGTTATTGGAAAAAAGAAAGAATGTTGTGTTGAATTGGAGGGAATGTAATAATCGATGGGATGAACATTTACATGTACGCACACGCACAGAAACATACACACACACACACACACACACACACACACACACACACACATGCGCGCGCGCGCGCGTTGCACACTAGTTAAGTTATTGATAGAATTGGTTTAGGTTCTGTTTGGTTTTTGTTAACCGTCAAGTTAAGAAGCGGAACATTCCGATACAAGCATTTCTCATGCTTAAAGGAAGGTTCCAACATATATGCCTGTAAACTATAAATGTAAAAAACCAAATAAACATTCTTGATACTTTTGATTTTTTGAAGACATTTATTCTTTTGAAAGACACAAATTGAGCATACACGCAATTTTACAAAACTCAATTTGTTACTAAGAAACAAAGAAAGATGGCGTCAAATGTCTGGCTCTTAAGATATTAGTACGTTTTATGTTTTTCTTTATTCCCAGACCAGCAGGAAAATTAAAGTTATTATCTATTTTGTTTGTTTAAGTAGTGCAACACTTCTCTTCAGCTGGAAGAGCAATTGCTGGATTCGTAACTTTAAAAAACACTCACTTGCGGTTCGTGTTTTAAACAAGTTGCTTGTCCAGCAATTGGCTACTTCCCAGGCCTCGGCATTAATCTACTATTCCTGTTATGTATAAGCTTTATCTAAAAGGTCATTGAAACTGATAAAGTATAATGACGGGAAGGAATATGACAACAGTATCAAATTATCTTCGAGTGAACTGAGCAAGTTACATAACCATGCAAAATTACGCGTAAAAGAGATAAATAATTAACCCAAAGGAGTATTGTAATAATGAACGCTAAAGTATGTTATTTGGTTTTAATGTTATTATTTGTTAATGCAACAGCGGACAGTGATGAAGACTATGTGGATGCAGTTATAAATTTACTATTAAGTGGTGACAGTTTCGAAGTTATGCAGTCTGAAGAAGATGGAAAAGGTATTTCATGTAAAATTAATGGGAAATAATTATTAAGTACTTAATCATAATCGCATATGGACTGGAAATAACTAAGATCTCCTATCTTACAAATTTTAATTATTGTAGTTTGAATTCCATTGAGAGAAACAATAGCTCCTATCTTACATTAAGCCGAAATTACAAGATAGGATATCTTGGTTCTTCACCATCGATATGTCTATATAATAATTACGTTTCTTCCATGCTGGTCTGGGAGTAAAGAAAAACATCCAGTACCTACCAGTTGCTTCTCTTCCCGCGCAGTTGGTAAAAGCCCATCGAGGAAACGGGCGAAAATCTTAGGAACCATGGTTATAGGCGATGCGGCTAGCAGCCCATGATAAGCTCATGATCTTGCTAATTCCCTTTCTTGCTAATGCCCATTCCCTTTGAGCTGAAGAGATGCAACTGGTACATTCTATGTTTGTGTATAACATAATAGTATTGTATATTATACGTATGTTAAACTAATGTTCGGCATTTGTTGATCGTGAACTTTTCTTTTGCTTGGTTGAGCTTACAACGCAATTATAAAGTTAAGAGCTCTTTCTTTTGAAGCTTATCGCTTTTTCTGTTCAATGAATATCAATATGTACCTTGTGGTTTAATGAGTTATTTGTTATCGTTAGAATTTAGTGTGTCGAACTAGTTGACTATCATCATCACTATCATTACCATAGTATAAAACAAAGTCGTTGTCGCTGTCTGTCCGTCCCTATGTGTGTGTTTGTGTATATGTTTCTGTATGTGTGTGCGTATCTGTATGGCATCGTAGCTCTCAAGCGGACGGACCGATTCCAATGCGGTTTTATCATTCGAAAGCCAGTTGCTTTGCGGTAGTTCTTAGCCATGTTTGGTGAAAATCGGTTCAGTATTTTGAACAGTATCGGCTCTTCTCCAAAATGATGTGAGGCATTTTCGGCATAAAATTTAATTATTAACTCGGGGTGCGAGTCGGGTTACCTCCACGTGTGAACAAGAGCTGCGGTTCGTTTTCGGATCCGTCCGGGGGGAGGAGCAGTGCTTGGTCCGGTGCACCCTGGGCAACGGCTAATGATTTCCTGGCAGTGTCTGAGGGATATCATTGACCGTTGGCTAAGAGCCCGACAGGGGGGGTAGGGGGGTCTTTGACCGTGTTACCGTACAATGTTGCCGACATTTCGTCACAAGATTTTATAATTAATTTTTTTTACCGACATTGGCGAAGTTGTCGTCGCTATAACGACTTGTAACGCCACAATCAAAAGAAGAAGAAGAAAAATTATTAACTCTAATCTTACTCTAACTTTTTACAGAAGAAGAAGTTGTTCTAATCGGAGGCATATGGAAGTGCGGGGACTGCGCGGGAGTCGATGATTCCATGCTGGTGTACAGTGAGGTCACCGACCTTGACGCTGACGTCACTGACTCTCCGGTTGACATTCAGGTGATTTCTTTTTCTCAACATGTCATGGATTATAGATGTTATAATCCTTAGGCTGCGAAGTGTCACGTTTCATGTGCGACTAGACGAGAGGTTGTTAATGGGATTTCATACAACATTGCGGGCCGAGCGCGCAAAGCTCTTTTTAATTTCCGTTTCACAAAATGTTTTTTTCACAGTATCTTGGCATGCAGCCTTAAAAAAAATTATATTTGATTTCTGGCGTTATGAAAAAAACACAAGATTTTGTTATTTTTCCCAGTTTAATGTGTGAAGGGGAATCAAAATAGTGATGGGCGAAAATCTTAGGGCTCATGTCTCTCACTAGGCAATGCGGCTAGCAACTCATTTTTTAATTCGAAGACTACCCACCTGCTATGGGTGGTGTAGGGGTATAGCACGGGTTCGATTCCCGGCCATAGCTTTACTTTTCGGATTTTTCTATGTGTTCTAATTTTCACTGACATTTAGAAATTTCATTTTTTATTTTCAGATAAGCCTGTCAATCCCTTCGATGCAGTGCATTTCCGTCGTGGGCGAGCGGCCGAGCTTGGTGCGGCGTCTGACCGGCGCGTGCGCAGGGCCCAGCGTCACTCTCAGCGTGAATGCTTCTGCGCACTTTACTGTCAATGTTTATGCTAACTAAGTTAGTTATGCTCAGCTATATTGTGATTGTTCGTTTGTTAGATTGTAAGACACGGGACAAGGTACATAGGGATGTTCATCAGAACAATTATTTCACTGTGAACTGAACTTTACATTTTTTATAAAAAAAAAAGTTGATTTTGTTTAATGTGCGAGTTACTTAGTGTTAGAATCTTACTTAGCAATGTAAATTGTTTTCTTTGCATAGTGTGTCGTTTGATACTGTGTGCGCCACCTCATTTTAAGTTAAGCTGTGCTTAACTTGTACTCTGTCACTATCTGTGAGTTCCTGTAATTGGCTCTATGTTACTACTTCCCCTACATAAATTGTGTTAAATGCTGTTGGTTCTCCTTAAATAAATAAATAAATAAGTTGCAGGCCTAAAGTAAGGAAAGAAAGAAAGAGAAACGTTTATTTATGACAATCACAAGAGTAGTTATAACGAATTTAAAAGTACAGATAAATAAATTGTCACGAAACGGTCACAACTCAGCTTTTGCTGGCCTTACACCCAGCGCTGGTCTTCCGTTGGGACTATCGAGTGATACATACATTGAAACGTTATTTGTATAAAGTTATTTAATAGTAAAAACAAACAATATATAATTGGATCTGGTTGCCAGGGTACAAAACCCTTTGTCTTTGAAAAGGTAAAAATAAAACAAAAGCATAGACGACCACATCACAGACAATAGAAGAAGAAGGAAATGAAGTGACATGACAGCCAAACCGAGTAACTAAGACTAACGAGGAGGTGCGAGTCGGGTTACCTCCGCGTGTGGTCAAGAGCTGCGGTTCGTTTTTGGATCCGTCCGGGAAGAGCAGTGCTTGGTCCGGTGCACTTTGGGCATCGGCTAATGATTTCCTGGCAGTTTCTGACGGGTATCATTGACCGCTGGCTAAGAGCCCGACATAGGGAGGGGGATCTTTGACCGTATCACCGTACAACGTCACATGTCACAAGACTTGTTTTTTTTTTTACCACACACTTGTTTTTTAAACTGACATTGGCCCAAGCCTTGCAGCCACCATTAAGGAAGAAGAATCGAGACGAGAGTCTGCATATACTTTGCTACTACGACGTTGATTATAATAAAATATTCTTCTTCTTCTTCTTATTTGCGTTCCAAGTCGTTATAGCGGCGACAACTTCGCCAATGTCAAAGTAAAAAAATATGATTTAAAAATCTTGTGACAAAATGTCGGCAACGTTGTACGGTAATGGTCAAAGACCCCCTCCCCCCTGTCGGGCTCTTAGCCAACGGTCAATGATATCCCTCAGAAACTGCCAGGAAATCATTAGCCGATGCCCAGGGTGCACCGGATCAAGCACTGCTCTTCCCCTCGGACGGATCCAAAAAGGAACCGCAGCTCTTGACCACACGTGGAGGTAACCAGACTCGCACCCCTAATAAAATATTCAGAGGCGGTCCACGCTGTAGGCTTATTACCTAACTCGCTCGCAATCGCCATCGATTTTGACAGTTCATGTATGGTCTGACAATTGGCATAAAATTCGTAAGCGGTCGGACCGTTACTGAGTTATAACTCACACCATTTTTTTCAGCGTTCTTTTTACATGACGCGACCTTTACATTGCAATAGCGAGCTATTATCTATCCTTAACTCTCGTACGCATTAGCATCAGTTGGTCGACGGCAGCTGTTGCGTGATTGCATAATAAGGAGCGTTACATGACGTCTTAATGCGATTCAGTTTAGGTTAGCTCGCTGTCTAGAGCCAACTAAAATGACAGCTAAAATATTAAAATAAATAAATATCTTGGGACAAATTACACCAATTGACCCAGCCCCAAACTAAGCAAAGCTTCTACTATGGGTACCAGGCAACGGATAAACTTACTTATATATTGTAGATAAATACATACAACAACCATGACTCGGGCACAAACACTCGTATTCATCATACAACTGTCTGCCCCTACCGGGATTCGAACCCAGGAACTCTAGCTTCATAGTCAAGGTCACTAACCACTAGGCTATCCAGTCGTCAAATATTGATTTAATATTGATTTTATAGCAATTTGAAAATGATCAAAGAAGTCTCAAAATTATCAGTCACTCCGATTAGAAATATTTTATTGAATAAGGCGTTACTTTGCGGAGGTCCATTTCAATGAACAAAAATATTTACCTTGCTACTCCGCTACTGACGTGCAAGATAACCAAGCCTGTGTGAAATATATATGTTTTTCATGCAACCCTCCCTCCACTACTGCCAATAAAACAATATAAATCCCACAAACTAAATTTTCCTTCACCCCACACAAACACGTCGTACGACGTTGGTTTGCATGTGTAACACTTCTGCTCATTAAACTTTGATAATGATCCGGTAAAGGGTCAAAACGCCTCAGTGTTTTGTAGCGGAGTAGCAAGGTCAATATTTTTTGTTCATTTTCACTCCGATTAATTTGCACGAAAGTTTTTCATTCAAATCGCCGTGTGTACTTAGTTATGTAGTATTATCATCAGTGCGCCTCCTAAATAAAATTCTCTCTCACTCTGTTATTTCCATCCTTATTACCCATCTTTACAGTCGAGCTCTAAAAAACTTTAATTCTCCGCGCCGAAGGCCATCAATTCAAAATCAATGTAATCTTATACCCCTATTAAGAAAAAAATGCTAATTCGAAGGACGTTTCGTTACATCTCCACGATACGATTCCAGATTCAAAACTATCGTTCTTAACGCAAAGGTGTACGGTTCAACTTCGCTGGTACCTGATTTCAATTCAGTGCTTAATTTAAAACAGCTTGGGCTCAGAGTCAGGTGCTGGACATAAAATTAGGACAAGATTAGGGTCTGCATATACTTTGCTACTACGACTTTGATTATAATAAAATATTAACAGGCGGTCCATGTTGTATAGACTACAAGCCCACGGAACAAAACATGTGAAATGAACCAGCGTGAGCTTAGAAGGCTGTTACTATATCATAAAATAACTCTGAGCGCTATGCCGTTATTTCTGAGCGGTACATTTATGGAATTTCTCAGGTACAAGTGAGGAATTACGACTAATTATTAATTTACGGCGTTTTTATAGCTTACTAGCTGACCCGGCGAACTTTGTTCCGCCTTAAATTTGAAAATGTATGGGCTGACAATTGGCATCGGGATCAGCTACCTGTCACATTCATACAAGAACTGTCAAAATGAACACGATGGCGATTGCGAGCGATTTATGTAATATGCCTACTGGTATTTATGGCACTGTCGAAGATACAAAGTTGGTGAGTACACCGACTCTGAAAAATGCATTTTACGATTATTTTAACTACACGTCAATGTGTTGCATTTTCCAGGACATAAATTTCATAGATTTAACGGCTGGGAGATTGAAGTTTACAGTTTACAGGTGACAAAACAAAAAGGTGAGGTTGGAAAATGTGTAGGTTGCATGATGGTAAAGAATGATTAAAAATGATGAAATGCTAAAAGTGTTTTCTGATTATCACTTAAGAAGAGAAACAAAGGACGTATTGTATTCAATTAAGTAATTCGATGTCGAGGATTTTTCTAAGATAATATTACAATTAAAAATTTAAAAACTACATAACTATTTATTGTAAATGTGTGTTTCATGTATGTATTTTCACTACTTAGTATATTAATGTGTTCTAAATTGCATCACCTGCTCAGATCTGTTCTTTTCTCCAGTTCATTATGGTTGCCTGGTAGCGATCGCTCTGTAGCGATAAGGCCGCCTATTGTTACTTTGTAATATTCTGTACACCTTTTTTCTGTTTTGGTTGTTATAATTACCTATGTGGTGTTCAATAAAGAGTTATTGTTAAATAACAAAGTTGAAAAAAGAATTGTAAATATAATTAAAAAGCTACCAGCATGGAAAATGGCGTGGTTTTACAATTATCAACTTCAAAATATTGCATTTGCAAAAATACTTAGAAAAGCATTGAACAGAAAATTTGCACACCTCTCGACAGGGAGCAAAACATACTTTTCTGAATGAGAGGTGAAAAAACACTTTCCACCCTTACAGTGGAATAGGTAGGTATGTATATACAAGCCTTAACTAGCCAGTTCCATAAAAAATCGAATAGCGAACCGTATTTACAATCTGCAAACTCGCCTTTCCTTCTAAGATTAGTGTTATGTACAAAACCCTAAGACAAAGGATATTTCCACTCCATTTACTCTTGTAATGGGGCTGTAAAAGGCCGCGTTCTGGCCGCAACGTGACAATAATAGACCCTGTCACGGCCCATGACTTTTTATGAACACCCTGTGTCTACAATCTTGCGTATACGACTTCTAAATGATCACAGGACATTTTTATACTTGCTGCTAACAGCGCTCACAGCTGAGCGGCCATTTTTGTTTTCTTACCTGCCAGTATCAGTTGGATTCAAACTGGAATTCGTATTTGGAATTGAAAGAAAAAGCATTGCCTTTAACCGTAAAGAGGCTATAGGCATTTTGTCAGTTTATCAACAAGTTTGCTTTCATGGCTGGTCTGGGAGCAAAGAAAAAACAGAATGTACCAGTTGCTTCTTTTCCCGCGCTGATGGTAAAAACCCATCGAGGAAATGAGCATAGGAATCATGACTTTTATAGGCGATGCGGCTAGCAACCCATCACTATTTTGATTGCCCTTTCCACCTATACGCCCACGATCATGCTAAACGTGGCTTTTAGGTCTTGTTACCTTAGGTTCTGTCTACCCCGAAAGGGATAAAGACGTGATTTATGTATGAATTTATGTATGTACGTATAAGACAATACATGTTACTACAATGAGAAAATGGTTTCCAAATTGTTTGAATTCATTCATAATCATAACTGCACATGAAGGGTCAAATTTTCATTTCCAGTTGAAAAGCGAACATACCCCATACATAAATCACGTCTTTATCCCTTACGGGGTAGACAGAGCTTAGGGTAACAATACCACGCTTAGCATGATTCTGGGCGCATAGGTGGATGTGGAAAGGGGAATCAAAATAGTGATGGGTTGCTAGCCGCATCGCCTACAACAGGATTGTTAAAATTTACGCCCGTTCCCTCGATGGGCTTTTACTACCTGCGCGGGAAGAGACGCAGCTGGTGGAAGAAAAGCAAGAGGGTTCATTATTTTTAAGGTTCTTTCGATTGGCATTGTTATTTCAATTTTTGCGATGAAAAAACAAAAAAAATACAAAAAGTGAAGCCCGGGCTGGGGATCGAACTCAGATCTTCTTTGTACCATGACTCGCGCTAGCCAATATGCAGGTTATATACCGAAATTTTGGTAAAACAGCAAATAAAATACGTTAAAAGTCACCAATCCAAGTAAACGTAAATGCTAACACGCCGAGTGTATATTCTACCTAAAATGCCACGGCCCGATATTTTATCCCCCCTCAAACGTCTTTTTTATGAGTACTAAACTTTTTAAAAGAAAATGCGACTGGCCAGCTAAAATACCAAGGGCGTTTAAAGTTCTTTCCGTGAAATGGCACAGACGTCGAATGTTTGTTTCCTTTCTCATTTATAAACTGTAGCGTTCTCGAGTGACATTACCCGTAGTCCCACAGTTATACCGGTAGATAAATGTTGGTGCTTCCCGCAAGGACGGACGATCTGGTGATACTACACTACAAGTGATATGCTTTTTAAAATCGCCCCCCTGTAGGTCAATTCGTCAATTCTTATTTCAAATGTTTTCATATTCAAAAAATTACCCAGTAAAACAAATGCGCAACTTAATTCAATTAAATTTTTAAAAAGAAATAGCGCCATCGATACTGTCGATGATTCCGCCAATGTCGAGGTTGAAGAAGACAGTGTCGTTATTTATTTATGCGTAACACAACAAAATTTTGAAAATTAACTGTCAATCTCGCCAACAAGCGCCGCCTATTTACAATAGACAATAATTTTCTGTAATGTATTTTTTAAATTAAAACTAGAACCGCCATTTATTTACTACACTTTGAAAAACAATTGCCTTAACCGCTTTTTGCTTACTTATCACCAAAGAACGTTCTGGCGCTACCACTTTCTTTTTAACTTCAAAAAATGCAGGTTCTCAATTCGGTTGTATTTTTTTAATCTTTTCTAACGACTCCATCAACTCCCTGCAGCTCTCACTACGCCATCATCTCTCTCGTCACACCATCTACCATGCAACCTTTCCCGGCAGCTCTGTGTAACAATTTCATTCGCGCAACAGTGATATATTCTCCACTATTCCGCTGCAACCATTGCAATTCAGTTTTCAATCACTTTGCACAATGCCTCCCGAATGTCACCAACACTGACTCTCGGCCTAAGCATGAAGTTATTCAATATCGTCCAGTTCAACGCAAGTGCACTATTGCATCTCACTCCCACACGTCGCTTCGTAATCGTAAAAGTGGGACACGGGATCCGGTTTTCGACCTCCTTTCATGAATAGATTAAACGTCACTCAGTTGCAGTGGTTCCCAACCGGTGGTCTGCGAGAGTCTTCTACTGGTAACACATATACGAAGGACTTATTCTTTGACTAGCTTCTGCTCGCGACTTTGTCTGCGTAGAATTATACATAAAAACTTTCCTCTTGAATCACTCTATCTATTTAAAAAAACCGCATCAAAATCCGTTGTGTGTGTGGTTTTGAAGATATAAGCATACATAGGGACATAGGGACAGAGAAAGCGACTTAATTTTATACTATGTAGTGATGATGATGATCAAAGAATAACACATAAAGTCATGAAACCTACTGGACAATAAACTACTGTATACTAAATTTCTGAACGATACTGAAAATTCGAACACAGAAAAATCTGATAAGTAAAGCTATAGCCGGGAATCTAACCCGGATAATCGTCATTTCGTGACGCGTGTGCCCCTACACCACCCATAGCAGGTGGGTAAGCCTTCGAATTTTTCTATCTGTTACTAGCTGTCACGTGACCTTGTTAGTATGTGATTTTTTTGTCGCCAAAAGCCGTAGCATCGCTGTATAACCCCAAAAAGAAAAAAAAACATTGATTGTAAACTATTATTTTACTGTCACCGGACTTAAAATAAGTATGTCAAATTTCACGCTAATTTCACGTCAGTAGAAGCGTACTGGGCCCATAACCTGTTAAAGTAAATAAGACGCTGTGCCTTGTGTGACGATGTTTATTCGAATGAATATGTTAAAGTGAACACATTGCTAGAGGGGCAGGGCATACAAGTCGATTTACCATAGAGCTAGGGCAAGGATATAATTTTGACAGACTAAAATTCATTTGCAAAATTTGATTACAATAGGATAAGGCGAAACTGAATAAAAACCCGTAAAAAGATTTGGAACCATTGCTATATTGGACTCGACCCAATACGAGTTCGACTGATTTAAGTGCTGTTGAGTTTCCGAGAGCTACTATCAAATGTTTTACTTTTACGGTTATACCGTTAGAAATAAAATTTGTAAATGACACTGAAAATTAAAACACATAGAAGAATTCTTAGAATACTTCTACGCTGGTCTGGGAGCAAAGAAAAAACCTAGAATTTACCAGTTGCTTCTCTTCCCGCGCAAATGGTAAAAATCCATCGAGGAAATGGGCGAAAATCATAGGAATCATGTTATAGGCGATGCGGCTTGCAACCCATCACTATTTTGATTCCACTTTCCACCTCTACGCCCTCAGTGTCTTGCTAAACGTGGCCTGTAAGTCTTGTTACCTTAGGCTCTGTCTACCCCATAAGGGATAAAGACGTGATTTGTGAATGAATAGAAGAATCCGAAAAGTAAAGCTGTGGCCGGGAATCGAACCCGGATCCTAGTCATTCCATGACGCGTGCTATAAGCCCATAGCAGGTGGGTAGGCCTTTGATTTTTTTCATCTGTTACTAGCTGTCATGTGACCTTGTTACTATGCGAACTTTTGTCGCCAAGCGTCATGTTTGAATGATGTGTCTGTACGACACAATCACAAACTCCCGTGGAACGTCTACTGCTCACCGGGGACGAGAGAAGGCCCTGTTTTTCAAACGATAGGTACTAACAGTGTCGTTTAGAAATTTAATTTCTAATGGTACAAGTAAACATTAAAAAAAAATCAAGAAGTAAAAATTCTTGATTCATTTGATACTACTTAAACTTTTTCTTTTTTTGAAATCCATGCTGATCTGGGAGCAAAGAAAAAACGTTGAATGTACCAGTTTCAACATGAAACTACCGTGAGACTCAATCATAATTACACATAAACGGATAACTGAGATAACTCACGTATAAAAGTCGAGTGATGCTCGACATGTTTCGGACTATTTCGAAGTCCTTTTTCCAAGAGCGCTCGCCCCGGCGGCAGCGACACGAACACTTCACTTCACTCGACTTTTATACGTGAGTTATCCGTTTATATGTAATGTACCAGTTGCTTCTATTCCCGCGCAGATGGTAAAAGCCCATCGAGGGAATGGGCGAAAATAGGAATCATGTCATAGGCCCATCACTATTTTGATTCCATTTTCCACCTATACGCTCGCAATCTTGCTAAATGTGGCCTGTAGGTCTTGTTACCTTAACCTCTGTCTACCCCGTAAGGGATAAAGACGTGATTTGTGTGTGTGTGTTAAACTTTTTCGCAACCTCTCGCACCGTACTTACTATGAATATCATAGATTTAATACGAAATTCCATCTCCGCACCGTTTCAATTACTCGGGCGGCAATGTAACCATCCGAAAAACGTGACGTCCCACGGGACGTCAGTGACGTCACGGCAACGGTACGAGCCCTTTGATCTCTAATGGAGCTTTGTGTGGCAATTAGAGGCATGCGGGAAACTCGGTTACCTGCACTTAAGTACGAACCTGGGGTTTCGGAGTTTCGGGGACCTTTGTACGAAAATATTCAGCACTTTGGTTATCGATTTATTACCAAGATGTATCGCCAGCCGCTTGGAAGTGGGACTTAGGTACTAAACATAGATATGCCTTTGATTTATTTATTGATATAATTTAAAGTAAGTAGGTAAATAAAAATTACATAAATGAAATTAATACAAATTAAGCTATTAAATTAAAAACTAAACTAAAACTAATCTTAAAATAAAATAATTAAAAAGGAGGGGCCCCCGTGGCATAGTTCCACAGACACTGGCAGCATTCCCCCTTTGGACAGCGATACTAATACGCTGTCCAAGGAAGCTGCCAGCTCTGCGGTCACCCGTAGCGTCTATTAGCCTCTTCGAAATATCTTTGAAGAGGCTAATAGCGCTAGGACCCCACGGACCAAGGGTCTCAACACCGAAAGGGACAAAGTTGTATTCGGTGCTGAGACCCCTATTTATTTTACATGACTTTAACCAGGTCATCCGTCCATCTCGTTGATGGACGTCCTGCAGGCCTTTTAGCTAACGCGCTCGCAATCGCCATCGTGTTCATTTTGACAGTTCTTGTATGAATGTGACAGCTAGCTGATTCCGATGCCAATTGTCAGACCATACATGAACTGTCAAAATGAACACGATGGCGATTGCGAGCGAGTTAGGTAATAAGCCTACTGTAGGCTTATTATCTAACTCGCTCGCAATCGCCATAGTGTTCATTGTCGCGGGATGAAGTTGATGATGATCAAATTTAAATAGCAACTTAACACTCCAAAGCGAGTCCTTATCGATACCTCAACGCCCCTTAATTAAAGGTGTAACACATAAATGCTTTCTGTATCATTTCACAGTAATGACGTCCTTTGTGAAAATGCAGGCGCGATTCTCAAGTGCTCGACAGTTCGTTAATTGGCCCCTCGAAGCGTTTTGGATGATTTGAGAATGCCTTTAAGATGTGAAATGATGTCTTAAAATATTTGAAAATGATGTACTCCCTTATTCATAAATGCTCTATAGGCTTCTGCTAACTTAGCAATCGTTTGTCCTTGTCTGTGAAAGGTAAATGTCAAAGTGACAGATAAGGACAAACGATTACTAAGTTAGCAGAGGCCTACAGAGCGTTTATGAATAGGGGGGTAGAGTATAAAAAAATCTGTTGATGTAGAGTCACTGCATAGTATAAAACAAAGTCGCTCTCCGCTGTCTGTTCATCCCTATGTATGCTTAGATCTTTAAAACTACGCAACGGATTTTGATGCGGTTTTTTTAAATATATAGAATGTCAAGTGCAAAAATAAGTATTGATAGGAACTTCTCAAAAATATGTCCCACGACCTTATTACGCCGGTGTAAGAGCGTACGGTACTTATTTTTGAATCTTTGTCTCAATACATTATTATTGCACTTGACTGTACAACGTTGCCGACATTTTTGTCACAAGATTTTTGAATACTGTTATATTACTTTGGTTGGCGGAATCATCGCATCGATCGATGGGGCCGTATTAAAAAAGAAGGAGATACATTAAAAAAATTGCTCATTTCGAAAATGAATTTCCATTTCAAAATGGCTTCTATTGCGAAGTAAGAATTGAGCCGAAAATAGTTTCGCGTCATTATTTCTCTCGACAATACACTTCGATGGACAGAAAATGGTGGAAATGTTGATAAATAATTACACACGACCATTATTCCCTCCGCTGGACAGCAGTAACAAGGGTTGACTAGTAAATTTACGAGGTCTTTGGATTATTTTGAAAGATTTCAGCAGTTGTTTGGGTTAAATCAACTGAGCCTCTAGTGTAAGTTTTCGCATATAAAAACGCGTCGGACGCGTTCACGTAAACGTCTCAATTACTATGGAATAATCGGCAGCGCCACTTGCGGATCGAATCGGCAACAAACTGTTCTCATAGTATTTGACATTTTACAAAGAAAGACAACACCTACATACAAACATATATTATATACATACATACGTACTGCCCTCCTTATAAAGAGTGCAGTAACTCGTGTTTCTGTCAAAATAGAGTTACATACACATATTCGGAATCAGCAATACAAGCTCTACGATTTCGTCTTTGACATGCATATAAAAATATGGCAGGAACTTGACTTTTCAGTAACGATAACTGCAGTAACTTTAAATTCTGTATATAGTTTATCAAGCATAAGTGCAATAAGTTTAGATACTGTACGAGTATTTGACATTTTCTCATAGTATTTTTGCGGGTGGTAGGGCCTTGTGCAAGGTCCGTCCGGATCGCTACCACCATCTTACTCGCTAATCCTGCCGCTAAGTAGCAGTGCTTGCACTGTTGTGTTCCGGTGTGGAGAGTAAGACAGCCGGGGAAATTACGGGCACAAGAGGCATTTCATCTTAGTCCTCTAGGTAGGCAACGCATCTGCAATCCCTCTGGGGTTGCGGGTGTCTATGGGCAGTGGTGATCACTTACCATCAGGTGATCCACTTGCTCGTTTGCCTTCCTATTCATATAAAAAAAAAGTATTTGACATTTTAAAGTAAAGTTTGTAATAATAATAAAATAACAATAACTATAATAACTAAACTCAAACCTAGTTGGAACGCAAGCGGTAATCTAGGCAACATTTTCCATGCGAAAGCGCAGCGCTATCGACTTCCGTCGTGGTCATTTCCGTCGACCATATTGTGTTTACACGGAACCGCCGAAGTCGACATTAAATAAATATTATGTGTAACTCCCATTGTGTAATGAATAGCAGCTAGTACACAGCTAGCACAGCTGCTGTGCTTCACCATTTCACTCGCCGTTTAGGCTGAAATAAATCAATCTGGGCTTACCTTTGTACGTCTTCGTCGAGAATTGGCATTGTTCATTTTTTTTAGTATGCTCCAATTCGAAAACCATTTCGAGGAAAACCATCATTTACCCGATTTATCTTGTTCGATTTCAAAAATACTTTATGATTGCAGATATTTTTGTAAAAGTACTTTGAACCTTTGTTTGACCGAACGACCCGGTTTTTAGACAGAATCCAGCATCGAATGTTTGCCACAAAAATGAAAAAAAAGTTTAGCTATGGCAACTGTCACGTGTCACTGTCAAATCGACAAAACCATAGACAAAGCCGTTTTTACACCATATCGGTACTATTGCTAAGTATAGTGTATTTCTTCCTATTATATATCAACGTGTATCGAATGTGTGTAAATAAATGTTTCTCTTTCTCTTTCTCTTTTTTTTTATAGCCAGCCGAACGAAGGCGATTGGGATTCTGTCTAAATTCACGAATTATCAAACAGCGAAAAAATATTTATTATTAATTAACAAAGCTACGTAAAAGCATAATATTCAAATTAGTTGCTTGAAATAGTCCGTTTTATCAAATAAAGGTGTTAAAAGCACGGCTTAAAAAAATGAACAATGCCAATTGGGCTATGCTATACTTTTGAATTTTCAGACGTGGATGAATGGCGGTAGTCCTTTGCCACGCGCCGCAGCGCTAAAAAAAGCGCATCTGTCATAAAAACCACATGCATCACGGCTGTATAGGGTTTGAGCCCGTTACCTTTCCTACGTGGAATTAAAAAAAATCCGTGGCGCAATTCTTATTTTGATTTCCATTTTCTCGCGACTCCGGCTGCATTCTGCCGACGTTTTAGTAATTTAAAATAAATCGTTACATGATTGAGTCCCGAGCTTGTATGTAGTTCTTGTAGCATGTATGTGACTGCTTAGTATTCAGTGTACCAATATCCGGCAACAGGCACTGGCAATATTGACGGAGCGTGATTAAATCACTGATGCGCATTACCGCAAGCAGTACGTTTAGGCGGAGCTAAGCGGAGATTAACAAAAAAAAGACAACTGTAGGCTTATTACCTAACTCGATCGCATCGTGTTCATTTTGTCAGTTCACGTTTGGGCTGACAATTGGCACCGGAATCAGCTAGCTGTCACACTCATACAAGAACTGGTAAAATGAACACGATGGCGATTGCGAAACATTGTCGGTGGCTGAATGGCGCTTTTAGGTTTAGACAGCGGAACTTTCGAGAAAATCGGATTCTGGCAGAACCATTCTGCTACTCGAAATGACTGACGTTTATACATGCGATTGGCGCAAAAAGCTGTCACGCGTGTCTCGTTCACACGCCACCTCTACTTTTTCTGTTTTCTGTGGTCATTACGTCTTCCAATGTCAAACCTTATAACTTACAACATTTATAATTCTATTTATGAGTTTTGGATGAAAGTAGACTAACTAAACAGATCTATATGGGGAGTGTGAATGGTAACGTAGGGAGGGGAAGGCCTAGACGGACGTTCCGAGACCAAATAGGAGACGTTTTGGAAAAAGGTCAGGTCAGGAGTACCCGAAACCGACGAGCATGTATGAAGAGATTGACGAATGTGGATGAAGCGAAAGAAGTATGTCAGGATCGTAGCAAGTGGAACAAAGTAGTCTCTGCCTACCAACAGAGAGAAAGAGGTATGACGGTATGTATGTATGTATGTGAGCTTTATAAACCCATGTGATACAGAAAATTGCATAATTCTCAAGGGACGCAACAACTGGTTACTATAAGTTTATTTTTACTTTAACTTGTCCCTTTTTTTAGCACGTACGCAAGATAGGGCGGACTTGTTAATCATAATTTTATGCCACAAGATTTAATTAACTTACACAGCACACGATGTAGACAGGCGTAGTAATATGGAATTAGGCTTTCAAGTGCCCTTCACACTCGCGGGCTTACGAACCGTGTACAAAAATTGGCCTGAGAAATGAAATATCTTATTTAAGAAAGAAAGAAAGAAGACATTTATTCCTTTTTGCAAGACACACAAAATATAAGATAATATACACAATTTCATAGAAAATAAACAAGGTAAAACAAAACATAGACATGAAAAATAGATCATCAGCGTTGTGTCTTCGCAAAAGTGAAACGGTCGCTGGCTTCGCGTTACGCTGAGGTGTCACGAAACGATACACAGATAAAAATATACTACATAATCCATAAACTTTTACGTAAACAATGTAATACATAGATAGAACCCGACTTATGTGTAACTAAAGAAATACACACAGTAATACACAGTATATATTTTCAAATTAATTATATTTTTTGTCGCTTAGAATGGTACTCTGAGAGCCCTAGGGCCTTACCGTGACGCCTTAATACCGATTCAATTCCGACTAAGTTTAGGTTTTAGTTGTAAATTTTAGTATGGATCTGACAACGAGCGAACCTAAACTGTATCAGCCCACATGCGGTTCTTTCATACCAAATAGAAAGGGACGCATAAAACGAGTCACGCATCGTACTCTTCGCTCTGAAAGCTGGTATTCGAAATTATTCCTGCGAAAATACCAGCAGAACTTTAAAAAACGTTGAAAAGTTGAAGTTGCTTCCATACTGCTCTGGGAGTAAATAAAAAACATAGAATGTACCAGTTGCTTCTCTTCCCGCGCAGATGGTAAAGGCCCGAGGGAATGGGTGAAATTCCGAATCATGATATAGACGATGCGGCTAGCTGCCAGACACTATTTTAATTCCCTTTGCCACCTGTATAGGTGGCACACAATAATGCCAAACGTGCCCTCTAGGTCTTACCTTAGCCCGTAAGGGATAAAAATGTGATTTATGTATGTGAAATAGAAAAATAAGTGACGAATCCTCATCCAAACCGCACGAGGCCTCCGAAGATTATTACAGCTATTTCTTTTCCCGCACAGCTATGGTAAAAGTCCGAGGGAATATGAGTGAACCATCACTATTCTGATTCCCCTTTCCACGTATGCTCACAATCATGCTAAACGTGGTTTAGGTGCCTTAGGTTTTTCAATCGCTTTAGGGATAAAGACGTGATTTAAGTATGTATGAGTGTTATTTTCAATAGTTTTGTCCAACCATGCGTGAATGTGGACGGCCAGCGCAAGCGGGCGGGCAGTCGGGTGGTAAATTTCAGATAAGCTGCCTCCTTTGTGCTAGCAAGGGGCTGTAAACGGCTCCAGAGCGTTTTTATGCTTATTAAGTAATTTTTTACTCTCATTTCCTTAATGTAGCATTTTCTACGTACAACGGAACGTGTAACGGTAGCCTCGAGTTGAATAGACGCTGTAGGACATAATAATACGTCGACATCCCCGAATATCTTATTGGTTCCTGGTCTGGGAGTAAAGAAAAAGCATAGAATGTACCAGTTGCTTCTCTCGCGCAGATGGTAAAAGCCCATTGAGGGAATGGGCGAAATTCTTAGGAATCGTGTTATAGGCGATGCGGCTAGCAACCTCTCTCTATTTTGATTCTCTTTTCCATCTATACGGCCACAATCATGCTAAACGTGGCCTTTAGGTCTTGTTAGCTAAGGCTCTGTCTACCCCGTAAGACGTGATTTGTGTGTGTGTCTAATTGGTCCATGATGTGTCTAATTTTGCGAATTAAAGTTAGGTTTGTTAGGTATCTTCAAAAGCCTAAAGGGCAAACCGAATAGAAATAGGAACTTGACTAGACGTTCAGATAATGGACGTATGGCATAGGTGAAACCAGCTTCAAATAAAAAAAAAACTAGCAATAATTGGCGCTGCTCACAAAATTTCATAAGAATCGGCTGAGAATGTACAAAATAACAATTAAACCATTTTTGCCCTAATTGAAACGGAAACGTAAAATTGACAACGGGCGGAGTAAAAATAAAAACAAAATGGAGATGAACAATTTTCCGGATGTTTTCCGTGCGAAAGCATCAACAACTGGTACACCCTGTTATTCTACAATGTTCCCATTCTGAATACGCATTCCGCTATAATTAGGGGGAAAACGCAGTCGAAACAAATTGCCCCTGGCAACCCTTATCACGGCACTCGTTACGCGAAACGAACTTTCCCCCTGAAAGCCCTTTTTTGGGAAAAAACGACGGCAATAAATTTGGTAGTGAGAAAAAATATATGTTTGTATTTGATGTACCCATAGGAGTAGGTACTACAAAGGAAATAATTGCAGCTTGACAAGCCTTTGCGTCGGTTACAAAAAAATTGTGCCGTGTAGGAGACAACGCCATCCCATCTGTGGCTATGGGTATACAAACCGTTGCGAGAGCCACATACTCCTGCCACAGGCCTGGGGCCTTAAGATGACGTCCTTTTTCTTTCTTTTTTTTTATGGTGTGGGAAACGCGCCTTATGCATTTTCCGAAAAATATCAATTCTCAAATGATTCATTTCCAAAAAAAAACTATAAAATTTCTAAACGATATTGAAAATTAGAACACATAGAAAAATTCGAAAAGTAACCCGGATCCTCATCATTCCGTAATGCGTGGTATATCGCTACACCACCTATCCTGTTCTAATTTCAGTGTCATTTAGTAATTTAATTTCTAACGGGTAAAATCGTAAAAACAGGTAAATTTAAAAAATCAAGACGTGAAATTCTTGATTCATTTGACAGGAAAAACTATTCCAGGATTTATTTACAACTATCCCGCAGAACACTATAGGTTAGGTTAGTTTTGTGTTAAAGAATACTGAAAACCTTACCTACGGTTTCAGAATAAAAAACATTTAATTTTGCCCATACTTTTTTGGCAATTGAATCAATTGGGAATATTTTTTTTTTGCGAAGCATTAGTAAACCGTGGACGCTGAGTGTAAATTGGCGCAAATATAACGACAATAGGGAATATGTATAAAAAATATCACATTTCTTAATGAAATATGAAATTATCGTAAAAGAGATAACAAAAAGTAATATCGGTCAAGAAATGCGGAAAATGTAAGAGTTAAACTACTAATTAGTCAACGTCAGATATGTGACGTTATTTATCACAACGACCATATAAACTCCATATTAAAATCCCGTTTTTCGAGAAAGTGATTTTTTTTATACTTATTTGAAAAAAAAAAATATATTAATGAGATTTTAATGAGTCATAAATATTCCCAATTGTTGGAAGTGTTGGAAAAAATCAGGCTGGACACAAATATTATTCGGCGCGTACGAAGTCGCAGCATCAGCTAGCGTTGTAATGAAAACAAACTCCGCAGGCGATGCATCTTTTAACTTGAAAGTTAAAAGCCGCAGCGCCAAGTTAATTGGCCACGTAACTTAGCCCCAAGTTTCACTGTAACTGAATAAAAGCGCCAAAGTTCCAAGTTGGCTTCAAGTAGACAAGGAATGCACTCCGATCTGATTCCCGGAGTAAATAACTTGGGACGTGGATAGAGCCAGGAATGGCATGGATATTGAATTTGGTGAATGCACAAAGACTTGAGATTCACTGAGTGGGAGACAGAGAAATGTGAAAATCTTTTCAAAGAGAACCTAGTGCATGAAAGAAAGAAAGAAGAGATTTATTCTTTTTTGCAATACACACAAATATAAGAGAATATACCTACACAATTTTATAGAAAAAAAAAACAAAAAATACCGACATGAAAAATAGATCAACGGCGTTGTGTTCGCAAAAGTGAAACGGTTGCTGGCTCAGCATTGCGCTGAGGTGTTAGACTGCAGCACTGATTTCCAGCCAGAACCGTCTGTGACTCACGAAACGATGCACAGATAAAATATACTACATAATCCAAAAACTTTTTCGTAAATAACGTAATAAATCGACAGACAGCCGACTTATGTGTAACTAAAAAAAAGATTAATGTAATTAATTATCTAAATAGTTTATAATAAACAAAAAATAAAAAGGAGGGAAAACTACATTGTTCTAAAACAAGAGGCTGGCATATCAAAGTGCAAAGTGCTGGAGGATTATTGCAATGACACGCGGGTCCCGAGAATTCTCGAGTCAGTAAGTTATGCAGCGAAACTATCTCCAAGTTCTTCTCACGTGGAACCAGTGAAGTTAGTGAACCAGGCAACTTACACGTGAGGTGATTACCATGTCCACAGTACACGGTTAACCGGGGGTATTATTGTGGGATGAAAATAGGGCGTTTTGAACGCCCTCATAGTTATTGCAAAATATAAACAAATTAGATGTAATATTTTGTTATGTTTTATCCGTTTTTGTTTTCGTTGGCTGTAAACCCTTTAACTTATCCAATGAATTAAATGTAATGATTGTATTTTTTTTATTCTATACCTCATTTTATTTTATTTTGACTTTGTAATTGTGTCGTACAGACACATCATTCAAACAGATGATGCTTAACGACAAAAAATCGCATAGTAACAAGGTCACGTGACAGCTAGTAAGAGGTAGAAAAATTCAAAGACTACCCACCTGCTATGGTTGGTGTAGGGTATAGCACGCGACACGGAATGACGAGGATCCGGGTTCGATTCGCGGCCATAGCTCTACTTTTCGGATTTTTCTATGTGTTCTAATTTTCAGTGACATTTAGAAATCTCATTTTATGAATTTTTATTGTTTATTAATTCTATATTCATTAATCTGTTTGATAATAACATTATAATTGTGTATGTAGTATTAAATAATTGTA
Organism: Pandemis cinnamomeana; assembly: GCA_932294345.1. NCBI lineage: Eukaryota > Metazoa > Arthropoda > Insecta > Lepidoptera > Tortricidae > Pandemis > Pandemis cinnamomeana. The sequence continues at coordinate 13,556,600 of OW028710.1, read as the reverse complement.
CAAAAATCATCAGCATGCTAAACGTGGCCTTTAGGTCTTCTTACCTTAGCCTCTGTCTACCCCGTAAAGGATAAAGACGAGATTTATGTATCTATGTCTGTATTTATGTTTCTTGCGGCGCATTCTTGGCAACGATGGTCTTTCTGAATGCGCTGGTAGTTTCAAAAAGACATGTAAAAGAGCCCTTGGCGGCCAATCATCATCATCACTACATAATATAAAATAAAGTCGCTTTCTCTGTCCCTATGTCCCTATGTATGCTTATATCTTCAAAACTACGCAACGGATTTTGATGCGGTTTTTTTCAATAGATAGAGTGATTCAAGAGGAAGGTTTTTATGTATAATTCTACGCAGACGAAGTCGCGGGCTGAAACTAGTTTGCAAAATACAATTTTCATTTTAATTTTCATTATGAGTGACGGTTGAGACGCCGCAGAGCTGCCCTCTATCGACAGTTATGCTATTTGCATGCCGACGTGTTCCTGTATCAGTGCACGGCGGCGCTCTCGAATTAAATACGGGGCTTACGCCACAGAACACGATTATCACAGTACGAAACACTATCCCGTGACTGCCAATAAATAATAGTATTTTATGCAACCGCTACATAATGAGGGTCATTACACATTTTAATTACTTCCATGCTGTGGGAGCAAAGACAAAACATATAATGTACCAGTTGCTGCTCTTCTCGCGCAGATGGTGAAAACCCATCGAGGGAATGGGCAGAAATCTTAGGAATCATGTTATAGGCGATGTGGCTAGCAACATATGACTGTTTTAATTCCCCTTTCCATCCATACGCCCTGTTAACCCCGTAAGGGATAAATACGAGATTTATGTGTATGTATGCATGTATTAGTGGTATAGCGTCAAGTATACCAGAAGGTAAGCCGAAGGGAATTGGACTAGTGTTTTCCTCTAATTCTGCACAATAAAGTGCCCGACTGCCTTTATTTTTCTTGTTTATCCTATCCTACTAATATTATAAATGTGAAAGTTTGTGAGTATGGATGTGTGGATGTTTGTTACACTTTCACGCCAAAACGGCTAAACAGGTCTAGATGGAATTTGGAACATAGATAGATTATATAGTCTGGAATAACACATAGGCTACTTTTTATCCCGGGAAATTGCGTAATTCTTGTGGGATAGCGATAAACGAATTCGCAGACGGAGTTGCGGGCAACAGCTAGTTTTCTATAAATGTATGTATATTCTCTTATATTTGTGTGTCTCTCAAAAAGGAATAAATGTCTTCTTTTTAGGGTTCCGTACCTCAAAAGGAAAAAACGGAACCCTTATAGGATCACTTTGTTGTCCGTCCGTCCGTCCGTCTGTCAAGACCCTTTTTCTCAGGAACGCGTGGAGGTATGAAGCTGAAATTTATATCAATTACTCAGGTCTACTGTCCCTTGAAGCTGTGAAAAAATCAAACTTCTAAGCCAACGCAATCAAAAGATACAGCCGTTTATGCCGCAAATTTCCGCAAATTTTCAACTCTCAAGGGAATCAAAACCTACAAGGTAGTTCCCGTGAACGCAGAATCTTGAAATTTGGTATGAAGGTAGGTCTTATAGCACAAATTAAAGAATAATTGCGAAAACCGTAAATGTGTATGTATGTCTGTATATAGCAGTGACCAATATAAAGTAACCCCACACTGCGTACATTTTGCTTTGGAACAGGGCTCTGCTTACACTGGTTTTAGATATTTATAGATAATGATACGGAACCCTCGGTGCGCGAGTCCGACTCGCACTTGACCGGTTTTTTTCTACAAGTTTAGCTTAGTTTGGGGCTAGGTCAATTGGTGTAAATTGTCCCAAGATATTATTATTATTTTTCTTTCTTTAAAATATCATTCAATTTGAACTTCTCTTACTGTTTTGTTACTGTATACACTGTGGCGACCCATTTGCGCGGTACTCCAAAGGCAAGTTGGAGTCGTCGAGTAAGCCCTAGCCGCCGCTCGTTAGTAATTTAATGCCGAGGATTTTATATTTGATTAATTTGAATTTGTTGTTCCAATTAATTGAAAATTATGTTAAATCTTTTGAACGGATTTTCGACAAGGACGGAGAACTTTTTGACACTGCAGTGTCAAGTTCATTTAAGCTATAGTCCGTTCGGGATAACATTCGATTCTAGAATCAGTGATTGTAAACCATTTTTCATGCATTTATTTTATTAATTCATAATCGAATTCGATATTTACAATTATCTTAATTTTATTATAGCATTATTTTTATTCTTTGAATTGAATTTTTACTGTAGGTACCTTATTGTATGTATTTTATTTACTACAATTGACGATCATTTTTTTATTTTTCACTGGGTTTGGAGTCGAAACTCAGAAAAGTTATAAAGGATCTTTCCTTCTGTCTAATTCTATCCCGAATGGAGTAGGTATAAACTATTAAACGCACTACCCGTCTGTTGAGAACAGAATCTTGTGCAGGGGGAAATGTAAAAATTGGTACCTTATGTCCAGTCAGGTGTAGATTTGGGCATGTACTTATCGGAGATATCCCACGTTGAGCGGCGCCGCTGTTCTTCAATGATTGTAGGGAAAAACACCTTGTCCGTCCGTTTGTCATACACTCACTACTCACTCGTTTAAGAGTCTAATTATGCAGAAGGCAGACACAGAACTCAATATTATTAGATAGGTTTTCCACAAAAAGCACGCGGAGCGTGTCTTTAGACAATAGGTACGTTCCTTTTTTGAAGTGACCGGGAATGAATAATTTTGAATGAATGATTGGTTGGAAAGGATGTGAGAACGAGCCTCATGAAAGAGTGGCTCGGGGTTACCAGATTAAATAAAGTTATTCCTAAACACCGTCCTTTCCCTCGCACAGTTGGATAAAAAGAAAGTAATTAAAAAGGCACGCGTGAAAAGTAAACAACAATCGAAACAGTTTTACATTAAAAGCTTTTCAATGTCTGAAGAAAGTTAATTACTTAGTTTTAAATTGTTTTCGTTGTTTTCATTTATTAAGTGTACATTAATTACTTTTCCATTTTAAACACCCGATGCAAAAAAGAGGGGTGTCTTAAGTTTGACGTCGACCTTTCTCTCTCTCTCTCTCCAAAATTAGATTTTCGAAGTTCGTTTCATACCGCCCCTTTCATTCTCAAATTAATGACTATTAATGTGACACGAAACGAACTTTGAAAACGTTGCATCACCTTCCCACTTTCCCGCTGCCTACCCTGATATCTCAATGCACGCCACTGACTCACGTATCAAGCAAACCGATCACCAACACCAAACGAAAACGCTGACGCGTTTCAACCCGGTACAGGTTCATCCGCAAAGAGCACTGTTCATGCACATTTTTTGTGACCGTTGTGATCATTGACTCTCATTTTGACAGAGAAGAAAGCGCGTTTCCTGTCTTAAGCACCTCGTAGCTTATAGTCCAAGAGCTGACAGACATTTTAGAGTAGGTAGTTGGGATAAGTTAAAATCTTGTATTACCTCTATGATATCTGAACAGAAAACAGAACTGGTTATAGGGTAGTGGGGCTAAGGGGATCCTAGAATTTTTAAATAAGTACATAATATGTCAGTCATTTTCAAGAAAACAATTTAACAAAACAAATGCTGCCAGCATCCTTGGCTCTATGCCGCGGGATCTATTTTTTTTAGATTTATTTTAGTTCTAGTAAATTAAATTTCTAAACGACACTGAAAATTAGAACACAGAAAAATCCAAAAAGTAAAGCTATGGCCGGGAATCGAACCTGGATCCTCATCTTTCCGAGCACCCATAGCAGGTACTCTGTTAATAAAAGCTTGGCTAAGCCGCATTTCCGTAAAACCAAGCCTGTCCTTCTCTATAGATACCACATAGAAAGTATTGCACAAAAAAGAAACTGGCCCAAATACCTACTCCCAAAATGTACACCAGCTCTCTGAGTATTAAGACAACCTATTTTCTGTAGTTTTCCTCCCAGCCAATAGCGATAAGGCCTTTTCCATCCGCTCAAGGATTAAGGCTTCGCGGAAATTTAACGGCGGCGTATTTCCGCCTACAGAAGACTATTTATCGGGCATAGGGTTTTAACGAGCCCTTTAAGATAGAGATGGGCAATTGAAAAAAATACTGCAGCTACCTTATCGATAATTTTATTACACGTAATTAATTTTAGTGAGTAAGTAAACTCTTTACTCCAAATAAACAAAAGACAAATACAAGATGTATAAAAGCGTTCTTCCACGCTGGTCTGGGAGTAAAGAAAAAACATAGAATTTACCAGTTGCTTCTCTTCCCGCGCAGATGGTAAAAGCCCATCGAGGGAATGGACAAAGTCTTAGGAATCATGTTATAGGTGATGCGGCTAACCCATCACTATTTTGATTTCCCTTTCCACCTATACGCCCTTATCATGCTAAACGTGGGCTTTAGGTTTTGCTACCTTAATCTGTCTACCCCGTACTTTCAAAACATTGTAAAAATGCAAAAAAACACATTTGAGAGAAATTTGGATAAGGTTAGCGAGTAAGCATAAATTTGTTTAAAATTTGACGTAAGTGAGGAAATATCGAATATCGATGAAGTCGTGATAAAATATCGACGTGACGTATCGATAGTTTTTACCAAGCCTACTTTAAAGGCAGGTGCTGAAGGAAATTTTGCAAGTCGTTACTTAGAAGGCTTACAAGCTAGCTTAAGAAAATCCGGGGGCTGTACCATGAAATTCATGAAACTGAAAGCTGAAAGCTGTAAAATTTTAGAATTAAACTAATTTTACGAGAACGCGTTCTTGTTAGCATCGACAGCTGTTTTATGAGTTGATAATGGACTTTACCAATTTATTGCGTTGTATTTGTTTCTTTCTGTATTCTGAAGTTCCGCCACCAAACGGTGTCAACGGCGCCCTAATGTTTGTTGGCAACACCAACAATAAATTTAAGAGCGGCAACACTAGCGCGCTCTTGCTCTCTGTACGCATTCTAATTAAAAATAATTTTATGTTTAACAAGCCTTTTCATTAATAATTAAATCAGTGCAATAAACTAGACAGTCTGAGCTACAATGTTAAGACTCCGCCGTCTGTTCATTTATCATCAGGCAGTATCTTTTGAACCGTAATACCATAAAACTACCCAACTATAGTCCAGTACTATAAGTATGGTCCATAACTTCAAGACGACTATAAGAATTCATACCAATATTCTTTTTCGATTTGTACACGTTTTTTAAACATATTTAACCATTGAACTTCCTCGTTCCAATAGAACTCACACCCAAACGAAAATATTTGAGTCTGATTTGGACCACAGTAAGAAGTTTTTTGACTACAGTTGCATAGATTCACGGTACGTAAATGTATGAAATTTTCATAGGTATTCTACAGCCGTTATAACTGCAAAATATAGTAAAAATGTAATGAATATTGCATTTAGGGGGGGATTTGGCTGCTTGATCCCTTTTGATCATCATGTTGCCTGTCTGGCTCGCACTCTCTTGCTGAGCGGCCCATCTAGCTCGCTCTCTCTTGCTGAGCGGCCCGTCTGGCTCGCTATTTCTTGCCAAGCGGCCCGTCTGGCTCGCTCTCTCTTGCTGAGCGGCCCGTCTAACTCGCTCTCTCTTGCTGAGCGGCCCGTCTGGCTCGCTCTCTCTTGCCAAGAGGTCCGTCTGGCTCGGTATCTCTTGCCGAGCGGCCAGTCTGGCTCTCTTTCTCTCCGGTAAGCTGTAAAAGCCATCAAAGGCTAACAGCTATTGTTTTTTTGTACTATGTTAACGTAAGTATTTCGCCAGTATCCTATTAGCTGTTGCTAGAACTAGGTCGAGCTTTCCGTTTCCGCTCTGATACGCTGGTCACGCTATTTGTCGCAGCGAGCTTCCGTTCTGGCACCGAAAGCGCGCATTAGAGCTTAGATAACGGATGTGATTACGTGAAGCTTAAAGCTTTGGCTCTCGAGGAAATTACTTTTAAGCATGCAAGTGAGAGAAATTGTTTATGCTCAATATCTGCTGAGACACACAGAGAATACATAACCTTAGATACACCAAATAATTTAAAAGCGAAAAACCCGACTGCAAAGACATTTGTAATTGTATACAAAAGCTCTTCTAGTTTGTACACTCTTGACGAAATTATTGAAAAAGGGTAGCAAGCCAGCTAGTGATCATCTAATGGTAAGTGAACTCCCATGGACACCCACAACACCAAACGTTTACAGATGCGCTACCAGTCTAGATGGAATACGAGGTCAGGTAATTTCACCAGTCGGTCTTCTTGCTCTCTACGCCGGAACACAGCAGTGAGCACTGCTTGCTAGCGGGACTACGAAGTGATCCTATTCTAAAACCGGTCACAGCGCGGCGGAATGGAAATAAGAAATTAGGACAACAGATACAAAAACATCCCTTTTTGCAAATAACAAAACGTTGCGTGCGAGTTTACGACTGGCTGCAAATCCATCAAAACAGAACGGCAAGCACAATAGAACATTGTTTTTGCAGAAATAATGGCGGATGACACAATGGGCGAGTTCGGAAAATAAAGTGAAATTTTTCGCCCCGTTCGTACACTACTGGCTGGGCGTGGTGCGAGTGAGAAGCGAATATACTGCAACGTATTTTATAATATTTATGAGTAGGTAAATACTAACCTTTTCGAAAGAAGATGCTACTGGCCATTAACAAGCACGAAGATTATTTTTCGACAAAAAACATTTGAATAGACGCTTTAGTAAATCAGGTGACAATAAAATAATCTGTTAGTAGAGTTCTAGTGAGCCAAAATCGTCTCCGCAGGAGGGAACTCTTCATCGATAGGTCCGAGTGAGTTGAAATTTGGCACACATTATATAGGTCCCTCTGAGAGGAGGCCTGTGCCCAGCAGTGGGACGTATATGGGCTGCCAATGCGAGTACAGTCAGCAAAAAAAGCTTGTATTAAAATTGGAATTTTTGACAAACTTTTTGCTATTCCGAATGGCACTTTCAGCGCACCCACAAAATTGGATATTTCATCGCTTCGAACTGCCTTTAAAAACGAAACCTGATGTTCATCGTTTTAGTAAGCACTCGCGATAGCATTCGCCGTCTCTTTCTACCCAAATATTTACCGTTTGGCAGAATGGAATGGTGAATGCGATTGTGATTCTTAAATTGTTAAGCAGTAGGCTTATTACCTAACTCGCTCGCAATCGCCATCGTGTTCATGTTGACAGTTTTCGTATGAATGTGACAGCTAGCTGATTCCGATGCCAATTGCCAGCCTATACCTGAACTGTCGGCGAGTTTTTCATCTATATCTGCTAGTCGCTCGTCTCTTGTTCCAACACCCACTGCGCCTCATTTTCAGACTCTTTTTGTGAGACAATGGGACAACGATACGTGCACAATTCAAACAGTTTGTAACACGTGTTTTTCTATTATGCACTAGTTATAACCGTTGAGCGTAGCTTTTGCAGCAAAACATCCTATTTCCTACTAATTCTTATTTTAGTTGCTACACAAGTCGGGTTCTATCTATTTATTCTGTCTATTTATTACTTTATTTACTTATAGGTTTATGGTTCATGTAGTATATTTTATAATAAGAATAAGAATAAGAATAAGAAAACTTTATTGACTGATATACAGATACACACAGAATATTATTTAAGGATTCTAACCAGCCAAATGGCCGCCACTCAGCTATGTGTCACGATAATATCCAGGATATTGTCGTGACGCTGATTTTCAGTGACGCCAGTTACAGAGTTACGGAGGTGGCTGTCACCAGGCACACATCCCAGTTCATACTGGTTTACGAAATCACCACTTCCGATACCCATACCTTATACAAGAATTATGATTACAATTTTACCATTCCATATGACCTAAGTAAGAACTATATCTTTAATTCAACAACTATTATTTTACCATTTAAATCAGTTCTATAGTACCAACAATTTATATAATTCAACACATATTAATGTTAGTGTGTAGTGTAGTGTGCGTGTGCGTTTGCGTGTGTGTTGTGTGTGTGTGTGTGTGTGTGTGTGTGTGTGTGTTTGTGTGTGTTTTTGTGTAAGTGTGTCTTTGTGTGTGTGGATACATGTAGCTGGGGTGGAGGGGCTGCTAATGAGTTCGGTGACTGCCTATAGGGATTTTTGCTTGTCCGTCAGGAATTTCTTGAGACGCAGTTTGAATGACTCTATTGTATTTGAATTCCTTATCGGGGGAGGTAAATCATTCCAGCACTTTGAGGCAGCAAACCGAAAGCTACCCCTAAAAGCAGCAGTGTAGTGTCGTGGGCATCGTAGTTGCAAAGCCTGTCTTATCTGACGTTGGGAGAAAATTAGTTTTTTATGTAGGTAGCAAGGTTGCCTGTTTTTTATAATTCCAAATAGTAATGTCGCGAAATGTAGAGTACGCCTAGCTTCCATGTTTATAATATTACTTTTATTTAGAAATGGTGTTACGTGCCCTCGTCGGGGGATAGGAAAGCAGAACCTTGCGCAAGCGTTTTGAATCCGCTGTATGACTCTCCTAGTTCGCGCCAATATACACCCGCCAAAGACTGTGTCTGCATAGCTTAGCTTGGACAGTATAAGCGTTTCGCACAAATTGACACGCACGTCCACAGACAAATACTCCCGAATTCGGTACAAGACTTTAAGTCTGTAGAAGCAGTTGCGCATTAGCTCAACAAAATGACTCTCAAAGCGCAAAGCTCCGTCCATTATTACGCCTAAGTTACGAGCCTGACAAACCCTTTCCAGAGGAACTCCGTCTATGACTACCTTTGGATGTTGCATTTCAATCCTCCTTATATTTGCTCGGGTACCCATAATCATGAACTTTGTTTTGCCTGAATTTAACATCAAATTATTTTTGTGGCACCAGTCAAATACAGCACTCAAATCAGAGTTAAGTTTTGTGACAGCCATATCAGTGGAATCGGGCTTAAATGATATGTACAGCTGAATGTCGTCAGCGTATATATGGTAATTACAATAACTTATGCTGTTTATGATGTCAGCACTATACAAGATAAATAGGATTGGTCCCAATATGGAACCCTGCGGTACTCCTCTCACAACGGGTAATAAAGGAGACCGCAATTCAGACCCGTCCCCCCCACACACCTTGACATACTGCGACCGTCCAGTCAAGTAGCTACTAAACCACTTTAACGCTAAGTTATCAAATCCGTAGTAGACTAACTTAGAGATAAGCAGTGAAGTATCAATGGTATCGAACGCACGGGAGAAAATCAAGTAACACAAGCAAGGAACCCTCCCCAACATCCTGAGCCGCAAGCAAATTGTCTACCACATCAATCAGCGCAGTGGATGTACTGCGACCCTTTCTGAACCCAGACTGTCTCGATGGGAGAATATTATTAGCTTCAATATATTTCGTCAGTTGTTCACTAACTAACTTTTCAAGTATTTTTTTATCTGTGTATCGTTTCGTGAGTCACAGACGGTTCGGGCTGAAAATCAGTGCTGCAGGTGTCTAACACCTCAGCGTAATGCTGAGCCAGTGACCGTTTCACTTTTGCGAAGACACACACAACGCTGATGATCTATTTTTCATGTCGGTATTTTTCATGTTTCTTACCCTCTTATTCATAAACGCTATATAGGCCTCTGCTAAGTTCACTTATTGCCTAATTACTTATTATTAAGGATCACTTATTGACGCTCCAAAAATCCTTCCAATAATCCTCCAGCACTTTGCACTTTGATATGCCAACCTGTTGTTTTTGAACAATTTAGTTTTCCCTCCTTTTTATTTTTGTTTATTGTAAACTATTTAATTAATTTATGTATTTCTTTAGTTACACATAAGTCGGGTTCTATCTAAGTATTGCATTGTTTACGTAAAGGTTTATGAATTATGTAGTATAGTTTATCTGTGTATCGTTTCGTGAGTCATAGACGGTTCTGGCTGAAAATCAGTGCTGCAGGTGTCTAACACCTCAGCGTAATGCTGAGCCAGCGACCGTTTCACTTTTGCGAAGACACACAACGCTGATGATCTATTTTTCATGTCTATGTTTTCTTTTTTTGTTATACCTTGTTTATTTTCTATAAAACTGTGTGTATTATCTTATATTTGTGTGTCTTGCAAAAAGGAATAAATGTCTTCTTTCTTTCTTTCTTTCTTTCTAAGTTAGCAATCGTTTGTCCTTTTCTGTCACTTTGTCATTACTTTTCACAGATAAGGACAAACGATTGCTAAGTTAGCAGAAGCCTGTAGAGCGTTTATGAATAAAGGGGTAAATCGCAAGCCACAGCTAGTAAAAAGGTAAAAGCTTGCAATAGCGAGCTTTCAACATTAAACCTTTGAACAGTAAAAAGAAACTGAAATTGTAGATAGAAAATAAACAAATCGCGTGGAAAAGGAATATTCTGTAGTCTCTCGTTTGATTGCATACAAAGAGCTCCAGTGGGGCGGAAATAGCCGAAAATACACGAGCTCTGGAAAGTGAGCGGAACTATCTTTGACACGAAAAGTGTTGTTTATAAAAATCAATCAATCTAACAGTAAAACCGTAAAAGTAAACATAGAAATCAAGAAATAAAAATTCTTGATTCATTTGATAGTATAGTCCCTGGTGAGCAGTAGATGTTCCACGGGAGTTTGTTATTGTGTCGTACAGACAGCATTCAAACAGATGACGCTTAGCGACAACAAAATCGCATAGTAACAAAAAAGGTCACGTGACATCTAGTAACAGGTAGAAAAATTCGAAGACTACCCACCTGCTATGGGTGGTGTAGGGGTTATAGTATGCGTCACGGAATGACGAGGATCCAGGTTCGATTCCCGGTCATAGCTTTACTTTTCGGATTTTTCTATGTGTTCTAATTTTCACTGACATTTAGAAATTTTATAAAAAGGGTGTTTGAAATTTGCTTCAGCATAAAAACGTTACATACATACACATACACGAATCACGTCGATCTGAAGGTAAAAAGACTCAAAGGCTAGCTTAGCATGATTGGGTACCTATATGGAAAGATAAATCAAAATAGTGACGGGTTGCTAGCCGCATCGCCTGTAACACGATTCCTTAGATTTAATCTACCTGGTATTCTTAGGATTTTGTTAAAGGGGGAAGGGGGCTATTTGACACCGCTTGGGATATTTAACCTCCGATTTGTAATTTTTTTGTCTTTATCTGTCTCTTTCACATTTTGTTTTGCCAGACAGTGACAGAAAGAGACCATTGGTTTTTTTTATGAATAAGGAGGGAAGGACACAATTTTGAGCAATTGCATTTCTTGGATTGGGGGTAGATGGATACTCTATAGGATAGAAAAAGAATGCATGTTTCATATAAAATTTGTAATTCAATAATAAACTAATATAATAAAATAACAATAATTTATATCATATATCCATATTCTACTTAATCTATTAAAATAAGTTCAGTCTTAAAATTCTGTTGTACAGTAAGGGAAATGCATTCACGTACCACCGTAGTACCCTATCGCAATAAGGTGGCATGTCACTTGAGTTTGAGTGACAGCGGACTGTCTATGGGGACTATCGTTTCTTTGCTCACCAGTTGGCGCCACTGTTGACTAAGGTCCCGAGGTATAGCTGTCAAAGGCGACTTTATAAGATCGGCGCCGAAACAAAGTTTTAAATCTTGAATCTTATTAAGTTTATTAATCATAAATAACGTGAAAAGTAACGGACACGGATACGGATACGGATTATTCTTTTCGGCCGTTTTAGCAGTGCACGCGCACGCTACGCACGAAATAACCAATAGACCCACGTGGGTGACGTGTACAGCGTGTCCGTGCACAGCGTGCGCAGCAGTGGGGCCGTCCATTAATCACGTGGGGCTCTGGAAGGGGGGGAGGGGTTCGGCAAAAATCACGAAATATCACAAGAGCGGCGAGGGTGTAGTAAGATATCACGTGTATTTATTTATTCGTCAAACGCGCGATTTTAAAACCATGCCAGTCAAAAACCTGCAACCTTTCTGTCTAGACATTTTTATCATGTTCCTTAATTTTATAGAATACAATTAGATTATACTTTCATACCTGTATTTAAAGACAACATTCTAAAATTTTAAAATTCTTTGTAGGTATTAAAAATACACGTGATTTTGGATGGGAAAGGGGGGGCTAGTTTTAAACCTCACCGAGTATCACCAAGGGGTAAGTGTTAAAAAAACATCACATGATAAATGGACGGCCCCTAAGTTCGATGTACAAGTATCAGTCGGAGTCAGTATCAGACATCAGTTCTTTGGTGGATCGGTTTTCGGGGCTCGGAGGAGTGGAGGGCGGGGTGGAGGAACGCCCAGGGTCCTGGAGAGGCACCGCGTCGTGCTGGTTCTTGAAGTCTTCCAAGCGTTTTCTTGAGAAGAAACCGTACTGGGGAAGAAATATCAATCAGTATACGACCGTATAGCCCAGCGGGTGGTGAACCTGACTATGAAGCGTGACTTCCCGGGTTCGAACCCAGTCGGGGTATATATGAGGTCTCTAAAATTGTTTTGGAATATTTTAACAGGAGGTTGGGTTAGTCAGACTAATTTAAAAAAAAAATCTTCTTAATATTTTATGTTTACTTTTTTTAGGGTTTTACGGTTAGAAATTATATTTCTTAACGACACTGAAAATTAGAACACAGAAAAGTTCGAAAAGTAAAGCTGTGACCGGGAATCGAACCCGGTTCCTCGTCATTCCGTGACGCGTGCTATACCTCAAGACCACCTACCTGCTTTACCTGCTATGGGTGGTATTAAAGTTTGCAACAAAATCCGTTCATCACGCAATGCGCTCGCAAACGAACAGACAAACAGACAAAAATTCTAAAAACTGTTGGAACGTGTTCTGTTAGATTCTAAGTATTCCCCAGCCAAGTTTTTTAGCCACGTTTAGTATGATTGTGTATTACATAAAAATTTTATATGGACTTAAGGGACTGGTTTGTTTACAAAAGTGTTAAAATGGATTGGAATGGACTATAGTTACAGCTATACTATACTAGCCTTCCGTCCGCAGCTTCGCCCGCGATAAATTAATTTTCCCGTAGGAAAAGGTATTTTCCCGCGGTAAAAAGTAGCCTATCACTCAGTGATAATGTAGCTTTCTAACGGCAAAAGAATTTTTGAAATCGGTCCAGTAGTTTCGGAGCCTATTCAATGCAAACAAACAAACAAACAAACAATTTTTTCCTCTTTATAATATTAGTATAGAAGTATAGATATACTATAGTTACGAGTTAATTCTTCCATGTTGGTCCGGGAGTAATGAAAAAACATAGAATGTGTCAGTTGCTTCTCTTCCAGCGCAGATGGTAAAATCCCATTGAGGGAATAAGCGAAAATCTTAGGAATCATGTTACAGGCGATGCGGCTAGCAATCCTATTCAGATTCCACTTTCCACTTATACGCCCACAGTGGCCACAGTCTTGCTAAACGTGGCCCTTAGGTCTTGTTACCTTAGGCTCCGTCTACCCCGTAAGGGATACAGACGTGATTTGTGTGTGTAGGTACAGGGTGTTTATTGCCTTGCCTAATAATAAACTTACTTTGTATAGTCCGTACGCTATGAGGGCGAGAAGTAAGAGGCCTGTTACAATGCCAACTATCAGCGGCCATATTGGCGGAGCTGGATTCAATGCCAACGTAGTAGTGATGTGGGTAGTTCTGAAATAAAACACGCTTGTTAATTGTAGACGACGTAATATTCTTTTCTTCAAAAATGACCGTTAAAGTCGTCATTGTTAACTACATATATCAGAACAGGAAGTTAATTGTTGCCGGTCAGTCCAAAATTTAAAAAAAAAATACTGTAGCGCTAAACTCTCCAGTAATGTCGCATACGCGTTATTAACTTTTTAATAATGCAAATCACGATTATAAAATAAAGGCACAAGACTTAAAACACCAAATAAAAAAAAGCTAGTACGACAACGTGTTTATCTGTGTCTGAAATAGCTTTAGGTGTTTTGGTAGAAAAATACTCTCTTCAAATGCCATTGATAGAAAAAGGCGGCGAAGCAAAACAATTTTCACAATTTTGTTTTCATTTATTTTTGTTGTTTTATTTTCGGTTTTTGAGAAAAGCACTATACTTGCCTCGGCCAGAATAGAATTGCTGGCTTCGTATTATTAAACGGACTCGCAAGCTCGTCCGTTCAATCAAACCAATACTCAGCCAGCAATTGCCTACTTCCAGGCCTAGACAGTAATGTACCATTAAGATATTGTTATGGCATCACAGATGCTTTTGTTAAAAAACATCACATGATCAATAGACGGCCCCCAAGGAAACTGGCTTTCGAATGGAAAAACCGCATCCGATAGTCCATCCGTTTGAGAGCTACGATGCCATATATAGACTGTGATACATACAGAGAGATCGACTACAAACTTATAACACGCCTTTCGCGTCGAGGGTTCAAAATATATATAATAATTATTTATCTAGACGATTACTGATTCCTAAATATGTAATCGTAATTCACCGTTTCGCTTGATTACAAGTAATCTGACACCCAGTAGTGGATTACAAAGTAAAATCAAGTATTCGTGTTGTAGGCGACGCACCTATTTAGGCAGCTACCTTTTTATCAAACTGTTCTATTTTGGCACTGGCCACAAATAAAATTAATTGCACGCAGCGCTGAAAAAAAAGAAAAACAAAATAAGGGAGTCGTGTCATTGCTCTTCTCAGCGCTGTGTGTTGAATTTTTATTATAATTTTAAATTGTTTAATTTTACTAGTTTCTACAGTCTACATGTAATCAGAGTTATTACTCTGTATAAAATATCTACGAGGTCACTGAAAGCTAAATTAATAAGAACTTAATTATTAATCTCAATTAAAGTTCGTATTAAGCGGGAACTTATTTCGAACTCATGAAAGATTTAATTAAAAAAGATACTGAAATATGAACGAAGAAATGAGCGGCCATCAAAAATCACGGGCTAAAAGTCCACCTTATTAAATATGAAATAGGTTTTGATGAATAATAAGGATCAAGGGCACTGAAATAAGTACCTACGCTATTTTCAGACAGAGTTCACTCTTTATATACTACTAGCTTTCCGTCCGCAGCTTCGCCCGCGATAAATTAATTTTCCCGTAGGAAAAGGTATTTTCCCGCGGTAAAAAGTAGCATATGTCACTCAGTGATAATGTAGCTTTCTAACGGCAAAATAATTTTTGAAATCGGTCCAGTAGTTTCGGAGCCTATTCAATGCAAACAAACAAACAATCAAATTTTTCCTCTTTACAATATTAGTATAGAAAAATGAAGTAAAATATGTTTGTTAGCATCATCACAACATAGTATAAAACAAAGTCGCTTTCCGCTGTCTGTTTCCTGTTCCTATGTATGCTTAGATCTTTAAAACTACGCAACGGATTTTGATGCGGTTTTTTTTACAAATACAAATGCAAAGGAAGGTTTATATATACATAATAATACATGCGCAATATACGGTGCAAAGCCGGTGCGGGACGCTATTAATCCTTATCCTTACTAATATTATTATATAGTAATGATCATTATCATTTCCAGCCTATATAAGTCCAACTACTGGGCACAGGCCTCGACGAGGGCTGGGCCTATGCAATGCTTCCAGTTTTTTAATAGATTTCACTGTTACCGTGTTTCAAATAAAGTAAACATGAACGGAAATAGTACATTTCGATGCTAGGTCGGAAAGTATGTCATTACTTCACGAGTCTCGAGATATCTTGGCAAGACTCGGGTCAAGTGAAGAATGAATTCCGCGCGTGTATCGAACGTTTTTTTACCTTTTCGACGCCAACGACACATATCAGCATCGTAGGTTCAACGCCAACGACCTATATATACGTCCATTACTGCAATGCAAAAGCAACCTTCGGTCAAATGAGTTTAGGTTCCACTTAGCGCATCGCAATAAAGAAGTTTGGCGTACGGGTGACGTCTCTTTTATTTGACGTGGCGGCGTAAAGGTTAATACAGTTGCGAAAAAAATACAGCACAGAATAAAGTAAATTCTAACTATAACAGGGATTTTTTTTTGACGAATTAAAGACGTTTTTTTACCTTGCATATTTCATAAGGCAATGGCTTTCGCTATTCAGCTAGCTCAATGAAAGTTTTTTGTTTTCAAATACATTTTTTTATAACAAGCTAACAATTTTATAATATACTAGATGTTGCCCGCGACTTCGTCTGCATAGAATTTGTTTATCGCTATCCCGCAGGAATTACGTAATTTTCCGGGATAAAAAGTAGCCTATGTGTTATTCCAGACTATAATCTATCTATGTTCCAAATTTCATTCAGATCTGTCCAGCCGTTCTGGCGTGAAAGAGTAACAAACATCCAAACATACTCACAAACTTTCAGATTTATAATATTAGTAGGAAGTAGGATAACACTTTACTACAGGTAGACTAAATTATGTTTGTATTTGGATATTTACAATTCTACGAAATTATGTGCAAAATGATAGCTGTAACACGATATACACGAAGTATAACGTAATACGCCGCTAGAAGGCGGGAGCCGTAGTGCCGCACCCACCATCATCACTATCACTATCACTACATCACTATCACTATCACTACATAGTATAAAACAAAGTCGCTTTTTCTGTCCCCATGTCCCGATGTACGCTTATATCTTTAAAACCACACAACGGATTTTGATGCGGTTTTTTTTAATAGATAGAGTGATTCAAAAGGAAGGTTTATATGTATAATACATGCATAATATACCGTGCGAAGCCGGGACGGGTCGCTAGTATTATTATAATCTACACGGTATGCGCCCTGCTTTCAAGTAACCTCAACAGATGGCGCCGTCGTCGAGTTAGATCGCGCTATCGTTTGGTTCCCGTAGAATCATGACCCCCGAGCAGCGCATCGACTCATTTACCCCTGATTCCGGTGGGTACTTGGTACCTTGCACGCTTTGAGCACTCACTTAAGTTGAGTCTGTTAAGCGTCTTGGCACCAAGTAATATAATATACATAAAAATAAGTATTAGTTTATATCTCCATTTATTATAAATGTGTGTTTCATGTATAATATATTATGTATTTCAATACTTAGTAAATAAATATAAATTCTAAGTTGCACCACCTGCTCAGATCTGTTCTGTTCTCCAGTCCACTATGGTTGCCTGGAAGAGATCTAACTGTAGCGATAAGGCCGCCTATTGTTACCTTGTATAGTTTGTTAAATACATAAAACAAACCATAATATTCTGTATACCTTTTTTCTGTTTTGGTTGTTATATGTGGTGTTCAATAAAGAGTTATTGTATTGTATTGTATAAGTCGGGTATTCCTTCCTGACGCTATAACTCCAGAACGCACGAACCGATTTCCACGGTTTTGCATTCGTTGGGAAGGTCTCGGGCTCCGTGAGGTTTACAGCAAAGAAAATTACATAGGAAAACGGCATAGTTCCCGCGGGATGGCGATAAGCGAATTCTGCGCGGACGGAGTTGCGGGCAACAGCTAGTATAATATACATTGCTGTTAGTGTTCTTCACCTATGTTAGGATTTACTTCACTTACACAGTTCTGCAAGCAGTCGTTGTAATAGTACATGTGTCCTCTTTCATAATTCTCTTCGCCTTATATAACAATAGAACAATACCAAAAAACCATATACCAAAATTCAATAAAATCGGTTTAGCCGAGAGCAACCAACATTCAAATATCTAAACTTACAAACTTTTGCTTTTACAATATTACTAGGATTAGCTATGACAAGGAAAAAAACAGTGTTACGCTCGTTTATAGCAGCAAAGTTGGTTCTTCCACGCTGGTTTGGGAGTAAAGAAAAAACATAAAATTTGCCAGTTGCTTCTCTTCCCGCGCAGATGGTAAAAGCCCATCGAGGGAATGGGTGATAGTCTTAGGAATCATGTTTTAGGCGATGCGGCTAGCAACCCATGACGGTTTTGATTTCCCTTTCCAGCTATATGCCCTTTATTATGCTAAACGTGGCCTTAAGGTTTTGTTACCTTAGGCTCTGTCTACCCCGTTAGGGATAAGGGTTTATAAAGCGAAACGGAACGGCGACAAACTCGTAATATGAAATCGGCAGGTGTTTAATTTAATCCGGACTTGGCTAACAAAGAACAAGAATTTAATATCGACAAAGATGAGAAAAATCCACCAAAGCATGTAAAGATAAGGTCGTACCGAGAGCGGTGAGCTACAAGTAGCGCGACAGCTACTTGCTAGCAAGCCACAGAGTAAACAGTAGCACAAGTAGACAGGTAAGTGAGCGTTTTCTAAAAAAATGTCTACACTAACGTTTTTTCCCGAATTTAAATAATTTGGTTTTTTCTTACTCAGAATTTACCCTATTGATCCTTATTCAAGAAAAAAATGTGTCCCAAATTTTCCATTACTTTTTCTTATACCTATGAGAGAATGGTCATACTTTTTTCGTGATGCTCCCTTAAACTCGTCACAAAATAAAAGGCCCGTTTTGACATTTGCCTTCGCGACGTAACTAGTGATGTAACCATACGACTCGGTACTCGTTACTCACGATAAATCGATTCCAGTTTGAATGAGTATTTGATCGATTCGAATATGTAAGTACCTACTGTAAAGTGCATTGGATTAAAGTTCAAAATTTAAGCGCAGGTCTTGTAAACTTAGGCTCTCTCTACCCCGTAAGGGATAAAGACGTGATTTAAATGTATTTGCTGCAACGCACGCTTAGACGATAATGAGGCAATTACATACGAAAAAAAGTAACGCTCTCATTTATCGCTGGTGTGTCCTGACCCTTACTCTTACTTACTTGTTTTGCTCGTAAAGCAGCAAGACTGTGGTGAGGTTTTGTGTCACGTCAGCTTCTAGGGGTTTACCTGTGGATTTAAAAGAGATTTTGTCAGTTCATTTTGTGTAATTAACAAGAGAAAACTGGTTCGGGTCTGGGAGCAAAGAAAAAACATAGAATGTAACATTTCTCTTCCCGCGCAAATAGTAAAAGCCCATCGAGGGAATGGTCGAGAATCTTAGGGATCATGCTACAGGCGAAAGCTAGTACGACAACGTGTTATCTGTCTGAAATAGCTTTAGATGTTCTGGGTAGAAAAATACTCTCTTAAAATGCCATTGATAGAAAAAGGCGGCAAAGCAAAAATAATTGATAACATAAATATGTCAATTACATTTTCATTTATTTTTGTTGTTGTTTTCTTTTTCGATTTTTGAGAAAAGTACTATACTTGCCTCGGCTAGAATAACATTGCTGGCTTCGTATTATTAAACGGACTTGCAAGCTCGTCCGTTCAAACCAATACTCAGCCAGCAATTGCCTACTTCCTGGCCTAGATAGTAATGTACTTTTTCTTACTGTTCGTTCTAGAAAGAGACAGGTAGTCTATCTCGCCGGACACAGCTCTCCCGCTCTCTTGCGCGAGCCTGGCTGGTATTCAATTTATTCAAGACAATAGAATTAAGAATACCAAGATAGAGACATCCAAATCCAATATCGCTGGCATGAAATAAATCCCTGGATTTTTGTTATTAAAATGTTTGATATCCATTTTGTTGGCATTTGTCATCATTCCGCCGCAGGAATCGGATTTACAGGATTATTTTCTAATACGGTTTCGAATTGTTTTTCCGGGAGGCAATAAATACCGTGTTTCCCGCCCTGGAAAAACCGACCAGATATTTGCCAGTCAAAATGTACACGGAATAACAGGTCGGTATTTTCATGCTGGTCTGGGAGCAATTAAAAACAAATAATGTACCAGTCGCTTCTATATCCGCGCGGATGGTGCCCATCGAGGGAGCGGGGCATAGGGATCATGTTATAGCCGATGCGGCAAGCCATCACTATTTAGATTCCCCTTTCCACTTATACGCCTGCACAATCATGCTAAACGTCTTGGTCTTGTTACCTTGTGCTCTTATTTGTGTGTGTGTTGTTAGGGATCTTAGACTATTGTCAAACTCACCATACTTCTTCAAGTCGTACTTCATCAGGAGTACGATGGGCAGTGACACGTTGGCGGGAACCGACCACGTGCACTCCAGGATGGTGACGTTGGAGTCCACCACGCAGCCCTCAATCGGATTTGAGAGAAGCACCTGGAGAAAACATTCGTTAGAACTTAAGACTTGTAACGACTTATTTTGAATTGTCGAACACCTGAAATTCGTTTTTTTTTTTATGAATAGGAAGGCAACGAGCCACTTGCTCGCAGCGGCAGGATTAGCGAGTAAGATGGTGGTAGCGATCCGGACGGGCCTTGCACAAGGCCCTACCACCCGCAAATCTTCTTATCTTCGTCTTATCTCCAGCCTATATACGTCCCATGCTTTGCTCTGGTCTCTCAGAATGAGAGGTCTTAGGATATAGATTCCACGCGGGCCCTATATCCAGTCTACTGAAAAACACCTACTGGCGTAGTCGGGGTAAAAAAAACAACATTTTTTAGCTACGCATTTAACTATTGGAAACGTTGAGTATATACCTTATCAGGAAGATGGAGTCTGGCATCTAGAACTGGCCAGTCGGATGGGCCAGCATTGATAACCTGGTAGTTAGAAAGCAAATTATATAGGTGCTTATCTACTAGAGGCAGCCTCGGGTCGAGCGGCTGCCTCGCACCGAGGCCGCGCAAGTGCAGACGCTGCGTCGACGCTGCCTCGACGTCTTAGGCAGCGTCTGCACTTGCGCTGCCTCGAACCGAGGCCGCGCAAGTGCAGACGCTGCGTCGACGCTGCCTCAACGTCTTAGGCAGAGTCTGCACTTGCGCTGCCTCGGAGCGAGGCCGCGCTAGTACAGACGCTGCGTCGACGCTGCCTCAACGTCTTAGGCAGAGTCTGCACTTGCGCTGCCTCGGACCGAGGCCCCGCAAGTGCAGACGCTGCGTCGAGGCTGCCTCAACGTCTTAGGCAGCGTCTGCACTTGCGCTGCCTCGGACCGAGGCCGCGCAAGTGCAGACGCTGCGTCGACGCTGCCTCAACGTCTTAGGCAGAGTCTGCACTTGTGCTGCCTCGGAGCGAGGCAGCCGCTCGACCCGAGGCTGCTTCTAGTAGATAAGCACGTTAGCTCTAACACTTAACAAATGATTATAAATAGAAAGTAAAAATCAAATTAAACTAAAAACTAATTTAAAAAAAAATTAGAAAAACCACTACACCACCCATAGCAGGATCACCTGCATTACTTGCTATGGGTGGTGTAGCGGTATTTAGCACGCATCACACAGCTTTACTTTTCGGATTATTCTGTGTTCTAATTTTCAGCGTCGTTTAGAAATTTAATTTGTCAAGGGTAAAACCGTAAAAGTTTTATGTTTAAAAAATCAAGAATAAAATTCGTGATTCATTTTTGATAGTAGGTACCAATCTAAAATAAAACAAGTGAAATTACTGAAAAAAAGACAATTATTAATAAAATTCAAATGCTTTGTCTTGCTGGTCTGGGAGTAAAGAAAAAACATAGAATGTACCAGTTGCTATGTATGTATAAGACTTTTGAATATAAAATTGCTGATTTTACTTTGCATTGGCAGTATTAATTTGCATTTTTTCTACATTACAATATTATAATATGTATCAAATTTTAACTCCATGGGATCACTAGAAAATCGTAAAAACCGATTGTCTGCAAAGTCGGTTCACGAACGATAGTTTTATGTGATAACGTCATAATCATAAAGAAACAAACTCGAACTGCTAGCTCTGACATCACGCGAGATCGTGCCTCTCTATCGCTTGTTCCGCGCTCTCGCTTGCACACTGACGTCACGCGAAACGTAACGCTTTTTCGTAAGTGCAGCCGGCGTTCATTGATTTACAAAACGTTTTCACGTCAAAACAGCCAACAGCAAACATAATACATATATCAAAGGTTAAAAATGTACGTACGTTTTAGCGTAAAAGACTAACCAAAAACAGCAGACAGAATAATGCTCACAAACTTTTGCAGTTATAATATTAGTGGGATTACCGCTTGAAGCAACGTTTCACACATGACTGACCTCGAAATAGTGTGCAAAGGGTATCAGGCTGCCTTCAGCGAGCTTTTCTCTCGACACCGCCACCGTCGCGTTGGGGAGAGCTTTTCTGGAATAAAAGTTCAACTTAATACGTGGGTGAGCTTTTGCATCCATCATTTTGCTATGTAAGTAGATTTTCGTTTGGCGCTTCTCGATTCAGCCATCTTTTTCTTTTTTCAGCATTAGAGAGAAGACGATCTTGATGTCTAATATATTGAAAAACGTATTTTAAAAATCATTGAGTACCTAAATGTTACATGTAAAAAAAAACAATTTAGTGTTTAAGAAGTAAAAAATAAACATGCTAGAACATGCTAGACATTTAATCGGCCTATAACGTCGCCAGATGTGTTGGAAACATTTTCTTTTGAAAAATAGAGTTTGGAGTTTGTAATTTTGTCGTATAGAGACATCATTCAAACAGATGACGTGACAGCTAGTAACATAGGAAAATTCGAAGGCTTATCCACCTGTTATTGGTGGTGTAGGGGTATAGCACGCGTCACGGAATGAGGAGGATCAGGGTTCGATTCCCGACATAAGCTTTACTTTTCGGATTTTTCTGTGTGTTCTAAATTTCAGTGTCGTTTAGAAATTTAGAATATTAATGGCAACTACTATCACAATACCATTGAAATGGGGGCTGGGGGTGAAGATGCTTCTGCCACTCGAGCCCTCCGTCACGGAATATCATATTTGCAAAACATGATATTCCACTTAACTTAACTTCCATGCTGGTTTGGGAGCAAAAGAAAAACATAGAATGTACCAGTTGCTTCTCGTCCCGCGCAGATGGTAAAAGTCCATCGAGGGAATGGGCGAAATTCTTAGGAATCAAGTTATAGGCGATGCGGCTAGCAACCCATCACTATTTTGATTCCTTTTTCCACCTATACGCCTACAATCATGCTAAACGTGGCCTTTAGGTTTAGTTACCTCAGGCTCTGTCCACCCCGTAAGGGATATAGACGTGATTTGTGTGTGTGTGTGTGTTCCACGCCACTGGAGTTGTACGTACCCGCTAACACTAAATGTAGCTTCAGGAACAACCAGCAAGTTCAGCTCCTGCGTAGGTTCATCGCTCACGTTCCTGAAGAAGACCGGGTCTTCGATGACAGCATCAATGAAGAGCTCCTCCTCGTCAGTCGCGTTCAGGGTGTACTCCAATTCCACTTCCCAGGTCACAGACTGGTGTCTGAAGAGCGGCGAGGGAAGGTTGCAGGTCATATTTAGCCCTAGGAATTCATGTTGTATTAGAGTTTTGGAAGGATTAAGGGTAGAATGTCCTATTAGCAAAAATGGGACTACAGGACAATAACGACAATGATTGTATAGTTGAAGCAATGGAACACATTATGAGCGAATGTGATGCCCTTGCTAGACTAAGAATGAAACTCCTTAGCATCGAATACCCTGAACCAGGAGATTCCAAGGCACTACCACTCCGCCCAATCAACCAATTCATGAATGAGGTGGTAAAAGCGATGGAATAGTGTGAAGAAGGGGTAATTACACAAAAGATTTACGAATGGGTCGAAGTGTATCCGTAGGGAGCCCTAGACTAAGATAAGATAAAGGTAGAATCTCCTCGGAAAGGTAGAAAGTGGGAAATCAGAAGCACATGCAAAATCTAGTTTGTTTTGCAAATAAGCTCTATTACATGTTTTTTCTTGATAGTACGAGCCTCAGCAGAAAAACCATAATTTCTAAGACGAATGGTGTAGGAAACTTGGTATTAAGTTTTTATACGACAATGAAGGAAACGAGGAAGTGGGTCACTTGATGGTAAGTAAGCACCTCTGTCTATGAACAACGGCAACACCGGAGGACTGCAGATGCGTTGCCAGCGGGACTTAGATAGTATACTCCGTGTGCCATTAATTTCAGCGAATGATGGTACCAATCTGGATGGAACTTGTACAAGTTCCTTCCTGCGAGTTCTCACTGAATTCTCAATGGCTTACCTTGCAAATTACAAGACTGCGGAACCCTCTTTGGTTGCGTTGGCAAGCTCAAGTGGACCCGTATGCCGTATGCTGGTTCTTCGATGTTCAGTACTGTGATGAGAGCCCCCAGCCTGCTCCCCGTCCCTGGAATGTGAGGGCTGAACAAGATTATAGTAGAGTTACTAATATACAAAAACCGGGACAAGACGCCCACTGAGAGAGAGAGAGAGAGAGGGGGGGGGGGGGAGAGAGAGAGAGAGAGAGAGAGAAAGCGAGAGGGCTTGTAATAGCTAAACTATCCGCGATCAGTTGGTGACGATGACTTTAACAATTGTATATGTATGCATACTTTGTATTACAATACAATCTTTATTGAACACTACAAATTAGAACAAAACAGTCAACAAAGAACAAGGTAAATGAATCAGAGTGTGGGTATGTGTTTTATTGAAAAATGGCATCCATTTCTCGACAACTCCAATGGTCAGATTGACTTGAAATTTGGTATAGTAAGTACGAAGTATGTTGACAATTAAAGTACAGTCAACAAAAAGCAAAGTCTGCAAGAAAAGCGTGTCCTACTAACCGTTTGTAGCGACCCTAGCGCCACCTAGTTGGGCTCTACATAACTACTGCGACGCGCGAGTAGCTAGCGCCAGTTCAAATGACAGCTGTCACATCGTTCTACATCACGCCAACAAAGTTTCTCAACACGGATGCATATATACAACTTTCAACTCTTTTCCTTCGGACTTCGGTCCCCAGAAATAACATCTGCCTGGTGAAAAATCTCTCTATTGTGGCCTCTCCCCACACGATATTTTTTAGCGAGAATTTCTTTACTGTGTTACTACTTCATTGAATGTTCCTCACCTGTCCAACGCAGTCAAGTTCATCTCCAGCCAGGGTCTGCAGATCAAGTCCTCGCCGCAGTCCCGAGTCAACTGGAGGTCGAACTCAGAGTGCAAGTTCGATTCCTCGGATAACCTCGCGGCGTGATTTAGGAAAGTCGGAGAGTCTTCTAAAACATGGCGTTCATGTATTTTGACAGAAAACGTGTATTATACAAAGAATACAAAAGAATAAAGGGTAACTGTCGAGGGAATGGACGAAAATTTAGCAAAACATGGTATGGGCGATGCGGATAGCAACCCATCAGTATTTTGATTACCCTTTCCACCCATATGCCCACAATCACGCTGAATAGATGTTGCTTCCCTGGGCTCTGAAACCCCGTAAGGGATAAAACCGTGGTCATTTATGTATGTTTGTAATGTTGGAAAAATTATTCCGTGATTTACAGAGCTTTGCTTAACTTTTTTGGGTATGGGCAATAAGGTTGGAAAAAATGAAAGATTTTTATTGTGAATCTGGTTTCTTGACAAAAACTTGATTTTACTTACTCGTCATTGTTTCGATTGGTTTCAGGTCAAACTTGATGGTTATGGGTCTGGAAAGATCTGCCGTTGGCTGAAACATTCCTATTATTAAAGCCATCTTAAAATCATAGCTGAAAAACGAGAATCTTAAAAAAAACTGAGATGACTTATAAAGAGCTATTCCATGTCGTGACAGAATTTCACTTCAGAAGATTCGCTCATAGAAACCGGTAAACTTCCCACGACATATCATCTGTTAGATCTACGAGTACTTTGTTCATAAAATAACCAGAAAAAAGATACAATTAACAACCAAATTAAAATTAAAATATAAAACAAAACTAGTTTATTGAAGCTAACTTACATTTATCTAAAGAAAAGCCCCCGTGGCATGGCGCCCAAAAGGCTGGCAAGATTCCCTCTTTAAATCACTATACTTGTTCGCTGGGAGAGATAACTGGTTTTGTAAGTCTTCGATAATGTGCTCTGGGACTCCACGGACTCATGGTCTCAAATTAGACAGGTATGAAAGATAACTAAATATAAACGTGTGTATTCTTACCATCACTGCTACCACTTGTTCTTGGCAAGAGTCTAAACCAGGCTTAGCGACAACAGGGTATTCAGATTCCCCAGTTAACATAGCCCTGTTGCCTTCAGGGTCTACTGTGATCGAAGCCGTTAGATCTGCAAATATCATAATTAAGTGAAAATCTCAATCATGTTCAATCCTTCTCAAGTGTTTTGAAACTCTAAATTAAACGTTTTTAATTAGAAACTGAAGAAGAGTGATATTTTGTGCTCTCGTGACCTTTCATCTTCACAGCACTGAAGCACTGCTCCAAACTTCTTGACGTGAAATGGAAATGGTCTTAGATACAAATAAAATTAAATACCTATACCAACGTGCGGCCAGTTCTTCATTGGTGGTACAATGATGCAGAAGACTGCTGTGAAGTTGGTCGCGTTTTGTGGCAAATCAACAGCCTCTGGTATTTTGATGTTAGTGTGAACGTGCATAGTTGGGATGCATCTGTAGATGTAAGCTGTGCCAGTCGCGTGCGCACCTATGGCTAAGTCTGGAAGAAATGGGTATAGAAAATTGAGTATACTTGGGTAATCTGGTGATCGAGTCTGGTACTAGAGTCGCAAGTCGAATTTTATTCATTAAATCATCCAAATACATGGCTGTTCAATGCCAATAGGGTTTGTTTTGCGGGCTCACTAGCTATGGGTTTGATTCTTGAATCGGCCGAGTACCCGAAACCCGAATGACATTCTAAGACTATTTTGACGACGTGGTTGGCTTAGTTAGTAGTGACCCTGGCTGCGAAGCAAACGTCCCGGGTTCGAATTTTGATAAGGGCATATATTTGTGTGATGAGCACGAATATTTGTTCCTGAGTCATGGATGTTTCTATCTACATATTTAAGTAGGTTCTTCTCTATATAAGTATGTATATCGAAGTCTAGTAGGTACCCATAATACAAGCCTTACTAGCGCTTACTTTGGGACTTGGTCAATTTGTGTGAAGTGTTCCTTAGTATTTATTAAGAGCTCACGGATTGTACCTTGGTACCCGTTACAACTATCCTCGAAGTTAGGAGAGTCGTAACATGAGGAGTAGCTCCGCTTTCGCGGTTTTTTTCAGAAACCATAATACTTTTATTAATTCCGATGATTTTTTCTGAAAGACTATGAACTGGCGCTTCATTCAAAGAACTCATGTCTAGGGAATGTTTTAAGCGAAATAGGTAGCTTAAGTAAAACTTGTCACAACTCTCCTCGGTCTCCCCAATATTATAGTAAAAGTATAGTAAAGTACAATTCATCAAAATGACAGAAAAACTTTGGGGCACTTTGAAATTGTCTCAGCTCACCATTACATTTGTTTCCATCCACATCTTGGCCGTTAGCTATAGACATGCCTAGACTCCTGGCTTCTCTTGCCACGATTCTCTGCACGTACTGACTTCTTAGTCCGTGTTGGTCTCCCCTATAGATATATACAGCTCCTACACCATCGTTCTCCCATGGAGCACTGACAGCTATATCTGGAATGTAACAATATTTATCATTACAACGACCCGGATCCCTTAACAATTCAATTTCTTCACCATCGTCAATGACATCATCATTATTAATAGACCCACCACCTTAGTCGTTAACCTCCTTGAAAGAAACCACACTACACCTCTAAATATAACTCCTCAACAAATCATACCATCCAGAACTGACGAGAAACCTTACCTCTGAACCCGTCACCATCGACGTCTCCTAAATCAGCTACAACACTCCCAAACCTGGCTCCAATAGCTTCAGATCCTGAGACACGACCAGCGTAGTCAAGGATGAAACCAGTAGCCTGAAAGTCGGAAACGTTAGTTGAAAAAAGAAAGTCTTACTATTCTTCGTACAGAATTGATACCAACGGTTTTCTTTTCACAGACGGTGCTGGTCTTTCTTATGTATTTTGACCATTACGCATTTCAAGCTGTTCGTATTTTAATACGTGTGTATCCAGTTATGATAACGATTCAAGTTGAAATGGCGGAGTTATTCTTCATCCTTATTCCTATCCTTTCCTGATTTAATCATCTCCCTATTGTAAATTATGTTAACTATTCAGACTGAGGTTAGCCTTACCTCTTCTTTATTTAAATAAACGAACACTGCTCCCTGATCATAGATTTTTTCCCCTTTTCCTATATAATTGGGTGCTCCGACTAAAACATCAGTTCTGCCATCCCCGTTAATGTCCATGCAGCACAGACTGGCTCCGAAATATGCTCCTAGCTGAGGACCTTCCAACTTGGCCCTTATTTTTAGAGGATTTTGTTCACCACTTGGTGGTTCGAAGACCAGAACCTGTAAAAGAAAAAGAGAAAGACATTGGGATGGAAGTTGGATAGCCACGCGTCTCGGCTAACAGTTAGCCTGTGACAGAAAGCCTGAAGCGGCTGACAATACCATTGACATTGATGTTCCTTGAGCAGTTTTTTTATGAAAAAAAAAGTTAATGTTCATCATATTTCAAATACCGTGCCCTTACTCGATGCGAAATCGGCTCTTTTGAAAATATTTGCAGATTGGTCTTAAAATCATTACACGGTTCTATAACTTTAGATCACAACTTACACATATTCATACCTAAACCACTAACGCGTAATATATAAATAATCAACGGTTCTTGTTTAAATTTATTAGTATTTGTGTTTTATTTCTATGAGTTTAGACGTGCGCCCGCTGCTGGAGTAGTTTGTTCTCTTTCACTAAAAGGCACGCGGACCGTATGTGTGAAGAGTAGCGCTGCTCAATGTCATTGGCGGTTGACAAGGAATGGGTAGTGTTTGAACCGCTGTACAGAACCCGGCCATAAAAATTGCACATCGGTCTTCTCAGAGAGTTGTCTCGCTCTAACTTACTCTCTCTCATCTCTTACCAAAGACCGAAGTACAATCTTTGTGGCCGGGTACTGGGCTATCCTGGGCTACAACAGTGAACTATTGACACCTCTTTTAGAGGCATCTTCAACTTTTAATACCTGTCCGAATCCTTGTCTAGCCCTGGGGGCGCCAGCCACGTACAGAGTGCTTCCACCGTCCTCAAATATGCCAGATTCCACGCTATAGCCTGCAAAAATTTCATGTTAAAAATGATTACAGGTTTTTCTTGAAAACTCGTACATACACAAATCAATCTCTTTATCCTTAACGGGGTAGACGGAGTCAAAGGCAGCGAGCGCTAAGGCCACGTTCAGCATGATTGTGAGCGCAGGTGGAACGAGGAATCAAAGTGGTGATGAGTTAGCCGCTTCGCCTATAACATGATTCCTAAGATCGCTCCCTCGACGAGCTTTTACCATCTGCGCAGGAAGAGAAGCAACTGGTACATTCCGTTTTTCCTTTGCTTCTGACCGCGATGGATGGGGAATCCTGAGGTTCCTGGAATTCTGCAGGTGTACATATATTTTCAGGACGATATAATTACTCAGGGTAGCGATTGGATGCGACAAACCAAAGACAGGGGAAAACGGGGTGTTTTAGAGGAGGCGTATGTCCATGCTGGTTTCTTCCATGCTGGCCTGGGAGTAAAGTAAAAACATAGAATGCACCAGTTGTTTCTCTTCCCGCGCATATGGTAAAAACCCATCGAGGGAATGAGTGAACATTTTTGGAATCATGTTATAGGCGATGTGGCTAGCAACCCATCACTGTTTTGATTCCCCCTTCCATCGCCCACAATCATCCTTAACGTGGTCTTTAGGTCTTGTTACCTTAGGCTCTGTCTACCGCGTTAGGGATAAAGACGTGATATATGTATGTATTATGTCCAGCAGTGGACTGCTACAAGGTGATGATGAAGATGACGATGATGATAGTTACCCAGATAATCATCTGGCCCTACGTCGTGGGTGAAGTAGGGGTTGACAGTGGGCCGCTTGTTCAGGTAAATGCTGTTCGGATCGTTGCTGAACCTGTATTCCACAATGCCACCTGCAACAAAATGATTCGTAAGTTAGCACTCGATACCAAATTGGAGTTTGCGGGCATTTTCTGAGCCTCTAGTGTAAGTTTTCGCATTTAAAAACGTCTCGACCGGCGTTCACGTAAACGTCTCAATTACTCCAGAATTATTGGCAGCGCTACTTGCGGATCGAAACGGCAACAAACTGTATGCTTAGTGTAAGTTTTCGGTCTCAAAATCCCAAATATGTATGTATGTATGTATGTAAACTCTTTATTGTGCAAAATAAACACGACAAAATACAATTGACAAACACTGAGATACATGCACAAATACTATGATCTATTTGTTTACTAACCCGTCCACTGCAGCAGCCCCGGCGCCCCAATGATTATGGTGTTGTTCTGCGTCACCTTCATGGACATGCCAGACTGCGCATACGCATAGAAGTTGAGGTGCGTCCCGTACGCGCCGTACTCCTTCCTCTGACCCTTTGTCATGTACGCCTGGTTCTCTGGGTTGACAAACCGTTAAAGTTAATTAATGCCAAACGAATTTCATTTGATAGGAAGTTGGATAAAAAGTAAATAAATTTCTAAACGGCACTGAAAATAAGAACACATAGAAAAAACCGAAAAGTAAAGAACCCGGATCCTCGTCATTCCGTGACGCGTGCTATACCCCTAACACCACCCATAGCAGGTGGGCAAGCCTTCGAATTTTTTTACCTGTTACTTGTTGGCACGTGACCTTGTTACTATGCGATTTTTTGTCGTCAAGCGTCATCTGTTTGAATGATGGTGTCTGTACGACACAATTACAAACTCCCGTGGAACATCTACTGCTCACCAGGGACAAGAGATGGCGCTGTTTTTCAAATGATAAGTACTACCAAAACGAGTCAAGAATTTCATTAAAGAATTGACTCATTTGATAGTGATAAATAATTTGGCGAAATGATAATTTTGCGTAAGACTAGTTTGGGAAGTGATATTTGAGTAACATTTTTCGACTAAGCGGTAGTATTCAGAGTGCTTTGTTATCCGATGGTATGGTCAGTGTATGTACACTTCGCCAGATTTCTAAAGCCAGTGCATTGACGCCTAAAATCCCTGCTCGCATTTTGGGGCCTGCGGCGTGACACGCGGCAATTGTTGCTTTTGACAAGAAAATTGTTGCTGTATGTTTCTAGCAGGCGCTTTGGCCAGTAAATTGTTTTGCTTTCAGGCGGCATCGCTGTATCCTCGTTGTTAATTGATATTTTTTAGTAAAAATACAAAACCAAGCAATTTGGCGCGTGTGAAGTTCAGAATCCGCACTGGGCTCGCGTGGGAACAGCCCAAGCTCCAATTATGAGATGAGGCTTGCGAAGAGAAAAACCACTGTCTTTGGAGGCTTTTTCCCAGCTGAGGGATGTATACAAGCTAGAGGCGAAATTAAACGAAAAGTATAAATGCTTTGTCTATTTCATAGATTCAGACGGTAATATCGAGGATCTTTTTATCTATTAGCGTTTGTAAATTATTATGGAATTTTTACATTAGGTAGCTGTATGGAATTTTTGGCTTTGTTCTATCTGTACCAGGCGGCTTTCCATTGGGAAAAGAATTTTCAAAATCGGTTCAGTAGATCCAGAGGTACCCCTTCAAAGTCACAAACTCACAAGCTTTAACTCTTTATAGTTTTCGTATTATGAGGGTAGAAAGCAAGCAAGCGAGTCACCTAATTGTAAGATTAGGTAATTCAAGGTGTAAGTCAATGCTATGTATATTTCGGGCAATGTTTAGATTGGTCTTGGAGTAAGAACTTTGAGGAGGTGACACTTACTCATATCTCCGAGGGGGAAAACAGGAAGGTTCCGTCTTTTGGTCTGGATATAGCAGGCTCCGTTGGCAAGTAGATGTCTGTCTCTATACGGCTTAGCCCAACGAGGGGCACATATCTAAAACAATATAAAATATAGGTAATTAATACATACATTACCTTAGGCTCTGTCTACCCCGTAAGATAGAAAGACGTGATTTATGTGGGTGTGGGTATACATACACAATTCACGTCTATATCCCTTACGGGGCAGACAGAGCTTGAGGTAACAAGACCTAAAGGCCACGTTTAGCATGATTCGCGTATAGGCGAAAAGGAGAATCAAAATAGTGTTGGGTTGCTAGCCGCATCGCCTAACATGACTCCTAATAATTTCGCCGAACATACATACCGTATAAGTATTCAAATCAAGAACTTCACGACATGTTTCGGACTAATTTGTAGTCCTTCTCGAGTTCTCGATGTGGACAAACTAGACAAGTTGCTTACCAGTAATTTATTTTCAGGAACGACTGCTATGGTGGCTCCGAACCACATGTCTTCGCGGAAGAAGTCCCGCGAACTGCTGAACCGACCTGGAATTCATGTCAATATTAAGTTTTAAATAAGTTAGCATTAAATAAAGCGCTATGCCTCCATGATCGCAGTCGCAATAGCATTCTGAGTGCGTTGGCTGACAGGTGGGACTCCAATGCTGGGCAGGTGGATATCACTGCACTTGAGGAGGGATTATTTTAAAGTATCGCTATCACCATCTTACTCGCTAATCCTGCCGCTAAGTAGCAGTGCTTGCACTGCTGTGTTCCGGTGTGGAGAGTAAGACAGCCGGGGAAATTACGGGCACAAGAGGCATTTCATCTTAATCCTCTAGGTTGGCAATGCATCTGCAATCCCTCCGGGGTGCGGGTGTCTATGGGCAGTGGTGACCACTTACCATCAGGTGACCCACTTGCTCGTTTGCCTTGCTATTCATATGAAAAAAAAATTGGGTTCTCATGACCTGCATACATACATACATACATAAATCACTTCTTTATCCGTTACGGGGTAGAGCCTAAGGTAACAAGGCCTAAAGACCACGTTTAGCTTTATTGTGGGTGCATGGATGGAAAGGGGAATCAAAATTGTGATGGGTTGCCACATCGCCTATAACATGATTCCAAAGATTTTCGCCCATTCCCTTGATGGGCTTTTACCGTCTGCACGGGAAGAGAAGCAACTGGTACATTCTATGTTTTTTCTTTGCTACCAGACCAGCATGGAAGTACCCTGACCTGACACCCTGACCTGATGATCTGGTCTTTTTCAAAACGTCCCTAATGTGAAATACTTTTTAATACAGACTTGTTTGATCGTAGGTACTTGCAGCCATCCATCCTTTGTATTCTTACTTTCTTATTTATGAATATCGCAAGAAATAACGCCACTAAAAATGTAACCAGATGTAAATACTAAAGGACTATTACCATCGTTCTCTAGTTTCATTGGTTGACATGTTACATTCCGAGTCTGCAAATTCTCCAGCGAACAGTTGAAGACGCCTCCAGACGGCACAGGACTCAATGCAGTACTTGCTTTTGGAGCACCCACTATCAAACTAACAATAAAGACACACATTACTATAGTCCAGTGGTTCCTAACCTTTTCAATGTCACTACCCCTGTGAACAAGTAGGTATGGGAATTGAGTTTACCCCTAGCTAATTTAAAATAATTAAAACCACACGAATTCGAACGAAAATATGTTTATTATGTAAGAAATTGCACGTTTAGGTAACCAGTAAGTAAAGTAAGAAAAGCCGCGCGCATGAGAGCGCCGTGCTACCGTTTACCGTACTATTATTTTGTTTATTACTATTTTAATACTATTTCGTGCCATCCCGCGTTACCCCCCTAGAATCTCCGTTTTACCCCTGCAGGGGTTACCCCCAGGTTAGGAACCACTGCTATAGACCGACCGCTTAAATGAGTCCTCGCCCGCGTGGTGCAGAGGCGCGGGGTGGGACGACCGCGGGGTAGGAGCTCTGTGCGAGCGGCAGGCGCACTACCCTCCCGCACCGAGAGAGCTCCCCTTTCCCGTCCTACCCCTCGCCTCTGTGCCGTGCGGGCGAGGACTCATTTAAGCGGTCGGTCCATAAAAGCCACGTTTATACGGGGGTATAGGTGGACAGGGAATCAAAAATAGTACTGGATTGCTAGCCGCATCGCCTACATGATTCCTTAATAAGGTTCTCGCCCATGAAATTGTCTGATGATATTTATTCATTAAGCTGTAGGCTTATTACCAGACTCGCTCTCAATCGCCATCGTGTTCATTTTGACAGTTCTTGTATGAATGTGACAGCTAGCTGATTCCGATGCCAATTGTCAGCCCATACGTACTGTCAAAATGAACACGATGGCGATTGCGAGCGAGTTAGGTAATAGCCTACTGGACTGAAAGAAGAACAAATTAAGAGATTTTAGATTTTTTTGGCGAAAAGAGACTTCAACTGAGGACGATTGATAGTAAGAGAAGAAATGGAAGGGAAAAGAACGAACTTTGATAGAAAGAAGAGGTAGAGGAAGGCCGTGCGTTTATGGATCGAGAAAAGGAGGTTAATGTCAAAGCAATGGCAGAAGAAATAAGTGAATTACTCCAATGACAAAATCTAGGCTGTTAGGGGGCGTTAAAGTTTTACGTAAGCGCTTGAGGGGGGGGGGGGTCTTTGCTTATTTTTGATGAGATGGTGGGTGGGGGGGTCGATATGGTGAATCCGTCAGCAGTTATTATTTACTTTTTTACACAAATGGCAACACACAAACAGAGTACATTAAAAGAAAAATGCATATAGGTACCAATGATTACGTAAGCGTTGGGGTAAGAGGTTTGCTTACTTTTGCTGACAACGGGAAAGGGGGGGGGGGGGGTAAATGGGTAATTGTAAAAAAGCTGCTTACGTAATATTTGAATAGCCCCTTACAATTATGACGATGACTAAATAACAAAGTCATTTTAACAAACAGCTTAGTAAAACAAAACAATAGTGCACTGTATGACAAAGTGCGGTTTAGATTAAAACTGGAAACGGTACTAATAAATAAGGTTACTATAATACAAAATTATGAGTAATTTTCGATGATTCATAAAGGTGCATTTACTACCCATTGTGTGTATGGTCTTCGGATTTTTTAAAAAGAGAAAGAAAATTTCTAAACAACACTTGACTTGAGAAAGATATGGCTCACACCATCTCCTTAGATATTGTATTTTGTATGTATGCATGTGTGTAATGATATTTAGTAGTTTATTTTATTTGTTTATTAAATAAATAAAATTTATTTATTTATTTTATTCTGTTTCTTTATATTTGTACAATAAAGCATTTACTTACTTACAACAGAAATTTGGAACAGAAAAATCTGAAAAATAAATCTATGGCTGGGAAACGAAAAGAAAGAAGAAGAAGGGGAAGAGAAAGAAGGCAAAAAAATTGACCGTAGGGCGGAAACACAGGTAATTTGTTAATTAGGTCCTATAAGGTCCTAGATCGTAGTCCATGCCCCCCTTTGCAGGGACGTATCTGCGCCCCCCTTGGGTGGCGTACCCCCCTTAAAAATCACAAATTTATGATTAGATCATCTGATATAGACCCAACTCACGTAGTATGCACGTAAGAAACTTAGCAAAACTGAGGTGAATGACATAAAATCCTTAGTTTTTCGCATTCACAATGATACAAAGGATTTTAATGATCCGGAGCGAAACATGGATCGGTCTCGCTGTTTGTCGCTTCTAATTTTTATTTCTCAATTTAGCGTGTTGTTGAAGTGAAAACTTTGAGCACTTCTTGGGATGAGCAAAAAATGTTTCTTCCATGCTGGTCTGGGAGTAAAGAAAACAAAGAATTTACCTGTGGCTTCTCTTCCCGCGACGATGGTAAAAGCCCATCGAGGGAATGGGCGAAAATCTTAGGAATCATGTCATAGGCGGTGCGGCTAGCAACCCATCACTATTATGATTTCCCTTTCCAGCTATACGCCATTTATCATGCTAAACGTGGCCTTAAGGATTTGTTACCTTAGGCTCTGTCTACCCCGTAAGGGATAAAGACGTGATATAAGTATGTATGTATGTAAAAAAAAATAAACTCGCCTCAGGTAAGACAGAGGGAGTGTTGCTTCAGGGTCGTAATAATACGTACGTTGATTCACTCGTAAGCTACGTTTGGCCTAGTGGTATAGGGTGTGGAATAACACTAATAACAGTGCGTTCGCTCCGGTGTCCGCGGTTCAAATCTCGTATGGAAAAAACTTTTTTTTTTTTTTCGAAGTGCGTTGTGCGTTTTTGGTACCTATGTTTTTTGCGTGAGTGTGCGTGTGTGTTTTCACTTCTGCTGGCACTCTCGGAAACCCGTCCGTTTTTTTTGCCACTAACAGTTCGAGAGTTAATACGATCTTTTTATTTGTAATTTAGCCGCGTATCTAATCTATCTAATCTAATAGCTTTAAACTTCGTCTGCGTAGAATTATACATGAAAACCTTCCTCTTGAATCACTCTGTCTATTAGGTAACCCGCATCAAAATCCGTTCTGTAGTTTTGAAGATATAAGCATACATAGGGACATAGGGACAGAGAAAGCGACTATTTTATACAAAGTAGTGATTAAGAAAACCTCGGAAACGCTTCTAATGATTTTTATTAAATTTGGTATGCAGGGGGTTAAAGGGGCCCGATTTTAGAAAGCACATCACTCGAAAGTACCTACCACCAGCCCAAAAATCTGTCTATATCTTCAAAACTACAGATCAAATTTTTGACTAGGTCACAAGATTAATGAGAGCCGTATGTTCGAAGCTACTCGTATTTCAAATTCAGCACAATTTTTCACCACTTTCGACTGTTATTTCCACATGTGCTTTCAAAAATTAGTGCGATAAGTTCTTGCGACCCGAGACATTTTTTACTTCACCAATCGTAATGTAATGTGCTATTAATAAACAAAACTTACCCAGATTCACCAAAGATAACGGTATATCCGAAATAATCCGCTTTCTTATCGGGATGAAAAGTAACTTTACTGCCCTCGTGATACAAATCGCCACTTTCGCCGCCTCCGATAAACAATACGCACAAAAACAAGCAAACTATCATTTTAGAAGCTAAAAATTAATTTTATGTCAATTTTCTTTAACCAACATTTAAAATGAACTTACTTCGGGTATGTCAAAGAGTAAACTGATTATTGAAGCTACCATACAAAGCTGATAAAATAAAACCAGAATTAAAATACCGTTACAATGTTTTTTGTGGCGGCACCACTGTCTACGTGGACAAAGTAGATTAGTAGAGGCAATTTGTAGTTCCCGATTCGGCCACCGTATTTAGGAGTTGGTAAACTTTTGTTTATGTTTATTACTTGGACATAGCTTAGGTAATTAGTATTTGTTTTTGGCGAACTAGAGCAAACAAAATCTGCTGATGCGTTGATTTGATTTAAATTGGCTAGGTACTCAGCGATTTTTTTGTGAAATGTTATAAAAACGGTCAAGAGCGAGTAGGGCTTATCCTTCGAAATATTCCGTAGACAAATGTTTTTATTCCTAATGTTACACTAAAAATGTTTTATTAAACAATAAAATTTACTACATTTTTAGTGTAAAACCTCAATGGATAATATTAACAAAAAATAATACGAAATAAAATATTTGAATGTTTGTTTTTTTTGTTAATTAATATCCTATTTTGTTTTCATTATTTGTTATCCCACTAATATTATAAATGCAAAAGTTTGTAAGTATGGATGGATTGATGTGTGTTACTCTTTCACGCCAGAACGGGTGGACAGATCTGGATGAAATTTGGAACATAGATCTATACATATAAAATTCAAAGTCCTGACTGACTGACTGACTGACTTAACTATATATCAACGCACAGCCCAAACCACTGGACTTAGAGACTTGAAATTTTGCACATAGATACCTTATACAATGTAGGCATCCACTAAGGAAGGATTTTTGGAAACTCCCACGGGATAAGGAAAAAACGGGAATTATATATTCGATTCTTTGTAATGGCTGAGATGATGATGATGATGATGATATATTCGATTCCGAGTGACGCTATCTCAGTAACTATAATAACTAGACTCTTCAAATTTGATACAAAAGTAGGTGATTACAAATCAGGATTTTTGGAAATTTCCACGGGATAAGGAAAAAACCTGTTACCTTAGGCTCTGTCTACCCTGTAAGGGATAAAGACGTGATATGTGTATGTATGTATGTAAGGAAAAAAACGGGATTTATATATTCAGTTCTACGGGATCGATTTTTCGTTTTACTGGTCGTATAAAACTGAAATTTGGCCTTCAAGTTCCTTTGGGGAGTGTAGGGGAGCACTACAAAAGGATTTCCCGAAATTCCCACGAGAACGGAAACACCGGGA
Organism: Pandemis cinnamomeana; assembly: GCA_932294345.1. Classification (NCBI taxonomy): domain Eukaryota; kingdom Metazoa; phylum Arthropoda; class Insecta; order Lepidoptera; family Tortricidae; genus Pandemis; species Pandemis cinnamomeana. The sequence continues at coordinate 13,518,564 of OW028710.1, read as the reverse complement.
CTTTTCGTTTTACTGGTTATAGAAAGCTGAAATTCGGCACGTAGGTTGCTTCGGGAGTGTAGAGGAGCGTTAAGAGAGTACTTTCCGAAATTCCCACGGAAACGGGAAAAAAACAGGATTTTTCGTTTTACTGGTCGTAGAAAGCTGAAATTTTGCAAGTGGGTTCCTTGGGGAGTGTAGGGGAGCATTATGAGATAATTTCCCAAAATTCTTCTTCTTTGTTACCGTAAGAATTTCGGGAAATGCTCTATTTGGCGAAATTCTTACGGGGACGGGAAAAACGGGAAGCAGGGGAAAGTTGAAATTTGTCACGTAGGTTTATTCGGGAGTGTACAGGCCCACAGGGACGGGAAAAAACGGGATTTTACGTTTCCAGACGAAACAGCGGAAGAAAGAGACTTAACATTTAATACGTGTGTTTCTTTAAAGGCTTTAAGTGTACTCCGAGAGCACTCCCCAAAATTTCCACGGGAACGGGAAAAAACGTATTTTTTTCGTATTACATCTTAGCGCGTACGAAGTCGCGGGAAAAAGCTATTTAGGGTATATTTTAGGACAGCCCTTTAGGTTAGGTTAGGTTTGTTTTATAAAAATCCTGCAATATTTACAGTTTTAGAAAAATCAAGGTAGCGGGGCAATGCGGGGGCTTGCTTGAGTCCTTGCTTTGCATGCTTGATTGCATACTTGCTTTCATGCATGCATGCTTGCGTGCTTACTTGCATGCATGCTTGCTTGCACGCTTGCTTGCATGCTTGCATGCCTGCTTGCATACTTACATGCTTGCATGCATGCTTGAAAGCTTGCAGGTTTGGTTGTTCGCTTGCTTGATTGCTAGCTTCTTTGAAATACTCATGGTTCACGCGTGCGAAGCCGCGGGCAAAAGCTAGTACATTATAAGTATACAATAACACATAGAGGCTACTTTTTATCCCGGCATAATAAAGCATTTTTTGGACCCAGTTACAGCCTCAAAAAATAATAAACTCGTATTACAACTGTAGTTAATTACATATATCCCTTACGGGCTAGACAGCGCCTAAGGTAACAAGACCTAAAGGCCACGTTTAGCATGATTATGGGCGTATGGATGGAAATGGGAATCAAAACAGTGATGGGTTGCTAGCCACATCGCCTATATAACATGATCCCTAAGATTTCACCCAATCCCTCGATGGGCTTTTACCATCAGCGCGGGAAGTGAATCAACTTACTTTCTATGTTTTTTCTTTACTCCCAGACCAGCATGGTAACATTAATTAAAATACATTATTGCTTATTAGCTAACATTATCTATTCTTTCCTGTCGGAGAGATAAAAGTGACTCACGTTCGGACAAAGGAAACCGATACAATGACCTTTTGTTAGAGAATCTACAATTAGTACTCTAAGTATTTACTGGAACCATTAAATTAAAAAAAAAAAACAAAAGCCACGTTAGTCTAGTGGTTTGACCTAAACTCAGTAGCCTTATCGTCTAACTCGCTCGCAATCACCACCGTGTTCATTTTGACAGTTCTTGTATGAATGTGACAGCTAGCTGATTCCGATGCCAATTGTCAGCCCATACGTGAACTGTCAAATGAACACGATGGCGAATGCGAGCGAGTTAGGTAATAAGCCTACTGGACTCAGCAGAAGACAACTCCAATACATAATGAAGGCGTTTACAAGTCACTTGGGAACTAAATACCTCTTAGCAAAGATGGGAGAGGACAATAACTACATACACAAATCACGTCTTTATCCCTTACGGGGTAGACACTAAGGTAACAAGAACTAAAGGCCACGCTTAGCATGATTGTTGGCGTATAAGTGGAAAGGGGAATCGAAATAGTGATGGGTTGCTAGCCGCACCGCATCGCTTATAACATGATTTCTATGATTGTCGTCCATTCCCTCGATGGACTTTACTATGAAAAGAATAGGAAGAGAAGCAACTGGTACATTCTATGTTTTTTCTTTGCTCCCAGACTACCATTGAAGGACCATAGTGCATAATTGTTAATTTAAATAATTATTATATTATATTGTAATGGTATTTTCTGTGTAACTATTAGCTATACATACATAAATCACGTCTTTATCCCTTACGGGGTAAAGACAGCCTAAGGTGACAAGACCTAAATACCACGTTTAGTATGATTGTGGGCGTATGGATGGAAAGGGGAATCAAAACAGTGATGGGTTGCTAGCCACATTGCCTATAATATAACATGATCTCTAACATTTTCGCCCAATCCCTCGATGGGATTATTTAATAGGGTAATAATATATACATTGGTTTAAGTTGGGTTTAGTTAATAACAATTATGTTAATTTGCAGTTTTCTGAGACAATCGCTTTATATATTTTGAACTATTACCTATGTATTTTAACTAGCGACCCGCCCCGGCTCCGCACGGTACATTATGCATGTATTATACATCGGGACATGAGGACAGAAAAAGCGACTTTATTTTATACTATGTAGTGATAGTGATACGTATCAGCTCAAACAGGCCAAGTGAAAAAGTGGCTTTTTGATATAACGTTTTTTATAATTATGGTGTATTATTAAAATATAATTCTTAATAACATAAAACAAGGGGAAATACAATAATAAATGACTATTGATAAATATAAATGTACAAGACAAATTAATTAAACTAAAACTTAAAAATAACTATAAAATACCGTCCAGTTGCGTATCTTCGCCTGGATTTTGACACTTTTTCCATATTTGAAAGAATTTTAGTCCATTGTCGCAAAAAAACCTTTTTTAGTACTCCTGGCTATCAGTATAAATCACTAAAGCTTTGAATTTCACTCGTTAACTTGGTAATAAATGGCCCCAAAGGCAATAGGCGAAGTATGGGTACTTTTCCCTATCTTCGCCTATGGCATGCCTTACCGCTAATACTAAACTTTTCCATGACTTACACATGTTAAGTCTTATCTACTTGGACTGTGTTAATACAATATGAAGCTTAACTACACCGGACTAGGCATATTTTAAAGAAAATGTGTGGTAGGCGAAGATTGGCTGCAGTTTGAAGTTGTTTCATACATTTTCTAAAACGATGCTAGGGCTGCCAAAAATTACCCAACATGCCAAACAAAGGGGAGTAATGGTTTACAATAAAAAAAATATTTTCAAACTTTTTTTTATTACTTAAACAAAACGTATGTTTTTCTGCTATAACATGTTTTTAATTGAATCCAATCAACCTATGCCTATAAAATATTTATATAATTTAATCTACTTATTAACTTTCCTCCAAATCGTTAAAGCCATTTCCGTAAAACAAAACAAAAGAAAATATTTAAATTGGCAAACAAGTAATATCATCCACTAATTAATGTGCTACAATAAATTTGACAACCCTAGGGGCAGGCGAAATTTGGCAACAAGTTGAACGATAAATACCCTCCCCAACGTTTTATCCAATTGTGATTTCTAGACGTAAGTTAGCCATTAAATACTAGTGTCACATGAAAAAGAAATAGTTATACGATATAATCATGTAAAAAGTTTAACATTATCTGGTCTATATCACTGTTTAAAACCAAAGTTAAAACGCTGGTAAAAAAAACACGTGGTCGGCGTCGCGAAAAAATCTCACTGAACATCAATTGTGAGAAGTTAGTCGCAGATCGTTCGAAGAATGTTGACCGCCATGAAAAATACTTTGTATTTAGCAGTTTTATGTAAGGCTAGCACTAAAAACATTTCGGTAGTGTTAACTTATGTCAAATTGGGCGAAGATAGGTAGCACAGGCGAAGATACGCAACTGGACGGTACCTATATTTACAAATAAAAAAAAAAGTTATAAAAAGAAGTAAAGTTATAAAGTTTTTGATTTGCCACTCGCAGAATAAATAGAAATAAGCTTTAGTGACGTGTAATGCCTGTTACCAAGAATAAATTACTTTTCATTTTTCATTTTTTTTCTCACTCTTACCCGGTTAGTACTAAGCCAATATATAAGCTCTTTATAGATCTGATATACTTAAAAATGGAAGGAAATGAATCGTCAATTCGCAATATCGCAATCATGACACGAAGAGGGGACCCCCCTTGTTAGTCCGGGGCGATCCCGCAACTAAATCATACTAAAATAACATTCTATCCCGCTTTTATAAGATACTAGCTGTTGCCCGCAACTTTGTCTGCATAGAATTCGTTTATCGCTATCCCGCAGGAATTACGCAATTTCCCGGGATAAAAAGTAGCCTTTGTGTTATTCCAGACGATAATCTGTGTAGTTCCAAATTTCATCCAGATCTGTCGAGCCGTTCTGGCGTGAAAGAGTAACAAAACATCCAAACATACTCACAAACTTTCACATTTATAATATTATAATAGGATAGACTCTATCCGATAGAGGATTACAGAGGAGAACATAGAATTACCATGTATCAGTTGATTCAATTCCCGCGCAGATGGTTCAAGTCCATCGAGAAAAAATCGAGTGAGCAAAATTTTAGGAATCATGTTATAGGCGATGCTGTTGGCAACCCATCACTATTTTGATTTCTCTTTCCACCTAGACGCTCTTAATCATGCTAAGCGTGGCCTTTCGGTCTTGTTACCTTAGGCTCTGTCTACTCTGTAAGGGATAAAGACGTTATTTATGCGGGTATGTATGTATGCTTAGATCTTTAAAACTACGCAACGGATTTTAATGCAGTTTTTTTTATACAGTGATTCAATTCAACAGGAAGGTTAATATGTATAATATATTATTATGCATAATATAAATAGTAGAAAAACACTGATTGCATCCGTGCGAAGCCGAGGCGAGCCGCTAGTTTTAAAAATAATGTGAACTTTGCTCAAGAGGGCGCCATATTGGTTTTGTTTGTAGGTATATTAAGAATTTATTATATTTTGTATTATTCATAAATTACTCAAGTTTTATAAATAAATATGTTTGTTTTCTCGAATAAAATACCTAATTAAATTGTTTTAGATGACTCGCGAACTAGATACGTTAGACATACGGTTATTTTGCGTAACAACATAGAATTTACCAGTTGCTTCTCTTCCCGCGCAAATGGTAAAAGCCAATCGAGGGAATGGGCGAAAGTCTAAAGAATCATGTTATAGGCGATGCGGTTAGCAACCCGTCACTATTTTGATTTACCTTTCCACCTCTACGGCTATTCAGATCACAAAACGTATTGAAATTTCGACACCCTTTTTTTATTAGAATCGATAGAGCTGTGATTCTGAATAAATAATGAAAAAAAAAAACCTGGCTTAGGTCGAGTTTACCTATTGAAGCTTTTAGAATATAATAAATTATTATAGAGTTTATTTTGACCGCAAAACCACAACAATAAGGGTTAAATATATGGAATCGAATAAATAAGCCAGTTTTCCTATATTTTGTTTGAACTTTACCTCGATTTCCCAAAACGTGAATCTATTTCACCTACGAAAACGTCAAACTCGTCGTCGTGTTTTATATCTACGTGTATCGAATGTGTGTAAATGAATGTTTTTCTTTCTTTCTTTCTTTCAAACTGATCGAAATCGGTTAACTGTGAAAACTTAATTATGCTTAGAGCAAGTTATCGGTAACAAAATACGTCTCGAACGCGTTTGCGTTAAAATGTCAAATACTACGAGAACAGTTTGTTGCCGTTTCGATCCGCAAGTGGCGCTGCCAATTTTTCCATAGTTATTGTAATGTTCGGATTATTGTAAGACAGGAACTATTGGTTCTCTCATAGAATTCAAAGTACAATAACTAAAATTTGTAAGATAGGAGATTTTAGTTCTTCCCCGTCGTTATGTGCTTTTTCCAGGATATACTTGCTCGCTTTTCTTGTATGAAGTGTTGCAGAATAGCCACCCGATCCTTGACACGCGACCATCCATGCACGGGTGTTCATATATTATCATTGCCCCTCCATCTTTGTTTTGGTGCGACATTTGGTGCATCTGTGGCACCTGATGATACAAATAAGTGGACTGACGGGTTCATAGCAGTTCTTTCTTACCATGTAAGTACAAGTTACATCTTCACTATCACTATCACTACATAGTATAAAATAAAGTCGCTTTCTCTGTCTCCGTGTCCCTTTGTCCCTATGTATGCTTATATCTTCAAAACTACACAACGGATTTTGATGCGGTTTTTTTTAATAGATAGAGTGATTCAAGAGGAAGGTTTATATGTATAATACATGCAGAATATACCGTGCGAAGCTGGGGCGGGTCGCTAGTATAAAATAAAGTCGCTTTCTCTGTCCCTATGTCCCTTTGTCCCTATGTATGCTTATATCTTCAAAACTACACAACGGATTTTGATGCGGTTTTTTTTAATAGATAGAGTGATTCAAGAGGAAGGTTTTTATGTATAATTCTACGCAGAATATGCCGTGCGAAGCCGGGGCGGGTCGCTAGTATAAAATACAGTCGCTTTCTCTGTCCCTATGCCCCTTTGTCCCTATGTATGCTTATATCTTCAAAACTACACAACGGATTTTGATGTGTTTTTTTTTAATAGATAGAGTGATTCAAGAGGAAGGTTTTTATGTATAATTCTACGCAGACGAAGTCGCGGGCAGAAGCTAGTTAATATTATAAATGCGAAAGTTTGTGAGGACGTGAGGATGTGACAATGTGAGTGTGTATGTTTGTTCCTTCTTCACGCTGAAACGGCATGGATTTGGATGAAATTTTGAACGGAGATAGCTGGCACCGTAGATTAAAACAAAGGATATTTTTTATCCTGGAAAATTGCATAGTTCCCGCGGGATAGCGATAAACATGACAATTGCTTATTTTCTTCGCGGGCGAAGTCGCGGGCTAAGCTCTTAATAATGATCTAAATAAAAAAATGAGAATGTAAGTAAGTAAATGCTTTATTGTACAAATATGAAGAAACAGATGCAATTCACAAAAAAATAAAAATAACATTAATACCTATATGCACAAAGGCGAACTTATCCCTATAAGGGATCTCTACCAGTTAACCTTTGAGTAGATGAGAGTAGCATTAAACGAGGGACCGACAAAGTGTGATTTTAAAATTCCAGATAGTGAAAGCCACAATACAGCGTGTGAATGTGTCTTGATGTGTTATTTTTAGACTATTTAAAAGAGTACCTAATAAAAAGTAAGTAAAGTTAGTTTATGGGGTTCCTTATCCAACGGGACCCTATACTAAGACTCCAGTGTCCGTCTGTCTTTCTGTCAGTCTATCTCATGCATGAACCGTGATAGCTACTTAGACAGTTGAAATTTTCACAGATTTATAAATTATATAAACTCACTAATATTAAAATTACGTTTTTTTAGAAATGTTTTCTAGAAATCTTTTTTATAATTATTTGAAAAATATTTTTTTTTATAATAATAATATATAGTTTATCACATAAATAAAAGCTCCTTGATTACTCTTTCCATCCATACACCCATAATAATGCTAAACGTGGTCTTTAGGTCTTGTTACCTTAGGCTCTGTCTACCGGGTAAGGGATAAAGACGTGATTTATGTATGTATAAATAAAAGCTATAAAAAATCAAATCATGAATATTCCCTATTCCCACATAATCACGCATTGTATAATTAGCATCACATCCACCAGACAGATGAATGATCATACTTGATATCTCGCGACATTTTATAACAATCATACTTCAATTATTTTGTTATATTTAAATTTTATGTGAACTTGGAGACTAGTTTAATAACCTTTAACGCCATCTAACGGCGGATAAACGTAACCATTTGCCTTTCTTCGCCCGCTACTAAGTAGCCAGGCATTGTACGCTTAGCTCGGCGCTACGCGAGGTGACGCTACCAGTAGTTCCCAGAGTTTTGACTAGATGGCAGCACTTTTGTTTTTTATAAAGTACTAAACTTTAAACAATGTTTTGTGGTAGTAGACACATTTAATTAAACACCAGTTTAGTACTCAGTTTTTACAATAGATGTTTTATAATCACAATTATTAAGTTTCGTAGAAAAATACTTGCATGCTGGTCTGGGAGCAAAGGAAAAACAAAGGATGTGAGTAGGCACCAGTTGCTTCTCTTTCTGTTAACTTTACTGGTAAAAGGCCATCGAGGAATGGGCCAAATTCTTAGGAATCATGTTACGTTAACGGTTAGCAACCCATCACTATTTTGATTCCCTTTTCCACCTATACGCTTACAATCACGCTAAACTTGGCCTTTAGGTCTTGTTAGGTACCTCAGGCTCTGTCTACCGCGTAAAGGATATAGACGTGATTTGTATGTGTGTATGCAAAATTATTTAATAAATTTAAAGTGACTTGTAAAACTACTTTACTTGCTTAAATATTGGGTTTAAGGAAAGTTCGAGATTAATACAATTTCTAACAAACAATATTGATACTTTATTTAGTCTTAGGAATCATGTTACAGGCGATGTGGCTAGCAACCCATCACTATTTTGGGGTGCGTAACGAGGGCTATAAATTTTTTTGGTATAATATTAGTAGCAATAACGCTCATTTGATATAATTATTAAATCATAATAACAACACTTAATATATTTACATTATGACATAATTATCATTTCTTATAATGATCATTTGATATAATATCATTTAATATAACATTCTTTAAGTATAATGCTTATTTCCTATAATTTAGAGCAACAAAACGAACTGCTATCAAAAAGTAGGTTAGGTTAGGTTTGAACTGCGTCCCCCAACAAAAACGAACTGCTATAAAAAAGTTGGTTAGGTTATATAATCGTTATAAGAAATAAGCGTTATACCGAACGATAAATATACGAAATAAATGTATACAGGGTGTTAGGTAATGAGTGGATAATCCTTGAACTACGGATAGAGGGCACTTAGGACGTTATAATAAAGCTAAAATAGGTTTAGTAAAAGTTGCACGGTTTCCCAGATATTCGGACTTTTAGGTTTTTTTCGAAAATGAACACCCTTGTTCAATGTTTTGATCATAGCACCATTTTAAGCTAACTTTTTAATTTTTTTATTTTTGCTCAATATTCTTGAGTACTTGTATTTTCAGATAGGCATTACTTTTTTTGTGAGACTACATAGGATTTTTTTAAAAAAAATCTCAAACTTAATTTTTGCCTTTTCAATCGTACATTGATCAAATTTTCAGCTCTCACGGTGAAAAAAAAATACACTACCGCCTAGTTGCCAATAAGCTAAAAAACATGCCGGTTTATTGACAAATTAAAAATGGTAATTATCTTTTGAATTTAAATTCAAAATGACAAAATAATAAAAAAAAATACACGCTCACCCACATTTTTCCCGATTTACTTTTTGTATCACGGGCGTAGAACTCAAAATTTTTTGTTGCAAAATAACATTATTGGCCACTTATTTGAATGCAAATGGCATTTAAATAATTCCAAATTAAAAAAAGCATGCTGACTGTCTTTTGTTTTTTTTTTCGACTTCGATTTTGAATTTCGCTATTATTATTGCGTAATGAATGGTTAATTTTGCGTTAAGATCGTTGTGTTGAAGTTTTTTACTTTAATACTGCTTCGAACATAATACACACTGATAGAATATGCCCTAATGCATTACATTTATGATGCTGCCAAGGCACAATTTCACCATTCATTATGCAATAATAGCGAAATTCAAAATCGAAGTCGAAAAAAAAAACAAAAGGCAGTCAGCATGTTTTTTAATTTGGAATTATTTAAATGCCATTTGCATTCAAATAAGTGGCCAATAATGTTATTTTTGCAACAAAAAATTTTGAGTTCTACGCCCGTGATACAAAAAGTAAATCGGGAAAAATGTGGGTGAGCGTGTATTTTTTTTTTATTATTTTGTCATTTTGAATTTAAATTCAGAAGGTAATTACCATTTTTAATTTGTCAATAAACCGGCAAGTTTTTAAGCTTATTGGCAACTAGGCGGTAGTGTATTTTTTTTTCACAGTGAGAGCTGAAAATTCGATCAATGTACGATTGAAAAGGCAAAAATTAAGTTTGAGATTTTTTTTTAAAAAATCCCATGTAGTCTTACAAAAATAGTAATGCCTATCTAAAAGTACAAGTACTCAAGAATATTGAGCAAAAATAAAAAAATTAAAAAGTTAGCTTAAATTAAAATGTTGCTATGATCAAAACATTGAACAAGGGTGTTCATTTTCGAAAAAAACGTAAAAGTCCGAATATCTCGGAAACCGTGCAACTTTTACTAAACCTATTTTAGCTTTATTATAACGTCCTAAGTGCCCTCTATCCATAGTTCAAGGATTATCCACTCATTACCTAACACCCTGTATATTTTAAAATTATACCAAACGTTTATTATACACAATGAGTGATTATACCCTTTGAAATTATATCAAATGTTGATATATCGATAGAAAATATATTAAATATTTTTATATCGATCATTACACACCCACTATTTTGATTTCCCATTCCCGCTATACGCCCTTAATCATGCTAAACGTGGCCTAAACGTTTTGTTACCTTTGGCTCTGTCTACCACGTAAGGGATAAATAAATACGTGATATATTTCGTGCTCTTAAGTCAGTGACTTCGTGACAATCACAGAGTCACGTGCAGAATTAATTAATGTATTAACGAAACAAAAAAGGGACGCATTTCCATTAAGTCTTTAAAACTTGCACAATGATCGAGGGATCAATTTAGTCAAGTGATCATTGAGTATCATAACTCGCGGATTCGGTCACAAACATCCTTAATTTCTGAGTGTTACGGTTAATTTTCGGTTAAACAAACGAAACTGAGTGTATGGGGTTACAAAAGTGCCATACCAATTTATAAGACGGCTCATTATTACCAACGTTACTGTATCCATGGGATTCAAGAGAGAAGTACTATGGCCTAACCGTAAAAAGGCACTGTCAGTAATTAAAAAAAAGTTTAAATTTAGAATCGGCTTCAGTGTGTTTTTAATTTTCATGGCTGTTTTGTGGAACGACCAAGAGTGTTTATGGAGCAAAGTGGCCAGTGTTAAATTGTCTGCATTTTCAAAGAGTTTTTCAGTGAAGAGTTTATAAGTCTTAACCTATTTTCAAACCTCAAAACAAATAGTTTCTGTATGAAGCATAATAATTTCAAAGGAATGGATCGATTTAGATTATTTCGTTTTGCAAGTGTTTTGATCGAAGGTGCCCCTAGCGAAGTTTTGTCAAAATAAAAAATAAATTTGCGCCATTTATATGATTTTAAAATACTGTTGGAGGTATTTTAACTTTTGTAAGCTGTAGCTTAACTCTATTTTAAATGAGGTAAATTTTATTACTTACTGCTCGTGAAAAATAAAAATGTACTTAATGAAAACAATGTATGTTTGAGATAAAAAATCAACATACAGGATGACTCAAAAAAAAAAAAATGTTAACGATTTTTCTTAAACTCGTGCTAACCGGATCCCTGAGCATGAATAAAACAAATCCATAATTATCATAACTTTAAGAAACACTCAGAATGTACTGAAAAACACATTTCGTTATATATACTTGAAAGGTTTAGGTAATTAACTAAATGTAAATAAACTTCAGCTGTCAAATTTGACAGTTGGTTGTTAAACAAGCTCAAACTATTTATTGCATATAAATGTTGCTCTGCCGCGTTTCGATTTTGGATCCGTCCGAGAGGAAGAGCAGTGCTTAGTCCGGTGCACCCTGGGCATCTGTTAATGATTTCCTGGCAAATTCTGAGGGTTATCATTATCCGTCGGCTAAGAGGCCGACAGGGATCTTTTGACCGTGTTCTACCGTACAACGTTGCCTACATTTTTGTCACAAGATTTTTGAATACAGTATTTACTACTTTGACTATGGCGAAATCATCGCATCGATCGATGCGTCTATATTTACAAAAAAAGAAGAAGAAATGTTGTTACAAATTTGTTTATATGCAAACAGTTTCAAACATTTACCCTGTAAGGGTACCTACAGCAGTTTATTATAAAAATTATCTTAAAACTAAACTTATTATTATAATAACATAACAGTAATAATTATTATGGCACTTGCATTTAGTATCTATTATGTTGCAGGATCATGATATATTTTTTAAAAGGATAACCAAAAAAAAATAGAAGTTACAGAGTTGCAAATATATTATTAACAACATATTATTCTTGAATCTAGTCGCACATTATCAGCATCTATTATTACAAGCTTAATATTAACTTGCAACGTCTGTGAGAATTTTGAAGCAGATACCTATCCTAAACCGATTGACCTGATTGAGTTAGCAAAAAAGCTAGTATTAAAAAATGAAATTATGGACTAACTTATTATAAAAAAGCTTGCATTTGCAAAAGCTCCTTTTTTAGAATTTTTATGAAAACTACGAGTGTGATCAGAAAAATCGTAACTTCATAATTTTAAAGTGTGCTGTTTTGTTTTCATTTTCAATCAAGAAGCTTAAAACATAATTAAAACACCCAGGTACCCAGGTGCCGCATAAAATATTAATCTCATTCAGTTTAATTACATTCAGTTAAATAAATTACCTAAACCTTTCAAATACCTATAGCTATTCAATGAAAGTGAAACTACGATTTTTTTTCAAGACTATGTAGACAGATATCCCTACGCTTATAAAAAAAACATAAATTATTTTTGTGACACCCTGTATAATCTTTTTTAAACGTCACGACCGTTATTGAAACAGAGTTAACGATGGTTTTAAAAACAGAAATGGAACAGCACCGGGAACAACGGGTTTGTCATGGTAAGTTAATAAACCCCGCTCTTAACTTTTCTAGGATCGACCCCTAACTCCTTTGCCATCTGCAAGATACAGTCCGTGGCTCCTAACCCATTTGGGTTTCGGGTACTATCGCCGATTCAGGTATCAGGTATCAAAGCCTGGAGAAAAAAAATGCGAATAGGCCGCCAAGGGCTGTTTTACATGTCGTTTTTAGAAACTAACAGCGCATTCGGAAAGACCATCATTGCCAAGAAGAATGCGCCGCCAAAACTTGACAGAAAGTAATTTTTAAAAATAAAATACTTTTACTACAATACTTTAATTCTACCCTAAGTCTTAGTCTTAGCCTTAGTAGAGATGTATAAAGTCCGTAGAGGGCAAAGAAAAAAAAATAGAAATAATTTAAGTTCAGTGCAGGTGAAAAACGCATCCCCCCTCAAATAAATTAATTGGAGACATTTCCAGTGTCGAGGAGTTTTTTTTTTTATGAAGGATACGTTTCTTGTCAAGCTTTTGGATGAATACGCTCTTAACGCCTTTTTTTTTGCAGTGGGAAAACGCCTTATGAGTGTCTGTGATTACTTTCCATCAGGAGACGCTTGCTCGTTTTCCCTCTATCATTTTCAACGCGGTTTATTGACACACTTATACGTAAGAAAGGGATAAAAAACAAAACAAAGTAACCAGCATTCCGTTGGATATTTAAAAAAACATAATTAGCATATTCTAGTCATAGGTAGGTACATCGCTAGCTCACTTTTGAACGATTCCAAATTTTATTATCGCGTAATCTAAATGGAATCATACGTCATCGGACGGAAGTTCGTTTTGGATGCGCGCAATATTTAATTATATAACCGTGTCGAAGTAAGGTAGCAGTCTCATGATCAGCTGTTATGTCACCGTAGGTTTCATCTTAGATTTAAAATAAACATCTAATGCACCCAAACCCGTGCAGTTGGCAAACGTAGTTGGAAGAAATAGCTCCACTGCATCTTAATTGGCAGCCAACCAAAAGAGCACGGCCATATTTAAAATTAAAAAAACAAAAGTTAAATTTCGAACGATCGTCATTTATTACACTTTAAAGTGTTAATCGTGTTTGAATTTCGAACGCGAGTGTTTTGCTTTTCTGTTGAACAATTTTATCGTCTGTTGGAATAACGGAGTGTTCGTTGCGTTGTTGGGGTATTGTGATAGTTTTTCCTGGTGTGACGGATAACTGCCAAAATTAAACAAATAAAGGGTAAGCTGAAGGCACGTGTCTGTAGAATTATAATTAATTAGTTTTTGTAGGGTATTTCTGTAACTGTTTTGCTACCTATTGTGTCTGAATGAAATTATTTCATTAATTAAAAAGGTATCTGCTTAATTCATTGGCTTCTTAGATGGCTTACTTAAAAAAAATATTTCTTACCAGCCAGTTACACACTTATTTTCGAAGTGTTAGATACTCCGACTAACCAAAGTGATTTGGTTTGTTTGAATCTCGGCAATCGCTGACATTTTGTATCATGTATAAAAATGTTTACAATCATAGGTCTTGTTACCTTAGGCTCTGTCTACCCCGTAAGCGATAAAGACGTGATTAATGTCTGTATGAATGTATAATCACAGGTCATGATCTTGATTGATATTTTAAGTAGGTACCTATTATTTGTAGTTCATTTTTTTAAACTATTTATTTTTATCGCTATTGGTTTTACAAGTATTTGCAAGTCAAAGTTTCTTTATATGAAATTTAATATGCATTAAATACAATAAGCGACAATCCGAGTACAGCCAGCAAAAAATATAACGAAATTTGGAACTATGAAAAAAAAAATCGGTTTATGACTCGTAAAATAAATAGTTTTCATTAAAGACCTTAACGACATACATTTTTATATACTAATATATTATTATAAAGAGGAAAGATTTTGTTTGTTTATTTGCATCGAATAGGCTACGAAACCACTGAACCGATTTGAAAAAATATTTCACCATTCGAATCCTAAATTATCCCTGATGAACGTAAGCTATATTTTTCTAATTCTGCGCAGACGCAGTCGCGGGCAACAGCTAGTTTGTAATAAACGACGTTTTGCGTCTTCAGCTATTTTAGGGTAACCTTTGTCTCATGCTCGTAATTTACTCGCATCACGCAAATACGCGTGCAAGCTGACAATAACGGGTAAACCAAATAAAAAGGTTATTGGTAAATATCAGAAAAAACTATATTAACCTCGTAAAGCCCAAGATATTTTTAGAACGCTTACTATAACGAATCGGTGTTCCAATAAAAGGCATAATGACAATAATAGCAGCCATCACCCATCACTATTTTGGTTCCCCTTTCCACTTCCACCTTAGCGCCCACAATCATGCTAAGCGTGGCTTTTGGGTCTTATTACCAAATGATGGTAAAAGCCCATCGATAGAATGGGCGAAAGTCTTTAGGAATCATGTTATAGGCGATGCGGCTAGCAACTCATCACTATTTTGATTTCCCTATCCAGCTATACGCCCTTAATCGTGCTAAACGTAGCCTTAAGGTTTTGCTACCTTAGGCTCTGTCTACCTCGTAAGGGATAAAGACGTGATATATGTATGTATGTATGTATGTTTTTATTTCGTACTTTTGGGACGTTGGACTGCTAATTGATAAGTTTACTTGACCCGGCAAACTATTAAAAATACTAAAAATAGCAAGTCGGACATTAGGAGTTTAAAACTGTTTTAGTTATTTCAGTTCGTTATTGACTATCTTAATTTTTGTGTCATCATCATTTTACATTATAAAATAAAGGTGCGACCACACCGCTGCGTAACAGACGTTGAAAATGTATGGAAAAACGGTGAGAAAACGTGACGCCTACGACACGTCACTGCGTATACGCGGCGGTGTAGTTGCTCCTTAAAGTCTGAACTGAGCGGATTTCCACGCGATTTCCACTAATAGAGCGATTTAAAGATAGTAAACAGGTAAAATTAAAATAAAATTTATTTCAACGCTTAACTACCGTGAGACTCGATCGTAAGTTCATTCGTGGCGCTGCCGCCGAGGCGAGCGCTCCAAGAAGACTACGAGCTAGTCCGAAACATGTCGACGCATTACTCGATTTTTATTCGTGAGTAATCCGTTTGTGTAATTACAATTAAGTTTGTGTCACGTTTATCTTTGTCACATGGGATTGGCTTGGAATTTACACATGCAGAACGAATGACAATACAACCACAACAAGTTTAGTGCAGTCAGCGGAAAAGCTTGTATTACCTTTTTCACCGCCATGTCAAATACCGTTTCTTTGCTCACCAGTTGGCGCCACTGTCGACTAAGGTCCAGAGGTATAGCTGTCAAAGGCGACTTTATAAGATCGCCGCCGAAACAAAGTTTTAAATCTTGAATCTCATTTAGTTTATTAATTATAAATAACTATCATCATATCGAGTAGCTATGCCGCAATGTTGTGCAGTTCCATACTTACGATAATTTCACGAAGGAGATCACTTTTCAACAGGTTAATGTAAGAAATTATAATTTGTCACGAAGCCCGCCAGTGAAAAGTGAATGTTATTGAACCTCCCGCGACACTAGCGCCTCTAGTGGCAAATGCACGCGATAGCCCCCATTGAACGAAGGTTGCTTTTGCATTGAAGTAGTGGACTCAGAAGGCGTTGGCCTTGAACCTGCGGTGCTGATATAATATGTCGTTGGCTTTTTCCACGCTGGTCTAGGAGTAAAGAAAAAACATAGAATTTACCAGTTGCTTCTCTTCCCGCGCAGATGGTAAAAGCCCATCGAGGGAATGGGCGAAATTCTTAGGAATCATGTTACAGGCGATGCGGCTGGCGACCCATCATTATTTTGAATTCCCTTTACATCTATACGCCCTTAATCATGCAAAACGTGGCCTTCAGGTTTTGTTACCTTAGGCTCTGTCTACCTCGTAAGGGATAAAGACGTGATATGTGTATGTATGTATGTTTGGCATCGAAAGGTTAAAAAATAGATTTTTAACAAAAACTTATTCCTGCTATGCTGCTTTTTCCTGCTATGGGTAGTGTAGGGGTATAGCACGCGTCACGTAATGGCGAGAATCAGGGTTCGATTCCCGGCCATAGCTTTACTTTTCGGATTTTTCTATGTGTTCTAATTTTCACAGATATTTAGAAATTAAAACTTATCGTATTCAAAGGTCACTCCCGGTATTTAGATATAAGTTAGTAGATATTGTGGCACTGACTGTCCAACCCACTGAATCGGAAAACTGAACGGCAGCTGGCTAGTTTGAATATGGGTTTGAATAGCAACGACGGTGATGAACTACACTGGCGTGCAAAAATAAAAGGTCACGCTCCACACAAACTTGTATGAAAAGTTACGCGGTAATTTTGCTCGTCAGTATAGTTGTGGTTTAGGTGTCAGTTTTAAAATATGTTGTCAGGACTTTTATTGTTTATTTAAATGAAAGAGATTTTAATAAAGCTTACGTTAGTTAACATACATACATAAATCACGTCTTTATCCCTTATGGGGTAGACAGAGCCTAAAGGTAACAAGACCTACAGGCCACGTTTAGCGTGATTGTAGGCGTATAGGTAGAAAATGGAATCAAAATAGTGTTGGGTTAGCCTTATCGCCTATAACATGATTCTTATTATTTTCACCCATTCCCTCGATGGGCTTTTAACTGCAAAATGGAAGACTAGTAGAATCAAATACGCTATTAATTAAAAGCTGAATAGAAAAATTACTACAGTTCTTCTTAAATCCTGGCGGTAGGTGCCCGAGTTAATTTAGCTGGATCGAATGATAGACCTTTATTCATAAATCTTATTCACACAGTGCGAGAACCATGAAACTATTTCCATTGCGGCGTCCGGAGCTAACGAATTGTTTACGTTCAATTGAAAACCGTAATGTAATGCTACTTATGCGATAGTCTTATACAGGGCTATAATTTCAGATACAAGTCGGGAATAAATGGTTAAAAAAAGTGCATTTGCTTGGCGACGATCCAACGTTCATTAACTGATCAGAATGTCGAAACTAATCGTATGTAAGACTAATTTAGAACTATTGTGACGAGACCAAATAGGAGACGTTTTGGAAAAAGGTCTGGTCAGGAGTACCCGAAACCGACGAGCATGTATGAAGACATTGATGACTGTGGATGAAGCGAAAGAAATATGTCAGGATCGTAGCAAGTGGAACAAAGTAGTCTCTGCCTACCCCCATGGGAAAGAGGCGTGACGGTATGTATATGTATGTATGTATGTATGTGACGAAAATAACTTAATAAAGCCATTTAAATTTGTTGGGAGTACAAACAAGCTGGATGAACTATTTTTTAGACTGCCAAATTGTTAAGCGATTAAATGTGAATGAAAATTAAAATGAAAGAATTTATTGTGTACCTACCTAAGGATTGAAATGTTTTTATTTATTCTGCCAACGTTTTTGAAAAGCCCCAAAGAATGTGCCGCAAAAAATGGTGATATTCGGTTTTATTTAAACGAACAAATGTATAAATTACTGCTTAAACCAGAAAATCATGTAAATTGAAACTAACTTATTAAAAATTAATACTTAATCTCGGTCTCGGTATCTCGCGACCATTTTGTAGTTCTTTTTTGTTGTATTTATTAAGAAAAGGTTCTTTATGCATTAATTAAAAAAAAAATGAAACTGTTGTCAGCAACAGTAAGTAAAATCTAAATAAGAATTTAACATGACTATGTTCACAATTACGAATAAATTGATGAAATAATACAAGAGATCTTAACTTTCTATCATACTGATAAAATTATAACCGCTGTAACTTGGCTTGTTGTCTAAACTTTTTGTTTATGAAACTTGACGTTTTATTGACCAATAGCCACTGCGCATGCCCAGTCCAATTACCTTCATTACTATTGGCTGCCTAACCAGCTTAAACTTTCCATCTATAAGTATAGATTCATAGTTTATGCAAGACATAATGCTCACAATTTAATAATCTATTTATAGATATTTAATACAACTAAGTGAGCATCAAGCAATCGATGGTTGCGCGCGCAGCAACGACATGGCTTCTTTAGCTGATCACTGTAGATGTGCCTGTCGTTCTGACAACCATCCATTGCTGACCTAACACACTGCGTACAGAGTTTCACTGAACAAAAGCCGCAATGGACTTGCTTTAGCCGTTGCTGTCGGGTATTTGTAGTCGGATAGGAATAACGCAGTAGCTAGAGAATACATCGTTTCAGTGTATGTTCAGTCAGTCGCAAGGAGTGCAGTGTTGGGATGGCATTGCAATAAAGCGACTTGAAACAGGGAATCATTAATGAAAACTTTAATGAAATTGTCCGGAAACATAAGAAAAGGCTTGCTATTCTTATCGAAAACTTATTCGTGACAAAAACATGCATATTGTCAAATGATAACGCGGACAAAAACAAAAGAAATCCCACCGGCGCTTTGAAAAACGAAAAGATCTCAAAAAATAGGTCAATAGGGAATAAGATCGAGGGCGACCGGATCTCAGGATCTGGGCTGAAGGGTTCTATTCCACCTGTGATGGAGAAAGGTGAACGCTTTTCAGAGTATCTGTTCGCGAAGATGGGGCCTGGGGACCGGGGCCCGAAGACCACGGAGGACCGGGCGGCGCCTGTCGACCCTACCGGGGTCAAGAAGTGGTTCATTGACAACATCATGCTGGTCGTGACTCTGATCGGCGTTCTCACCGGCATCGCTATTGGTAAGTCCGTTTTAATTAATCAGTACTTTGTATTACACTGGGGCCCTGTAAGAGAGGCAGAAATTAAACCACAGCTTCCAAAGACAAAGTCAAAGTCAAAAGTATTTATTTGCCAGAATACAGTAGAGGAAGGTCTAAAATTGTGGTTTTTTTGACAGTGTATTCAGCCTGCATGCCGGCCCGATTTTTTAAGCACATGTGTGAAAATACAACTCGAAAGTGGTGATAAATTGTGCTGAATTTGAAATGCGAGTAGCTTAGAAGATACTTACGGCTCTCATTAACACGTTCACTGCGGGTTGAGGTAAAACCGCCTCAAGCTCGACATTACGTCGGTGCGGGGCTAAAAGTTGTGATATCTCTCTCGTGCGGGAGCTGTTGCCGCTTACTTACAAGGCGTATGATAAAGACAAATATACATTTCTTTATGTTTCTCAAACGCTGACTCTTTTATACAGAAAAAAGGTTAGAGGTCTAAATAAGCCTCGAACGCACTGGGCATATATTTTTTTCACACAGTGCGGGTTGAGGTTTATTTAGCCTCAAGGAATTTGACCTCAAGGCCGCACAGAGCGGGGGGCGGGCGACGCGGGAGTCGACAGCTTGACGTTAGTGCGGTGCTAGTTATCGACGCTGAACCACGCGTATTTTACGTAAATATTTAGTAGGTATTGAATACGTCGTAACCGATCGATAGTGTTTGCTAGATAATTATTGTTTATAAATGTGAATAGCTTTATGCATGGCATGTTTCGGTGAAAGGCACCAATAATTATTTCAGTGTATCCTTCTATTATTTTTTTTATCATACATATAAGTATCTGCACTGTATAATGTTATAAATGAATGGGTTTTATTTAACATAAACCAAAATTTATTTTCTTCCTGATAGAGCATTTATACAAACCTACCTCTAAACTAAACAAAGCTTGTACTATTGCAACTAAGCGGCAATTAACAAATGTATGTATAGATAAATAAATACTTATATAGATAAGCAACCAGGACCCAGGAACAAATATTTGTTATAACACACAATTAAACGCCTTTAAAGATGTTCGATAAGATGATCATTCTTTTATCGATAATTTACCTATAAGTGCCATTCCCTGCTCTAGTCTCAGATAAAATTTAGTGCGATTTGAGGTCTAAAAGATCTCAAAAATTCTTTAGGTATTTTTTCTTAAGCCAGAGGTCAGAACCAAGGGCGAAGCTAAGTGTATTTAAAATATTTACTAAGCAATGACTACAACACAAAAAAAAAACCCTGGTCCTATTCTTGGCAAAGTTATGAAGGATCTAAGTAACTACTGAAATTTGAGAGCGATTCGGCCTCACCCGCACTGTAAAAGAGTTCCAGATTGGGCTGATTCGATCTCAACCGCACCAGCCAAAAGTCTTTCAAGTTGAGCCCCGCAGCGAACGTGTTAATCTTGTAAAAAATTTGATTAGAGCTGTAGTTTTGGAGATTATAAACAGATTTATATCACTTTGGAGTGGTATTTTCACACATGTGCTTTCAAAAATCGGGCCGTGCATGCAAATATTTTATTAAAAAAATAGAAATTATCCATTTTACCCAAATCATCAATTTTCCTGAGCTAACCTCTTTTTATAAGTTTTAAAAATAACTTGTATTCCGATTTTTATTAATTTTATTATAGTTTTTAGTTTAAATGTATTGTTAAATCCGTTACGTGTCATTTAGGCTATTGCATGCCGTATATTGAAAATACCATTTAATTTCTAAAAGCATCTATTTGTTTGGAATAAACATAATGATAAAATTACTTAAAAAAAAACAAAATCTTAGGAATCATGTTATAGGCGATGCGGCTAGCAACCCATCACTAATTTGATTCCCCTTTCCACCTATACTCCTACAATCAAGCTAAACGTGGCCTTTAGGTCTTGTTACCTTAACCTCTACCTCGAAAGTTATAAGGACGTGATTTATGTATGTATGTAAAGTTACTTAATTTTTGAAAGTTGCAGAACTAAAGTAGTTCCATTTGAGTAGCAAAACCCTTGATTTTTTGCTCCTGTTACGTATAGGTACTAGCTTTTGCCCGCGGCTTCGCTTGCGTTAAGACGTATAGTATGCATGCAAAGTCTCAGCCCAATCGGTTTAAAATTGACAAAGTTTCATACAAACTTTCATCCCCTAATTTATCCCCTTGGGGGTAGAATTGATCAAAATCCTTTCTTAGCGGATGCCTACGTCATAACATCTACCTGCATGCGAAATTTCAGCCCGATCCGTCCAGTGGTTTGGGCTGTGCGTTGATAGATCACTATGTCAGTCAGTCAGTCACCTTTGAGTTATATATATTTAGAAGAAGATATAGATACGTTAATTTTAACCGCATCATTAGTTTTAACTGTAGTACCTTTCTCTACCACTTTTTGCTTTTGTAAATATCTATTTTCTTCATTAGTAAAAACGTTCGAATGAACTACTAACTAAGCCCAGATAAACAATTACATCGAGCAATAAAACTAATTTAAGAATTAAGGAAAAACGCGGACAGAAATGTAAATAGAACAAGATTTTTTTACGCCGTACTTTGTTTTCGATACGTAAATTCACCTCGTTTCACATGTTTCTTGCCAATCCGATCAACCGACTTATTTTTCTGGCGCCTCTTCTCAGCTACTCATAATGTAATACTATTTCATAGTTTTAATTGGCATTGTTAATTTTTTTTAAACTGTGCTTTTAACACCTTTATTTGATAAAATGGACTATTTCAAGCAACTAATTTGAATATTATGCTTTTACGTAGCTTTGTTAATTAACAATAAATATTTTTTCGCTGTTTGATAATTCGTGAATTTAGACAGAATCCCAATCGCCTTCGTTCGGCTGGCTATAAAAAAAACGGCTTTGTCTATGGTTTTGTCGATTTGACAGTGACACGTGACAGTTGCTATAGCTAAACTTTTTTTTTTCATTTTTGTGACAAACGTTCGATGCTGGATTCTGTCTAAAAACCGGGTCGTTCGGTCAAACAAAGGTTCAAAGTACTTTTACAAAAATATCTGCAATCATAAAGTATTTTTGAAATCGGACAAGATAAATCGGATTAATGATGGTTTTCCTCGAAATGGTTTTCGAAGTGGAGCATACAAAAAAAAAATGAACAATGCCAATTTAGGAAAACCTCGAGTATCAGCTTTACTGTTTCACGTTTAAGTTCACATACATACATTAACCACGTCTTTGCCTCTTACGGGACAGAGCCTAAGGTAAATAAAATAAAATAAAATAAAATAAATATCTTGGGACAAAGTACACCAATTGACCTAACCCCAAACTAAGCAAAGCTTGTACATGGGTACCAGGCAACGGATAAACATACTTATATAATGTAGATAAATACATAATTAAAAACATACAACATCCATGACTCGGGCACAAACATTCGTATTCATCATACAACTGTCTGCCCCTACCGGGATTCGAACCCGGGACCTCTAGCTTCATAGTCAGGGTCACTAACCACCAGGCTATCCATAAAGGCCACATTTAACATGATTGTGGGTATATTGGCAAGGGGAATGGAAATAGCGATGGGTTGCTAGCCGCATCGCCTTTAACATGATTCCTAAGATTTTCGCTCATTCTCTCGATGGGCTTTTACCATCTGCGTGGGAAGAGAAGCAACTGGGGCCCGGTTTTTGAAAAAACATCATTCGAAATCTCTAATCAAAGTTTTAACTAGTTTACAGGTTTAATGAGAGCTGTTATTGTCTTCTATGCTACTCGTATTTCCAATTCATCCCAATTTTTCATCACTTGCGAGTGGTATTTTTACACATGTGTGCTTTCAAAAATCGATTAATTTCAACGAAACTAACAACTGTTGTTCGAAATCATATTTTTTAGTGCTGACAGTAACGAGGTAATTCATCACTGTATTGATTGGTGTTTATAAGTAAAGTGGCGATTAGAGTGGGCTGAAAACATTTACGACCACTGTGTAAACAACCATGCTTGTTCCACGCTTGTCTGGGAGTAAAGAAAAAACATAAAATTTACCAGTTGCTTCTCTTCCCGCGCTGATGGTAAAAGCCCATCGAGGGAATGGGCAAAAACTTAAAAATCGTGTTATAGGCGATGCGGCAACCCATCACTATTTTGATTCCCCTTTCCATCGTTACGCTCACAATCATGCTAAACGTGGTCTCTAGGTCTTATCTTGGGCTCTGACTACCCCGTAAGAGATAAAGACGTGATTTATGTAGGTATGTTAAAAGTTTTGAAGCTCTTGAGAGATTTTTGGACAAGTTGTTTTTTTAGTTCAGGTTCGCTTGCTGTCAGTTCCATACTAAAATTGACAGCTAAAACCTGAACTGAGTTGGAATTGATTCGCATTAGGGCGTCATGGTAAGGCCTCTTATGACACATATAATCGGCAGTACAAAAATCCAGTCTCAGTAAAAAATTACATATTTTTCGCCGCTGTGTCATTCCCATTTCAGTATATCATTTACATTATCTAATCTAAATGTAGTCCATTAATAGGAATGTAGGAATTTATTAATATAGGTACAAACTAATAAAAATTACCACAACCAAACGACCAAACGTGACGTTCCGAGACCAAATAGGAGACGTTTTGGAAAAAGGTCAGGTCAGGAGTACCCGAAACCGTCGAGCATGTATGAAGAGATTGATGAGTGTGGATGAACCGAAAGAAGTATGTCAGGATCGTAGCAAGTAGAACAAAGTAGTCTCTGCCTACCCCTGTGGATAGAGGCGTGACGGTATGTATGTATGTATTAAAATCTGAATAACAATAAAGAACACTAAAACTAGGAAAGTTGATTTTAAGTTAAAAATGATTAAAAACTAACCTAAAAAGTGCCCCCCTGTTTCGTGCCTGGTTCAAAGGTGCTGGCACCCATTATGCTGGCCGCGTTGTCTCTTTGAACTGCAATGGCAACCCTTTGAACCAGCCACGAACCAGAGCGACGATCGCAGCCCCTATCTCTGTCTGCGGCCCAGCTTCCTGACCAGCTCTTTTGCCTCCGAGCCCCAGGGACCCGCTGTCTCGACGGCATTAATAAATTAAGCATGAAAATCACACATTGTTAATGTTATATTCCTTAAAAAAACTCAGCAACGTTCATTACCATTAACCCTTGTATCCATGACCTAGACCTTTAGGCTGAAGATAGATTACCTATCTTGGCTAGGGTGCCTTGCGTGACTGACCTTGGGCCTCCGGAAACCAGTGCCTGGCACACGCTGACTCAGCCAATTGATCCAGGCTATTTTTGTAATAACTTCACCTAATCAGCGACATGGTAACCGTGAAATGACTTAGATCAATTCTGGTAATAGCTGAAGTGAATCATGCTAAGCGTGGCCTTTAGGTTTTGTTACCTTAGGCTCCGTCCACCCCGTTAGGGGTAAAGATGTGATTTGTGTATGTATGTGTGAAAACATGGGCACTAGCGAAGAAGATAACGTCTCCAATCAAACCAGATTCATCCGAATGGACGTATAATCGCTGTCTGTGTGCAATAGTATCACATCCACCAGAAGTTGAATACATTTGATATCTAAAGATCTGATAATCTTGATATTAGGTACTATGATTATTCAATTTAAATTAAAGATTGAATGGTTTTGGAAAAGAAGGAGGCCAAGAAGAACACTTTCTCAAAAATTGTCGTAAATATGCTGTCATTGTATTCTAAGTAACAGAACACGAAGAGCCTTGTCTACGGCCGAATTACATTGCAGGCGCGATCTTCTGACCATAAATCGGATTGCTGGACTGTTTTTCATTTATTTTTAACTTTTAAAAAGGTCAAAGAGACTGTAGAATAATGAACAACAATGTCATACAGCCAAGTTGATGGCATTTGAAACGATAATGGTGTATGCGACCTAACGCATTTGAAATGTTTTTTTTTTAGTAAAAGCTCGTTTTCTCATTCATTAAGTATCTCTCATAGGGAGAGCTGTGCCTAGCAGTGTGACGTATACAGGCTAGAGATGGTGATGATCAGTCTAAGCAAACTGATCAGATTTTTGTCCCCAGGTTTCGGTTTACGTCCATACAATCTCGGTCCCGACGCTTTAATGATCATCTCGTACCCTGGTGAGCTGTTCATGAGACTCCTGAAGCTGATGATCCTGCCATTGATCATCGCCAGTCTCATCGCTGGATCTGCTAGCTTGAACGCGAAAATGAGCGGAAAAATTGCAGTCAGAACGTTACTCTATTTCATCACAACGTCCATGTTTAACGCTTTCTTGGGCATTCTTCTGGCAATGATGATTCATCCGGGGCAGCCGGAGTTGAGAGAAGACTATGCTGTTGCGGTCGAGAGTAAAAGAGACCACAGTATTTTGGATAGTCTGCTTGATATTGGTCGGTGAGTTGGAGGTGTTTCTAATTATTGTCGCACGATATCAAAAGTATCGTAGCAATAGCAATATATGTATACAGGCATTTATCAATATTATTATTTTATTATTTGTAGGGGTATAGCACCCGTTACGGAATGACGAGGATCCGGGTTCGATTCCCAACCATAACTTTACTTTTCGGATTTTTCTAGGGGTTATAATTTTCAGTGTCGTTTAGAAATTTAAACTTGATTGTTCCTAGTACCGTAATATTATTCATATTTGTTTACAGGAACATATTCCCCGACAACATAGTGCAAGCTGCTTTCCAACAAGCTCACACTGTGTATGCAGAGCCACCGACGTTGTTCGCGAGAAACATCACTGAGAATGACACGGTGCCAGCTCTTGTCCGAGTAGTG
This sequence comes from Pandemis cinnamomeana, assembly GCA_932294345.1. Lineage (NCBI taxonomy): Eukaryota > Metazoa > Arthropoda > Insecta > Lepidoptera > Tortricidae > Pandemis > Pandemis cinnamomeana. The sequence continues at coordinate 13,492,380 of OW028710.1, read as the reverse complement.
TCTTACAGGTAAGATACTACAAAGTCTACTACAGTGTGGCTAATTCATAGTAAAATTGGTTCTAACTCGCGCATAATAAATTATACTCGTAACATGGAACACGGAATACTAAACACACTCGTAATAACGAGGTCGCAATTTTCTTAATAAAAGTATGATTGAGTGATGAGTGTCCGACCGAAACTGATTTTTCAGCCGAAACTGAAACCGAAACCGAAACTTATAAACATTTAAAATTACGATTATTTACTGAAATTTACTGTTTTTTTAACATTTATTAACACGTATTAAAAATATTCACGAACACTCGAGCTTCGGCGAGGTCGAAAGTTTCGGCTATGTTTTGGCCGAAACCGAAATTAAGGCTGAAACTAGATTTTTTGGCCGAAACTGAAACCGAAACCGAAATTTCGGTTGGTCACTAGATTGCCTTTAACGCCTGTTGTTTGTTGATTGTTAAGTCCTCCTTTGCAATCTTTATATATCAAATCATGCCTTTTTATGTTTCTAGATCGGGCACCAACACCCTTGGTCTGGTCTTCTTCTGCCTCGTCTTCGGAAGTCTGCTCGGCACCCTCGGCGCGAAGGGCCAGGTCGTCATTGACTTCTTCCAAGCCATCTTCGAAGTCATCATGAAGATGGTGACTGGGGTGATGTGGTTTACCCCGGTGGGAGTCAGCAGTGTCATAGCGGGAAAAATTCTTGGAGTCAGTAACGTGGGTATGTATTGTAACATTTGTAAATGTAATGCTGTCTTCACTTTTACTTACTTGTAGGTTTGTCTTTAGTTTTCGAATGAACGCTAGGTCTATATGACTCACATACAGAGACAGGCCACCGATGCCGTGGCCTTCCTAGTTATGTCTTTTTTATGTTTTCTTGCATCTGTTGTTCATTATTCATCTTTCTCTCATTGTTATGGTTACAAACGTTTGTATATTCCTTTTATTTTTTGTTTAAAATAAGTCGTACGTAATATATTACATAAACATCCTTCAACCTAAAATTAACCTAAACTTTTACAGCCATGTTTAGTTCCACTTAACCAACTGCTGCTGCGGCTGCTTATAAATATACTTAGGTACTCTTATTCTTCTATTTGCAGCTCAAGTGATGTCCCAACTGGCCTGGTTCATAGCGACAGTGACGCTTGGCGTGTTCCTCTACCAGCTGATCGTGATGCAGCTCATCTACTTCCTCTTCCTCAGGAAGAACCCCTACAAGTTCTACTGGGGGCTCTCCCACGCTATGCTTACGGCGTCTGCTACTGCTTCTACGTAAGTGATAGTTGAGTTACTGTGTTGCCTTTCTATAGCTCTTATCAACTATGTTAATGTTTGTCTGTAAATTTGTGGCCATGTCTTACAAATAATATTTCACGCATTTACAGCGTTTGGGTTCACTTGGAAAGTTCTCCACTGGCTTTATTTCAATCCGTTTTTCCCTGAGTCCTTACTTAATACGATTTAATACTATCTCGACAATACTTAATACGATTTAATACTATCTCGACAAACTTTCCTAGCTGCTGTACACATCTGTTGGGGAAGAGACTGCAATTATAACTTTGGAGTTCTCTGATTCTGAGAAATCTGATTTATATCGTCAGATCTAAAGTTCAGAAGATATATCAATCAAGACAATCACTCTGATTAATACATTCATTTATAATGATGCTACGCATCCTTGAGTTACTGTTGCCAAATATCTAAATACGTCACGATATTTGTCGACTCCATCTATTCACTCCCTGAAAAGAGGGACAGATGACTCTTACGTTGAATGTATGTAAAATAGACGCAAAACACAGAACAAATATTAGTCGTCTACTATAAATCTAGCACATGCTTCGTAACTCTTACAAGGTGGATATACCCACTGAGAACCACACCCGTCCCCTTTTAGCTACTTACATAAACAAACTATTCTTTATCCCTTACGGACCGAGCCTGAAGTAACAAGATCTAAAGGCCACATTTAGCATGATTGCATCGCCTTTAACATTCCTAAGATTTTCGACTGGCTTTTACCATCCGTAAGAGAAGCAACTGGTTTTTTAGGAATGGAAAAGGAGTTTTAGCTACAGTGGGGATTTTCATAACCTGGGCTTATCATGTTCCAGAGCTGCAGCTCTGCCAGTGACCTTCCGTGCGATGGAGGGTCCCCTCCGCATCGACCCTCGGATTACGCGCTTTGTGCTGCCAATCGGCTGCAATATCAACATGGATGGCACAGCACTGTTCCTGGCAGCAGCCAGTGTGTTCGTGTGTCAGATGAACAACATACATCTGGGGTTTGCGCAGTTGGCTACTATTTTGTAAGTATCGCCATCGTTCATTCCATTTAACCCTTATAATAGCACTTCGTTGTCTATCTGTCCGTCAAACCTCTTTTTCTCAGGAATGCGTAGAGTTGTAAAATTGAAATTGATAGCAAATACTAAAGTCTGCAGTTTTTTAAAGCTGTGAAAAAATCAAACTTCTAAGTCTACGTAATCAGAAGATATGACCGTTTATGTCGCATTTTCCATACATTTGCAGAGGGAAATAAAACCGGATAGGGTACTTCTCGTTGATCTAGAATCATGAAATTTGGTATGAAGGTCGCTCTTATAGCACAACTAGTGAAATAAAAATTAAAATCAGTTTTTTGTTAAATATTTGCGGGTGTCTATGGACAGTGGTGATCATTTAACATCAGGTGACCCACTAGTTCGTTTGTCTGGCCTGGCCTCTCTAACATAAAAAAAAACTCTCTGTATATGTTGGTAACAAAATATAAAATACCTTCTTGGTTCCTAAAAACAGATTCCTCCATCTCTGATAGTTTTCAACGTCTCCCTACGGACCCATTTTATTTATTTATTTTATTTATTTATTAGCATCAAATTGAAAAGTTACAATTTTACCCATAGGATGTAGCTAAATACATATTAGTTCTAAAGAAAACAAACATTACATTTACATAAAAAATCCATTTTAAATATTATAATAATTATTGCCAACATACAAGAACCTCAATATACAAATCATAATAGTATCATTAAACAATGTCATTTGTTTTACTTTACACCAAGAATTATTAATTTATAGTCTTACTAGCTGACCCGGCGAACTTTGTTCCGCCTTAAATTTGAAAAATTCCAGTGGTTTGGGCTGTGCTATCCCGCGGGAACTATGCAATTTTCCGGGATAAAAACTATCCTATGTCCTTTCCCGGGACTCAAACTATCTGTATACCAAATTTTAACTAAATCGGCACAGCGGTTTAAGCGTGAAAAGGTAACAGACAGACAGACAGACAGAGTTACTTTCGCATTTATAATATTAGTAAGGATAGTAAGGATTAGTAGGATATATTTGATTTCTTACCTGCAATCACAAATCTCAACGTAATAGTAATAATAGTACCCACTTAGTAGGTAGTAATATATTCATCACCATCATCATCATCATATATCCCTCGGGAACCGTTCATTTTTCCGGGATAAAAACTATCCTATGTCCTTTCCCGGGACTCAAACTATATGTATACCAAATTTCAACTAAATCGGCCGAGGGGTTTAAGCGTGAAGAGGTAACAGACAGACAGACAGACAGACAGACAGACAGAGTTACTTTCGCATTTATAATATTAGTAAGGATTTAATCAGTAGTCATTTTACTAACATTATAAAATTCGTCTAGGTTATAAGGACTTTTTAGATTTATCATCCTGTATGCTGTTGAATATCATCTTATTCCTTCTGTTCCAGCCTAACATCGACTGCAGCTTCAGTGTCCTCAGCCTCCGTCCCGTCGGCAGCCATGGTGCTATTGCTGGTGGTGCTGGCGGCAGTTGATGCTCCTGCGCATGACGTATCGCTGCTTTTCGCTGTCGATTGGCTCGTGTAAGTTTTAACCCCCAGAAAAGAGGGGTGTTATGAGTTTGACGTCAATGTTTGTGTCTGTGGCATCGTCTCAGGCGGATAGACCGATTGAGAGGCGGTTTTGGAGGCCTTGTACATGAGAGATGTCATGTGTATTTATTGTTTTATTTTTATTTAATATCGGACAACACACACACACAAATCACGTCTTTATCCCTTACGGGGTAGACGGATCCTAAGGTGACAAGACCTACAGGCCACGTTTAGCGAGATTGTCGGGCTAGGTAGATGGAAAATGGAATCAAAATAGTAAGTTGCTAGCATCATTGCCTATAACATGATTCCTATGATTTCCGCCCATTCCCTCGATGAGCTTGTACCAGCTGCCCGGGAAAAGAAGCAACTGGTACATTCTATATTTTTTCTTTGGCCAGACCAGCATGGAAGTCATCATATCGGACCAAATGGTTTAAAATTGCGGGGCGGAGATTCTCATCAAGTATCGCCCTTCAGTGTATAGCTATAACCGTAACCCTTCCTAAGGTACCTAATTCTTGCAGAGATCGGATACGCACCACGAACAACATGCTCGGTGATTGCTACACAGCGGCTGTGGTGGAACACCTTTCCAAGAAGGAGTTGATGGCTTGCGACGCTGTCACCATGGTAAGACAGAGGAGAGAGAGAGATAGAGAATAGTCTAGATATGGTGTAAAATGGGCTTCACTCAGCATAATGTCGCGGGAAGCCTCAATGCTGTTTTTCAGTGTCACCCAACAACATTCTATAGTTTTTAATAAGGATATCCTGATTTATCAATTGCAAGTGCCGAATTTATTGATATCGCAATCTATTTTCAGTAGGTACCATCTCTAGTTTCTTTCTTCAAGAGCACTTGAGATTGTTAAATCGTCGATAAACAATGAACAAAAAAAGTCTACACCTTAAGTAGCGGAGTAGCAGGGTAATTGTATTCTGTCAATTGAAATGGACTCCGCAAAGTAACGCCTGATTCAATAAAATAGTTAAAACGTAGATGTAAATTTATCTTGCACAGATTTAGTAATGTTCGGTGTTTCTGATAAATAATTCCCCTTCAATTTGATCCTGCTTAATCCAGTATTTAAATAGGTAATTAGGTACAATACTCGATTTTGGGTATCTAATACACGCTCAAAATAAAAACCAAACTTTTAACATTATTACATAATTCTTGCCTATATAACACACGCTAGAGAGATATATCCAACAATAACCATCCTTTCTCGCTGTATTCGTAGTCGGGTAAAAAAGTTTACCTCAATTTTTATCCAGCTATAAGAAACATGACGTATTCTCTCCTTTCCGCCTGAATTTTATTAATAGCAATTTGTTGATGTTTGGCAACGTGTTGATGGACATTTTTCTAGAAATAAATGCACACAGTATAAGGCAAAAGTGTCCTATTTTTTCATTCCTTTTCAGTTACTTCTCCGGAGACGCTTGTTTGAGAGTAACAAAATGGAAAGTTAAAAATTGTGTTAAAACTTTGGCACACTTTTTGCTAGTCAATAGTCCTCGTGATTCTGAGCAAAACTGCCACCGAAGTTATATAATTCGAGAAAAAGGATGAATGGATTTATATACAAAAAAAGACCTGATACAACTTTACTTTTTTCAGGAACCTGTCGCCAATGGTCTCATCCCCACGCCGAACACAGAAGACGAAAGAACAATAACACCATCACTTCAGACGAAGAAGTCCATCACTTCAGACGACATAATTATCGACATGCATTTATCCACCCAAACTAGTAGTAGTCCCGTCAAACGAATTTAGCTCTTAGAATGTCACCCAAGAGACTGTGTTTTGAAAACATTTTTGTAAGCAGACAGAGTGCAACTTTGCCTGCGTTTTGGATTTCATTTTCACTTGTAGTCTTTTCCATGAGTGGTTACAACGTTTGTTACTTAAATAGTGATGCTAAGACTGGAATTTGATTTGATAACCAGATAGACTGAGTTGTTGAAATAAAAAGAGCAAATAATAATTTGTAAGTGTACTTTTAAAAGGTAAGGAAATGTGAAATGGATTCGATAGTCAATGACTACAAAAGTTGGTGGCCAATTGCTGGTTCATGAGTAGGCAAGTAAGTAAAAATTCAATCAACCAAAGCCTTGATTAACAGAGTAGTTCTGATGATAGAAACTCTATTTGCTCGCAACTTTTTCAAAACTATTTTGCTCTGCCTCTATTTCATGGAGGATTAATAAATTATACTGATTTGGTCAAAATTTAATAGCCAGTATGAAAGCTGGTAAACAAAACAAGTCTCCAATGTATTTCAAATTGTCATAATAACTAATCAAACACATTTATCCCGTTATTTAATTATTTATAGATGCGTCAAGAGAAGGATATTGTCTCCCATAAATTGGCGTTTAAAAAGGTCAAATGCGTCTTAACTTTGTCATGTCTTTGGAAAGTGAACATTTTCGATCTTAGCATCGCCATTAATGTTATACATTACAAAATCGATTTTTTCGAATAACTCTTTCAGCTTTATACTATAGTGTATACAGAGACCGCCACCAGCGTTAAACAAGTGTTCCAATCGTTACCGATGAACATTATTATAGTTCTGCTCCTGTGTGACAAATTTGAATGCAGTATTTTCCTATTATGTAGTCTGAAAGCAATTTTTTGAAAGATTACTGTCCGATTGTCAGAATGATTCAGAAGTCGTAGCGTAGGTATCGTATCTTGCAATGTAAAGAGTATAGTGGAATGGTTTTGTGTTAACGAAGATGGAATCAATATCGTCTCTATTGGCAATAAAATTTTAACCAATAATATTGTAGTAATGAGCGTTTTCTAAAAAAAAGTCAATAATTATGATCATTTTTTCCAGAATTTAAATGTTTCTGGTTTTTCTTACTCACAATCATTTACCCTATCGATTCTCATACAAGAAATAGTGTGCCCCAGATTTAACAATGGAATTTATTTTCCTGTTCGTCATGTCTCATACATACCAATATTAAAAAAAGTGAATGGCAATTTTGGGACACATTTTTTCTTGTACATTATAACGATCGATGACGTAAACGATTCTGAGTAAGAAAAACCCAAAATAGTTAAATTCTGGAAAAGATGTTTACGTGGACAATTTTTTTGGAAAACGCTGTAATACGTGGTCCCTTAAAATTGTCCTGGAATACTTCAGAAGGTGGTTGGGTCAGTTTGTCTAATAAATAGTCTTGTAAATGTTTTCCAGGATCTTCGAATCATCGTGGACAGATAAGTGTTTCCACACATTCTTCGATGTTTAAAGTGACTCGGACTAAATTTCTTCCATGCTGGTCTGGGAGTAAAGGAAATACTAACACCCTTATTCATAAACGCTCTGTAGGCTTCTGTTAACTTAGCAATCGGTTGTCCTTTTCTGTCTCTTTGACATTCACCTTTCACAGATAAGGACAAACGATTGCTAAGTTAGCAGAAGCCTATAGAGCGTTTATGAATAAGGGGGTAAGAATTTAGCAGTTGCTCCTCTTCGAAAGTCTTAGGAATCATGTTATTGGCGATGCGGCTAGCCCATCACTAGGTACGCCCTTAATCATGCTAAAAGTGGTTTTGTTACCTTGTGCTCAGTCTACCCCGTAAGGGATAAAGACGTGATTACAAATCTTTGTATGGGCGTATATTCAGACTAACCCGAACACCAGATGATAATAATATATTGTGGATCAATTTTGAGAGAATTTGTGGATTAGGTTGTGAAAGTAAGACATTCAAATTCTCATACTTAGTGCGGAAATGTGTCACGCTTTAGGACCTAATATAATATTAGATTGTAGATACAAGTATGTATACAAGAGAACTGTAGAAGTAGTACGCAAAGTGGATCCAACTGAAATTGTCACGGGACAGGGAATAATGTCAACGTGCTTTTTATATCGACGATGTTTTAGTTTTTATGTCGACGATGTTCTAACAGTATCAAAATTCTGTTAAAGTGGAGTTTCAAATTATTTGTTTGAAGTCAAAATTGATGCAATGTGTGGAAATATTGTTTGTTGAATATTTTTCGTGAAAAATTTGAATACTTAAATTACCATGCATCTTTTTTCACCTTTAGTACAAATAAGTTTGCAATACAATGTTGAGTGTGTATGGCAAGAGTGAGATAAAAGACAGCGGTAGGTATTCTTATTTCTTCTTATTCAGTACACTCATGTCTGTATCTTTTATCGGTAGTAGATTAATTTCGTATCACCCTTCAAGCGATGTAAATCAAAAGTTTTCATTTTTAAAAGTAAGGTTTTATTTGTTGATAATAGATGGCGTAACAGTCTTGTCAGAGCACTTCTCTATCCCTGTTGGAATGTCTGTGACACCATTTTCGTGTGGATACTTAAAATGTAGTGATATCTTAGGCATTTCTAGTTATAAGTCACTATTGTAAGCAGGTGTTTAACTATTAGAAAGTAGGAATGTTCACAATAATGCAATTATTGTAATGGCCTTAGACAATCAATCATCGTTAGAATATATTTTTTATTTATTATCATCTAAAAACATATTATTCTCTTTTGTATCATCATAATCATACAATTCAATTGTAAAATCGTATCAAAAATATGACTTTGATAAACATTTACGTGCCTAGTACGCCATTAGTATAACTATATCAACATCCAACTGTGATATATCATTACTTGGTAATATTTCATTCGATTCATTAATTAATGAACATGTGCAATGATAAATAAAACAAATAATGAAAATTTCAACATTTTTATTTATTTTCATTCTAAACATCATTGGGACATTTTGGGGCTTACAATTAGGGTTTTATGAACATATTGTTATTTACACTTCATTCAACTCTGTCGTCAGGAAATTATTATACCTATACAGATATAACCAATATTAAGGCAGAGCTCATTATAATAAGACAATTTTGACACTAACATGAAGATCACAGAACAAATTTCTAGATTTACAATGGTCTCAGTGGATCTACATTCTCATTTTTACATATATAATGTGGAATTTATTGCAGTATTAAATGTGATTATGAAAATAACTGATGCATAATTAATTATGAAGGCAAATGTGAACTCAGGTGTAAAAGTTCTACTTTTTGCTAAGAACTACATAGAATTAGTATTTCTCTTAGAAAGTTGTTTTTTTTCCGAACCATGGGATCTGGTCTGGGCTGGCCATAGTTAGCTCAAAATTTAGTAGCACATTCAGAAAATTTGTGACTGCATTTTATAATAAAACATCGCAAAGCACAATTCAATTGCAATAATCTAAGTATAATCTTATAGCTTACAGTAAAGCTGATTTGTTTGTTTTAAAAATATAAAATTAACATGGCAGTCTTCAGTTTTATATTTTACAAGGCACTAAATATACAGACTAATATTTACATTTTTAAAGTTACAACCCGAGTGGATATATTTACATTTACCGTAAAATCGGTAATAAGCGCTTAACAGATCACTTTGAGCATATTCAGGGCGTTAAAATGTACAACATGCACAAAATGATTAAATAAGTATACAAAAACTAAACCGATTACATCGGTCGAATAAATATTACTATCAATACTTATAGGCATAACAGTCCATCTGATATTTACAAACCATTAAATTATAATTAATATCATATTCTCATAGTGGAATGAGTTTTTCTACTAGCTGGGTTAGGGGGAAGACCTGGGCCTACTAACGGTGACATTGATGGTGACCGAGTAGCTAAAGGAGATAATGATGGCGAGAAAGATGGCGACATAGCTGCAGCGGCAGAAAAGCCACCAGGCACATCATGACTAATAGGTGACCTAGGTAATAAGTGTTGTGGCTGCCTACACGAAAGCGAGGGAGCTGGACAACTCCTAGGAGCTACAGTAGTTAACAAAGGAGGCGGAACACTCTTCCCACCAGAAATAGATGTCCCTTTACTCTTGGCACTAGACGCACCACTGTTACCACTTTGTAAAGAAACGGCATCATCTTTAAGACGAGCAATTTCGGAAAATACGTGCGCTAAAGGTTGATACTGTGGACCCCAATCTAACAGGTAATCCCAATTGTAACTTCCAGTTAGTTCTTCTTCTGAGTGTACTATTGAGCTCAAGCTACCAGTCATGGATGGTCCAGCCGTGGGAACTGCTGTGTTTTCTCCTGGAGCGGTAGGGAACGCGCCCAAAGCCATAGCCCTATCCACTGCTGCACTGGCTTCATCAGCACTACTTGCTCTTTCACTTCCAGTGACTTCATTAAGCTTTGCATAAATAAGGTTAGTTATATCATTTTCATGAGCACCGTCTTCATCAAAAATATGCATGGGGTCAATAGATCCATGGTGTAACATAGTATCTTTGTTGCCAACATTTTCTGAGCATCTCCTTGATGATGTTGATGCTCCACCACCAGTGCCTGTATCTATTATGCCCAGACGAGCTAAATACTCTTGGGTGTTATGTACAGAAACATCCGACAAATTGTCGTCATCGACGCCGTCCGTCTGTCTATGTATACCAGAGTCTCTTTGCAGTGGTCCTTCATTAATCATCCTTATTTCTTCATCTTCGCCATCTTCTCCATCTTCAGCAGAGCCACGGCCACTTGAGCCAGATTGGTCAGACCCTGATAACTCAGACGTGGTGGCAGCGCCTGAATTTGAACTAGCCGTGTGAGGCCCGTAAGGAGGAATCTCATCATACTTAGGAGGCGCAAATTGGTTACCAGCATTAACAGGTCCTGTATTTCTTATAGGAATAGTATCAAAAGCACTTGGATCTACGTAACTATTTGTGGCACCAACTCCTTCGGAATTAAGTCCAGGTTTATTAACCTTTTTGTGCCTTTTATTCTTCATGTGTAAGAATAAAAATGCTGCTGCAAAAATGATTATGATGAATATAAATACTATGAGCAAGCCTAGTGCCCAGTCTGAGAGCCCACTGTTGGGAGCAGCCGGCGTGTCTCTAAGGTTAAGATCAGACACAATGGCCATTGAATCAGGCAGTATTTCAACGGCAGTCTTGTTAGTTAGAGATCCCTGTCTTCCAGAGCTGGCAGTGACTACTAAACTTATGGATTTATCAGATCCAAAAAGGCTTTGCACAGATTCTACTCTTTTCTTAAGTATTATGACACCAGTTGTTCTATTAATTTTAAAGTATGAATGAGAAGTCGACAACTGGTAGACTATTCTTCCGTCTACTCCTTTATCTCTATCCGTTGCAGTAGCCTGGCCAATGACATAACCAGCGGGAAGTGGTCCTTTCTTAGGAATGGGAAAGTTGTATGTCTTCTGAGTGAACTGAGGGTAGAATTCATCACGACTTTCAATATCAATCCTTACTTTGACAGTTGAAGACTTTCCACCTAAATCGAACGCTTTGATGGAAAACTCGTACTTATTTTTCTGTTCATAATCAAAAACGGAATTCGTATTAATCAGTCCTGTTGACGAGTCCACTTGAAACATTTTCCACGAATCATCGTTTCTATTATAATTTGTAGTTTTGGGTACTATCGTGTAGTTTAGTTTCCCGTATTTTCCTTTGTCTAAATCAGTCGCTCTCGCCGTAAACACGGAGGTGCCAACTCTTTCATTCTCGGCAACAGTTTCGAAGTATTCATTCACAGGAAAAGCTGGAGCATTGTCATTTTCATCAACAATGCCAACTTTGACATATATACCGTTGCACAAAGACGGTACGCCTTGATCGCAAGCAACTATAATAAGCTTGTATTCCGTATTGCCGGTATCATAGTCTAAACTCTTATTAACAGTCAAAACTCCTGTAGTTGGGTGAACGAAGAAAAGGTTCTCATCATCTCCAGAGGTTATGTTATAAATGATAGCAGAATTAGGCGTTCCGTACAAATCTGCATCAGTTGCAGCTAGCTTAGTCAATGTGAATCCAGGTTTAGCGTCTTCGCTAACAGTCAGTTCAAAGTCACTTGAAGAAAACACTGGAGAGTTATCATTGGCATCAGCTACAGTGACAAAGACGGTAATTGACGTTTTGTTCTGCACGTATGAAATCAATTTTCCTTGCTCAACAGCAGCTAGTCCAAGAACGTAAGAATCTTGGGTTTCTCTATCAAGCTTGTTGACTAAGATGAGGCCTCCATCTAATGTGACATCGAAGGTATCACCTTCATTGCCTGATGTGATATGGAACTCCAGGTTATATTTCTTGAGGACATCGTTGATGCTGCCAATTTGGAGTAATGATGAACCGCGTTCTGTGTCCTCGTTCACAGTTATTCTGAAATGACAAAGTTTTATTTATTAGGTAAATTGCTTTAAATTGTTTCTCAATTGCTATGTGTGGCATCATTTTTTTTTAAAGTTATAATAATAGACTTTTTATCGATTTCAAAGGTGAAGAACGGATTTCAATTATACTTTTTGCAATGTATATCTAGTACAGGAATCAAAATAGTGATGGGGTTCTAGCCGCATCGCCTTTAACATAATTCCTAAGATTTATGCCTGTTCTCTCGATGGAATTTTAATTAAACTGGAAAGTTCATGAACGCAGAAAGTTTTTAAGCTGATAATTACCTGTAGGTATCCTGTCCAATAAACGGCTTTATCTCTGACGATGCACCAGTGCTGATCCTCACAGCAGCTACGGCGCTTCTATTCGGCTTCCCATGGTCTGTCGCCACCACAGCCAACTGTGTGTCTCTTTGGTGTGGTAATGCACTGTAGTTCACAAAGATGACTCCAGACACTGCGTCTATGTAGTAACTTTTGGTTTCACCGAGAATTGAGTAAGAAATCTTTCCGTTGTCATCGCTGTCTTTGTCTTTTGCGCTGACAGCTCCGATTTCAACGTTCCCTGTGCCTTCTGGAATATGATAAAAAACAATTATTTTTTATGAAATAAGGTGGCAAACGGGCAAGTGATGGTAAGTGATCACCACACATGGAAAGGATTACAGATGCGTTGCCAGCCGACGAGTAGAGGGCTAAGATGGAACACGTCATGTGCCAGTAATTTGCCCAATGGGCTTATTCTCCACGCTGGAATACAGCAGCACAAGCACTGCTGCTTGGCGGCAGGGTTAGTGAGTTAGTTTACTAGTGAGTCTAGTGGAGATCTGACGTCTAAATATAATCCAATCATATAGTTGATCTTTCAAATTTCAATTTTTTTTTCAAAAAATACACTGTAAAACGTGACACTAAAAAAAACAAAGACGGATTTTTTCAAACGTCAAAGATATAATCGGACACGCACACCGCCTCCACTTCGTATTTGATCTGAAAGTTAGCTGTCATAAGCTTCTAAAGCAATAAATTAAACGGTCTTTAGTTAAAAATACATTCAGTTACCTGGCAAGATCCTGTTGTAAGACAATTCGTCAAACACCGGCGGATTGTCATTGACGTCCAATACTTTGATAGTCAGAGTCGTCTTAGCCACGTGCTCGTTGTCCGACACGCTCACATTCACCTCAAACACCTTCTTGCTCTCAAAATCCAGAGCCTTATTCAAAACAATCTTTCCACTGTATCTGTCAATCGAGAACCTATGGTCTCCCTGAGTTAGAGAATACTTGAGAGCAGGATATGTGTCGACGTCGTTCGCCGTAACGGATGTCAGCACTGACCCCACTTCCGTTCCTGCAAAAACACAAGCAAAAACTTTAAAAGACGTCCACGATACTTTCTCGTTTTCTCCTTTAAACGAAACGGCTGCCGCTTTAACGACCAGCAAAATAACCTAAAACAAAACCACTGTCGGCGTACAATGATATAAAAAAGGAAAACAAAAAGCGACGCGGATCTTTGGGGAGGCACCGCTAAAACATGCACTCGAAAAAATGTAATACCATCCAATAAATATTGATCCTTAAGGAGTCCCTTTTATTTAATCTCAACGCTGGAATCGAAACGTCGCGGCCTCGCGGAGTTGGGAATACAAATTATGTAAAATACCTCCCTCTTTGTACGACGCTTTTTGTTCTACCAATTTATTTCGCAAAGTCGATAGGCCGCCCCACAGCAATTTAAAACCGAATACGTAAGCGTGTGCAAAAACTTGGAGAACAAACCTTCTGATACTGAAATGACGTTCGGCGGCGGGAACGTCGGCTGGTTGTCGTTGACATCTACCACGTTGATGCGCAGCGTGGCCGTGCCAGTCATCTGAGGATCGCCCTCGTCTGTAGCTATCACTGTCAGTTTGTACGTCTCTCTTATCTCGCGATCCAGCACTATGTTCGTCTTGACCGATCCCGAGAACGCGGGCTCAATAATAAACGCGTTATCATGGTTGCCGTCTACTATGTGGTACAGGATTCTCGCGTTCATTCCCCGGTCGCTGTCCTTGGCCGCGAGCTGCACGACAAACTCGCCCTTAGTGTTCCCTTCGAGAACGTTCGCGATGTATTGCTGTTGCGTAAATCTGGGAGCGTTGTCGTTTTGGTCCAACAGATTTATTGTTACGTCGCAGTAGCCGTATAAGACCGGCGCGCCCTCCGTCCGCGCGACCACGACGAGATGCCTCGTCGGGCCCGGGTGCGATTCGTAATCCAAATTAGCGGAGTTATTCACCTTTATAACACCGGAGTTAGGGTCTATTTCGAACGCGTACTGGTCGTTCCCGTTTCCGAATTCATAAATTACGTTTTGGCGTCGCCCGTCGCTGCGGACTGCCGTTACTCGCAACACATCTTTACCATGCGGTAGATTTTCTTCAATAGTTACGTTGTAGCTCGCGCTTTGAAAGTTTAATAACGGCGTTTGATCTGGGTTTTCGCCGATTCGTATCTCAATAAGACCGATGGAGCTTTGGGGCGGGTGCCCTTTATCTTTAGCCATTACTTTGATATGGATTAGTTTGCCGTTTTCGCTGGCTAAGCTTTGATTGGCTGTCAGAACGCCTGTTGTTGGGTTTATTCGAAATTTGTTGTTAGATGTGTCGACAAGTTCAAATAGTATTTCAGCGTTTGTGCCGATGTCATTGTCCGTGGCAGAAACACGAAGTAAGCTTTGACCAGGCGGAGTCAGACTGGCTACTTGTTCTTTGAAAGGGTATTTTGTAAAAATGGGTTTGTTATCGTTTACATCGGTAATAGACACTTCCACGGAAACTCTTTGAGAGCGAGCGACGTACCGACCCTCATCCGTAGCGACCGCTTCAAAATGGTAAAGGTTTTTGGTTTCTCTGTCAAATGATCTAAAACAAAAGAAAATAATTTAATTAAGTAGACCATCAAATTACAACGATAAAAAAAACAAATGAAGTGAATGGCGATTACTCCACCGACAAGAGCTTGGCTTTTAAATGTATTATGATGATGATGAGATAGTATAATTCTTAAGTTTTTGCCACTTTCGTGACGGTACTTACCCAGTAGTAAAAATTATTCCTGTTTTATTGTCAATCCTGAATAATCCTTGACTTTCATTCGCCAGCGAATAAACGATGCGTTTGTTGAAACCTAAATCTGCATCCGTTGCTCTAACTTTTATGACTGACGTATCCAACGGAGCATTTTCAGGTATAGCAGCAGAATAATGACCAGTGTCAAAAATTGGGTCGTTGTCGTTTTGATCTTCAACCAAGATAGTAATATTACAAGATCCTTGCAAAGCTACTGGTGAGCCATGATCAAAAGCAGTAATAGAAAGATGATACTTCGACTGCGTCTCTCGATCCAAAGTCCTTGCCGTTAATTGTCCAGTTGTGTGATCAATTGAAAATTTATTTCCGTTGTTACCAGACGTAATGCTGTACGTTATGATCCCATTTGCCCCAATATCTTTGTCTGTAGCTGCGACTGTATGAATAACTTCCGGATCGTTGTTTTCTGGGACTGCTAAAGGGTAACACGATCCAGTTTTAAAAGTCGGCGGATTGTCATTCACATCCAAAACGCTTACGGTGACGGTAGCAACGTCAAAATTGGTCGTCGATTGAAATGTACTGGAATCAGTGACGTAAACGGGAAATGTGTACAGGTCCTTCTCTTCTCGGTCGATTTTAGATTTGACATTTATAGTGCCGCGACGTTCATCTATAGCAAACTTGTCATTAGCTACTCCTGGTGGTATAACGTATGTTAAATTTCCTGAAACGAAAGAAAGTTGTTAAACTCTGTAATTTTAAGAATTGAAAAAAGTAGGGCTTTGAATTTTAACTCACCAGCATTCCCTCTAGATGATTTAGCGTTGAGTCTCGTAACGAAGCTGCCTGGTCGTATATCTTCACTAATATTAGCTTTGTAAAATGAGTCCATGAACCTTGGAGGAACATTAGTCGATTCTTGCAAATTGAGCTGCAGCATCATATGACTTTGTCTGGGAAAGGGTATGCCATGATCTGATGCAGTGAGATTAATTTTGTATTGTCCAGGTCTCACTTTACTACTGTCAGAAGAAAACTTCTTTGACAGGGTAAGTCTTCCTGTATCGTATTCCATAGAGAAATATGTATGGTCATTTCCGCTGGATATATAGTAGGATACTCTACCATTGTCTCCCGTATCAGCATCAATAGCTAACGCTTGATACAAAGTACCACTCAAAGTATTCAATGAAACCGATGATTTATTCTTAGAAACAAACTTCGGTACATTATCATTGGCGTCATTAATAGTTATATGTATTGTAGCTAATGTCGACATTCTTTCAGTTGAATTAACTGCCATATCAGTAGCTTCAATAACTAGCCAATATTCCTTTAAAACTTCATAATCTAGTGCTGCTGTCAGTGTCAGTGATCCTGTTAGAGGGTCCAAAGTAAATGTTTTATGTGAAGATGGTAATGAAGACACAATTTTGAAATTCAGCTCTCCATTTGCACCAGCATCAGCGTCTTTCGCGGTAAAGTTGTATACAATTACTCCTAAAGAAGTTGTTTCCGAGACTTCTATGTTAATAGGATCTTGAGGCCATTGCGGTGCATTGTCATTCACGTCCACAATTTCAATTTTGACGGTCACAGCACTGCTCTGAGGGTTGTTGGTAGCAGATGTATCCAAAGCTCTGACTTCTAATCTGTATTCATCTTGAACTTCTCTATCTAGCTGCCTGGCTACAACCAAAGAACCTGTTCTTCGATCTATTTCAAAAGTCCCTGGTAAATAGTCCGTAGTTAAAGGCATGAGTAGATAAGAAATTTGTTTTTCTTCACCATTCACAAGATTCTCATGAATGTCATTGTCACAACATGCCACTGTTCCAACTACGTGACCAATATTCGCATCTTCTTTCACCTAAAGAAATTATTTATTATTAGTCTCTTTCATTTAATAAAGTATCATGATATTTAAAAACAAAATACAAACTGATGTTGCACTTACTTTGAAAGATAAACTGGAGCTTGTAAAAGTGGGTCTATTATCGTTTAGGTCCAGAACCTCTACTTTTAATTGTCTCACTGTTTGCTTAGGAGGTTTCCCGCCATCGGTTGCAGCCACAGTCAGACGATAAATAGACCTTTCTTCATGATCTAAGACTGAAATAAAATTTACAAATTAGTAACATTTTAAAATGGTTTTTTTTCATTACGCACGCCATTAAAATTGTAATTCACCACAAGCACATTATGAGACATGTGTAAGAAGCTTCATTCTTATGATGTCTATCGAATGTGTACATAAATATTTATCTCTCTCTTTCTTTTTCGAACATACCTGTGCTGGTTTTAATAACTCCACTGTTCGGATCAATGACGAAAACGCCAAAGCCGTCCGAATCCCTTTCATTAAGAATAGAGTAAGTGACAGAGGAATTAATCCCATTGTCTCTGTCTATTGCTTTCACTCTCGCAACTTCAGCTCCTGGTTGTTGTTCCTCTCTAACACTGACGACATCTTCTCTTGGATCTATGATTTCTGGTGCATTGTCGTTGACATCACTTATTTTAATAGAAACTGGGACTCTGCTGGAGCGAGCTGGGGTTCCTTGGTCTTTGGCTTCAGCAAATAAGGAGTACGAAGCCTTGAATTCCCGGTCGAGGTAGTCTTTCGTTGTTATTACACCTGCAACGAATAAAAACAAAACTTAGTAATACAAAGACTGATAAAACGAAAACAGCAAGGTCCTAAAAGTAAATCATATATAAATAAAAAAAAAACTGACGTATTTACACAAACATGACTCACTAAAACCTAAAATGTAAAAGGTTAACATGCCTCGTTAAAGCTTAAAAATAATAAGCAAATTTTAATACACAATCTAGATTAACTCTCGATACCTTAATAACCCGACCCACATCCTAACTAAATTTCCGATAAGAATTTTGTCAATTTCAGTTCCATTACTGTGATGGGCAAACCCGAAATTAAGCATTCATAAAAGAGATCGCTCGCGGCAGAATAGCTATGATTATCCCAGCCGCACTCCGTATTGGGAACCTAAAAATCGTGATGACAGAACCGGTGAAGGAAGTTAAACGTTGTTTAACGGAACCAGTGCAGTCTAAAGAAGACTTTGGAACCCCTGGTTTTTGAGAGCGTTTTCCTTGACTTGCGGATAAAGCTGTCGTCCAATAATAAGACGTGGCAGCGACTGCCGTAATGAGAGATGCGAAGCGAGCTCTAGAGAAAAAAAAGCGCATCGTTATTTTTGAAGCAGTTACAACCGCGCAGGATTTTGTTTTGATATATATAGCTTTACAACCACGAGATAGAATTACTCATTCTCCCGCGCTATCATTCATATAGAGAGGCGAATTTATAAAAACAACTACACATTTCTCAGCGTCACAATTACATATTTAATTCGCTTGCAATATACACGTCATTATTAAAATTTATAGTCACCCTTTGGAGAGTCGGATTCCAGCAACGTTTTACACCTATTACTCATTTCAAAAGCATATGAAAATAAAAGGTATCCGTCAAGCGAACGAGTTGTACGACCGGCCAACGGCCTACACGTACATTTGTAACGTATGAGCTTTAATGGCCGACGACAGTATCTGGCCCTCTGAGGCTGTAATAAAACATAGCAGAGAATAGCCAGGCTTCTACATAGTAATATTTTAATAATAGTTAATGGCGGGTCAGGCCGCGTGCGCCTGCGACGACGTTTATAACTCGCAATTGACGCGCATATCCATTACTGCCGCCTCCCGGAGCGACGTTGGCCGCGACCTTTCTGATAAAAATTGCCATAAACGATTGATTAACAATCAAGCAAACGCGCCAACTGCTAAGTGGGTAATTCGATTACTCGGATCGATCGGAATCGATTCGCGTCTGAAGGTGCCGACGAATAAAATCAACAGGTTCTTGTGCACATAAAAGGGTGGAGTTTTTGCCTCCGAAAACATTGTAGCAGCTGTTTGGATCAGTATTCAGATCGTAGCCAATCGTCCACATACAGACGTCATTCGGAATGATTTACGAATTTGCAGGGGACAGGAGGGTAGACACCCACTAACTAGCTCGCGGGGTGTCGATTCGCGATAAGCCGAATTGAGATGAAACGAGAAGCCATTCATCAGTCAGTTATCGGAAGATAACTGCCAACCCCCATTTTTGCGGATGACCATATTGAGAAAGAAAAACGGAGATTTTAATGATAAGATCTGAATCTCATCATCAGAACTTTTGAGAAAATGAAGCATTTATTAAATTTAATAAAGGAAAACAACGCTGAAAGCGACAACGACTATCTACTGGGATGAAGTACTGGGAAACTCCGACATAAATACAATAGACAGGATTAATCACGCATTAAACTATCAGATAAATGTCTTAAGTCCAGCGCCTGTGAACCGCTACGGACTTTAAGAAAATAATCTCCGTTATATTAAAAACTATCAGACGAACGATATTACAACACATATCCGATACAGTATTCTGGTCTGTGGCATTAATTGGCTACACAAAATATTCAACCGTTCCCAAACACTTTCTTTTTACCTCGTAATTAATCAGGTGATAGCTATAGTTTTTGTTGTATATACCAAGATACTGAGGATCTCCTTACAGGCACTTACTAATGGTAAAGTGTAGCCACACACAAACGCACACATGCACGCACACACACACACGCGCACACACACACACACACACACACACACACACACACGCCCACTTTCTAATTATTCTTGTGTTTTGAGTACTTCTCTTGGCACTCGCGATACAGACCCAGAGTCTAGTGCGAAGGCCGCTGCTTCACTTACCGCATAAAGAAAGAAAGAAAGAAGACATTTATTCCTTTTTGCAAGACGCACAAAATATAAGAGAATATACACAATTTAAAATAGAAAATAATCAAGACATATAAAAATAGATCATCAGCGTTGTGTGTCTCTTCGCAAAAGTGAAACGGTCGGTGATAAAATGTCATCTACCTATCTCTATGTAACAATGTGTCCTTGTTATGCACTTTGTAACTTCTGTGGTGAAATAAAGTTTTCCTTATTCCTATTCTTGTTCCCTATAAAATGGCAAGAAATCGATAGTCATGGGAAAACCGGACCGTGCTCCCCTTCCCTTTAAATGCAGGTAATACGTCTGTTTGCGCCGAATGTTTGTCCAGTCGATGGGTCTTAAAGCACAACATACTTCGAGTTTTAGCTTTCAAAAGTGCCGGCAGTCTAAACAATGCGTTGAGAGGTAGGAATTATTCTTGGCTGATCAAACAACCGATAGGATACTCGGCTCGTTGGGCTTACGGTAAAATTGCATTATGAACGAGTATATGGGAATGCATTGTTGGAGGACTGTTTAATTTTTAAATAGCCAGCACGAGTGGTTTGTTATGGTACGAAGTGACCAAATCAAAATACAACACAGGGCACGTTGCTACAAAGTGTTACAAAGTGGTGGCTGGGTGGGTGGGTGGCATAGAGGGAGTAGTGTTAGTAGACCCCAAGGTGCACGGATGGTAAGGATAGTGGGAAGACATTGGGTACGGGTAGGACCTAACCGACCATAATGGAGATCCTTGGGTTAAGGTCTACATCCAGCCGTGAACGTTACCTGGGTAATACGATGTCGGTGATGATAACTTTACTTAATATTTTCTGTTAAGAAATTACACACGACATTATTTTCTTTATTAAAATTTACGCTTACCTATTTTCTGAACTAACAGTTGACGGTTGGTAATTTCGAATTTAATATTCATAAAGTAAATCTTTTGCAAGAAAACCTCGAAGAACATAAACGTAAATCAATAATAAGAAACTTACCTGCGGCCAAGCACTTTCAACAAACAGCAAACCACATTGACGCTAAACAGCAAAATAATGTTTACCTTGAATAAATTACATTCAACTCACCTGTCTCTGGATTTATAGAGAAACTAGTATTCGTCGGGAACAAGCTGTATCTTAACAGAGCATTGTCACCTAGATCAGCGTCTGTCGCCGCTATATTGCCAACGAACGCTCCAATATTCATATTTTCTTCAACTCTGAATTCATAGGCTGCTTTAGGAAATACTGGATCATTGTCGTTAGCGTCAATAACATTGATAACTAGACTAGCGCTAGCTGATAAAGGTGGTATCCCGTTGTCTGTAGCTGTTATTGTCATCCTGTGTTGCGCTACTCTTTCTCTGTCTAGAGCTTTGGCAAGATATACCCAACCAGTAGTGGGTTGTACTTGGAAGAAACCATCGTTGGATGTATTTCCAGCTGGTATGATGCGATATGTAATGCGTGCGTTGTTGCCTGTGTCCTTATCAACAGCTTGGATCTCCAGAATCTGTGAAGTAGTCGCGTTATTAATATCAATTTATTTTTGAGAATAATTGGTGTTACTTTCACCAGTAACTTTACTAAAAACTTTTATTTTTCCACGAAACATGTCCACATTGATCTTACAATGTGTACAAACAAATTACAATCTGATAGCAAAAATATCTTATTAATATTATACTTATATTGACTGGGAGTTTGTAATTATGTCGACAGACACATCATTCAAACAAATGACGCTTGGCGACAAAAATTTGCATAGTAACAAGGTCACGTGACAGCTAGTAGCAGATAGAAAAATTCAAAGGCTTACCCACCTGCTATGGGTGGTGTAGGGGTATAGCACGCGTTACGGAATGACGAGGATCCGGGTGTCGTTTAGAAATTATACACTGATTCTGATCTTATTTGGAATAGAATACTACAAATTGACATCTTTTCTCACCTTTGTGTTAACAACTTCCGATTCTAATACGTTGGAGGTATAGGATTCATGTTCGAACACTGGAACATTATCGTTAACATCTTGTACATCAACAGACAGTGTCAAGTTGGCATTGAGGGGTGGTGTTCCTCCATCCTTCGCAGCAATTACTAAAGTATGACGCACCAAATTCTCGTAGTCTAGAGGTCTGTGAAAAATAACATCATGATTAGTCTTAGCAAGTTCTATGGTTAAAGCTGATGTCTTATTGGGAGCTAAAGATAACTTACAAATTGATCTAGTCCCAAACTAAGCAAAGATTGTATTATGGGTACTAGCCAACGGATAAACGTAAATAAATGAATTCAGCATTATACAAGTGCCTGCCTCTACCGGAATTTGAACCCGGGACCCCTGGCTTCATAGTCTGGGTCATCAACTAATAGGCTATCCTATCCGGTAGTCACATCACAATAAAATATATAACCGAAATATAACCGAGAAAAAAAATGTTTGTACTTTACTTTACGATAAACCAAGGACCGATGTCAAAATCACCAAATACATACTGATACATACATATACACACACAAATCTAGTCTTTATCCTTACGGGGTAGACAGAGCCTAAGGTGACAAGACCAACAGGCCTCGTTTAGCAAGATTGTGGGCATAGCGTATAGATGGAAAATCGAAAAAAAATAATGTTATTTATTCTTTGCTCCCAGAGCAGCATGGAAATAAGGTACGGATGGACTTCAGTAATGCAGTTAAGGATCGTAAAAGAAAGTATGTAGTAATGCTATAAAACCCGATACTAACCTCAACAGAGTAACCAATCCGTGCTGAGAATTGACAGCGAAAGTGTTTGGAGGTCCACTGGCAGACACCAAATGGTAAGACAGCTGCGCATTCTTGCCTTCATCATCATCAGTGGCTCTGGCTGCGTAGACCACTGACCCCACTGCCGCTGACTCAGCCACAGACACGCGAACTGATGATGTGCCAAACTCGGGAACGTTGTCGTTGATGTCTTCTAGTGTTATTTGGACCTGCAAGCATGATGATGAGGTAAACATTGAAGATGGGAGTGAGTGCCTTGACAGATTTAATCATAGTCATTTGTCACTTGCAACATTTATGCACATTCAATTTTGTGTTGTTATTGGCAACTGAATAGCAAACCCATTAGTAATATGCCTTTAATTTCACCAGTTGCCCTACTCCACGCCGGTACACAGCAGCACAAGCGCCGCTGCTTGGTGGCAGGATAAGTAAGTTCGGTGGCAGCGATCCGGGTGGTCCTTTCACAAGGTCCTCCCTCTGTTTTATTACTAGTTCTTACCTGCGTCTGATCGAAACTAGCAGGGTTTCCGCTGGATGCCTTCACGTTCAGCAGGTACGAGGACTTGGTTTCCCGGTCCAGAGTTCCTGAGGTTCTGATGGCGCCAGTGAAGGGTTCTATGGTGAAGTGGTGGTCTGGGTCGCCGGATACGATGCTGTAGCGGGGCTGCTTGCCTGAGGATAAGAGAATTTTGTAAATAAAGTTTTATTGCAAGACCGGGAGACGTACGTATAATATGAGTGACATTAACAAAATTATAAAATAAGGTTGAATGAAGTAATCTAGTGTGGAACTGGAGTTAAGTAATTCAGATTACTTAAGTACTTGATTACCGAGGAATCAAGATTACAGTAGTGGTTTACAATACTGATTCCAAAGGAATGGATTACAAAATGTAATCATTACAGTAATTTTGAGTATCCAATTAATCGATTACAGAATACTGTAATGTAATCGCGTAATTAATTCCAAAAGTAATTGATTACGCCCAACTCTGTCGCCATGAAACAATACTAGCATAACTGTCAAGAACTATTCCAAATAAGAGCTCACTCCAGCAGTGAGACGTTATTATCTGAGACTTTTAATATTTAACCTATCCATATCATCTATCCCGGAATACCTTTAGATCCCGGACAACGTCTCAATTTCCCAGGTAAGATGTTCCTGGATGATCGACCGGATATTTATGAGCCATAAACGTTTACGCTCATATTATGTTACCACAGATCAATTGTTTATGAATCTAGGGGTCAAGTTTGCATTCAAATGAGTTATGTGTTGGTTTGTATGGCCTTTTACAAAATAAATTAATTGATAATGTGAAATTAAACTAACCACGGATGCTGATGTTTCGTAAAATTTATAGTAAAAAAAAATGACAGTTTGTAGTAAAAAAAAAAAAAAAAAATGTAAGTTTAGTATGGAAATCTATTAGGTCCTATTTTCTACTGATAAATATTATCAACGCAAAATCCATACTAATATTATAAATACCAAAGCATGTCAGTATATCTGTCTCATATTCACGCGTTAATTACTAAATCCATTTATTACACCAGCTTGATCTCAGCGACGTCGTGAAAAAGTAAGTTTCTTATACACATACACAAACACAAATCACGTCTTTATCCCTTACGGGGTAGACAGAGCCTAAGATAACAAGACCTACGCCACGTTTAGCAAGATTGTGGGCGTATAGGTGGAAAAATGGAGTTTCTTATCCTTTAAGAAATTGGTAGAATCCTTTCCTGGTGCACCACTAAAATCCTCTAGGACGTCTGCCAAACATCAAGTTTCCATACCAAGTTGGAAATAATTATAGTACCTAAAGAAATCCATCGTAGAAATTTAAACTAGAGACGTGAAATTTGCACGCATGCAACATAAAGACAGAGATGTGAATTCCGAAAATCACCACAAAGCAAATCACGTCCATATCCCTTACGGGGTAGACAGAGCCTGAGGTAACAAGACCTAAGGGCTACATTTAGGATGATTGTAGGCGTATAGGCGGAAAGAGGAATCAAAATAGTGATGGGTTGCTAGCCGCATCGTCTATAACATGACTCCTAAGACTCGCCCATTCCCTCGATGGGCTTTTACCGTCTGCGCGGGACGAGAGGCAACTGGTACATTCTATGTTTTTCTTTCTCTCCCAGACCAATATGGAACCACGCAATCCTTACTTTATAATATTATATTATCCTTACTAATATTATAAATGCGAAAGTAACTCTGTCTGTCTGTCTGTCTGTCTGTCTGTTACCTTTTCACGCTTAAACCGCTGGGCCGATTTAGTTGAAATTTGGTATACAGATAGTTTGAGTGCCAGGAAAGAACATAGGATAGTTTTTATCCCGGAAAATTGTATAGTTCCCGCGGGATAGCACAGCCCAAACCACTGGAATTTTTCAAATTTAAGGCGGAACAAAGTTCGCCGGGTCAGCTAGTATTTCATAATTCCGATTGATAACCAGCGAACCTCCGGAAAGTGAGCAAAGCCGCGGCCAAAAGCTAGTCCGTAACAAATTCATAATCCCACCAAAAACGCTTTCTATTTATCAATTTTTAATTGGCAGCTTTCGCAGCGGTTAAAGGCATTCATTGTCGACATTTTTTTGGCGGTTTTTGTCCTCGTTTTTGGGCAAGTTCGGGCACTTGACGCTCCGAGATTGATAAACAGTCTTATTGGGGACTTGGGCTGCCTTTGTTACGGAGTCTGGTCGGCCAGGGCTGGGAGAAGGCAAAAAAGGTTTCAGCATTTTAACAGACTCCTCGAAGACTGTCTCCAACTTATTTCTTGTATTGGTTGTCTGGAAGAGATCGCTATTAAGCGATAACACCGCCTATTGTCTACTTTGTTCTTTGTTTTTGTATTGTTTTGTACTGATTTGTGGTGTTCAATAAAAAGTATTTGTATTGTATTGTATTGACTATTGTCGCTGACCTTTGACAATTCGAAATGAAATGCGTATTGAATATGAAAGCAGCCGGCGTCGATTCTCGTCGAGTTTGCAATGTAAGCAGAATTGTCACATGTCGCTGAGAATTGTCGCGTTGGTGACATAGGGGCCTGAAGTTAGGAACGAAATTAGATCTTTATATGGCAATGTGTCTGCCGAAACAAGTGTTCTAAGAATACCTTTTCGTATTTTTTATTACTTTAGAATTTTTGGGACTTTAAAACTACAGTGAGGTTTGAACCATACTTTTTTTAAACATGCCAAATTAAGAGTTTAAAGGACCTGTAGGCTTATTACCTAACTAAGTTTGATAATTCTTTTATTGTTGTGTTTGTTATAGTTTGGACAAGGTTTGTATAAATTAAAATTATATTAAAACTTCAAGCTTCACAGTCAAGTTATCTAACCACTAAGTAAAACTTGTCATCAAATAAATAAACATTTTGAAATCTGTTCATGTCTTAAATTGCACTAGCAATCATTAATTTTATATTTTGCTAACTTTAATTTTTTCATAAAGTGTCAGCCCTGTTACTCCCCGCTTTCCCCTGCCCCTCCCCCGCGTTTTCCCTTTGTCTCCCTCTACTTATGCAGTCGCCTGGGCATCATCGTCCCTTATTTTCGGTAGCCGATTTTACAGAATTCACGATCAGTGCAGGTAGCCTCATTTTTTTATTTTAATACGTCTACTTTATTTATTTTTTAAGCCACTTTGTATTGGTGAGTGAAAGGGGTTTGGGGACCTTAGAATGGCACAGAATTTGGTATGCGAAAGCTGGTTTCATTTCCAAAATTAAAACGCAAACGATACATAGGGTCTATAGAACTAAACGTGATAAAGCCACAGGCAACATCATATCACCATCATCACTACATAGTATAAAATAAAGTCGCTTTTTCTGTCCCCGTGTCCCTATGTATGCTTATATCTTCAAAACCACACAGCGGGTTTTGATGCGGTTTTTTTAATAGATAGATTGATTCAAGAGGAAGGTTTATAAGTATAATACATGCATAATATACCGTGCGAAGCCGGAGCGGGTCGCTAGTAAAGTATAAAACAAAGTCGCTTTCCGCTGTTCCTATGTACCTATGCGTATATCTTTAAAACGTCGCAACGTATTTTGATGCGGTTTTTTTAATAGATAGAGTAATTCAAGAGGAAGTTTTATACGCAGACGAAGTCGCGGACACAAGCTTGTTTGCTATTAATACTTCCTCAGCACGTACTGCGTCGAAAATGATTGAATTTAACTGTTCAGCCATAAATACGACGCGCATCAAAAAATATGGGTATGTTAATCCGATCACCTTCGACAAAAAGGATAAATTAAATTTAGGGAACGACGCGGCTAATTTGATTCACACTAAGCCTCCATGTCTCATATCTTAGGAAATAAATTCATACATTCTTAAGTTATAATAATCCTAACCATTTTGTTGGGGCAATCTCTGGGTTGGTTCAGGAGCGACTTCAATGAAGGATGCGTTAATTCTCGCAAAATGTATTTATTTCATTAATTTACAAGGATTTTTACAAAAGTTTTGGACTAGGATAGAAAAAAGTATGCTTAGTTGGTTTGGTCACGTAGAGCGGATGGATGAAAGTAGACTATCTAAACAGATCTATATGGGAATAGTAAATGGTTGCGTTGGGAAGGCCTAGACGAACGCTCGAACACGAAATAGGAGACTTTTGGGAAAGTGTCAGGTCAGGAGTACCCTAAACCGACGAGCATGTTATGAAGAGATTGATGAATGTGGATGAAGCGAAAGAAGTATGTCAGGATCGTAGAAAGTGGAAAGGAAGTATACCAAATCTAGGAGATACTTGCGTTAATAAACGCACACATACGTCGCATTCTCATCGTTACAGAACGTTGACAGTGTGTGTTGTAACTCAGTTCAGTTCACAGAACACTAATCAAAGCTAACCCATCGAGCCTAACCTTCGAACCTTTGATTCATTAAGCGGTGCAATACCCAACTAAATTTGCATTCCCGTTCTAAATTGACTCCTTTAAAGTTGATAATCTCACTCACGACCGCGCTCAATTAAGACGGCGATCTTTGGAATTGTCCACTGAATCAATTTAAATGAATTAATTATCTAATAGTAGATTATCTGGAAGAAGCTATCTGATGGCGGGCGTACGAATCCCATAGGAACTGTTTATTCTGGAGTAGCTGCGGTGACTTCGTCTTCGCAAAACCGCTTGCCCTATGCAGTTCTCCGGGATAAAAACTATCCTATATCCTTCCCTGGGACTGAAACTATGTCTGTATTAAATTTTATTCAAATCGGTACAGCGGTTTTTTCGCTTTTAAAATATTAGTAGGGATTGTTCATATAGTTTTTCCGTGATGTATTAGAGGGAATAATGGGGCGTTTGTGATGGGTCTAACCGACACGCTCAGAGTGGCCTATTAGTGTTTAATAGTTAAATACCTTTGTAACTGACAGGTAACGTACAATCTTAGTCATGAAATGTTGAACATGTTCAATGGCTGTATGACTTTATAATTACCTACACGGTTAGTGTCTGATTTGATAAAAACGCACAGAGTATCGCCAGTTTCTAGTTTAAGGGTTTCGTAACAAAAGTTAAGTTAAAATTAGAACACAGAAAAGTCTAAAAGTAAAGCTATGGCCGGGAATCGAACCCGGCTCCTCGTCATTCCGTGACGCGTGCTACCCCTACACCACCCATAGCTGAACTTGTTGCTATGCGAATTTTTGTTGCCAAGCATCATCTGTTTGAATGATGTGTCTGTACGTCACAATTACAAATGACTTGGTGCTTAAGAGCAGGGCTCTACTAACACTGGATTTTGTATTAACTTGTCAATTTGTGCGGGGCTCTCAGTGCGCGAGACCGACTCGCACTTGGCCGGTTTTTCAATAACAATGAGGCTTACGAAATTTTACAAAAAACTAGATGCGAAGTTATGCGCGGCACGTTGTAATTGTAATGTAATTTTGCTTTTTTCTTACAATTACCGGCAAAACATCTTCAGTTTAAATCCAGCCAAATAGCGTCGCGGAAAAAAGAGAATAATTGGGGTACAGTCGAAAAAGAAGTCTAAAACGTGGGCAGTAAAAACTGTCGCGGCGAGAGGTCGACGACCCGCAGGATTTATTCGGCGCGGGCGCCGACGATTCGTATCCTCGAATTTCTGGCAATGGGGATTCGAATTTTAAATTTGCCCGTAGCTCTGTGCGAATTTAAAAGTTATTTCGACATAGGCGTCATTATTCTCGTTGGATTACATACACACATACATACACATACATAAATCACGTCTTTATCCCTAATGGGGTAGACAGAGCCTAAGGTAAACACCTAAAGGCCACGCTCAGCATGACTGTGGGCATTTAGATGGAAAGGGGGAATCAAAATAGTGATAAGTTGCAAGCCGCATCGCCTATAGCATGATTCCTAAGATTTTCGCCTATTCCCTCGATGGGCTTTTACCATCTGTGCGGGAAGAGAAGCAACTGGTGCATTCTATGTTTTTTCTTTACTCCCAGACGTTGGATAACGTTTTTTCATAAAGGAAGGTCTTTCATCCTCGTCTGTGAGCAAAGGAAAAACAGAATGCGCCCTGCTTCCCTTCCCAGATGGTAAAAGCCGATCCAGGGAATGGACGAAAATGGCAATCATGTTATAGGTGATGCGGCAAGTAACTCTTCAATATTTTGATTTCCCTTTCCATCTATACGCCCACAATCATGAGCCTTTTGTGAGATTTAACGGCTGATAAGCTTCGTGCCTAGAGCTAGCTTAGAAGTTAAGTATTTCGCCTAATAGATGGGCTTGTACCATCTCCGCGGGACGAGAAGCAACTGCTACATTCTATGTTTTCCTTCCCCAGACCAGCATGGAATGTTTAATACAGAGTACCTAGTTATTTGTGTTGTATTGCACAAACTGGTCTGTTAGCAACTCGTCGAAAAAACGACGAAAATTCCAAGTCAGCGCATGTTTTGTCCTGTCTGTTCAATATAGCTTGATCGATATATCGATATGCATATCAACCCTAAACAGTCGGGGGGAACAATCGCCCCTATCCGCTCATTTGCGTAATGATATACGAATAAACGGGTTCGGGAACGAGACTTACAAACGCGAGGAAAGAAATGAAAACACGTTGAATCATGTTCGTACAACCCACTAGTATAGTCCATTCCAATCCATTTTGACGCTTTTATAAACAAACAACGTACACACACACAAATCACGTCTCCATTACTTACCAGTTGCTTCTCTCCCCGCGCAGATGGTAAAAGCCCGTCGAGGGAATGGGAGAAAATCATAGGAATCATGTTATAGGCGATGCGGCTAGCAACCAATCACTATTATGATTCCCCTTTCCACCTATACGCCCACAGTCTTGCTTGTTTTCTAGCATTTCTAGGTATTGTTACCTTAGGCTCTGTCTACCCCGTAAGGGATAAAGATGTGATTTGTATACACACATACATGTGCATAAAACTGTTCCTAAGCCTCAAGTGTAAGTTTTCGCACGAACAAATGTCTCGACCGCTTTCACGAAAACGGTTCAATCACTTTGGAAAAATAGACAGCGCCCCTAGCGGAGCGAAACGGCAACAAACTGTTCTCATATTTGACATTTTAACGCAAACGTGTTCGAGACACATGTGACCGAAAACTTGCACTAACTGAATGGAGACACCTAATATGCGCGTTATTCCAGCAAGGCCTTTGAACTAGGATCGTTAGTCACGACAATCTTTTGCATCCTAATCAAATATCGATTACTTCGATAGCCAGTGCGTAATCACTGCGGATGGAAATGCCGTTGCAATTTATATTAGCGCACGTTAATCTAATTTAGATGATATAAAACGATAATAAACGGAAAAACATCTTACAGAATACATAAATTACGTCTTTATCCCTTACGGCTTAGAGCCTAAGGTAACAAGACCTTAAGGCCACGTTTAGCATGATTAAGGGCGTAGGTGGAAAGGGAAATCTAAATAGTGATGGGTTGCCTACAACATGATTCCTAAGACTTTCGCCCATTCCCTCGATGTGCTTTTACCATCTGCGCGGGAATAGAAGCAACTGGTAAATTCTATGTTTATGTTTACTCTTGGACCAGCATGGAAGAAAAACATCTGAACATTATGATACAATAAATGTCTAAATCAATCACGTCTTTATCCCTTAGGGGGTAGACAGAGCCTAAGATGGCAAGACCTAGGCCACGATTAGCAAGATTGTGGGCGTATAGATAAACATCAAAAAAATAATCAATCGATTCAGCGAGAGGAAATTAATTAGTCAAGTCTGCAGGCCATGAATTTGGTTACAATATAAAAAGTAAACTAAATTATAACAAATTAAAAACATGCCAGTATTTTGCTGGACATTGTCAAAACACGTTACGCTTAGTCCGGATCTACAATATATATATTTTTAATTAATGAATGTTTATCTCGGAGCGAGTTGCACATAAATCTGGTGGGGGCGTGCTTGAACATCGAACATAAATGTTATGGAGCTCTTTCTAATTAAACTCAAGGCTGGGCCCGCTGGCTTAACGCACAAAAGTGCAGCGGTTTGTTCTTTAGTGCTAAATTTCATACGTACATAAATCACGTCTTTATCCCTTACGGGGTCTGTCTACCCCTAAGGTAACAAGACCTACAGGCCACGTTTAGCATTGTGGGCGAATAGGTGGAAAGGGAAGTCCAAATAGCGATGGGTTGCTAGCGGCATCGTCTATGAAAGAATTAAAAGACTAGCCATTGACATTTCTAGATTTAGCCTTTTGTAAATGAAATATTTAACAAACTCGGAAACAATGAGGATAGGAATGCTGAATGTGATTGCGAGCGCTCGCGTTAAGACAATAAGGCCTTTGATCTCATTGGAGTATGGATATTTGACGGTTAAAAAGAAAACTGGCACTTTAATAACTTTAAATAAGAAATAGGAAAGTTACGTTTGAAAACAAAATAAAACCGTAACCAATTTAAAGTAACTCATACCACAATGACATGAAAACTTAAAAAAAAAACTACAAAATAAACAGTTACTCACAATTGTTAGTCTTACTGTTTTTTTTTCTTATTAGGTTCAAGACGGTGGTGCTTCCCGCACTAACGTTTATCGAGCCCCTGCGTCTGCGCACTTACTAAAGCTTATGTTTAGACTTCAATTATTTTGCCGCCATAAGCTTTTAACTTGGACCAACCGCCAATTGGACAATGTGAGATAATTTTTAAGAGATATCTTCTTAAATCTAAAGATTTCATTTTCTATATCGATTCCTGGGCATAGTTTATTGCTTTCGCAATTACAAAGTTGCATGTTTGCAAGTAACGAGGGTTTGTTTCTCGAGTGGATTTCGTTTCAAATAAACAAGCGACATCTACTGGACTTTTAAGGAAGTGCTGCCATTTTGGAATCATTGTACTTCAAATTTGGTCTCCCATAAATCGCTATAATATCGTTTCACTAATTACAATTTAATTCACATTCAAAGTCTTCACAAAACTTAATTTAAAACTGGCGAGTTACTACTGAGTTCATTTAATTTCATTTTAAAACTGGCCGGTTACTACAGAGTTCCTAATTTTTTTTTATTGCACTCACAAGTCACTGTCAATGTTACTACTGAGTTTTTTTTCCGTTTAAAACTGGCCAGTTCCTTCTGAGTTTCTAACTTTTTTTTTAACTGGCCATGTCACTGGCAGGTTGCTAACATAACTTTTCGAAGTCCGCTATGAATTTATCAGTCCAAGAACTCATGGACAATGGTCTGCGCCTGCGTTTCCCATAGACAAGTGCGCTAACGGTTCGCAATTCAGTGATTTAGAGGACTGCGCGTTACAACAGAATAAACGTGGATACCGCGGCCGCGCGTCACACCGAACCGAGCTTAGTTTAAATTTTAACAAGAGCGAATAGGCATTTACTAGGCAAGCATGTTCCACCCTAGATCTATGCTTACCATCAGGCGTGATTGTGTGACACATACCCAATTCGCATAAAAAATGTTATGAACGCGATCAAGCTAACTGGAAGGCCTAGTGACTAACCTGAGTTCATGAAGCTTTAGGTCCCGAGTTTGATCCCCGGTCGGAGAGATACTCATTTTAAAATAACGATTCCACCCAAGTATTGCTAAGCCGCAATGATAAAAGGATTGGACCTGAAAGTTTTTCTATATACTTCAATCGTATATGAAACTAGCAGCGGCCCGCGACTCCGTCTGCGCAGAACTCGTTTATCGGTATCTCGCAGGTACTATGCAATTTTCCGGGATAAAAACTGTCCTTCCTTGGAACTAAAACTATCTATGTACCAAATTTCAATAAAATCAGTTCTGCGGTATAAGCGTGAAAATGTACCAGACAGATATACAGACAGAGTTACTTTCACATTTATAATAATTAGTACGGATGACAGATCTTTTAATCCCACTATGATCCTGGTGTAGTAATAGATATTTGTATATTTAAATATGAACATATTTATGTAAGTAGTGATTTTTATCATATGCCCAGAAAATATCGTGAAAGCGGTGCTTAGTTTGGAACTGGGTCAATTGTTGCCCAACGTTCGGTCATGATAATGATTATTTATTTTTTCACTACTAAAATTACATCAAATTAATCAATATTAACAACAAACAATTGCGCGAAAGTAAATCATTCGCAGCGGTGTAACAGACAGCCATTTCACTCGCCCTGCTGTATAAATATTAGTGAAATGCAACGCGTTGCGAGTGAGATAGCCGTGCTTTATTAGCTGGGCCTTGATTTGCCAGCGATGTACCGACCTATGGGCGTACTGGACAGTCTTATACCAAACGGTAACATTCAAATTACCATTTAGCTAAGCAGATATTTTTCTTTTGGGGTGCGAGTTGGGTTACCTCCGCGTGTGGTCAAGAGCGGTTCGTTTTTGGATCCGTCCGAGGGGAAGAGCAGTGCTTGGTCCG
Source organism: Pandemis cinnamomeana (assembly GCA_932294345.1). Classification (NCBI taxonomy): domain Eukaryota; kingdom Metazoa; phylum Arthropoda; class Insecta; order Lepidoptera; family Tortricidae; genus Pandemis; species Pandemis cinnamomeana. Next base: position 13,458,609 of record OW028710.1, on the reverse strand, counting down.
GCGCACCCTGGGCATCGGTCAATGATTTCCTGGCTGATTCTGTATTGAACTCTGTATTGTATTGAACTTTCATTTGACGTTCGGGTGAAATCGGCGTCTTTAGCGACGTACGCAAAACAAACTTGTTTCTGACTCTACTAATAACATTGTTAAAAATCTATTCCTTACCAATATGTACATACTTCGTTCCTCATCTTCATTGTAATAAAATTTCTCAATTAAATTTTACACAGCTATATAAAACATCAATTAATTGCACAATAAAATTTGCCACTCAATTTATTCTTAATCGCCGCTTTGCCAAATTGCTTCAATTACATAATTCTACATATCAATGAAGAAGCGATGTACAGGGTGTTACAAAAATCATACTAAAGCCGATTTTTTTTTTATTTCCTTATGAAAATAACATCCGCCAAGTATAAGCAGAATAGTGGTACTTGCGACAGCTATAAGTCTATGACTTACCAAAACAAAAATTAAATTTAGTAAAAGCAACATATACATACACAAATCACGTCTTTATCCCTTACAAGCTAGACAGAGCCTGTGAGGTTACAAAACCTACAGGCCACGCTTAGCATGATGTAGGCGTATAGATGGAAAAAGAAATCAAAATAGTGATGAGCTGCTAGCCGCATCGTATATAACATGATACCTATGCCCATTCCCTAAATGGACTCTTACCATCTGCGCGGGAGGAGTACATTCTATATTTTTGAAACTAAATACTTTTCTGTTAAAACACTTTATTCCAATTTAAAGTTGACTTCCATGACAACCAATTGAAATCATTTTTGCCTTTTATGAATAGTTTATTTCTTCAGTTACTTTTGTAACATCCTGTATATTATTATTGAAGCCGCATGCGCATGCGCATACTGCATTTGAGTTACGCAAGGTGATAAAGATTGCATACAATTCAATGGGATTTAGTGTAAATGGAAGCTATTACATTAAAAGTTTTTTTTGGGGTCGTCACTAGTAAGCCTGTCTGTTCGTCATTGTCTTACGTCTCTTATGAACTAGAAGATAGATTCTTGAATATTTTTTCACAATTGTGTATTGTTATAGGTCAATATTTTAAGATTTTTAAGCATCTATTTTAAAAATCTCATATTAATAACTCACGGATTTTCCGACCTAAGTGCCTATGTCTATTTCAGACACGGAACCTTAAAAATTTATCTTTTTTTAGAGAGGTTCAACGCTACCTTTTCAAGTCGCAAATTATCTAGACTTACACCATCCATAAGCATTCAAAAAACTCTTGCAGTTACGGTTAGACAAAACCCTTTAAAATTCCCCCAAAATGATGCCTAAGGATCTCTAAAGCGACCTCAGCGGTAGTCCGATTAAGCCAAATGTTTCACACCGATGCGTAACATCCGATACAGAATATCATATTTAATTTACATAATAAACGTTTGGATGCAATTGCACCGATATGCGATGCTTTTTTGATAGGAAAAACTGAAATGTACCAGTTGCTTCTCGTCCCGCGCAGATGGTAAAAGCCCATCGAGGAATTGGCGAAAGTCTTAGGAGTCTTAGGAGGAGGAGGTTTTGTTACCTCAGGCTCTATCTACCCCGTAAGGGATATATACGTGATTTGGGTGTGAGCGTGTGTGTGCGATGCCTTTATCGTGTATAAAACGTACTTCATGGTATTGTGGTCACCACTTGCCATATTGAATTTCTATCTTTAGTGACACACAAGATTGATGTAAATTCATCAACGTAGATCCAAGAGTTTGGCTCGAAAGTGTCAGGCATATCCTCCACTACTAACGCGAGGGGAAATACTTTTATTAAGTTTGTAACGAATAAACTCAAAAACTGCTGGACCGATTAGGCTCTGAAACTGCTAGACCGTTTTGAGAAATGCTTTCGCCATTAGAATCCAACATTATCCCTGATGAAGATATAATACATTTAATTCTGCGCGGTCGAAGTCGCGGGCAAGCTAGTCCTACTAATATTACAAATGCGAAAGTTTGTGATTGGCCAGAATGGCTGGACAAATCTGGATTATAGATAGTCTGGAATGACACACAGGCTACTTTCGCTGTCGTTCCAGCGAGATAGCGATTAAAGAATTCTTAACAGTCGAAGTCGTGGGCAACCGCTACTCATTTATATTTATGTTCGGTGACATTCGCTGACCTATTCGCTCCGGTGTGACAGGCGGCCGCGGCGCATCAAAGCAACATTGGGCGATGCTGGGCCATTTAATTGAACCCGATATTTTATTACAGCCGTATACCAAACCTTTTGGACCTTCGGGAGTAATTCGTATTCGTACAATTTGTTACAATTTTATAGGTATTTATTTAGATTACCACCACAAGACGTGAAATTTCAAACAAAGTATTATGCTCTTGCTTGGTATAACTTCATGACTTGCGGCAAATCAAAGCAATCTATATAACTGTGTAACACCTTTGACAAATAAATAAATTGAAATGAAGTAATGACTGATTGACTCATCAACACGCAGCAAAAACCAGAGCTAGAAGGCTGGAATTTTGCGTGGCGGCTTCGTTGTTGATGTTGACTAGATTAATGGCATATTGTCTGGGAGCAAAAAAAACATGAAATGTACCAGTGTTGCTTCTCTACCCGCGCAGATGGTAAAAGCTCATTGAACGAATGGGCAATAATCATAGGAATCGTGTTATAAGCGACGAGGCTAACAACCCATCACTATTTTGATTCCATTTTCCACCTAGGTATACGACCACAATCTTGCTAATTGTGTAGGTAGCTGTTACCTTAGGCTCTGTCTACCCCGTAAGAGATAAAGACGTGATTTGTGTATGTATGTATTACCGTGATTTCCAAGGGATAGTGAATTTTGTGCTAAAATATTTGGCAGATTCACATTTATATGCTATCCTAATTCCCACTGCAGACAAACTTTCTCTGCCAAAACAATGCTTTACTGTACCTCATTGAAGTAATTAAATCATAAACCTATAACAGAGAAAAATAGAGGTGCGAGCGAGAAACCGTGTGGGACTCGAAATGCAGCCATAAATTTCGCATTTTTTAAGTGTCTTAGTTTTCAATATAGCTTAGAAATAGTATTTTTTCACGCTTAAACCGCTGATCCGATTTAGTTAAAATTTGGGTATGCAGATAGTTTGAGTCCCGAGGAAGGACATAGAATAGTTTTTATCCCGGAAAATTGCATATTTCCCACGGGATAGCGATTCTCCGCCGAGGGAGTCGCGGCGGAGAGCGAGTGTAAAGTAAAAATAACGCTATTCTATAGTACGCTAGACAACTTTATCCGTACTAGCCCTTCGACTTATGCGACTACGTGCCTCTTAACTTAAGTAGTACCTAGCTAAGTGTCTCTGAGTACAGCAGTTAAATTTCTTAATTCACGTGGTAGCTATGTCGCCCATCACACGATCGTGATCGCGTCAGACAATGGGCGATTACGTATTTGAGATGAGGACGGAGTACGTTGCGGTGTAAGGAACACGCTGAGGCGAGGACAGACAATTTTGAAATTATTTCTAGTCACTACATAGTAATAATATATCAGTTTTGTTAAAATCTCATTTCGAGTACAAGCTATTTCATTATTTATAAAAAAAACTAATTATACAAAATTTCAAGTCAATCAGACCAACCGTTGAAGGGTAAAGGGTTATTGTATTGCCATTTGACTTACACAAGTATGCATTTATGCAAATTTTTGACTCAATCGGTTCCAGATATGTGCTTCAAAATTGAGTTCGTTGCTACATTCCACCCGGACATACATGCATTGCAAGTTAAATAAAAGCTTGTAACTTGTAAAAACAAAGTCTGTTCAAAATCAGAATAATTAATTGAAGAAATCTTGCCAAAGTTGCGTGTCGGTGTGATAGGGTGCCGACACAAAAACAATAATCAAGTGTCAACTACAAGTTAAGTTCAATTACCGACTTTAGACAACATTAATTACAGCTAAAATTTTTATCTTTCGAATGGTATTAAGCCATGTGGTTCTGGGCGTCTTTCTATTTAGTTTAATTACAACAAAGAGTGTGACGCCATCTGTTGTTAAGTAGCTGTCACTTTTAATGCAGCGTATTCTAAACGTTTTAGTACTTCAATATTTCGTAAGATGGCGTCAAAATTAAAGTTTTTATTTCAAATAGATGTATTTTTTTAGAAAATGACGAAATTCAAAATAACATTAAACTTTAATCGAATAATAATGCCATGTATTTCATAAACACCAGGAAGAAACATGGAATTTGCCGTATCACGCGAGCTGTGGTAACATTCAAGCACCTAACTGGTAACGCCTAAACATGGCTGACGTCGTGAATAAGATATTAAGCGATCATATCCTGGACTGATGAAAAGAGACAAAAGTTATATACAGTGTTTATACAATGCCTGCTTGGTTACAAAAAATTCAGGCTTCTAGTTTTATCCACAACGAAGTTAAAGGGGGGTCGAAAATGCCATGAACTGCTTCGAGAAAAGATGGTACGGCCGTGCCGCTTTTTTTGCTCGACTTGGCGGGGGCACTACCGTGCCCCCAGATTTTAGTAATTTCAATCACACTGCTGGTAAAAAATATTGTGTTGATAACAATCTCTCTTTCTAGACATGAATACATCCATTCGGTCTTGTTAAATAGTTTTGTGTGTACCGTGAAACGGAGTGACTTTGGTAATTTTGAGGCTACTTTGATCGTTTTAAAATTGCTATAAAATCGATATTATCCATATGCGATTAATGTATTTTTTTTTTTTTTTTTATATGAATAGGAAGGCAAACGAGCAAGCATGTAGACGCAAAGGCGATCGATGAAGACATCGATTGAAAGCAGTAAACGCAAATAAAAATTAATAATTTCATCATTATAACTACTACTTTTTAAAGCCACCCAGGTTGACGGTAACCGATTTCATAAAAGAAGGCTCTTTTGTTTGAATGTTTGTGTATGTTTTTATCCGATTTGGATTTTTTCGAGTAATATTCACCTTAGTATGTTTAAAGTAACTACAAAAGCTAAAATAAGTGGCATTTAAATTTGAAAGACCTAACTACTAATCCACTGTCATGTTAAAAGAAAAGTCCTGACTGATTCATGAAACGCTAGCCCAAACCCTCAGACTTTTTCTTTCATTATAATTATAGACCAGCCAATGCCAGCGACTTTGTCCACGCAAATATAGCCTATTTTATTAAAGGTTAATGCAGCATTCCCGTGGTGAAAGATTTTTTTAAATCGGTTACAAACATACATACCAAAATACAAACCCGTTGTCTTTATAATATTACTAGCTTCTGCCCGCGACTTCGTCTGCGTAGAATTATACATAAAACCTTCCTCTTGAATCACTCTATCTATTAAAAAATAGCGCATCAAAATCCGTTGTGTAGTTTTGAAGATATAAGCATACATAGGGACATAGAGACATAGGGACATAGGGACCGAGAAAGCGACTTTGTTTTATACTATGTAGTGATAGTGATTAGACAAGGAATAAAGACGGATTTCCTAAATTCACAGAAAACAGTGACTCCTGTATCGTAAGAGAGTCCGACTATAAAAAAATCATCCACGTAATCGTACAAAAGAATTCAAAGTATCGCTCTCACTCCCAACTTAGGTACCTCCACTATCCACAGGCACGATTTCAATAAATTTGTTTAAGCAAAATGAAGCTATAAGGTAATACAACTCCACGGTAGCCCGCTGTTCCCGTTAATATTTACTCTATCCCTAAGTAGTTTTCGATGTAAGTAACCCTAAACGTGTGTTCACTTTCTTTTCGAGGAATTTAATCAAATCCCTGATATTAATATGACTTTCCGAAGAACTAGACGATTTTATTTCCAATTCATTATTGACTTTGGGTTTGGATTTAGACAAGTAAAACTTGATCTCTACACTGGTGGGAGTAAAGAAAAAACAGAATTTACCAGTTACTTTTCTTCTCGCGCAGATGGTAAAAGCCCATCGAGAGAATATGCGAAAGTATTAAGAATCATGTTAAAGGCGATGCGGCTAGCAACCAATCACTATTTTGATTTCCCTTACTATACGCCTTTAATCATGCTAAACGTGGCCTTAAGCTTTTGTTACCGCTCTGTCTACTCCGTAAGGGATAAAGACGTGACATATTTCACGCCTAAACCACCCGATTTTAGTGAAATATGGTACAGAGATAGTTTTAGTTCCGGTGAAGGACATAGGATAGTTTTTATCCCGCAATTGCATAGTTCCCGCGGGATAGCGATAAACGAATCCTGCGCAGACGGATCTTTGTAAGTCGAACAAACCCAACTATCTGATGAAATACCGCAACAATTTTAACAGTTCTTGTATAAATAAAAATAATAAAGCAAATTTGAAGGCAGCTCACTCAATTTGAAGACAGCGAATGCAGTTTTTATAACCTATAAATTAAATGAAACGGTTGTTTCGGATATCTCAGGATCGTTACAATTAACGGATAAAACGGTTCTTTTAGATAGGTATCGTATCAATTTCTTTAAAATACAGTAATTTCAATGTTTATGCGTGTAGGTGCATTTAGGCACAATCGCGTAAGCGACCTAAACTCAAACGTCATTTGAAACTTTTATGGTGGCTTTTCTTTCTGTTGGCTCTTGTTATTTATCTTGCGTAAATGTCTAATCAATCCGTGTACTAGAAGATAGTCAAAGATTTGCAAATATTTACCTAACAAATAAAATTCAAACACTCACCTCTGTCAGCAACGGTGGCCTTCAAAGTTCCAACGACAGTTCCAATCCTCGCGTCTTCTTTAACATGGAAGTTGTATCTCGGCTTGTCGAAGAGTGCCGATCCCACACCAGCATGCATCACCGCAACATGGACAGTAGCTCCTTGCGGCGCCGTCAGACCACCGCCATCCGTCGCCGATATTTCCAAATCAAATTTGCCGCTAGCTCTGATCAAAGACGGCTTCGTCACAAAGATCTCGCCAGAGGATCTATCAATTCTGAACACGTCATTGTCATTGCCGTTCACAATCCTGTACGTTACTGTCCCAAATCGACCAGAGTCAGCATCCGTGGCTGATACAGCCACTATCGGTTCCAAAGATGCTACTCTCCCTTCTTTCAAGGATACATTGTAGTCCTTAACAGAGAACGAAGGTACGTTGTCGTTCATATCGGTAACTTGGATCTTCACCACGGCGGTTGTTGACAGGCCCCCTGCGAATAAATAAATAATTGGTTCCTTGATTGTTTGTGTATTGTTGTAATGTTATGTTTAATTGACAGCCGCTTGATTTATGCCGATGTCAACGCGCAGTACGATACTATAAGCGTTTGCTTTTGTTTCTCTATGAATATTAGCTTTATTTTAATTATACTTTTATGCAGTGCTGGGCCCAATGTTCAAGTGGTTCGCTATAAAATGATGCTACATTGTTGCCGACGGAAACGCATAAAGGGACACAATGTCGTGTTGTAAATTGTGGGATGTTTTGTGTTTATCTCTCTGGCTTATACCTATACATTCCTTTACCAAAACGGCTTTAACCGAAAACGCAGTTACGATATCTTTTCATCTTTGTTTTTAAAGCAAACAGCTCAAGGTGCTTGACTGAACCTTCGCTAGTAATTAGAGCTTCTAGAGCATAAGCTCACAAAATGTAGTGCATTCTAGCCAATATAATAGCGAGCATTCTAGAGAACATTCTAGCGGAATCTCACCTCAACGCTTGGTTATTAGAAGAGCGTAATACTAGAGCGTTTTCTAGAATGATCGCGGATGTTCGAAACAATTTTAGATCCATGTTTGTTATTTGGTTCGACTCAAATTCTCAAGTCTATCAACATATACGTAGCATAAGGTTCTGAGATATCTCTATACACTGTCCGACTAAGTTTATTGTTAGCCTTATAAGAGGCTGATGCCTTTTTGAAACCGGCAAATGAATTTCAAATTATATTGACCATGTTTTTGCGAGATTATGGCTGAATATAACAATTGCAACCGCTTCAAACATTGCACCGTACAAACGAGAGGACGTCGTAAATTTCCGTCATTATGTTTAATTCGGGATAGTGTTTAAAAGTCTGGATTGTCCCCAAATTCCCGTTCCCAGGTAGTCGGCAGAACAAAGTGAGATGGACGAAACAAAAAGAGTGATAGTTGGACGCTCGATAAATCAGGGGAGTCGACATACGAGGAATTTATTTTCGAGGACGTAGGATTTCGGCCAATGGCACTCCCGGGTTCGATCGTTACTTTAAGTGGTGAAATGACTTAATTATGAGCGCAAGTTCACAATTTAATAGTCATCATATAGATCATGCTGACAGCTAGATTGCCTGCGTTTTCTTTGGATTCCCGTGCTTGTAATAACGTTATGCCAGGCCTGGGTTTTACAAGTTTACACTTTACATGGACGATTTTTTTGAACTCCTACCGCGACGGGACAACCAGAAAAATAAAGTTGGGGCTGGGAATCGAACCCAGATCTTCATCATAGCGTGACACATGCATGCCAATAAACAATCGATGAACCCACACCCCAAAAAAACCGTGTTCTAGAATCATATTATTATTTAAAACAGAATCAGTTTCTATCATGTCACCGGAGATGGCGTTGTTTAAGAGATGTTTCTTTTTTTCGACAATTTTAATTTAATTATTAGTTATTCTTATATTCGGGATAGAGAGAGACAAATCTAACAAATCAACTATCGTAGAAATCAGTGCTGCCGTTTTTAGTTATAAAATTTTAATAACTCGACTTTGTTTAAATTAAAACATTTCTGTACGAAAATTGAGGCCTAACAGCCGAGAGATGGCGCTTAATTTTCCGATTTTATTCACATTCGATAATATTATTATGTTTTATACCATAGTTTTCTAGGTGTAAAAGTACAGGAAAATGTTTTGTTATCACGAAACATGGCGAAGGTGACAATTTAAGCTCAATTCGGATGCACTTCGTGACTCTATCGAGTATAAGGACTCAGCATTGAAACTCTGGCTGTTTAAATATCATCTTTATTCAATAGTATTCAACATAAGTGTTGCGAAGGGACCAGAGGTTGTGAACTTAAATATAGCTGTCCTGCTTTAACACTAATAAGGGGAACGGGATAATAATATGTAGATACTATAACTAATAGCGTTAGATATTGTGACAGAGTTGCCAGTCCGCAGCCGTTTGATTCACGCAGAATTTTTTACCATGCACGGTTAAAACTCCAAATCAGACAGGTACTTGAGGATCTTCAGAAAATGAGGCTACGCTTTTCATTAGAGTACAAATTTCATTTTAGATACAAGGTCTTTTTGCTGACTGTACTTGCATTTCCATGCGTCCTACATGTGTACCAAATTTCAAGTCAGTCGGATCAACCCTTGAAGAGTTTCCTCCTGCGGAGACGGTCAGGACCGGGCCACCAGAACTGTTACCACGTCATCCGACTTCGACAAGTCTGTTAAATTTCAGCTCAATCGGTTGAATATCTGCTTAAATTGAGTTGCAAGATTCCACTCGTACAAACATACATACATACATTGCAGGTCAATAAAAATTACACAATGTCACTTACCTCTATCAGTAGCTATGACAGGGAACTCAAAGTCGCTGTTCGTCTCATGGTCTAAAGGCGAGGACACACAGAGCTCTCCGCTATCAGGCTTGACATAGAACTGTGGTCTAGCGAGAGCGTCTCCTAGAGTGTAGTTGACGATCGCGTTGACACCGCAGTCTGGGTCGATCGCTGACATCTGGAAAAGAAGAAAATATGTTACAAAAGTGTCGGACACTTCTAAATGCCCTAAACAGAAGTATGCAGGGAATGCGTCAAGATAAAACGGAATAAAAGTGCGGCCACACCAGTGCGTAAAAGACGTCGACAGTGCGTTTACGCAACAAAATGTATGAAGAAACGGTGAGAGAACGCGACGCATGCGACACGTCACTGCGTATACGCAGCGGTGTGGTCGCTCCTTAAAGTCGGCAAAGGCTAAAGAAAACAGTTCTTAAATTTTACAAAATAATTAATAATATACAAATATCACATGACAATAATATCATCTAGTCTAATATTATATACTAGTAGTTGGTAACTTCCATGCTGGTCTGGGAGCAAAGTAAAAACATAAAATGTACCAGTTGCTTCTCTTCCCGCGCAGATGGTAAAAGCCTATCGAGGGTATGGGCGAAAATCATAGTTAGTGCATTAAAATGGACCGCCGCAAAGTAACGCCTGATTCAATAAAATACTACTCCCTATAAATATTATAAATGCAAAAGTAACTCTTTCTGTCTAAACCATAACCGATTTTCAAGAAATTTGTGTCCCGAAAGGACATAGGATAGTACACATACATAAGCGACTTCTGCGCAGACGGAGTCACGGACCACAGCTAGTTAAGTGAATAAATCACATAAGTTTATCAGCGTAATGGCCCATCAAGGATCAAGAGATACCTAAACATTGATCAAATTGCCCATTTGTTAGCATTACCAAACAAAGTTGGCTCCACCTTAGACTTCTGACAAATAACCCTAATGCCTGGCCTACCGTTAGACTATCAATTGTGTGGTATCAACCAAGGAACCAGGACTAATTGCCTAAGAACCTATACATATCTGATCGTCCACGTAATTAATTGGTTGTTTAATTCTTGATCTGTGTGGTCTTTGGACAAATGGGATATGTACACGTAATTGATAAAGTAAGCTTAATTAGGTTAATAATAGCTCCTTCCGCGCTGGTCTGGGACAGTGGCGTAACTATAGGGTGGCAGGGGTGGCAAGATGCCACGGGCCCCTAGCTCTACGGGGCCCCGAACTGGCTTGGTTTAGAGTACAGAAGGGACGCTGATGCACTTCCTTATATTGAGGAAGGAGCCCCATCTGACGAATTTTCCGCGGGCCCCAGGCGTTATAGTTACGCCACTGGTCTGGGAGTAAAGAAAAACTGAATTTACCAGTTGCTTCTCTTCCCGGGTAGATGGTAAAAGCCCATCGAGGGGATGGGTGAATTCTTAGGAATCATGTTATAGGCGATGTGGCAGCAACCCATCACTATTTTGATTTCCCTTTCAACCTTTTTTTTTTTTTTACTACAAACTGACCAGTGATTGACCTCTATCTCACCTAACCTATACGGCGATAACAGGCGACCCTCGCGCTGGCAGCCATCTCGCGCAAAGAATCGCAATCGGAGTTCAGCGCGGGAATGCTGCCTGCGTGATGGGCACCCAGCCAAGCCCACCTCTCTTTTACAATTAATTTTAAAGTTTATTTAGTTATTTCAATTTAATAGTAGTTTTAGTTTTGTATTTGCATTTTAAGTGTGTATTTTTTCATACTTACATGAAATAAAATTCAAAGTTTAACGCAACAACCCAGATAATTAGCCAGATCATCTTTTTCTCTTTATCTCCCGTATATTACGGACGTGACAACGGCGCTTGATTAATTGCATCGGCGTCAAAGCTAAGATAAATGGCGGATTTCCAAAGCAAATACGCCTCGGTAAAACCACTCGAACAACTTGCAACTCCATGCTCAAGTCTACACAGTTTAATCTTACGCAGAGTATCTTTTATAGTAACTACGAGTATGTTAGTCTTGCAAATGTGAAGTGTAATTCTGTTCTTGTCTTCATTTAGGAACTAACGTTGTCCATTGGCTAAAACGCCATTTTTTAACATTCCCTTTACATTAAAGAAAGAAGACATTTATACCCTTTTGCAAGACACAAATAAGAGATAATACATACATAAATCTCGTCTTTATCCCTTACGGGTTAGGCGGTAAGGTAACAAGATCTAAAGGCCACGTTTAGTATGTGGGAGTATAGGTGGAAAGGGCATCAAAGTAGTCATGGGTTAAGCCGCATCGCCTATAGCATGATTCCTTAAATTTCCGACCAGGTAGAGAAGCAACTGATATATTCAATGTTTCTTTACTCCCAGACCAGCATGGAAGAAAAATAGATCGTCAGTGTTGAGTATATGTAAAACGTGAAACGGTGGCTGGCTCAGCATTAATCAGTGTTGACCTGCAGCACTCAACTTCATTTCTCAACTCGGTAAGAATCTATTTTATCTCTTTCAACAGTTACGCAAAGCAATTACGATGCCGAAAGTCGTTCCACGCAATGGATTCCGAGAAACATTTAAAACAATGCTCCAATCAGATGCGAGGGTACTTTATAATTATTGGTCCGATTCGACGGGGCTGATTGATTCTGTATCGTACAAGGTTGCATGCAAACGTGTCCATGCCTTACGCCAGAGCTACAAACTTTCGAGCGTTTAATGAACTCGATAAGCAACAAGTTTGTTAAGCCACACACGATGCTTCAATAATTATCGTTAATTCGCCTAATCTTCCTAATACGGTAAAGATAAGCAGTTTAAAATTTCCTCAAACCGTTAAAATTTCAATAAACACTGCAGTTCACGAGGCTGATGCTGTTGAGTGTTAAAAATAAATCAACGACACGAATATGAGCGTTGTAGATAATGGCGAACGCGGGCGAGTCAAAGCCAATATTGGAATACTTTAGCTGTTTTATATTTAAATTTCCAAGCGAGCTGACACTGGTAATATCGGCTACCTCAATATAGAGAGATAAGAGCGGTCACAATGAGATTTATTGCACACTCTCGCTTACATCAGTACTTAATAAGAATTTTAAAGTGTTACTTTAAAATTGTCCCGCACGTCTCAATTAGGCAGGTTTAATGGAGTCGCTAATATTTTTTTAGCATGATGTTTTGGAGATTAGCTCAGACGTTTTGATATAATGCCTCGTTTTTCAAGTTGTTTTTGTTCGGGCCGCCGAATGCGAAGCCAGTTCAAAGAACGCCTTAAATCCCGACGACTGACAACGTCCAGTTAAAACTATACAAATAAATAACGAAAACAACAATTGCACGTTTACATACAACCCCGTATTCAGAACGTCAAATACGGATTTAAATTCAAGAAACGCACAGGGCCGGGTCTCATCTAAATAAACCGAACAGCTGCCTTGTTTACTCGAAACAAAAAGTAAAATGAAATGATTTGTAACAAAAATAACAAAGATTCTTACCCAGTTCGGCCGTTGCTAAAGGACATTGTAATTCAAGCTGATTGGCACACAATAATGGTATCAACCATAAGCCATTTAAAAATTGTCCGCGTTAAAAAGAAAAAGATATGGAGACGACAGTACCAGGGGTAAATAAAACTAAAGAGGACAATACCCGAGCCGGACTGCGAAGGATTTGTAGTGCCATTAGTTGAACAGCTCCTGAATGCGTCAAGCGAAATGGAATCCTACAGCGTTTTGTCAAAGACGAAAATAGGTTTGATATTGTGGGGTAATTAAAAAATGATTCCAAATTGTGACCTGCATTAAATTTTGCAGTATTTTTTCTGCTTAAATCTGATGGCAGTTAGTAAATTATTTGCCTGTCTTATGTCCAACGCATCGCCATTTATGAAGTTGAGAACAGTAACGTTATCTCAACGCCATAAACATTGAGTAATTAAATCTTGTGCTTCCTAAATTGTTATAAAATTTATTTTTGTTGTCTCAGCTTCTGGTTTTTCTGGTTCTGTTTAAATATTGCAAGCAACTTATGTTTGAAGAACTTCGTCAACTATATTTTTAATCACGCCTGTATCCACATCCACAGACAAAGTAACATCATGCCAATTTCCAGCCATGAGTCAAACATTTTTTTTTTAAATAGCATTGCATACCGTAGATGAATTGCGGGTTAAAAATAAATTATCTTGAACTGCAGCCACAGTATCGTATTTCTTTAATTGATTGTACATCGCCTGGGTGCAGGCTGACCTTTGAATTCCTGCCTCCTTTTGTTCATTAGTACCATCATTGTAATGTACAATTTATTTTACTTCTCCAGTTAAATACTACTCTTTGTTTGGTTTGGTTTCAATTCCTGCAATACTGTGGCAGGCTTCTGGTTTTCGGCTCCTGTTCTTAATTCTTATTATTGTTGGTTTATTATTCCATCTTCTTTAAAAACTTTATCATTTTTGTGTTTCAGTCGAGTAACACGTGCGTTTAATGGCTTTAGGCAACGAAGATAATTTTGAAAAATTAACTGAATGTCTTGTGTGTTACTTTTGCATCTATAACCTTAAGGCTAATGATAACATTATCAAAGACATTCCTAGTACCAGAGGTTGTTAACGCGTTACATTCTAAACCTATTCATCCTTAAAGAAACTCAATCTTCGTGTCCAATACGTACAAAGTATTATATCACTACGTAAATGCTTAGCTCTATAAAACGATATTTGAGATGCAGTTACACCTGCAAGGTCATCTTTGCCGCTCGCAAACTCAGCAAGTGCATTCACTTCGATTTTATCATTAAAAGCACAGTGATCAATTTGCTGTAGCATAATTGTAAAGATGATGAGATTAAAAGCATAAAACGAGAGCTTCTGGAGATGTCATCTTCTATTATAATATTACCACAACATTGTGTTAAGCAGAAACGAACGGAGTTGACATTTGAACAGAATCCACGTATAAAGCGTGAAAGTTTAAATTACGTTTCTAAACTACATACATACACATACATACATAAATCACGTCTTTATCCCGTACGGGGTAAACAGACCCTAAGGTGACAAAACCTACAAGGCACGTTTAGCAAGATTGTGAGCGTATAGATGGCAAAAAAATGGAATCAAAATAGTGATGGGTCGCTAGCCGCATCGCCTATAACATGATACCTGTGATTTTCAACCATAGGCTTTTAAGGCACCTGGTACATTCTATGTTTTTTCTTTGCTCCCAGACCAGCATTGATGTTAACACACTTTTTAAAAATCAGTAATTGGAATATACAGAATCACAACATAGCTATAAATAAAAATAAATAAAAACCCCCTCGCCGACTTCTAAACCGACTTGTACCTTAAATTATTTTTATTGTTGTTATGACTAGTAGAGACTTTATACATCTCTACTATAGATTAATATAATTTAAGGCTCGGGGATCTTATACATCCCTTTTGTAAATGTATTTAATTTAAGTAGAATTTAAGTATTGTTACTGTATTTTATTTTGAAAAAATTACTTTATGGCTAAGAACCACCGCAAGGGATCTGGCTTACGAATGAAAAAAAACCGCATCGAATTCAGTCAATCCGCTTAAGAGCTACGATGCCACAGACAGATGTCTGGTCGCTCTATAGACATAGAGAATTTTTGTGCACAATTCCAAGTTATAAATGACAACAGCTTTGCCCAGGGCGCAACGTTTAAGTTAAAATCGATGTCCACAATAAGTGTCATTTATTATTCCCCTACACCAAATAACCGCTGCGTCTTTTGTCTACCTCGTAGTTATAGTAAAACCACTCGGTTTAATGCGTCTGTTTTCCACGGCGATGTAATAATGAGGCTGTACTGTCTATTGTTTTAGTAACGTTCGTCTTTTAAACACTTTAAGGTAGTAGCTAATGCTCCATTCATACCTGTTTGCTTGGAATATGCTCTACCAGTATTATCTATTTTGGATTTCGTTACCGAAGTTTTGTCACAATTGTTAAGCTGCCGTGAGGCAAGAATACAAGATTTATAAAATTTTACTAGCTGACCCGGCGAACTTTGTTCCGCCTTAAATTTGAAAAATTCCAGTGGTTTGGGATGTGCTATCCCGCGGGAACTATGCAATTTTCCGGGATAAAAACTATCCTATGTCCTTTCCCGGGAGTCAAACTATCTGTATGCCAAATTTCAACTAAATCGGCCCAGCGGTTTAAGCGTGAAAAGGTAACAGACAGACAGACAGACAGGCAGACAGAGTTACTTTCGCATTTATAATATTAGTAAGGATTCCATGCTGGTCTGGAAGCAAGTTGTAAAAGCCCAGCGATATAGGCGATGAAGCTAGCAACCCATCACTATTTTGATTCAATTAAAAAAAAACCTATACCATATTTTTCTAACCAGCCAAGCGTGCTCAAACTTTCTTTACAAAAAGGTTGCTAATTAAAAAAACTGCAAAGCGCAATCAATTCCTAGACTGCGCAGCCGCAACCGCAGTATCGGGTGTCCTTCCGCCAATAGGAGAGCTGACAGCTGGGAAGACACAATATAAAGACAATGGAATCCACAACTACAGGTTGCAGTAAATATATATCACTATCACTACATAGTATAAAATAAAGTAGCTTTCTCTGTCCCTATGTCCCTATGTATGCTTATATCTTAAAAACTACACAACGGATTTTGATGTGGTTTTTTTAATAGATAGAGTGATTCAAGAGGAAGGTTTTTATGTATAATTCTACACAGACGAAGTCGCGGGCAGAAGCTAGTAAATTATAAATAAATTTATTGATAGACTGAAACAACCTTCGCAAATAACATCAAAAGTTAATTTGGTATAATATCATTTGGCATAATTTATCTGTTGTCATAATATTACATACATACATATATCACGTCTTTATCCCTTACGGGGTAGACAGATTAAGGTAACAAAACCTTAAGGCCACGTTTAGCATGATTAAGGGGGTATAGGTGGAAAGGGAAAACAAAAAAGTGATGGGTTAGCCGCATCGCCTATGACATGATTCCTAAGACTTTCGCCCATTCCCTCGATGGGCTTTTACCATCTCCGCGGGAAGAGAAGCAACTGATAAATTCTATGTTTTTCCTTACTTCCAGATCCATAATACATACTAGCGCTTAATTTGGGACTAAGTCAATTTGTGTGAATTGTTTCCTATTTTTTTTGTGTGTTTTCAATAAAAATACACGTCCCGATTGCTTACCTTTTTGTTGCTTGTTTTCTGTTTTTTTTTCTCAAAATGTATTGTATCTTTCTTTTATGAATCCATGTGTACTGAATGTGTGTACATAAATGTTTCTCTCTCTCTCTCTAAATAATGCTATTCGTAAATCTAATTACTACAAATGTTTGCCAAAGCGTTTACTGGGGGTTCAAGTAATTTTATTTAAGTGCTTTTATATTTATGCACTAAGTGGGAGCTATGTTTATCCTCATAATAAGGCAAACATCCTGTGCATAAGTTTATTTTTAAGTTAATAGCTTTAACAAGTTTAAACCTGTCTAGGTTCAAACAGCACTAATGCTAAATAAGATTAAATATTTACAAATGCAAGTCCCATATTAAAACTTTATTTTGCTAACTGTATTTTTTGGTAAGCAAGTGTAAGTTTTCGGTCATAAAATACGTCGAACGAGTTTGCGTGAAAATGTCAAATACTATGAGAACAGTTTGTTGCCGTTTCGCTCCGCAAGCGGCGCTGCCAATGATTCCATAGTAATTGAGACGTTTACGTGAACGCGTTCGAGACGTTTTTATTGCGAAAGCTTGCACTAGAGCAGTGGTTCCTAACCTTTTCAATGTCACTACCCCTGTGAACAAGTATAGGAATTGAGTTTACCCCTAGCTAATTTAAAATAATTAAAACCACACAAATTCGAACGAACATATGTTTATTATGTAAGATATTGCACGTTTAGGTAACCAGTAAAGTAATATATAAATTTCAGAGTTAACTAGTGTGATGGTTGAAAATGCTACCGTGCTACCGTTTACCGTACTATTATTTTGTTTATTGCTATTTTAATACTATTTCGTGCCATCCCGTGTTACCCCCCTAGAATCTCCGTTTTACCCCTGCGGGGGTAATTACCCCTAGGTTAGGAACCACTGCACTAGAGGCTCAGTTTGTTGCCGTTTCGATCCGCAAGTGGCGCTGCCAATTATTTCATAGTAATTGAGACGTTTACGTGAACGCGTTCGGGACGTTTTTATATGCGAAAACTTACACCTAGAGGCTCAAACGTCGGTTCACACGAACCCAAAAGTAACAACACAATTTAGTACACACATTCCATCAATTTGACATAGTATCAAAGTAACGGTGAGCAACCGCATGCGCCATTAGCAAAATTGGATAAGTAATGAATCTCGAAAAGTGAGAACGCTAATTGAGGCGTCCATTTTGTAAATTACTGTGCACGATGCGAATCGGTCTCAATTGATAGAAAAGGGCCTTAAATCAAAATGATGGGATTCCTGCTTTCTATATTTACATCTTTATTCCTTACGGGGTAGACAGAGCCCAAGTTAACAGCTAAAGGCCACGTTTGGCATGATTGTGGGTGTATAGGTGGAAAGGGGAATCAAAATAGTGATGGGTTGCAAGCCGCATCGCCTATGACATGATTCCTATGCCAATTACCTTAATGCGTTTACCATCTGCGCGGGAAGAGAAGCAACTGGTACATTATTTGTTTTTTCTTTACTCCCAGACCAGCATGGAAGCAATTATTTATTGCATTTTTTTAAAACGTATCTTAAAAAATATTTTTAAAAAAGTTGTGAAGTTGAGTCATTCTTAAAAACGTACAGTTTATTAAATTAAACTTGGTTTCGACTTAAATAAATTACACCATGTATTGTTTATAAAGAAGCTTTATTGTGTAATAACTCCGGCAATATCGATAAAGTTTAGAAAACGAGTTTCATATTTGGCAACACATCTAATTTACTGACCAAAATTTGAGGTCTAGCATGACCACGTAACACCAAACTTGTGAACAACAAAACTATTTTTTATTTACCGAAAAAAATATTTCTACATTTTGTTAAAAACTAACAATAATAGGACACAACATGTTAGTCACACAGAAAAACAAAAGGACATTATAAGAAACTAGCTTCTGCCCGCGACTTCGTCTGCGTAGAATTATACATAAAAACGTTCCTCTTGAATCACTCTATCTCTCTCTCTATTAAAAACCGCAATCTACTCTATCTATTAAAAACCGCATCAAAATCCGTTGCTTAGTTTTGAAGATATAAGCATACATAGGGACATAGGGACAGAGAAAACGACTTTATTTTATACTATGTAGTGATTGACAAGGGACTTGACATAGATGATTTTTTGGTCAGTTTCTTCAATTCCCTTTATCTCTGGTAAGTTTTGCTGCAATGTGAATTTATTTAAACCATTTTTACACTAAACCTAGTAATCTAAGACTCTTTGAGACCATTTCGAGATCAGTAAGGACTAGATATAAATTGTAGCTACTAAAAATACTAACTCAAAAATTATTGTTCTTACTAGCTGTTGCCCGCAACTTCGTCTGCATAGAATTCGTTTATCGCTATTTCGCAGGAATTACTCAATTTTCCCGGATAAAAAGTCTATGTGTTATTCCAGACTATAATCAATCTATGTTCCAGATCTGTCAAGCCGTTAAGGCGGGAATGAGTAACAAACATCCATCCATCCATCTATACTTACAAACTTTCGCGTTTATAATATAAGTAGGATAAACCAGTCTACATTATGTTTATCAAATCGCAAATAAACAACAAACATTATTAAAATATGATAAAATTACAAGACTAATTTTCAAATGCTTGTTACTTGTAACTATCATTGCAAATTGTATTTCCAAAGACACCATGCTAGATCAGCAATTAAATTTTAAAAGTTCATTGATCTTTATTAATTAAGTAACAAATAATCAACGCGGCTAAATATGCTAATGACCGGTTTTTAAACCGGGTTCTAGATAGGTTTTTTTAACCTACGCGTTCGAAATGAATAATTATGCAGTTTTTCTATCCTAGTCAGTTCAGCACAGATTTGGGGCCCGTTCAAATTATTAATAAAATATAAAACTTTTTGCAAAAAAAAAAATTAAAAACGGACAAAATAAAAAAAATAGTGCAAGCCTTTCTTTACTGACTGTAATTTTTGATGACCTTTTAATCTACTTATGCTTACCAAATTTCAATTTAATCCAACCTCTAGTTATCAAAAATAGAAAAATGAAAAATACATTTAGAAACGGAAAACTTACAACATAACAAGTTAAAAAATGGCTTGCAAAACGAAAATGTTCTAAAAAGAGAACAAAAACGATCTAAAGTAAACTCTAACAGCAAAATGTTGAGTACAAAATAGTAAGGCTTAAACCGTAGGCGATGATTTTAATCCCCGAAGTGATAACAAGACACTAATGCGATTACTATCTCCGGATAATCAAAAACCGGAATTAACTGTTAGTCTATGAACTAGGGTTGGGAAAAATAATCGATATTTTCATTAATAAATAGGCTGGCAAACTAGTGGATCACCTGACACTTTCATGTATCAATAACGCTATTATAATTGTTATTGCGATCATGTTCATTGCAACAATTTAATAGATGTTAAAAATACTTTTTATTACTTTTTTGGTTACAAGAAAAAATATCATACATTCACATATCACGTCTTTATACCTTACGGGGTAGACAGAGCCTGAGGTAACAAGACCACGTTTCGAAGGATTGTGGACGCAAGGATGGAAAGGGGAATCAAAATAGTGATGGGTTGCTAGCATGATTCCTTAGTTTTTGGCCAGTCACTCGATGGGCTTTTACCATCAGCGCGGAA
This sequence comes from Pandemis cinnamomeana, assembly GCA_932294345.1. NCBI lineage: Eukaryota > Metazoa > Arthropoda > Insecta > Lepidoptera > Tortricidae > Pandemis > Pandemis cinnamomeana. The sequence continues at coordinate 13,438,163 of OW028710.1, read as the reverse complement.
AGAGAAGGAACTGGTACAGTCGCAGAAGCATGAAAGTAAAAAATATCGATTGTTTATTAATCGATTTATAAAATCGATGTCACGTCCCTATTTCAAAGCTTATGAGAATGTTGATTCTTCAAGCCCCCACACATTGTTATAATCCCTAGATTTAGCACAGGAAGACACAGCCTGAGAAAATTGTTTTGTCGACACTTAGAGTCCAATAAATGAGAGTATACTTACTTACACATATTTTATACTTTTACATTTGCATACATACATACATCGTCTTTATCCCTTATGGATACACAGATGCGGCTAACCCATCACTATTTTGATTCCCCTTTCCACCTATGCGCCCACAATCATGCTAAGCGTGGTCTTTAGGTCTTGTTACCTCAGGCTCTATCTACCCCGTAAGGGATAAAGAATTGATTTATGTTTGTATGTAATGTATGTAGGATAAACAGAGCACTAGGTAACAAAACTTATTAAGGCCACGTTTAGCATGATTGTGGGCGTGTCACCAGTAGTTACTCTCGCCCGGAACAAAGCAGCGCATGCACTGCTTGGCGACAGGATTAAAGAGTAACCTGGTAGCACGGATGGACTTTACACAAGACCCACCCACACTTCAAAGTAATTCGCGTAAAAAAACGCCGCGCTATTTTTATGATGTATAATAAGTATAACAAAACGCAGCGTTAATTTGAGTAGACATAGTTAATTACACACACACACACACACGTGCGCACACACACAGATCACGTCTATATCCCTTACTTACGGGGTAGACAGAGCCTGAGGTACAAGAACAAGACACTAAAGGCCAAGGAACAAGACCTAAAGGCCACGTTTAGCATGATTGTAGGCGTATAGGTGGAAAGGGGAATCAAAATAGTGATGGGTTGCTAGCCGCATGGCCTATAACATGATTCCTAAGACTTGCCCCTTCTCTCGATGGGCTTTTACCATCTGCGCGGGACGAGAAGCAACTGGTACATTCTATGTTTTTCCTTTGCTCTCAGACCAGCATGGAAGTAATAATATTGAAGTAATAGTTAATTATGTCACATAAATTATGTTTTATACATTAAAACATAATTATTAGAGCTTTAAACACCTGTGTCGCATAGACTAGTTTTCGTGTCGAATGATTTATTGACTTGCGCTGTCGAGGATTGGTTTATAACCACACGGGAGTTTACAATGGATTGTTAAAAAATTGTAAGAACGATTACTTTTGTATGAAAATTTACAAATCCAAAATGGCGAGCTTTGCCTTTGCTTAGTTTTGGTGTAAAAGAGCTCAACGCGTTGACAATGAAAGTTAAAATAATTACGTATTTTTGTAAATCAAATTGGTTCAATTATTTTTTTGTTCTTCCATGCTGTAAAAAATTATATAACACACAGGATGTTCAATTTTATTCCTGCCGAGTATTCGTGAACTTTTCCCGTTCTTTTTTTTAATTGGGGTTATGGCGTGTGAATTTGCCAGAGTCGCCAGTGTCGCTTGGTGTCCAATAAAATCCACTTCTCACTGGCTTTAGCAGGCTTCGTGACATCATCACTACATAGTATAAAACAAAGTCGTTTTCTCTGTCCCTATATCCCTGTGTATGCTTAAATCTTTAAAACTTCGCAACGGATTTTGTGCGGTTTTTTTTAATAGATAGAGTGATTCAAGAGGAAGGTTTATATGTATAATACATGCATAATACAACGTGCGAAGCCGGGGCGGGTCGCTAGTTTATAATAAATAAACTTAATGAGATTCAAGATTGTTTATTTTGGCGCAGATCTTACGAAGCCGCCTTTGACAGCTATACCTCTGGACCTTAGTCAACAGTGGCGCCAACTGGTGAGCAAAGACACGATATCCCCATTGCGCCTGTGAATTGTCACAGTTGTCGCAGTGTAACAAATAGGCAACATTAATAGCAAGATGGCGGTAAGCTGGGCCATTAGTGCTATCTCATTATTCTGGGGGCGGGATAAATCGCTAATGCTTCCATATCTTATAAATCTACGGCTCTGCTTAATTAGAAGATGCGCAAGCGCAAAATGTGGATGCGGCTTTTTTGAAACACTTGTCTTAAGTGATGGCACCAGTGTTCGACACTAGCTGGCTAACACCAGTAATGGACACTTCATTCTTAATTTTAAGATAATATGATTGTAAAATGTCAGTTGCAAAATAAATTATTAGTTTATTTAAGTTTATTTGATCATTTAATATAAAATTACGTCATCACCTCAATTAAATGACAAAGAATTTATATAAAAAAAAACAATTAACAAGTAATTTTAAAATCAAGGTGTTTCATGTACAATAAAGAGTTATACATAACTAGCTTCTGCCCGCGACTTGTCTGCGTAGAATTATACATAAAAACCTTCCTCTTGAATCACTCTATCTATCAAAAAAACCCGCATCAAAATCCGTTGTGTAGTTTTGAAGATATAAGCATACATAGGGACATAGGGACATAGGGACAGAGAAAACGACTTTATTTTATACTATGTAGTGATATACATATTGAAGAACTTATGTTATCCCTCCGTTGCTTTTAGTCTAGGAGTGGGTGCGTTACGAGTCACAGCGCAGCAAGCACTAGTTAACAAGTCACATTTTATACAGTAAACTAACTAGACTAGAACCTTACCTTTAAACCCGTTAACGGCCAAGTCGAGGTTAGTATTATACAACAGTTTGTTATTTTTCATCACTTAAGCTCTGAAAGTAGGTTGCATTTAACTTGAAATCCGAGTTGTAAATTCGATTTACATCCTTAGGGATGTAAGTAAATTTAAAAATCGAATGGTGCTCCTTTGTATTCACGAACTGGTAAACAAGGGGATCGTAATGCGTAATACTTACCTCCAAACCTCCATGCTGGCATAATGCTGCTGCCCAGTGGCTGGCTGAATGTGCCAAAGCCAAAGAGCGCGAGGCCATTAAAAAAAACAAAAGACGGTTTGGCGCGATAAATTTTCTTCGGCTCTATTACAAATTGCATATTTTTTTTATCAATAATGACGAGTTCAAGTGACGATTTGGATTTTCCTCGCCTTTGTGATGAAAAGTAGAGTGTTCAACTCGAGTGTAAATGATCAAATTACACCCGCGAACTATAAGCACCCTCGCTCGCTTTGCTCGCTCGTGTGCCTAAATATCTTGGGTGTAATTGATCACTTACAACCCTTGTTTATCAATCTACTAAATAATCATTGATTTTTTCACTTCATCCGTAAGTCGCTTGTAACAGAATTTTGTTATCGTCTCAAAGTAGCAAAGAAAAAACATAGAATATACCAGCTGCTTCTCTACCCTCGCAGATGGTAAAAGCCCATCGAGGGAATGGGCGAAAATCATAGGAATCATGTTATAGGCGATGAGGTTATAGCAAAGCAACCCATCACTATTTTGATTTCATTTTTCGCCTATACGCCCACAATCTTGCTAAATGTGGCCTGTAGTAGGTAGGTATCTGTTACCTTAGGCTCTGTCTACCCCGTAAGGGATAAAGACGTGATTTATGTATGTATGTATGTAACCAACTTTATCTCTATCTCTAAGTAGGTATCTATGCAACTTTTTGGGACTAAACTATCCTATGTCCGACTCGAGACTGAAACTACCTAACAGACAAACAGAAAAGGTTATTTTCGCATTTGTATTAGGGGCTTATAGTAGGGATTAATGCATCCATGTTTATCTATTGCTGCAGAGAGCGCTATGATATATAGCGGGTGCGCATACGACGGTGTACGGGTCTAATACTAGCGCAAGGGCAGGGGTACACGTAGCTTTAACAAGCGCATTGCCAAAAAGTGTGTACCTACATGTGTACATTATTAACGTGTATGTTACTGTAACTATTCATTTATTTATTTTTAATGTCATTGATAATAGTAAATTTTATTAAGGTATTCTGATTTTAATTTTTATTGTAATTCAAAATTGTACAAACCTTGTCCAGATAACAAAAAAAAAAAACTAAAATAGAAATGAACGATTTGGTGCTGTTATTCTGAAGTTATGCGCGTACATACATTTTGATGATTATTTTTTATTTATATACATTTTAAATGTACATTACTTATATGGCTAACTGGCTTGAAAGTTGATTAAAAACTGTACTTTTCAACATAGTAAGAAATCTACAGTCTTTTTAATAATAGTTACAGTTTTCAAGCCAGATCGATCAGTTAGCCAGTTCTGTTAGTCAGTCAGTTAGTAAGCGTTTGACCACGATTTTGGAGTATTCAGCATTTGAGGCCTTAAAAAAGCACAAAATTCTACTGGTCTCCCGCTTTAGGTACGGTACCAGCGGATTTTGCCTAACCAAAAATAAATTGTTGTAGTCACGCTTATGTGCGTCCCCAGCCTAACATTAGCATGCCATACAGTGTACAGGATAAGCTATGTGTAATTAATCGATTCGTTAAATGTCTCGCGCAGATTGTAAGTTACAAGCTTTACTGTGGTTTTGTAATAGTTTGTACTAATTATAGAACGTTGTACAGTATGTAACACCCTTTACATTTTGTAAAAATATACTTAACCTTTTCGACGCCAACGAAACATATAGACGACCGGATAGCCTAGTAGTTACTGACCCTGACTATGAAGCTAGAGGTCCCGGGTTCGAATCCCGGTAGGGGCAGACAGTTGTATGATGAATACGAATGTTTGTGCCCGAGTCATGGATGTTGTATGTATTGTATGTATTTATCTACATTATATAAGTATGTTTATCCGTTGCCTGGTATCCATAGTACAAGCTTTGCTTAGTTTGGGGCTGGGTCAATTGGTGTAATTTGTCCCAAGATATTTATTTTATTTATTTATTTATTTATATATCGGCACCGCAGGTTCAACGCCGACGACCTATATATACGTCCATTACTTCAATGCAAAAGCAACCTTTATTAATTGAGTTTAGATTCAACTTAGGGCATCGCAATAAAGATGTCTGGCGTGTGAGTGACGTCTCTTGTATTTGACGTGGCGGCTAAAAGGTTAAGGAAAAGGGTTTCGTAAACCATCTCTGTATAATAAGTAATAATTATTCAATTAATGAAAATAAATTCATAGTTCTTTATTTAGTACATATTATTCATAATTACGTCCTCTGTGAAACTTAGAAGTATTTACTTATTAAGCTCAAACTCATACAACCATGTGGTTTTTTATACCACGCACAACAAACAATAAATACGAGGTGTGATAGAATAGACTGACAAACGGACAATACAAGGAATTATTAATAACAGGTTATCATATAAACGCTAAGAAATTCAACAAAACAAATTATAATACACATTTTTTTCTCATTTTCATACACATGTTTACATTAAATATTCCCATTGACTGTACTAACATTAAACGAGAACAACATAATATTTTTGACCACTTAAATGGCGACCAGAAACATAATTATTTATAACTCACCGACCGTTTTGGTAAGATTTTTTTTACATAATAAATAAAAGACACTTATTAAGTCATAAGCAATAGTCAAACATTTATGGCTTTGTCATAAATAAAGGCCAGTTATGACACGCGAAATTATATCAACCAATGTTTCACGCCCACGCTTGGCTTGTCAAAGAGAATTTTAAAAACCAGCAGAGCGTCATAATTAATGTAGCAACAATTGTTATCTCGTGGTATGGGATTAAAGAAAATACATATAATGTACCAGTTGCTTCTCTTCCCGCGCCAATGGTAAAAGCCCATCGAGGGAATAGGCGAAAATCTTAGGAATCTTGCTATAGGCGATGCGGCTTGCATCCCATCACTGTTTTGATTCCCCCTTTCCACCTATATGCCCACAGCCATGCTAAGCGTGGCCTTTAGGTCTTGTTACCTTAGGCTCTGCCTATCGCATAAGGGATAAAGACGTGATTTATGTATGTATGTGTGTAATTGGTTGACGTTCGCGACCCATTTACCGACACTAAGGTAAGTGTCGGTAACTGGGACACATGAAGATTTGTGAGGGTTACGTAACTGTTTGGCCGAAGGTCTAATAACGTTTTATCTAATTATTTTATTAGACCTCTTTTAATTTATTTATTGTACCTATCAGTTTTTTGAACCTCATTTCAAAAGCGTCGAATCGTTTGTTATTGTTCACCATTTTTTATCCATCCGTCCGTTATTAATAAAAAGATGTACAAGTTTTAATAATAGATCGTCATAATACATACATACATATATCACGCCTTTATCCCTTACGGGGTAGACAGAGCCTAAGGTAACAAAACCTTAAGGCCACGTTTAGCATGATTGGAAAGGGAAACCTAAATAGTGTTGGGTTGCCACATCGCCTATAACAGGGTTCCTAAGATATTCGCCCATTCCCTCGATGAACTTTTACCATCTGCGCGGGAGGAGAAGCAACTGGTACATTCTATGTTTTTTATTTGCACCCAGACCAGCATGGCATTTATAACTACTCGATTATGTTATTCATAGAATAGAGTTGTTAGTTGCAAGATTAGGTGTCCAATATTTGTATTGCGATATGAATAATGATTATACCAATTCATTGTTCATACAAACAGTAGCTGGTGTTTGAATTAGAAAGTGACACGAGATACTATAGCTGTCTCACCGCCTACGATACAACGATTAAGCAAACTCCCGAAGACAACATAACGAATGAAATAGGAACAAAATTAAATGCTTCATTAAGTACAAAATTGCCACCATATTTTTTTACATACACACGCATACACAAATCACGTCTTTATCCCTTACAAGACCTAGCCACGTTTAGCAAGATTATGGGCGTATAGATGGAAAATGGAATCAAAGTAGTGATGGGTCGCTAGCTGCATCGCCTATGGCAAGACTCTTATGATTTTCGCCCATTCCCTCGATGGCCTTGTACCATCTGCGCGGGAAGAGAAGCAACTGTTACATTCTATGTTTTTCCTTTACTCCCAGACCACTAGAAGCAAAATAGGTGTTAATAGCGCTTTCCCCTTAATCGTATATTAAACCTGCTCCAACCATTGCGCAAGCGCAGCGTTTATTATAACACCGTTGAAACACTTCCTATTCGGTATTATATCAATGGGTATAGAATTAAATCATGGTGCAACGTGTTGAGAAAGCTTCATGCTTAACTGTCTCAAAATAATACAGACATACATACATACATTTCTTTCAAGCTGGTCTGGGAGTAAAGAAAAAACATAGAATGTACCAGTTGCTTCTCTTCCCGCGGAGATGGTAAAATGCCATCGTAATGGGTGAAAATCTTAGGAATCATGTTATAGACGCGTCTAGCAACCCATCACTATTTTGATTCCCCTTTCTATCTTTACGCCCACAATCATGCTAAACATGGTCTTTAGGTCTTGTTACCTTAGGTACTGTCTACCCCGTAAGGGATATAGCATTTACTTACTTTACAAAGCCTACTTATGAAGCACCAACAGCGCCTTGATTTACAAACTAGGTTACTTTGCAACTAGACCAGCTAGGAATTATAAATAATGTGAAAGTCTAGATTTATTACAGACTTAATCCGTATTTATCTTAATGTTGTGTCGTTTGAGCTTCCGCAAACAAATGACTGGTTGATGTATCATAGTCATGATCACACACACAAGATAGTATGATGTAGGGACTACATCTAGTACCTACTACATTGTAGGCCAAATATACAGAGTGTCCTGGCCCTCTATTCGGCGCCAACACGCCAGAGTTGGGCAAAAATTATCTATTTACGAAAAACCGGGAAGATAACTAAATCATCTTTTATTTGAAGTAACTAAATAATTCGTCATTTGTAATTTTGAGTTATCTAGGTCAGTTTCATTTTTATCTAGATAAATTAGTTGGGATTTTAATGAATGTCAGTGTGACGGTTTGACCCGACGTGACATTCTGTATACATTTATTATTAAAAGCTTACTTCAATAACAAACGAGGTCGGTTATCTTTATCTAGATAATTTATCTAAACAAAAAAGGTGTCAACGCACTATTTGTGATTGAATTTATCTTCGAATAAATTTATTTGAAATAATTTTAGTTGAAATAATTATCTAGATAAGAAATTATCTAGATAACGCCCAACTCCGCAAGACGCCTAAGCTATTACCAACCATTTGCAGAGCCTAACGTTTAATTTGCTATTCGGCGTCGCCAAAATGTCAGTTTGCCGAACACAATCCAATGAGAACGCGATGAGTTCTTAACAAGCTATTCGGGGCGTTTCGTCGTTTTTGTTAAGAATTTTCAACAGCTGACGAAGTGTGACAGACAAAAGAAAAATTCTGACCGCATATCTTATCAAATCTATAACAAAATTAAAAAATAGTGATATTATTGTTGAAGAATTGTTTGTGTTGTGTTTATAGACAGATGAGTAGGTACTAATAAAATTAAAAAAGCCTGTTAAGAATTGATTATGCGTCAATTTCTTGTGAGAATTGATACAACATTGTTTAAAGCGCCGCGTATATGGGAAACGTTGTCAATACACATTGTTCGTTGTTCATTATTCCATAGCCTCTAACTTTTTAAAAAGTTAAAAACAAATGAAAAAGTCCAGCAATCCGACTTACATACACATACATAACAAATCACGTCTTTATCCCTTACGGGGTAGACAGAGCCTAAGGTAACAGGTACCTATGTATAGGTCACATTTAGCAAGATTGTGGGCGTATAACTGGAAAATGGAATCAAAATAGTGATGGGTTGCTAGCCTCATCGCCTATACTATAACATGATTCCTATGATTTTTGCCTATTCCCTCGATGGGCTTTTACCATCTGCGCGGGTAGAGAAGCAACTGGTACATTCTATGTTTTTTCTTTGCTCCCAGACCAGCATGGAAGACCGACCGGCAATCCGACTTATGGTCAGAAAATCGCGCCTGCAATGTAATACATGTCAACAAGGCCCTCCGTGTTCTGTTACTTAGAATACAATGACGACATTTACGACGTTTGAGAAAAACTTGTAGCGTACTGCTCTAATCTGTTTGCTGGTTCACATCTAGAGTTCTAGACTCGTTTCTAGCCGGGGGCTGCCTAAAGGTCTGTGGGACGCGTTTCTAGGACGACCGCTGTTGAAACGTTAACTATTAATAACTAGCGATAACGGCAGGCGGGGAAATTGATTTGTTTTCATTACCTTCTGAACAGTGCGGCTAATGTAGGTCCCGGTATACAGCTTGGAATACACGCCTTACCAACGCGACATTGTCGGTAATAAGTAATAATAATAATAATATCTTGGGACAATCGACACCAATTGACCTACCCCCAAACTAAGCAAAGCTTGTAATATGGGCACTAGACAACGGATAAACATACTTATATAGATAAATACATACTTAAATACATATTAAACATCCAAGACTCGAGAACAAACATTCGTATTCTTCATAGTCAGGTTCTCTAACCACTGGGCCATTCGGTCGTCAAAAAGTGACATTTGAAATCAGTGTTGTTATGGATATCCATATCCGTAACCGAAACTATCGAATAACCGAAATAAAAAAATATCCGTAAACGTAACCGAATCCGATATAAAAGTTTTGGATAGTTTCGGATAGGGCGGAGTCTAAATAAATACTACTAGCGAAAACGAGTAGCTGTAAGAAAGAATTACTTGTATGACAGACTGCGAAACCTACAAAGTACAATTAAAGTCGAATATTCTATTTGTATTTCATTTTACAGTTCCTTAAAAATTTAATATCCGTACCGTAACCAAAACTATCGGATAATCCGAAATAATTCAATATCCATACTGTAACCGAAACCGATATTATATTTTACCAATATCCATATCCGGATCCGAAATTATATATCCGTAACATCCCTGATTGAAATATAACTCGAAATAAATCTAATGTTGGCTTCATTATTCATGCATTATGTCGAATTGTCACTTGTCGCCGACAATTGTCGAGATGGTGGATTGTGGAGAGTTCAGTTATAGATTACTGACCTAGATATTTCAGGTACCTTACAGGTATAGACAGAGCCTGAGGGAACAAGACCTTAAGGCCACGTTTAGCATGATTGTAGGCGTATAGGTGGAAAGGGGAATCAAAATAGTGATGGGTTCCCGCACCGCCTATAACGTGATTCCTAAGATTTTCGCCCTCGATGGGCTTTTACAATCTGCACGGGAGAAGCCACTGGTACTTTCTGTTTATCCTTTGCTCCCAGATCAGCATAGAAGTTCAGTTATCCTACTGTTCCATTTTATTAGTACTGTTAAAGTCTTGAACGTATTGCGAAGGTCCATTTAAATAAACAGAAACAAGCAAAGAGACACACACACATTCTTAATGTACATACATACATACATACCGTCACGCCTCTTTCCCACAGGGGTAGGCAGAGACTACTTTGTTCCACTTGCTACGATCCTGACATATTTCTTTCGTTTCATCCACAGTCATCAATCTCTTCATACATCCTCGTCGGTTCTTAATGTAAGTTACTCAAAATCAGAATTAAATCAAATTTTAATTCAATTAGCGTTTACATTAATACAATTAAGTTTTATAGGCGTCATAAAACATACATAAAAACGGTTTAACATTTTATGACGGCTTCATGTATCTCCCGGAAGTTGATGACATATGGACAGAAAAAAGCTTTTTTCGCTTTTTTAGAGCTTCGAGATGCTAGACTGGTTTTTGTGGACTGAAATTAAATCAATCATGTCATGGTCATAAGTTTATGGCCGGTCTTACGAAATAATAGATATCTTATTAAAAATTGCCAAGTGCAAGTAGGACTGACACGTGGAGGGTTCTGTGTCCTGCCACTTTTAAGAATTGTTAAGGGTCCGTAACTGAACAACGTATGTTAGAATTAATCCAGATTAAATCAGTTGGGGTCAGAATACTCCTTTAAAGGTTTTTTACAGTAATTTTGTGGATCACAATTAAAAAAAGGCAACGTTTAGCATGATTGTGGGCGTATTGTAGGTTGAAAGGTGAATCAACAAACAAATAAACAAAACAAACAAACAAAACAACAAATAAACAAAATAAACATTCATTTCATTTCAAAATAGTGGTGGGTTGCTAGCCGCATCGCCTAAAAAAGGCACGTTTGGCATGATATAAGAACGTTATTCATGTATGTATGTATGCACACCTTGGAATAAAACTTACGTGGATAATATTATGACCATTTGTCATGTTTTGAAAAACATATTTTACGAAATAAAATTCATTGAACAAATTTTCTTTGAATATGTGAAAATTCTGTCTACAAAACAAGGGGACACCTTTTAAACAGCACAAAAATAACGTCTCTAACTCTAAAGTCACAGATCCAACGTTTATTTCCACCATTGAATTCCGGGCGCATAAAGTCAAACGGCTTTTGCAAATCCAAATTCGCCAGCACAGTCCCTTGCGGCACTCCATATTCCTATGTTAATCGGCATTTTTGCTTGTGCGTTTGCATCTAATATTTCACCGCGTCTTGTTTGCCCGTCTGAGTGAGACGTCAGTCCCACTAATGATGTGGGACTCTACCTTTTTTGCTGCTAGCTAAATGATGGGGACGTGGGCTGGATTTATTTTGCAACTATGTAATGACGAGTTGGCTTGAGCTCGGGAAGTTACTCTTCTAATATCTATGTTAACTTAGTATCATCATCACTATCACTACGTAGTATAAAATAAAGTCGCTTTCTCTGTCCCTATGTCCCTATGTATGCTTATATCTTCAAAACTACACAACGGATTTTGATGTGGTTTTTTTTAATAGCTAAAGCTAGTAATATAATATAATATAGCCTTTTTATTCCGAATTCGGTACAATTTCAGTAAGTACTTATGTTGTTGTTTTTTTATTATTATTAAATTGTCGCGTAATTCGGCGTGCCTCATGGCATAGGCCCACTCCGTGTATGTATGTAATCTCTTTATTGTGCAAAATAAACAAGACAAAATACAATTGACAAACACTGAGATCACTGACTGACTGACTGTGTATTGGAGGGTTTGGGCTATTATAGTTACCACGCGCGCCCAGTGCGGATTGGGAACTTAACACACACCATTGAATTTCTTCGCAGATGTGTATGTGGTGTGTGCGTAGTCGGAGAGGTGTGTGTGTGTGTGTGTGTGTAGATGTGATGGTGTGTGTGTTAGTACGAGTTACTATTTCACTAACATGACAATTGTCGGTAACAATTCTGTTTACATTGCAAACTTGACCAGAATCTACGCCAACTGGCTTCATATCGATTACGCGTTGCATTTCAAATTGTCACATGTCGCTAACATATGTCAACTTGGTGAAATAGGGGTTAGGCGCCTATGTCACTAACATGACAATAAAATTGTCAACGTCATGTTGTTGTCATGGCAATAAGCGAGCCTCAGGAATCATGTTATAGGCAATGCGGCTAGCAACCCGTCACTATTTTGATTTTCCTTTCCTTTCTTTGGTTTTGTTACCTTAGGCTCTGTCTATCCTGTAAGGGATAAATACGTGATTTGTGTGTGTGTGTGTATGTTTAAAATTGGCGCAACGAAAACTTAGTGAATATTTCGTACAGACAGTTTTTGCAGCCGACATTAAGTGCCTACGAGCACAAAATGACGGTGGAATGAAAACGGCAATAAATCAAACAAGTGTGTTATTAGAAACAATTAAGAGCAAATATATTAATTGAAATCGTTGGTGCTAAATCACACTGTTTCAATTAATATGGACTTCCAGATATAAATCACGAAAGGAATTTACTCAATATGCAATAGTTCACAACTCTAATTATTTCGTAGCTCTGGTGTGGGAGTAAAGAAAAAACAGAAAGTTGCTTCTCTCACCTGGTAAGAGCCCATCGAAGGAATGGGCGAAAATCATAGGAATCATGTTATAGGCGTTACGGCTAGCAACCCATCACTATTTTGATTCCATTTTCTGCCATCTATACGCCCACAATCTTGCTAATCGTGGCCTAGTTCTTGCCACCTTAGGCTCTGTCTACCCCGTAAGGGATAAAGACGTGATTTGTGTATGTGTATGTGATTTTTAAATCTTAGTCGACACAATGTTTCCATACATTGATCGATGTTCATAGTAAGTCAGTAAGTAAGTAAATAAGTAAGTGAGAAAGTAAGTAAATTTTTTTTTTTTTTTTTATTTATTTATTCAAATCAATTACAAAGGGATAACATTATGTGTGAACAGCGAGCGAAAACCGCGATCGGTTTATCTGCTACTGTTGTCGCACGCTTACAAGCGTTATTTCTTACATAACAATTTCAACTATACTAAATAACCACTTAAGTATTTACCAACAGCATCGATTTTACAATTTTTTTACAGTTTTGTGTGTTGTTATTTAGGTTATCACAAACCGTTCCAGTCCAGCCATTTAGAATCTGGGGCAGAAGGTATTTCCAAGTTCGCTTCCCATACATGTTGTTACATGTTGGTAGGATATACTTTGACAGATACGGTACATTTCTTAGGTTTTGAGCTCTAGTTCTTTGTTTTAGTAAAGTTAGGTTGCTAATTTCGTCACATACGGTCATCATTTTAAATTTATCATATACATTTATAAGTTTACAGTATTTAAATAGTTCTTTGTCATCACTGCTGAGACTTTTTCTTATACAATTTGGTACAATTATTTTTATCATACTTAGCTGTAGTTTATAAATTTCGTTTATATATGTTTTAAAGGTTCTACCGTAGCTACTTATACTATAACTAATTATCGACTCCCCCAGCGACATGTATAACATCTTCCGCGTGCTAAAGGGAATTTTATTTTTTAACAATGTGAGTTTAGATATGAGCGCTCTAAGTTTATTACATACATACTGTACGTGTGGTCCCCAATTAAAGTTCTTATCAATGATAAGACCAAGGTATGTGTGTTTGTCTACAATGCTTTATTGTATTGTATAGTGACCGCGAGACTAAATTTGGAATAAAAATTTTCAATGCAAAATCTTTGTATAGGTGTTCCGACTAATGCAGGTACCTACAAAAATATTCCAGAATAATTCTAAGAAACCCTGTCTAACAATACAATAAACCTATCCCACTTAAACTCCGATTAACAGTAGCAGGCATAATTTAAGTCTACTGCAGCCTAACAGGTCAGTTTACGCTGGTCCCTGGTAGGTCCCACTGCAGAGTACAATTATTAATTGACACCCATTATTTGTAGAGAAAGCGGGCCGAGGATGGCGGTAGTCGGTTGGTTGATCGTAGGGTGACTATGATGTTAGGGAATTTTAGGATATTTTGTGTTGTCTCTCTTAGATTAACCCATCTTGAATAGGTAAAATGAAACAGTACTTGCTATTATTAACTGAAAAGCCTAAATCACTAGAGGCTGAAGACTGATTTTTTTGGCAGAGATATAAGATATCATTTTGAATGATAGCTTACTAATAAACAAAAAATGTTTACCTTACTACTCCGCTACTCACGTGCAAGGTAACCAAGCCTGTGTGTGTGTGAAATGTATGTTTTTCATGCAACCCTCCCTCCACTACTGCCACATAAGACACTTATAAATCCCACAAACGTAATTATCCCTTACACCAGACAAACACTGACGCGTTTCGATTCCTCTACGGAATCATTATCAAAGTTTAATGAGCACAACTGTTAGACATGCAAACTAACGTCGTACTGATTTGGAAACATATAAATGTATTTATAGACATTAAAAACCTAACAGTGAAATTTAATACTTACATTACACATGTGGTCACCCTACACCTAACGCACTGCATCACTTTTGTCCTGCGTGGTCTCGAATTGTGCTCATTAAATGGCCACCATACATTAACTGTTTCTATGGACACCGGCATTCCATTAAACCCGCTCATTCTTTCAGTAATAATAGATAATAACCAGTAATTTGTTATTGGATTTTCACTGGCGTTATTTGTTCAATTTTCCTTATGATAGTCCAGTCAATGTAGTAAGTGTACTGACAGTTATTCATTTTTTTTTACTGTAGATGCGAAGGCCTAATGACCATACAGCATGCATTAGATGTGTAATCGTGTAATCCATTAATGTTGTTTTCAAATCCACGATCCTATATTGACTTCAGTGTTACCATATATTGCGTGCTAATAATCAAAATTGTTTTTTTTTACATTGCAGTTAATTTTTACTAAAGATTTTTAACAAAGTCTAGCCTAGGAGACGTTTTGTAAAATGGGCAGCAGATGGAACAAAGTAGTCTCTGCCTACCCCAATGGGAACGAGGCGTGACTGTATGTAGTTACATGAAAATATTGTTATAATAAATCATACGAAGTCAGTGTTAAATAATCCAGGTTGTGACAGCCCTACGCCTTAATTAACCACCCGAAACCGGTTCGAGGCGGTTTCTAATATCCTTAAGTTACAACGTAATCGACTGCATAGATCAATTTGATGTGCACTGACGCCTTTTTAAAAAGGATAAGTAACCACTTCTGTAATGACAAGTAGTTCTAGGGGTGTGAAAAATATTTTTTTAATTTTATCCGACTTGTTGTATGTAACTGGCTAACCAAAACTTTTAAACTTATTATTCTTTTCTATACGTTGTATTCTATCTGATGTACTTGTGTCACTTCAATAAACAAAGTCTAATACAACATTCGTTATCAGCACGAAACTCTATTTTTAACTGAGTAATACTTATAAAACTACATATTCTTTATTAAAAAGTGAATCTACTAGTTTTTTCCAGTATGTGCATGTATAAATTACGAAAATCTGTGAAAAGTTAATATAATTCACGAAGATATTTTCATAATATTTTTGTTGTGACATCGAACAGCTGTGCGTATAAATATGTCAAATATTTCGATAACTGGTATAAAACCACTCATAAACAGAGACGGTTATTCCGTATGGAAATTCAAAATGCGTATGTACCTGATGCATGAAGATTTATGGGAGACGATCATCGGATATTCTGAAGGTAGTAATGTTCCTACTGAGATAAGATCACGTAACGATCAAAAGGCGTTATCGAAAATATGTCTCACTTTGGATGGTATGGCGATAACTCATGTGAGGTCATGCAAAACAGCCAAGGAAGCTTGGGATGCTCTTTCGTCCACTTACGAGGACAAAGGTTTAGGGCGACGTATAAGCCTCGAGCGGAAACTGTACAGGTACTGTCTTGATGATTTTGATTCCAACATAGAGACGTACATAAATGCTATCATGTCAACTGTGCAAGATTTAGCCGACATTGGCAAAATTATAGAAGATGCTTCAATAGCTGCGATTCTTCTTGGAGGTTTAAGTCCTCAATACGCACCTTTAGTAATGGCTTTAGAAAATTCTAATATAGACATTACAGTGGATTTAATTAAGACCAAATTATTGAATGAACTGAATAAACCAGCTATAGATAACCCAGATACTGCTCTTCGTACACGTATAAACCAGAACAAACTTTCTACATCCAAATCGAAGAAACCTATTGTGTGTTACGACTGCATGGAGCCAGGACATAAGCGTCCAGATTGTCCCCATAAAAAGGACAAGAAGAAGAAACCCGTAAATCACAAAAATTCTCTATGTGCACTGAATGTCAATGACGGATTAGAGCGTGATAAATGGTTTATTGATTCTGGAGCTTCAGCACACATGACGTCACGAGCTGATTGGATGAATAATGTGAGAAGTTCGTCTACTGGGACTGTAACTATTGCAAATGGAGATGTACTGCCCAGTAAAGGCATTGGAGATATTTCTATCACCAGTTGCGGTCAGAATACTGATATAAAGAAGATTACTGATGTGGTTCATGTACCGAACTTGAACTCTAATCTTATTTCAGTGAAGAAGGCAGTAGATAAAGGTTTTAGCGTAGTTTTTGATAGAACTGGTTGTAATTTTTATGATTCTGATGTTTTTTCTTGTTCAGGCGATGTAATTTTACATGGTTCTATATGTGGTGGACTGTATTCTTTAGATTGTACGGTCAACCCAACGACTCAATTATCAGCTTTTGAGACGCACTCTGATGTTTCTAGCTTCAAGCTTTGGCATAGAAGACTAGGTCATTTATGTCGCATCGGAATGGATCAACTGAGGAAGGGACACGCAGTGGGCGTGGACTACTCAGAAGTCGATAAGGAACCATGTATCCCCTGCATTGAAGGTAAGCAGCGTAGGAAACCTTTCAAGAAAATTTCACATAAAAGATCAACTTCTGTTCTGGAACTTATTCATTCAGATATTTGTGGACCCTTGCCAGAAACTTCATTTCAAGGCAATAAGTATATTTTATTTTTTATAGATGATTTTTCTCGTATGACTTTTGTATTCTTTATTCCTTCAAAAGCGGAAGTAAAGAACAAATTTCGTATTTTCCAGTCCAGAGTAGAGCGGGAAACAGGAGCAAATATTAAGATATTGAAGAGCGATAATGGAAAAGAATATGTTAATGCTGAATTTTCGAGTTATTTACAAAATGAAGGAATTCAACATCAAACAACAGTTCCCTACAGTCCTCAGCAAAATTCTATTGCAGAAAGAACGAATCGTTCAATTATGGAGAAAGTAAGATCAATGCTTTCTGACAGTTCTCTTTCTCCGGCTTATTGGCAAGATGCTGCAGAGATGGCTGTATATCTCAAAAATAGGTCTCCTCACCGTGCTCTCGAAGGCAAGACGGCGTACGAGAAATGGTATGCTGAAATACCAAATCTTTCTCATCTGCGTGTTTTCGGATGTAGAGCTTTTATTCATGTTCCTGAGTGTAATCGAAAGAAACTGGATATGAAAGCATCCGAACATATTTTCGTAGGATATTCAGAAGATCCCAGAAGTTATTATTTCAGAGATATTAGATATCCCAGAAGACTTGTGAAAAGCAGAGATATTACTTTCTTTGAATGTGATTTTCAAGATTTGAAAGTAAAGACAACTTGTAAGGCTGATAATGATTTAACTGAATCAGCAGTTGTACCTCTATTGCTAAGATCGCAAGTAAACTCTTTGAATAGTTCAGATAGTCGAACACCTGTCACAAGCGCTGTCATCGAAGATGAACAGATTCAACCTGATATTGTAAATTTATCAGAAGATGTTCAGCCTGATATTAATATCGTAGAGCAATGGCATAACGCTGTTCAACCTGATATTGCGTCTTCATTAGAAGAAATTGAATCTGATACTGATTTTGTAGAACCAAGGTACAATTTGAGACCCAGAAAACCTAATTCTGCTGCTAATTGTGTATGCATGCAAACTTCATCCCCTCAGCTGGATGAACCAACAACTTACACACAGGCTGTAAATGCAGAAGATAGAGATAAATGGTATCAAGCTATGCAAGATGAATATCAGTCACTGCTTGAAAAACAAACTTGGGTTCTCGTTGACAGACCTGATAAGAAAGTTATACCATGTAAATGGATCTACAAGCTGAAGAAAAATGCGCATGGTGACGTAATTAAATATAAAGCTAGACTTGTCGCGAAAGGATTTAACCAAGTTTATGGTATTGACTACTTGGAAACTTTCTCGCCAGTCGTCCGAAACTCTTCTTTACGCATGTTGTTCGCGTTGGCTGCGGAAGAGGGAATGAAAATGCACCATTTAGACGTTGATACGGCATTTTTAAATGGATTTTTAGAGGAAGAAGTATATATGAGTCAGCCGGAAGGATTTTTAAAACCTGGTCAAGAAGATAAAGTATGTTTACTGAAACGTTCGCTTTATGGGCTTAAACAGGCTTCGCGAGCATGGTATAAAAAGTTGACCGAAATTTTACAATGCATAGGTTTTAACCAAACTCCTTCGGAAGCATGTATTTATACTAAAAAGTTTGGTAACGAGTTAATAATACTCGCTTTCCATGTCGATGACATTGTCATCTTGTACAAAGATAATAAAACGCTAAATACTGTCATATCTGACTTGCGGAATTATTTTGGTCTGAAAGTGATTGGCGAACTCAATTATTATTTAGGTTTAAATATACATTGCAAACCTAATGAGATTAAAATATCTCAAGAAAGTTACATTCGTGATTTACTGCAAAAATATCACATGATGGACTGTAAGAGTGTGCCTACACCGTTGGAGAATAAAAAGCTTCTGCCGAGTGAGAAGAGTAATGTAAGTGAATCCTATCCGTATCAGCAATTGATAGGCTCACTCAATTTTCTGGCCGTTAATACTCGCCCAGACATTGCTTTTGCCACATCATATTTAAGTCAATTTAATACTAAATATGATAAAAGTCATTGGAAGGCGGCAAAACGTGTATTACAATATCTGAAAGGCACTATGGATTTGGGCATTACTTACAGGAAGGCCGGTGGATGCCTAATTGGCTACGCGGATGCAGATTGGGCCAATTGTCCTATGGATCGTCGTTCATACACCGGATTCTACTTTTCTATGGCCGGGGGAGCCATTTCATGGGAAAGTAAGAAGCAAACCACCATTGCTTTGTCGTCCAGCGAAGCAGAATACATGAGTTTGTCCAGTGCGGGTAGAGAGGCTGTATTTCTGAGACGATTGATGTGTGAACTTACTGGTAAGTCAACTGTCATTACTATTTATAATGATTCACAGTCTGCCCAGAAGTTAGCACTGAATACGGTTCACCACAATAGAACCAAGCATATCGACACGAGATTTCATTTTATACGAGATTTATTATGTAAAAATGTTATCAATGTCGTATATACTAATACTTTAGAGATGTGGGCTGATGTATTAACTAAGCCATTGGCTCGTATCAAGCATCAGAATTGTATAAAAGGTATAGGTTTATGTTTATAATCTTGTTTTGATTACGGGGGAGTATGTTGTATGTAACTGGCTAACCAAAACTTTTAAACTTATTATTCTTTTCTATACGTTGTATTCTATCTGATGTACTTGTGTCACTTCAATAAACAAAGTCTAATACAACACGACTAAACCGGTATCGACATTTATTTTGCGGAATTATTGGTCATTTAAAATGAAATTGAATTTGAAAGAAGGTTTAAGGTAATCACGAGGTAGACAGAGCCTAAGGTAACAAGAGCTAAAGGCCACGTTTAGCGTGATTGTGGGCATATTTAAGTGGCAAGGGGGATCAAAATAGTGATATATTGCTAGCCACGTTGCCTGCAACATGGTTCCTAAGATTTTCGCCCGTTCCCTCGATGTGCTTCCAACATCTGAGCGGGAAGAGGTTTATAAAAAGTAATAAAAATGGGTTATAATTTATCTACTTTATGTAATACAAAGTTAGGTTATATACATCATTTATAATAAGAAATAGAAAAGTTTTTTAAAATAACATATTTCTTATTTGCAACGCCCAGCAGTGGGACGAAAGACGAATGAGATTATATGATATACACAGCCTCTCTGACGACATTATAGAAACCTATTCTTGAACGAAACAATGCTTAGGTCAGGCTAGTTAGTATTTAAAAAAGAAAACATCATATTTTTGATAAAAGAAACTTCATTTAAAGGGTTTCAAAAATTAAAACTGTTACTGACAACATCTTCAATGATCTAATTTAGGCGTCAAAAAAACAATGAACCATTTCCCCAGACTGAAAACTTGAATAACAAAAATGCAAATTCTGCCTACAACAATTACAAATTATAATTACCTCCCGTATCACTCGACGAATCGCGAGTAATCCTTAATGAAAGATCTCATTTAAAAATATTCTCACCTGCAAGATTGTATCTCTACATCACCATAAATAATAATATCTCATATCTGAAACCACCCCTTCGTACAAAAGCATTCTAATTTAACACATTATTACATTAACTTAAGATTCAAACTACATTCTTGTGCAACCAACTGTAAATACTCGAGTACTTGATTATGGAACGTGTTATTGAGAAAATAAAGAGGGGAATAGCTTTACTGTGTAATAAGTTACTCGGGTTTTGATGTTCAAAGTGGTGCTTTTAGTTCTAGTATGAAGGTTAGTAATGCATTTCTACCTAAAAAAAATATTTCCAGCGAAAAAATAACGACCGCTAAAACCATTCTCTATCACCAATTGATGCCTGGAACTCCACCGACGAGCAAAAATAGCGGGACACTTCACACACAAAGTAGTATGAAAAGTGAGCAATTATTTTTGCCTGCAATTAGATTTTGTACCTATGCATTATTTCTTAATTTCATGTCAATAAAGAACATTCAGTTCCCTAGGCGAGTAATTAGAAACAGAAAAAATATTGATTAGTAATTATGATGTATACATTATAACAATTAAATTTCTAAATGTCTATGAAAATTAGAACACATAGAAAAATCCGAAAAGTAAAGCTATGGCCGGGAATCGAACCCGGATCCTCGTCATTCCGTGACGCGTGCTATACCCCTACACCACCCATAGCAGGTGGGTAGTCTCCGAATTTTTCTACCTGTTACTAACTGTCACGTGACCTTTGTTACTATGCGAATTTTTTGTCGCTAAGCGTCATCTGTTTGAATGATGTGTCTGTACAACACAATTACAAACTCCCGTGGAACATCTACTGCTCACCAGGGACGAGAGAAGGCGCTATTTTTCAAATGATAGGCACTATCAAATGAATCAAGAAATTTTTATTTCTTGATTTTTATGTTTGTTATAACAATTAACTTTTCCATTATTGTTCTTCCTTAATGAATCATGTCTATAATAAACTCAATCAAAAACTGCGCATAAAATGTTCACACTATTTACATAAATTCTTCCTATCGCATAAACCGCAGCGGGATCTCGCACTAAAAGATGATATGGCCGATGACAGCAGAGCGAAGTTATGGCCGACGAAGCAGGCTGTTTCAATTAAGTCTCACTGAGGAAAGGGGTAGTTAGGCAGTAAATTACAGCCGCTAGACTTGTCTGTGAGATTGTTTATTCTTTAACGTTTCCGGTGTTTCAATCAGTGAGGTATAACTGTAGAGTGCTAATTTTAGGGGAATAGATTTACCACAGATTAAAGAGCTTGACAGATGGGACGTTTTGTGGGAAACTATTTTTATGGGCGTCCCTTTCTAACTGCAGACTTGTGAAAGAGATGGAATGTTGATAAAAGACGGATCGATACCAATTTTATTAAATTATTGAAGTGCAGGATTTAATGTCAAATGATATATTATTAAGCAATACAAACTAATTGATATCAGAAGGGTAATAACACAGGGCTCGAGGAGAGATTAATCTCGCCATCTCTTAAAGATGGTTAGAGTCAGGTGAGATGGCATGATAAATTATAATAAGCAGTTTTGTATCGGACGCCATTTATAACTGTGTTTGTAGCAAGTTAGTACTTTGACTAACCGTTGTTGTGTAGCTGTTTTACTGTTCCTACTTTTAAGCTAAACACGACGAAGAATTTACTAGTATAAAGCCCACAAGTGGTACCACGAAATGTCCAATAAGTAGTACCACAAACTCAAGAGAAAGACCACGTTTAGCGTGATTGTGGGCGTATTAGAGGACATTAAATATCAGAATCTTAACTAAGAATGATGAAACAGGCCCTATATCTTGTGCAAGTAGCTTATCTTCCACGTCAGTTAGTACATACTCATACATACACAAATGTGTATGGGGGTAGACCGAGCCTAAGGTAACAAAACCTTAAGGCCACGTTTAGCATGATTCAGGGCGGAATCAAAATAGTGATGGGTTGCTAGCCGCATCGTCTATAATATGATTCGTAAGATTTTCGCCCATTCTGTGCGGGAAGAGAAACAACTGGTACATTCTATGTTTTTTCGCTCCCAGACCAGCGTGGAGGCATTCTCGTTTTTGATCTATTTAATTATACTTTTTCTATATCGCGATATTATCAATGTAATTTATACGCAACGTACAAAATTACATCATATTTTATTATTAGATAGATATGTAACTTGTTAAGTTCTTACATCCACTTAAAAAACTCCTAATTTAGACTCTACGCTAACACTCTTAAAGTCAATAATCTAATGCCTCCAAAAATAAAGTTAAGACCATTCAACCAATCTGTATTACCACAACAGTCTCTTGTTTCAAGAAGCCGTATCTCGATTTGTGTCGATTCTAAATTCAGCCGTACTTCGAAGAACTTAAGGTTACATTTTTAATGATTGCAACGTTTGAGTAACGACCTTACGTTTAATAAGCACTTAATGAGTGTGGGTTTCATTTAACAAAGTTCCAATAGCTCGGGGGCGAGAAAGTGAGAGTAATCTAATTAAAAAGATACTTATACCCCAACTAGCTTCTGCCCGCGACTTTGTCTGCGTAGAATTATACATACAAACCTTTGTCTTGAATCACTCTATCTATTAAAAAAAACCGCTTCAAAATCCGTTGCGTAGTTTTAAAGATCTAAGCATACATACGGGCAGACAGCGGAAAGCGACTTTGTTTTTCTTTACTTAAGCGTTTTCTAAACAAAAGTCTACATCAATTTTCTAGATTTCATTTTGGCTTTTTCTTACTCAGAATCGTTTTACCCTATCGATTATGCAAGAAAAAATGTATCCCAAAACTTCCAGTTCGTCACTTTTTTGTTCATCGTTTTTTTTATGGAACGTGACGTACAGGAAAAATAATCAATAGTAAAATAAGGAACTTGTGTGTTCTTGTATGAAAATCAGAGTAAATTCTGAGTAAGAAAAACCCAAAATAGTTAAATTCTGAAAAAAAATATTTTGTTGACTTTTTTTGGAAAACGCTCAAACTTCCACTCTGGTCTTCAGCAAAGAAGAAACATAGCTTATACCAGGTGCTTCGCCCGCCTAGATGGTAAAAGTCCATCGAGGAAATGGGCAAAAATTTCCTTACAGGGTAGACAGGTCCTAAGATAACAAGACCTAAAGGCCATGTTTAGCATGACTGTTCGCGTATAGGTGGAAAGGGAAATCAAAATAGTGATGGGTTGCTAGCCGCATCACCCATTCTCTCGATGATGCCAATGATGTCATGAGTCATAAAACATGATAAATATTCATAAATTCAGTTATTCATCGTATATTTTAATGAACAATGAGTATAATTAGACAATGTAGGTGACTATGTCTGCATCTGATAAACGAAGTTACACATACACATACACAAATCACGTCTTTATCCCTTACGGGGTAGACAGAGCCTAAGGTAACAAGACCTACAGGCCACGTTTAGCAAGACACTGAGGGCGTAAAGGTGAAATCAAAATAGTGATGGGTTGCTAGGCGCATCGCCTATAACATGATTCCTATGATTTTCGCCCATTCCCTCAATGGGTTTTTACCATTTGCGCGGGAAGAGAAGCAACTGGTACATTCTATGTTTTTTCTTTGCTCCCAGACCAGCATGGAAGTATGGAAGGATGTAAATATTGCATTGTCTTCAGTATCTGGAGCTAGAAGTTGTGGTGACTCACTTTGGAAGTTTCTTCCAGACTGTTCTGGGAGCAAAGAAAAAACATAGAATGTACCAGTTGCTTCTCTACCCGCGCAGATGGTAAAAGCCCATCGAGGGAATGGGCGAAAGTCTTAAGAATCATGTTATAGGCGATGCGGCTTGCAACCCATCAGTATTTTGATTTCCGCCACCTATACGCCCTTAATCATGCTAGACGTGGTCTTAAGGTTTTGTTACCTTAGGCGCTGTTTACCCCGTAAGGGATAAAGACGTGATATATGTATACGGCAACATAAATATATCATCTGGGAAAGTTTTAATTCTCTTGCTATCATGGTTCCTGAGATACAGCGTAGCGACAGAACAGTCTTAGTAACAAAACACGAACGTTATAAAAACATTGCATCGAACGTTTTCAATTTAAACGTCAACGCTGTTAGTTTGTCAGACTTCACCGAAACAACTTGCGAAGAAACAATCCGACGATTGAGTAATTACGTGCTATGGTAGAGGCGATCGCGTTCGGCAATCTCCGCCGGGCGTCGGTTTTCGCGACTCGCCATTTTTTGCGCGGGCGCAGCGAGCAATTTTCAATTAAAATTTAGCGCTTTATTATGAAAACTATGCGGCTGCGGTATTCTGGTGTTATGGGGGTTTTTACGTGGGTTCGGTGGGTTTAGGGTCCCGTGGGCAGGTGAATTTTTACTGACAAATTTTTTGAGATCCCTTTGAAGAATAAGTTCGCTTTTGTGCATATGTTTAAGGTCTTTTTTGTGATTTGTCTCTGTTTCTTTATATTTGTACAATGAAGCATTTACTTACATACTTACTTACTTACTTGCTTACTTACTAATTATTAACTAACCGTTCCGTCAGTTTGTTCAATTAACTTACCTATTTATAGCTATCCCGCGGAAACAATGCGATTTTCCGGGATAGCTTTAAAGCGATAAGACCGCCTATTTATTATCCATTCTTCCATACTGGTCTGCGAGCAAAGAAAAAACAGAATGTACCAGTTGCTTCTCTTCCCGCGCGGATGGTAAAAGCCCATCGAGGGATTGGGCGAAAATCTTAAGAACTGTGTTATAGGCGCATACGCCCACAATCATGCTAAACGTGGTCTGCTCTTGTTACCTTGGGCTCTGTCTACCCCGTAAGGGATAGGGACGTGATTTATGTATGTACCTACCTACCTATTTATTACCCTGTTAAAATTATTCGTAAACTCTCTGTACTGTTTTGTGGTGTTCCATACAGTACAGTCAGCAAGACGATTGAATTGTTTTTTTATAGTAAGATGTTTTTTTTTTATGTCAAAGGCCTTTGAACCGTCTTAACTTGGCCACGCTCACGCTTGACTGTCTATTCAAATTACAGGTTAACATTAGTGGTAATTTAAGAAATGTAATTATACAACTAATTATAATTCGTGTTACCATTCTACATAAAGATTTTGCAAGCAATGAATAATATTTAAAAACTAGTTAAAAAAAATAAAGTCAAAGGCATTCAACGTTCCAAAGTTCACTCAAGTAAGTAAATTAATCGATGCATTTGAATAAATCAAAGAGTTAAAAACAAAACATCGAAACCATATTAAAATTAACGGCAAGGTCGCTGTTCCAATTTCAAATTCCGAGCCGGAGCCATGTCAACCGACGTAATAAAAAGAAAAAAAACTCGTTTAAAAAGACATCATTTCTCACCAGCCAGTTCACCCCTCATTGTTTCAACTTTTTAATTTCAAACTTTGATTGATCAGCGTTCATAAGCGAAGATAACGCGACACGGCCGCCCGACACCTTGGTCTCACCTTTTTTAAGACTTTGAGGGTTCCGTGGTGATATTAAAGAACCTTTGACTAAGATTTTGCTTTCAAAACCGTTATTTTTATCCATTCTTGTCATTTCATGTACCTGAATTTTAAGGATACAAGTAAAAACTGCTACCTATTGTTTTCGGTTATTTAAAAGAATAATTGGACGGATTAAATAGTTTTGCTAACCTGTCGACGTACCTACTTAACACAATATTTATTTATTCAAAAAAAAATACACATCAAAACACCAAAGTACCTGAGCACGATAAAAACAAGAATGTAGGAGCAATCAGAAAAATAAGGTGAAATTCAATACAATTCTAATATTTTTTTATGTTTAATTAGGCATCTAACTTGATCACCCACGGAACCCTCGTTAAAGTGTCGACAGGCGCGCTTGTCGTCGTTTTATTTGTTTACCCGGCGATGTCACCGCCCCACGCGGGTTTTATCAAGATTTTCCTTTTTTTTCTTTTTCATATTTGGAACGTTCCGACGTCGGCGACGTTTATGCCAGTAATCTGTTCCTGATTATTGGATTATGAATTGACTTGGCTGTTTTATAAGCTGTTGTGATTTTTATTGTGTATTTGTTTGAGTGGACCATCTTTTTTTCATTCAGCATTGAGTGTGATAAAGGCAAAGGAAAAATGACAGACAGCCAAAGTGAGTTAAATTTAACTTGTGAGCATTTACGACTTCTTTCATACCAAAAATAATTATTAAAATTGTATTATTAACAGCATAGTGTGGTAGACATTTGTAGCGCCGAAAACTTACGCCAGAAGCTTGAACGTCGCTCTGAAATTTTGACACAAAACAGATCTTGTGCACTCTTTCAAAATTTTAGTGGAAAATCTTTGTAGGGGTGTTCAGTCTAGCTAACGTAACCACCAGGCCCCTATTTCACTAATTCGACATTTGTCGTGACAAGAGACAATTGTCGGTGACAAGTAACAATTCTGTTCACATAACAAACTCGACGAGAGGCTACGCGTTGGCGTCATATTGAATGCGCATTGCATTTCGAATTGTCACAATGTCGGCGACAATTGTCGAATTGATAAATAGTGGCCAGATGAAATGTATCGGAAAATTCTTTATGCAAGGGACAGGACATTTCTGCATGTCTTTTTATGTATGTATTTTGTTAATTGTGAGAGACTTGCAAATACCAGTAGGCTTATTACCTAACTCGCTCGCAATCGCCATCGTGTTCTTTTGACAGTTCTTGTATGAATGTGACAGCTAGCTGATTCCGATGCCAACTGTCAGCCCATACATGAACTGTCAATATGAACACGATGGCGATTGCGAGCGAGTTAGATAATAAGCTTACAGCATGGAAGTGAAGAATACCGTTAACTGAATGAAATACCGATTTTCAATTAATATAATAAAAATCGCTGTCGGTTTACGGTAATTTTCTTATTATATAGAAACCAAAGGGCAAATAAACATTTTCTATGGCCAAAGCCAATTCCGCACAGTATTTAAGTAAATATCTAGTAATAATTACTAAGGTATTTATCCTGCCTTTAGCTGTCTTTGCGGCGTACATTTTACCATAATACGGTAGCTTTTGATTCCCCTTTCCACATAAACGCCCACAATCATGTTAACCGTGGCCTTCAGTCTTGTTACCTTAGCCTCTGTCTACCCCGCAAGGGATAAAGACGTGATTATGTTTGTATGTATGCAAGAATATTGAAATTTTATATGAACTTGGGGCGACTTTAAACTTGAAACTACCGTGAGACTTAATTGTATTTACACAGATGCTCGACATGTTTCGGACTAGTTATTAGTCCGTCCTCTTAGAGGGCTCGCCCCGGCGGCAGCGAAACAAACACTGCGCGCCAACTCTCTGCTCGCGCAGATATAGACCAACCGCTTAAATGAGTCCGCGCCCGCTCGGCACAGGGGCGCCGGCAAACACTCATTCAAGCGGTCGATCTATACGCGACCCTAATGACAGCGGCGCACAACTACCCTCGTTTTTATCGTAATTTTTATTACTGTCAAAAGTAGGGCAGCACACAACACTGATCACGTCACTTCGTAAAGGTTCGCTCACACTGACCATTTGGTCAATATTTAAAACAGTTTAAAATTGGGATACCAACTTATTCCAATAGCTTCACGTACCTACTTACCGCGGAATGAAAAACTTTTTTTTTCTTTGGGGCGACTTGTTTGTTGACAAAAGCATTAAAATGGATTGGAATGGAGTATACTGTTCGATAGTGATCAGCGCTTGAAGCTACCTGCGCCCGCGCAGTAGTTGAGCTTTTATTTGTTTTAACTTGACCAGTTAACTTGCAGTTGACAAACGAATATATTATGGTAATACGATGGCTAAGAATTTGTATAAGGACTTACAGGTTTTTATAAAGCTAAGGAATTACCATGACGTCTTAATGCGATTCAATTCCGACTCAGCTCAAGTTTCAGCTGTCATTTTAGTATGGACCTGACAGCGAACCTGAATCGGAATTGAATAGCATCAAAACGTCATGGAAAACGACTCAGTAGAACATAATTTAGAAAACTGTTAACAAATATCACAGGTCCCATCCATGCTGGTCTGGGAGCCTAGAAAAACATAGAATGTACCAGACGCTTTTCTTCCCTCGCAGATGATAAAAGCCCATCGTAGGAATCATGTTATAGGCGATGCTAGCAACCCACCACTGTCTTGATTCCCCTTTAGGCCCACAATCATGCTAAACGTGACCTTTAGGTCTTGTCTACTGCGTAAGGGTTAAAGACGTGATTTATGTATTTTCCATGCTGATCTGGGAGCATAGAAAAAACATAGAATGTGCCAGTTGCGTTTCTTCCCGCGCAGATGATAAAATCCCATTGAGGGAATTGGCGAAAATCGTAAGAATCATGATATAGGCTAGCAACCCACCATTAAACTTTTGAAACTTTTCCACCTTTAGGCCCTCAATCATGCTAAACGTGCCCTTTAGGTCTTAACGATATGTATGTATTTTAAACTACGTTTCTTTTGGTAAAGGAAAGAGGGCGATACAGCTTTCATAAAGGCTTCTTGATAATTAAGCACAAAGTTATCAGTTAACTCTCAGCTCTGACAGTTGAGATAAGGCGAAAAACATATCGGTGTCTTTGATGGGTTTATCTGGAAACGACATTTGAGGGCGTGATTAAAATAATAAGACATAATGAACCTCGCTTATTCCTTTGCATGTCAATGTCGCCATTGGTACAATAAACGGTATTTCGCGGCAACTTATTGCTTTGATTTCGTTCAGAAACACATCCTACTAATATTCTAAACGCGAAGTTTGTAGGTGGTAGATGGATGTTTGTTGCTCTTTCACGTAAAAGCTACTGAATGGATTTGGATTAAATTTGGAACGGAGGTAGCTGATACCCTAGATTAACCATAGGCTATTTTTTATCCTGGAAAATTGCATACTTTTGCAGATGAAGTCGCGGGTAGCATCTAGCCCTACTGATATTATAAACGCGAAAGTTTGTAAGTATGGATGGATGGATATTTGTTACTCTTTCACGCCAGAACGGCTGGACAGATTTGAATGAAATTTCAAAACATATAGATTATAGTCTGGAATAACACATTATGATACTTTTTATCCCGGAAAATTGCGTAATTCCTATGGGATAGTGATAAACCAATTCTATGGAGACGAATAATAATACTGCTTTGTTTCTGAGGAACTACTGTCTACTTTATGGGGTCTTTTGTATTTTATTTGTGTCTGGTTGAATTTAATCAAAATTGAGGCTCAATGAATACTGTAGGAATTACAATAGTATGTACCGTTCCTTTCCGTCCAAAGGTAAAGGAAAAGGATTTTTTTTTTAATATTAGGAAGGCAAACGAGCAAGTGGGTCACCTGATGATGAGTGATCACCACTGTCCATAGACACCCGCAACCCCGGAGGGATTGCAGATGCGTTGCCAACCTAGAGGACTAAGATGAAATGCCTCTTGGGCCCGTAATTTCCCCGGCTGTCTTACTCTCCACACCGGAACACAGGCAGTGCAAGTACTGCTACTTAGCGGCAGGATTAGCGAGTAAGATGATGGTAGCGATCCGGACGGACCTTGCACAAGGCCCTACCACCCGCAAAGATAGAGATATACAAGGATAGAAGAATACAGTGAATTCAGACAATTATCGTTATGATGTTAAAAAGTTTTAAGTTTATTTATTACAAATCGCTTTAACTCACGTAGTTCCTGCTCGTTCCTGAGTTGTTACAAACAATTACCTGAAACAGACAAACATACATTAAGAAAATGCATAACGTTACACATGTACGTTACGAAGATGCCAAAAATATCTACAGTACTAGGCTAGGTTCTTTCTTTTTCTTTCTATAAAGATGCCCTTGAATGTGCCAGCTACTTCTCTTTCCGCGGAGATGGTAAAAGCCCATCGAGAGAATGGGCAAAAATCTTTGGTATCAAGGCGATGCGGCTAGCAACCCATCCTTTCCACTTTCCACCAGGCGTGTATAGGTCCCATACACCCCCCAAATCACGCTAAACGTGGTCTATAGGTCGTGTTACCTTAGGCTCTGTCTACCCCGTAAGGGGTAAGGACGTGATTTATAAATGTATGTATGTATGTATATTGTGAAAACGCATTCAAGTTTTTATATGGACCTTAGTGACCCTGAGCAATGTAACCAATAGACTACAAAGTATTTCAAAATTAAACTTATATTTCTGCCTCAATAAAAGTCTCCGTTTCCAGGGTTAACAAACTCAAATTCTATACCAACGGGTCATAGTTCATTTTAAGTATTAAATCTAGAGCACAATTCTACTAAATAAACACAACAGTAGCGCACAATAACATATTTATTACTCACAGAAAATATTACAAATGAACTTTGTTGTAAGGAGGTAAAGTCGCTTTTGTATTTCCAGGATACGCGAATATGGATCTTGTGCGCGTGCACACGTACCGATACTCAAATTTCACGCCAATATGACTTTGAAGTAAACCCTGGTGTGGTGCCACTTGCAGCGGAAAGCAATATAAATTTATACTAACATTTTTCTTTGTAGGATACAATGAAAGTAACACATTGAATTTGCACAAAAATGTAACCATTAGTACTTGATCATTTTACATACATACAGATACATACCGTCACGCCTCTTTCCCACAGGGGGTATGCAGAGACTATTTTATTCCAGTTGCTACGATCCTGACATACTTCTTTCGCTTCATCCACATTCATCAATCTCTCAATCATTTTCGTTTTGATAATTTCTGCGTGCAAGACGTTATACATAAATAAATTTACCCCTTATAGGGTAGACAGAGCCTAAGATAACAAGACCTACAGGTCACGTTTAGCATGGCTGTGGGCGAGGAAAAGGGGTACCGCAGTGACAAGTTGTCAAGCACATCCCCTATAAAATGATTCCATCCGTTTTCGCCGATTCCCTCAATGGGTTTTTACCATCAGTGCGGGAAGAGAAGCATCTGGTACATTCTACGTTTTTTTTTTGCTTCCAGACCAGCATGAAAGTAAAATAAAGTAAAGTAAATGTTGCTCCTTGTTTATTAACCTAAGATTACGGTTTAAACTTTCGCGATCCTTACTCACAATTACAACCACTCTAGACTTGGTATCGTAAAACGTGCAAAATGCGAGAAATGCGACATTAGGAGCTATTAATAGTTACTATTAACTTGAGATAGACGGAAATGAACACTTTACAAGCTTAAATACTGCACCTTATTCATAAACGCTCTATAGGCTTCTGCTAACTTAGCAATCGATTTTTCTTATCTGTTAAAGGTAAATGTCAAAGTGACAGATAAGGACAAATGTTTGCTAAGTTAGCAGAAACCTACAAAGCGTTTATGAATAAGGTAGATCATAATTACAAGTACAACCTTTTAACTTGCGCTTCGCTTCTAAAAAACCGGGTACATTGATTAGTGTAATTAATGGGTGATGCGAGCGCAATATCACTAGTATTCGCTTTCTCTGTCTACCGCCATCTTGTTCCGTTTGACAGATATAAATTCCATGGGGATTTCCAGTATATAAGATAGTCGGCGATGTCGTGTTAACCTAGTAGTTTGATTCGCGTCCCATCGAAAGTAATGTGCGAAATCTTATTTGAATTTTATCATGAGTTTTTCGGTGAAGATAAACATGGTGATAATATATCTATATTACACCTATGGGGAAATTCAATGGTATATGTGAAGTTATAGGCGATGCTGCTTGCAACCCATTACCATTTTGATTCACCTTTCCACCTATACCCCACAATCATGCTAAACATGGCTTTTAGGTCTTGTTACCATGGGCTCTGTCTACCGTAGGGATAAAGACGTGATTTACGTGTGTGCATTTATGTGTGTGAAGTTCTCAATCCGCACATTTAAGACAATACACGCACACACACACAGAACGTCAAGGGTTAAATAAAAGCTTGGAAAGCTCCTATTTGACATAAAACAGCAATAAAAAGCTCATGTTTATTATCACTTACGTTTCCGCATATTGACCGTCAAAGTTATGAGTGATGTTCAGTTTTTTGTTTCGTTTTACTGCCGACGTCCTGCTCTGGCACAAACATTTCTATTTACTGAATAAAAAGAAAAGTTTGCACGTCGTTATGCCAATTATTGCCTCGCTTAGCCGTTTGCGGGACACTACGTTGTTGAGTCCAAGTGATAGGAGACTACCAAAAATTCTTATTAATATTATCAGCCTGTTGTGGCCCACTGTTGAGCATAGGCCTCCACCCTACGCTTCCACTGCTCTCAGTGGAAATCCACTGCGACCAAAAATAACGATAAACAAATGAATTACTTTTTTTTAGCCTATTTTAGTGCCCCACTGCTGTTCGTCACGCGTCTTTGTCAGAAGCATGCTTCTGCAACCCTATTCAATATTCATCCAAGTCGTACCGACATCCAAATAGTTAGTTATTTTGAAGTTTGTTTGTAAAATTAGATTAATTAATTTTGTGATACTTGATTTCAATTACCAGCTTCAAGAATAGAATGGCTAGCAAAAGAGCGCGAGATAGACTACCCCTCTCTTTCTTACTGCTCGTTCTAGAAAGATACGGGTAGTATGTATGTATGTATAACTCTTTATCTATACTAATAATATTATAAAGAGGAAAGATTTGTTTGTTTGTTTGTTTGAATTGAATAGGCTCCGAAACTACTGGACCGATTTCAAAAATTCTTTTGCCGTTAGAAAGCTACATTATCACTGAGTGACATAGGCTACTTTTTACCGCGGAAAAATACCTTTTCCTACGGGTTTTTTTTTTTTTTATAAATGTGTGGGTATATCTCATCATCATCATCATCATCAGCCTATGTTAGTCCACTGCTGGACATAGGCCTTCCCTAATGAGCGCCACAGCGCCCTGTCTTTAACTTGAAGCATCCAGCATCTGCCTGCAGTCTTTCGCAGATCGTCATCCCACCTGGCCGGAGGGCGTCCTACACTACGTTTGCCAAGTCGCGGTCTCCACTCAAGAACACGTTTCCCCCAGCGGTTGTCGGTTCTTCGCGAGATATGGCCGGCCCACTGCCACTTCAGCTTACTAATTCTTTGAGCTATGTCGGTAACTCTGGTTCTCTGTCGGATGTATTCGTTACGAATCCTGTCCTTCAGAGAGACTCCGAGCATAGCTCTTTCCATAGCTCGCTGAGCGACTTTGAACTGGTGGACCAACCCTACCGTGAGTGTCCACGTCTCAGCTCCGTAGGTCATGACGGGTAGGACGCACTGATAAGGAAAAAACGGGAATTATATATTCGATTCCGAGTGACGCTATCTCAGTAACTATAATAACAGACTCTTCAAATTTGATACAAAAGTAAGTGATTATAAAACTAAGAAACTAATTTCAGGATGTTTGGAGATTCCCACGGGATAAGGAAAAATCGGGATTTATATATTCAGTTCTTACGGGAACGGGAAAAACGGGAACAGGCAGAAAGTTGAAATTTGTCACGTAGGTTTATTCGGGAGTGTAGGGGAACACTAAGAAAGGATTTTCCGAAACGCCCACAGGGCCGAGAAAAAACGGGATTTTACGTTTCGAGACGAAACAGCTGAAGAAAGAGACTTAACATTTATAACGTGTGTTTCTTTAAAGGCTTTAAGTGAACTCCGAAAGCACTCCCCAAAATTTCCACGGGAACGGGAAAAACTTATTTTTTCGTTTTACATCTTAGCGCGTACGAAGTCGTGGGCAAAAGCTATTTATAGGTAGGATATATTTTAGGACAGCCCTATAGGTTAGGTTAGGTTTGTTTTATAAAAATCCTGCAATATTTACAGTTTCAGAAAAATTAAGGCAGCGGGGCAATGCGGGGGCTTGCTTGAGTCCTTGCTTTGCATGCTTGATTGCATACTTGCTTTCATGCATGCTTGCTTGCGAGCTTACTTGCATGCATGCTTGCTTGCTTGCACGCTTGCTTGGCATGCTTACTTGCATGCTCACTGCGTGCTTGCTTGCACGCTTGCATGTCATGCTTTCATGCATTCTCGCTGAGTGCTTGCTTGCACGCTTGCTTGCATGCATGCTTGCTTTGCCTGCTTTTATGCCTGCTTGCGTGCCTGCTTGCATACTTACATGCTTGCATGCTTGCTTGAAAGCTTGCAGTTTCGCTTGCTTGCTTGCTTGATTGCTTGCTTCTGTGAAATGCTCATGGTACACTTGCTTACTTGCATGCATGCTTGCTTGCACGCTTGCTTGGCATGCTTACTTGCATGCTCACTGCGTGCTTGCTTGCACGCTTGCATGTCATGCTTTCATGCATTCTCGCTGAGTGCTTGCTTGCACGCTTGCTTGCATGCTTGCTTGCATGCTTGCTTTGCCTGCTTTCATGCCTGCTTGCATGCCTGCTTGCATGCCTGTTTGCATGCCTGCTTGCATACTTACATGCTTGCATGCTTGCTCGATTGCTTGCTTCTTTGAAATGCTCATGGTTCGCTTGCTTACTTGCATGCATGCTTGCTTGCACGCTTGCTTGGCATGCTTACTTGCATGCTCACTGCGTGCTTGCTTGCACGCTTGCATGTCATGCTTTCATGCATTCTCGCTGAGTGCTTGCTTGCACGCTTGCTTGCATGCTTGCTTGCATGCTTGCTTTGCCTGCTTTCATGCCTGCTTGCATGCCTGCTTGCATACTTACATGCTTGCATGCTTGCTTGCATGCCTGCTTGCATGCCTGCTTGCATGCCTGCTTGCATACTTACATGCTTGCATGCTTGCTTGAAAGCTTGCAGTTTCGCTTGCTTGCTTGCTTAATTGCTTGCTTCTTTGAAATGCTCATGGTTCACGCGTGCGAAGCCGCGGGCAACAGCTAGTTGTACATAAAACACAAGAAAAAGATGAATACAGGACAACATACATGCACAAAGTAGTTTATCTCGCACGCATTATTCTAGGCCTGCTGACGTTTGACTTAATACATTGAGTCATGTAATGCACCGCTACCTCTTCCCACTTGACGTCGCAAAACGAATGCGTTTATTTACAACTTGCATACAGATTAAATTATTTCCTCGGACATTTATATAACTGTTTTAAAATAAACCTAGTAAAGCCACTCGTTAAGGGTTAACTATACTAGTGGCAAACGATGGCTGTATTTTTGCGGCAATTGCTCTATAAAACAGACGCTGACTCCACTGTGATTTGCTGTTTGACGCAATTTTGAACCGACTTCCCAAACGTTCTATTCCCCATTCCAATCCATTTTAATACACATAAGTCACGTCTATATCCTCACGGGGTAGACAAAGCCTAAGATAACAAAGCCCCGATTAGAGAGATTGCGGACGCGGTGGAAACGGGAATCGAAACTGTGATGGTTTCCTTAGATTTTTGCCCATTCTCTCGATGTCTTACCATCTGAGCGGTAAAAGAAGCAACTGACTAGCATAGAATCAAAGTGTCACACTATTCTCCTCTTTTATGTTATTTTGAAACTACGCAAACTATGCAAGCGTTAATTGTCGTTATTAGCCAGCTGATTATTTTGTATCCGGGATGTCTCTCGTTACGACAGTAAAGATAAGGATTGCATCCGCACATAATTATCGAGAATCCATTATTGCTTATAATAGGCAATTTCAAGTGTCAACGCTACATTTTTTATATACTCAACACTATCCCCCCTTATTCATAAACGCTCTGGCTTCTGCTAACTTAGCAATCGTTTGTCCTTATCTGGGAAAGGTAAATCAAAGTGACAGATAAAGGCAAACGATTGCTTAGTTAGCAGAAGCCTATAGAGCGTTTATGAATAAGTATGTCTTCAAATTAATTGACAACAGAGAGGTGGGTTAGTTTACTAACCACAGCTGTAATTTTTTTAGGATGTTTTGGTTATGGATTCCGCTTTCCACATATACAGCCGCAATCATGCTAAATGGGGCCTTAAGGTCTAAATACCTTGAGGTCTGTCTACCCCGTACGTGATTTGTGGATAGATTGAATGAAATAACGGAAAGAGGAACTTCGTAATAGTTCGAAATATGTCGAACAATCGATTGTAATCATGCGAGTTGTTCGTATTATGTTAACAATGGAAATAAGTCAGTTTTAAATTTAGGCTAGTTACAAAATTCACAGCTCTTTAGACTTAAGACTGTCTTGGTAATAACAGATTCACAAGGAACAAAAAAGTTACATTGTCACTGTCTGTTAAATTGCAAAGAAAAATAATATTATTATTTGTTTCTTTAGCAAAGAAAATGCTTGGTAAAAGCAAGTTTGAAGTATTTAATTTTTACTTTGAATGTACAAACTGCAAATTACAACAGACACTTGTAAATAAAGGCGCTGCACCAAAGGCCAATACTGTTTTACGACTTTACACAATACCAGGCGAACAAGACATTAATATGAATTATCGTTTACTCATATTTGGCCTATGCCGCCTTCGTATAAACGGCGTAAGCGCCAACTATTCTAAGGCTTATACGCCCTTTGGATCCGCGACGGTGTGTGTGGGGTCCTGACTCGCTAATATATTTGAAACTAAAGGCCAGACCCCTTTCATCTGTAATCAAACAAAAACAACTTTTCGAGGGTTGGGTCTGAGTGTGAGCGTTTATTTTAATGTGTCAGAGCGATTGTATGCCATTACAACTTTGATTACTTTGGTACACCGTAATCTATTTAGTGACATTAAAATGACGAAATTTGTGTCGATAATGGTGATAATTTATCATTATACATTTGGTAACATTGAGATGTTTTAAATTTCAACGATTTTCACTTATTTCTACTATCAAGCTCAGAAATTAATATCTAAATGTATCACGCAATTTAGTTTTCAATCTGAGTGTAACTAATAACTTACATAGAAAACGAATAACAAAGGAGCATTTTAACATTTTTAAATATAATGAAAAACTGCTTTGTTGTTCCCCAACACTGCTTTAAAACTGTAATTAGTGGTTAAAGTAGAAAACAAACGTAGCGTTAGCTGAAAACCGCTTTCCGCTCCCACAGGCACCCCGCCTCAGCGAAATACCGCGTTCGTGCTTTCCACAAATGCCGACACAATGCGGTCCGCCAATCGCGATGTGTTAATATTATTTACTGCGGTCCCATTTCGAAACTAAAATGTTCTATGGTAATAATTGTTTAGCGGTGTCAGTGGAAAACGGGGGTTTTATAACACACTACATTCCAAGGGTGGTGAAATAAAGAAAGCCTCAGTGTGCAATTTTGAATAATAATCAATTTGTAGGGTTTCAACCTTTTTGGCTGTCGGTGGCTGGCTGGCGCTAGTCCATTGCCACGCACCGCGGCACCGAATAAAAAAAAAAACAATAGAGCGGCTGTCACTTGTTTTCTAAATTGTCGGTGCACGGTCGGTCTTTTATGCGGATTTATGTTTAAACTATTGTAAATATTAATTAATGTGTGTAATGCTTGGTGTAAAAGTATAATTAGTGTATATAACATCACGGATAGTCTTCGCGGGTGTGTATTTACTAAGCGGCGGCAGTGCTAAAAGACTACGGACGAACTCTACACAGCGTTGGTCGAAGCCGGCTTCCTCAGGGTTTGTGGCTCTGAAATTGATTGTTAGACCTAATACTGCACAAGGGACAGCTAAACCACGGCATTAGTAACAGTCACTATTTGTCTATCGAAGGATATATTATACACTCAGTGTAAGAAAGCCGAACGCACAGGCCTTCTCTCAGAATGAGAGGGCTTTGAGCTATAGTTCCCAAGCGGGCCCAGTGCGGGGAACTTCACACACACCATTGAATTGCTTTGCAGATGTGTGCAGGTCCTTCTAAATAAATTCTAAGTAAATAAATTCCGAAAAGCTCAAGAGGTGAGAGCCCGGACTCGAAGCCACGACCCTCTGCTTGAGAGGCCACAGGTCATACCACTATAGACCGACAGCTTAAATGAGTCCTCGCCCGCGCACAACATACACATGACAATAATAAAAATTACTATAAAAACGAGGGTAGTTGTGCGCCGCTGTCATTAGCGTCGCGTATAGACCGACGGCTTAAATGAGTGTTTGCCGGCGCGGTGCAGGGGCGCGGGGTAGGACGGCAGAGGGGACCGAGAGAGGTGCGGGCGGGTTGCTGCCGCCCGCACCTCTCTCGGTCCCCTCTGTCGTCCTACCCCGCGCCCCTGTCCCCGCGGTCGATAGGCTACCATGGCTCTCCTGGTATACCTCTCCTTTTCTTCTCAGTTATTTCGACCAATTAAAGCAACAGTTGCGTTCATAATTAAAATCCGCAATATATTAGTCGTTTAGCGAGGAACCGCGACAAGGAAAGGGCTGTACCTCATGACATATCGATAATTATTCGACTAGAATCGATTATTTATAATATCGATCTGCAGGTGCATCCCTAGTTGTTTAGGTAACGGAACGGACGCCTACTTGGGTGGTGCGTTGAATATTGAAATAGTTGTACTATGGACCGACCGCTTAAGTGAGTCCTCGCC
Organism: Pandemis cinnamomeana; assembly: GCA_932294345.1. Taxonomy (NCBI): domain Eukaryota; kingdom Metazoa; phylum Arthropoda; class Insecta; order Lepidoptera; family Tortricidae; genus Pandemis; species Pandemis cinnamomeana. The sequence continues at coordinate 13,398,995 of OW028710.1, read as the reverse complement.
CGCGCGGCACAGGGGCGCGGGGTAGGACGACGGCGGGGAGCTCTCTCGGTGCGGGTGGGTATTGTGTGCTGCCTGAGTCGGCGACCTATTTCGGCAAGTAATTCTTAAATCTAGTGGTAGCAGAGCTCTGCTCTTAGGCCAAATATACGCAGTGTGGGGTCATTTTATGTTGGCTATTAACATAAGACAGACATAAAATATTCTTTATTTATTATTTGTTGTTATAACGGCAACAGAAACGCTATCGAAAAAAATGATTCCTAAACCAGCGTAGAACGTTCTCACAGCAAATGTGACAGTTCTTTGCCAATTCAATGTAACGTCGCAGGCAGTAGGCATTTACTATGAACAAGTCCTGCAATGGGTCAGGAATAAACTTGCTCGATAGTACATCATCTGTGTAAATTTCAAGTGTCTAGCACGGTTCATGAGATACAGCCTGGTGACAGACGGACAGACAGCGAAGTCTTAGTTTTTACCCTTTGGGTACAGAACCCTAGAACATCGCATCAACCGACTCAATCTTAGCAACTTATCCTTTCCAATCGATAAAATTAGCCAAGTTAGAGCAAGACAAACAAGTAAGAGCAAGACAAACAAACGTCATAACAAGCCCTGACATTTGCTATACGCCACTCATTATTCATCGGACGCATTGTCTAAGGCCGCTTACAAGCGTGCGATTGCAGATACCACCTTAACGGTTAGACCCACGCGGCTAAGGGCAACTGCACGCTGCCTTACAATTACGGTATTTTCATAACAGTTTTTGTTTTCAACATAAAACTACCGTGAGACTTAAAAAAAAAAGGACTACGAAATAGTCCGAAACATGTCGAGCGTCACTCGACTTTTTATACGTGAGTTATCCGTTTATGTGTAATGAGTTTTTGTTTTCATAAGCTTTATATTAAACTAGCTGTTGCCCGTGACTCTGTCCGCGCATCGCTTATCGCTATCCCGCTAGTCTCATGCAAAGTCTCAGCCCGATCGGTTTAAAATTGTCAAAGTTTCATACAAAGTTTCATCCCCTATTTTATCCCTTTGGGGGTAGAGTTGATCAAAATCCTTTCTTAGCGGATGCCTACGTCATAACATCTACCTGTGTGCCGAACTTCAGCCCGATCCGTCTAGTGGTTTGGGCGATTTGTTAGCCGTTTGTCCAATACGCAGGTCGTCCAAATCGCATTTTGCCCATTAAGAAGTATGGAAGATGTATCACTGAAAGATAGAATAAGGAATAGTGTGATAAGGGAACGTGCGGGTGTGAAAGAGGATGTAGTGACCAGGATAGAAAAAAGTATTATGCTTAGTTGGTTTGGTCACGTAGAGCGAATGGATGAAAATAGACTAACTAAACAGATCTATATGGGGAGTGTGAATGGTAGACGTTCGTAAACCAAATAGGAGACGTTTTGGATAAAGGTCAGGTCAGGAGTATTCGAAACCGACGAGCATGTATGAAGAGATTGATGAATGTGGATGAAGCGAAAGAAATATGTCAGGATATATTTTTTTTATTAGCATTCAACTTTCGCAAGCTCTGCAGCCACCCTTAGCCAGATGTGCGGGCCGCGGTCATTCTATATTTAATTATCACACTTTAAGCTTTAAGCTCTATTCCGTAACAAGCTTGATTCTCGCGATGAGCTTTTGTTATACAGCATGTTCGGTTTCAACGTCTGAATGTTTTAATATCTGAACAAAATATTGAAACTGTCAATATTTGCTTTTTAAGGTTTTGTGCCTTAAAATAAATAAAAGGTATATCACGTCATTTTTGTTGTGTTTAGATAAACACGTACAGATGTACGTGCCAGTAATGTACAGTTTCTTTACCGAAATGACAATGTTAAATTTCAAATGAAAACTTACAGATTAATTCTAAAGAAAACAAAGTTGCGAGCCTGAGTTTGAATCTTCGGTCTTCCGCTTTTAGGTCCATAAGGGTCCACTCAGCTACCACGAATGTATGTATGTATGTATGTATAACTCTTTATTGTACATAAAACACAACAAAAAGATGAATACAGGACAACACAGTCACATGTACAAAGGTGAACTTATCCCTAAGAGGGATCTCTTCCAGTTAACCTTTGAACGATTGACCGGATATAAGTACTAAGCAAGAGTAGACACACTGTGTTTCTAGATATTTTACGTAAAAATTATAATAGGTAATTATTGTAAAGTCATTGTTAACAAAATGAAAATTGGTATTTTTTGCATTTCGATAAACCTGAACATCCTGTATATAATGTTTATTCTCCGAAATTGATGCTCGTTAACTAAAAACTATGTTTACTAGAAATCATTGCGCAGTGTCGGATAACGGAGAACCAGCAATCACGATGACGACAAATCGCAATCATTGGAAAATGTAGTAATCAAACACTTTGCAATCACCTCTGATGACACGTTCGTTGACAGTGTATTTTTTATTGTATGAAGTCCAGTCGAGGGATTGGGCGAAAATCTTAGGGATCATGTTATATAGGCGATGTGGCTAGCAACCCATCACTGTTTTGATTCCCCTTTCCATCCATACACCAATCATACTAAACGTGGCCTTTAGCTTTTGTTACTTTAGGCTCTGTCTACCCCGTTAGGGATGTAGACGTGATTTGTGTATTTCCAATCATGCCAGTTGTTATTTGAGGGCATAAAATACATGTTTCACATAAAGGGGTACTTAAAGTTTAAGTATTCATTAAATTCTAATGAATTCACTGAAGTCATTAAATAGAACTTAATTCTGTTAATTCTGTATACTGTGTAAATTAGGAAACTTGAAGTTACTACTGACGGAACTAAATAGTAGCGCCGTCTGTAATCCTTACTTCCTTACTCATATATATACTTATATATATACTTATATACTTATAATATTATAAATGGGAAAGTAACTCTGTCTGTCTGTCTGTCTGTTACCTTTTCACGCTTAAATTTGGTATACAGATAGTTTGAGTCCCGGGAAAGGACATAGGATAGTTTTTATCCCGGAAAATTGCATAGTTCCCGCGGGATAGCACAGCCCAAACCACTGGAATTTTTCAAATTTAAGGCGGAACAAAGTTCGCCGGGTCAGCTAGTATAAAGTAAATGAAGAGTGTTGGGCAAAAATGTATGGTACAGTCAAGTGTAATAATATGAATCTAGTCAAAGTTTCAAAAATAAGTACCATACGCTCTTACACCAGCGTAATAAGGTTGTGGGACATATTTTTGAAAAGTTCGTATCGATACTTGACCGTACATAGCCCAATCACCAATAGAACTATAACGTACTAGCTTCTGCCCGCGACTTCGTCCGCGTAGACATCGTCGTAAACCCATCGAGGGAATGGGCAAAAATCATAGGATAGTTATAGGCGACGCGGCTGGCAACCCATCACTATTTAGATTCCACTTTCCACCTATACGCCCACAGTTTCGTGCTAAACGTGGCCTGTAGGTATTGTTACATTAGGCTCTGTCTACATCGTAAGTTATTTAAAATTAATCCTCCGAAACCCTGTCCACGCCTTTTATAGTCAATGCGAGTTGGCAAATCCTAAGTTACCAACGGTATGTAACTTTGTCGTAAAACAGAAACAAATCAAAGTTCAGCCATAGACTTCGATACGTCAAACTATCAGACACCTGGCGCAGACAATACACCCCATTCCCACACCTAAGCAATCTTGAACCCTCGTCCATTAAAATAAGACTGCTCTTAAAATCGGCCTCAAAACGAACAGCAAAGCTAATTTGCTTGATGTAAGATTGACGTCTAGTACCGTTATAGTTTACACGTAACCAATGCGCGTCGATCATTTAAAATTCAACCGTAATTTAATAGCGCTAAGTGCGTCCGTTTACGCATTTGTAAACTATGGGGAACTTGGGGCAGTGCACTCGAAGCGAGTTGTCGATATTACGCGCAACACTACGCGGCCGTTTTGAAATTGGAATTCGTTCGTTTAAAAAGTTAAAATTGTTTTTTTTTTGTGCCAGTGTTCAATTTGAACATAGAATTTACCAGTTGTTTCTCTTCCCGCGCAAAGGTCCCATCGAGGGAATAGGCGAAAGTCTTAGGAATCGTGTTATAGGCGATGCGGCTAGGAACCCATCACTACCTATATTGATTTCCCTTTCCTCCTATGGGATAAAGACGTGAAATATGTATGTATGTACATAATTATGTTCAATTACGAATACGAATCTTTAATGCATACTTCAATATTGAAAAAGATTGTGTCTATTTGGATGGAATAAAAGAATGTTTCTTTATATTGCACTGTAGTGTCGAACTGGAAGTATATCAATTTAACAAAGGTATCCAAAACTTTACTTCATAATACTATATCTTACTGGCTGTATTTGAATTATGTGTACCTACACCAAATATCAATTAAACCAAAATATTAGAAGTTTGTCAAATTCATAGCAAATTTAAATAAAATCTCTTTAAAATAAACAAGCCTTATTTAAAAAAACAGTTTATACTCTTAAGTAAAACATAATAAAAAATGAATAGCAACAAAACAACTCCTTCTCACGTCCCTGGTGAGCAGTAGATGGTCCACGGGAGCTTGTAATTGTGTCGTACAGACACATCATTCAAACAGATGACGCTTAGCGACAAAAAATTGCATAGTTAGAAGGTCACGTGACAGCCAGTAACAGATAGAAAAATTCAAGAGCTTATCCACCTGCTATGGGTGGTGTAGGGGTATAGCACGCGTCACGGAATGACGAGGATCCGGGTTGGATTCCCAGCCAAAGCTTTACTTTTCAGTGTCGTTTAGAAATGTAACAACAAAATTTCTATCACAGGATAGTGAATATTTTGCGCTTAATCTTTTGGCTTGCTTAATAAGCCAACATTTTGCGTCCTTTTCCCACACATGCAAGCCAGCGCATACGATATCCAGGAACTATCACCAGTTCCAATAAGCTCACCTTCCATACAGCTTCTTCCGCCGTAACACCATAGCAGTAAGATTGATTATGACAATTCATAATTCTTTTGTCATTTGCCTTAGAACCAACTTAGTTATGCACCAGCGAGTGCTCTAAGTAGTCTGCCCAAAGTTGATTTCTGCTTAGCGTGAAAACGTTTATTGAAATCGTAAATAGTCGAGTCATACACAATTTGTAGGCTTGTGATCGACACGGCGGGGTGGCCGAATAGTGATGTCGAAATTTATCGATAATTGCCATGTTTATTGCCGTAAAAAATCGACGTTTGACCTTTCGCGAGTTTACGGTGAGCATTAGAAATGGGTGTAACTTTTTTTGCATCGTTGTATTAATGGCGAATCAAAATAGTGTTGGGTTGCTAGCCGCATCGCCTATCATATATTTTCTAAGATTTTTTTCCATTCCCACGATGGGCTTTCACCATCTGCGCGGGAAGAGAAGCAACTGGTAAATTCTATGTTTTTTCCAGACCGGCATGGAAGAAAAATGCCATAAAATACTATGTCGATAAGACGTCACTGTCAATTTGAAAGTTCAACTTTAGCGGCGTATTCATTTGATAAGTTGGATGGAACAGACTTTGGCCAACCGTACCTACTTAAGTTTAAGTTAACATACTGAATACATCCCATTTCTCGGGATTACAAGGAACACGTCTAAGTGTGATAAGCTATCACTCCAGTGATCTCACGAAGGCTAACAAAGTAACAAGCAACGATATGGTAAACACTGCTTGAACTTACAAGTAGCCTTTCCGTCCCAGTAAACTGGATAAAAGTACCTAGTCTGGGGTTATGAGCGTTTCCTTCCACGCTGGCCTGGAGTAAAGAAAAAACATGAAATGTAAGTTGCTTCTCTTTTCGCACAAATGGTAAAAACATCGAGGGAATGGGCGAAAGTCTTAGGAATCAGGTTATAAGCGATGTGACTAGCAACCCATCACTGGTTTGATTCCTCTTTCCACCTATACGCTATACGCCAATCATGCCAAACGTGGTGGCTTAGGTCTTGTTACCTTAAGCTCTATCTCCCCGTGTGAACGTTTGTTTAGCCAAATACAGGTTAAAAGTCGAGTAGGCTTATTATGTAACTCGTTCGCAATTGCCATCGTGTTCATTTAACAGTTCTTGTATGAATTTGACAGCTAGCTGATTTCGATGCCAACTGTCAAAATGAACACGATGGCGATTGCGAGCGAGTTAGACAATAATCCTACAGGTCTTTTTTACGTATCAGAGAAACGACAGTTTTCATAACATTTGTCATTTTAACGCTGACGCGATTAAGATGTATTTTGCGACAGAAAACTTCCACTTTGCACAGTTCATTTAAAATACTTGAACCACTCTACTTACCTCTTTATTAATATAATAATACATGTAACGTTAAATGTCTGAGTGTATATTAAATAAACAATAAAGCCTATTGAATACGGCGATGAATCGAACAATGAGGGGCGTATCGATGTTTCATTACTTCATTCCCATCACTAGTTCCGTGGTACGTACCTTTTACCCAACGAATTATGTACTGTACGAGTATATTAACTCACGATTATTAATTGTTAACGGGGTTAACCATTGATAATATTAATAGTAACTTTACAAAGTCGGGTTTTACTTAACTCAAGAATGATTTTTATGATCGTTGATTGCACCCCGAATAGCAGAATCCCTACTACATACATACATATATCACGTCTTAATCCCTTTCGGAGTAGACAGAGCCTAAGGTAACAAAACCTTAAGGCCACGTTTAGCATGACTAAGTGCGTATAGGAGGAAAGAGAAATCAAAACGGTGATGGATTGCTAGCCGCTCGCCTATAACATGATTCCCAAGACTTCCGCCCATTCCCTCGATGGGCTTTTACCATCAGCGCGGGAAGAGATGCAACTGCTAAATTCTATTTTTTTTCTTTACTCCCAGACCAGCATAGAAGAATCAGTATAAAGTTAATTAGATATTTAAAGAAACTATATAAAGTACGCCAACTGCTTTCCATACTATTCCTTTTCTGCCTGACAGAGATGGTCTTTTTGTCCGTCTTTCCATCTCACTTTGTCATTTTCTGTATTGTTTATTTTACGCTATTCAATTGTACAGAACATTATTTCTCGGAGTTCATAAACATCTCAACATTCCTCTTTAGTTAGTGATTGTACAGACATCTATTATCAAACGGCCCGTTCATCCGTCGGTTCCTCCTTCTCCATAGAATGACCTCAATGGTCTACCTTTCTTTAGCGCAGCGATCCATATCTGTACACACTGACCTTTCGCGTCGAGAAAGCATTCACAAATGGAACATGATCATTTTGATTGTTTTTTTTTAATTAGCTGTGGTTTTGGCGCGTGGTTTGACGGCCGATGGTGTAGAAGAAAAAGCAAAATGGCGGCGCCAGTTAGAAACTAAAGGCGACTTAAAGAGAAATCATGTCATTATTGCAGTGAAATAAAAGTCACATTATAATATTCAATGAAACATTACGATCATTAATTCATGCAGTAAATTTTAATCTCGATTGAGTATTTAAATCTGATTTAAAGCTTGACAGTTCGCTATTATATTTAGTTTTGACACTACTATAGTTCCGTTTTATTAGCAAAATAAATGAGGTAAATAATCCATAACAGCAAGTTACAATTTCAAATCTCTGGAATATAACGATTATTTTTGTCATGGTTTTATATTTTTCAGTTAACGGTTTTTAAAAAGCGTTTCGCGATTAAAAAAGATGTCAAGATTGCTTGCCTCATTTCTTTTGTTAAACAATTGAAGGAGAAATAGAGTAAAAAATAGATAGTAAGTAAGGTAAGTAGTAGGTAGGGTAACGAAACCCAAAGATTTTTGTCAGAAAACCTATGAAATATTATGTGAAAATTGTCTGTTATCGTTAAGGTTTTCGTTTAATTACTTTGCGCAACTCAGCATCAGAAGTCAGCCCGGCACCTATAGTCAGGATTTGAATCCATTCATTGCTTAATAGAGAAACGAAAAACAGATTTAATTTTGTACTTGAGTCCTCGGGTCGCATTTGATTGGTCAAAGGCTTTGGGGAAAAGCTGACTGACTACCAGGTTGAATTCTGGTGCCTTTACCCTATTCTAAATTCAAAATGAAGGTGTAACTGGCCAGTAACATGTATTAAGGAGACCGCCGCTTTTTATAAAAATCAAATGACGCGTCAGGCGGGCGAATTTAAATTCAGAACACAAAAATATGACGCCATTTTTTGTCAAAATGTTCGGATTAAGATCGCCGCGTGTGACAAAAAACAAACATGACAGTCTTTGCTTGAGATAATGACACTAAATGACTAGGTATAGTATAATTTAAAATGAATTTGGACTCGCTTATTCTTAATACACAAAGACCTTTGGATCAAGCTTTGTTCATGCCGAGTTTTTTTGGTAAAAACTTTACATTGTTTCTATAGACTGACTGCTTAAATGAGTCCTCGCCCTGGCGGTGCAGGGGTTTTGTCCCCCCCCCCCCCCTCTGCACCGCGCAGAGTAGTAGCTACGACAAAGCTTTGTCGCCCTACCCTGCGCGCCACCACCGCGCGGGCGAGGATTTCACGAAATTGGGGACGATTTGACAAAAGGTTAGGTCATGCCATGTGTACCCTAAATCGACGACGATAAATGTGGATGAAGAGATAAAGGTATGTTAGGATCGTAGGAATTAGAACGAAGTACCTAGCCACTGCTTACTTCTATAGGAACGAGGCGTGATGGTATGTAAGTATATTTTTGCTTTTGACTTTGAAGATCATGATGATGAATGGTGATGATGAAGGGGTCTAAACAAAGTGAAAGTTTACTTTATAAAAATAAGATACATACACATGCGTGTTTCTGAGAAAGAATTTTATCATTGTGTAGTAACAGTTAGTTCGTGTAGCGATTTTTATCAAACTTCTTAGACGCGAGCGTGACGAAAACAGACAGACAGAACAACCGTTGTAAAATAAGAAAAGGTATTACTGTACTTTTTGTAATCATGTAAATTACTTTCTTCTGGTCTGGGAGCAAAGGAAAAAGAATATCACAGTTGCTTCACGTCCGGAGGGAATGGGCGAAATTCTTAGGAATCATGTTACAGGCGATGCGGCTAGAAACCCATCACTATTTTATTCCCCTTTCCACCTATACGCCTACTATCATGCTAAACGTGGCCTTTAGGTTTTGTTACCTCCGGCTCTGTCTATCCTAAGGGATATAGACGTGATTTGTGTATGTGTATGTAAATTGAGGTTTTAGAACTCAAAAACCACTAGGCCCGGTCGTGAATATGTCTGCAGTTATTCTGGTGCCAGACAAAGTGCCAAACATTCTGGCTAGTTCAATAAACTATCTTAATTGACAGCTATGTAAATAGGTTCTGGTTATGATATGCAATTAATTCGATTAATGTTTTACAAATTACGCTTTGACTAACGATGCAATGAATGTGGAAACATGGTTTGACATTGTAAGGGTTTTCGCAATGTATACTCAGTGACATAAAATTTGGCCTAGTTCCTACAAAATTACCTGCATCGCACACACATGAATGGTCACATTTTTTTTTTTTTTAATTTATTAAGAAACAAACAGTCATACATAATCAAGTGATGGTAATTCGATGAATACAAATAGACCTATAGTTTCCCTAAAGAATAAGTTAAAGAAAACGTAGCCAATAAGCAAAGCATTATACATTACAATAAGTATTATATCTTACTACAAAAACAAAAAAAAAAAGTGCAATACAATTGCACTAGGTGTATTGCATTAGGTGTATCTAAGTATCCAAACAATGCAACTGTTAACTTAAAGTGCGTTCCTCAAAGTTTTTAATTTTTTTTGCGTTAGAAAACTATAATAACTTATGCAGCTTAGTACACAACAACTTACGCATCTAATTAAGTAAAATTGGCGTGCTGACACCTTATATGCCGCGGTTACATTAAACATACATACATAATTAGTTCAAATTCTGTATACAGTTAGTTTCAGATCCAAGGACGGACATAGGATAGTTTTATCCCAGAAAACAGCATAGTTCCCGCGGGAGGGAATCGCGGGCAACAGCTAGTATATATATAAAAACTAGCTGTTGCCCGCGGCTTCGCTCCCGTTTTTTTTTTCTTCTAAATTTCAATATTAGGGGTATGAAAAATAGATAGTAGCCGATTCTCAGACCTACTGAATACGCATATAAAATTTGGTAAGAATCGGTAAAGCCGTTTCAGAGGAGTACGGTAACTAACATTATGACATGGACATTTTATATATAAGAAGAAGACGCCATCTTAGATAACTGACACTTAAGGTAACTGGAACTTAACAGAGAGTGATGAAACACGATGTACCTAAGTTTATCTTCGTTGAACGCAAACAAATCTCAACCCTTTTTATTTTGACTTTTTAACAAGATGAGTAAATTGATTTACTTGGCAACGCGCGGGAAGGGTCAAAATCTGGTAATTAAAAGATTAATTGTTTGATCCCACCCGGCTGGTTTTGACGGACAGCGCTGCGTCGACTATCGATATCGGCGGTTTGGTTACGTAGGTACATCACTAGTTCAAGAAAAAAAAAATTATTTTGTAAAATGTAATACAGGAAACTTAAGCATTTGACGAATGAGTTTGAATAATGATAAAACCGAAAATATGTTTGCAGTCTGTAATTAAATGCACACACTAGCACACATAAATATATAGTCCCATATCAGTTCTGTACTACATACAACAGGTCATTTACTTAAGTTTTTCGCTTATATTTAGATCACGTCCCCATCCCTTACGGGGTAGACGGAGCCCAAGGTAGCAGGTACCTAAAGGCCACATTTAGCAAGATTGTGGGTGTATAGGTGGAAAATGGAATCAAAATAGTGATGGGTTGCTAGCCTCATCACCTATAACATTATTCCTATTATATCGCCCATTCCCTCGATGGGCATTTACCATCTGCGCGGGTAGAGAAGCAACTGGTACATTCTATCTTTTTCCTTTGCTCCCTGACCAGCATGGAAGTATTTAGAAATGGTAAAAATTTACAATAGGTACCTAGGTACAAGAGAAGTATTGAAGTAAATTTTCATTTCATTGTACACTCTAAGTCTGTGTCAACTCAGTGACATTTTTGAACAAAAATAATAGAGCTTGTCTACTTCGTAAGACACGCGTACAAAGCTTTTTTTTTAGTTCCGTCTTAGTTATTTAAGGGCTGATTTAACGCGAATTTGTTCTAAATCTATGAAAAATGTACAAAAACTGCTGAATTTTCACAACCCGACGAGATGCTGCCATAATTATTTGATCAGTCCAGTTTTTTGTAAATAAAAACCAAATGCTCAAACTTAATAACAAGTCAAGACAGAATACTGCAAACGACAGTTTAAACTACGCCTTGCCGTTACGCACACAAACATGGTACTTCAATCATCATACAACCTTTAAACATCAAATTGGTTGAGACACACGAGCACGTGGCAAGGCGCAGTTTGAATTGGCCTCCCTTTGCAGTTCGTTTCGTTTATTTTTTTTGAAAATTCTTGAAATCAGTTTTTAAATGTGATGCTTGGAATTATCGATATCGATGAACCGTCGAGTGGTGCAGCTGGATTGATAAATGACCGTCCGAAAATTGCATGTCAGGAGGTAACGGGCTGTCCGGCCATTTTTACATTTTAATACGGCACGTCAACGGAAGGATGCCGTTTAGCCGTGTTTTCGAAAAAACATTTTATCTCATTTTTTTTTTTTGCGAGTTTTTGTTTAAAATTTTTGTTTTTTTTTTGTAAGTGTTGATAATAACAAGTCGCGTTTCTAATGTCCTATTTTCAAGAATTTTTGATATACAAAAGATTGTAAACATCATTTTTAAAATTTTAAAAATATTTTTAAGTTTTTTTGAAGAAAAAAAAAATTTCACGAAATATTTGCAAAAAACCGACATCACAAGCGACATCGTTTTTTTAGCTTCAGAAAAATAGAACATGAACATCAATTTTCTGAGCCCAAATATATTACCAGGTGTATAATATTACTCTTAACGATATTGTATTGCGTGGTGAAAGAAATAGCAAACTTCTATAATAGCAGGTAAAAAAAACTAGTCAGAAATACATTTTACTGAAATAATTAAAATTACCACCAAACATACAAAATTTTATAATTGAAGAAAGTTTGATCGTGTGAAATACTATTCACTCGTTTTTGAATTTAGAATACCGTTTTTTAATTAAACACTGCGCGTGCGCTGGTAAGTGCTTGATTTCAGTGAGGCCGGTGGATCACACAAACGATATTATATACTAGACTAGCTGTTGCCCGCGACTTCAGCCATTCTGGAGTAAACCAGTAACAAATATATTCACAATTTTTTGCATCATTACATAGTATAGAAGTGCTTCTATGCTGGTCTGGGAGTAAAGAAAAAATATTGAATTTACCAGTTGCTTCTCTTCCCGCGCAAATGGTAAAAGCCCATCGAGGGAATGGGCCAAAATCTTGGGAATCATACTTGAGAATTATAGGCGAGCTAGCAACCCATCACTATTTTGATTTCCCTTTCCACCTATACGCCCATAATCATGCTAAACGTGGCCTTAATGTTTTGTTACCTTAGGCCCTGTCTACCCCGTAAGGGATAAAGACGTGTTTTTTTTTATGTTAGAGAGGCCAGACAAACGAACTAGTGGGTCACCTGATGGTAAATGATCACCACTGTCCATAGACACCCGCAGCGCTTTACGCGATGCCAGTGCGTTGTCGGCCCTAAATAATTATGTATGTATGTTTTATTATTAATTCGAATTATTATTAAGTTCAATTATTATTAAGTCCAATTCGCACCTCTATTGCAACAACGACGTAAATGCAAAATTTTCAATAAACGACTTAATGATAGGAAACGGTCCGAAATCGATCGAACTTTTTGGTACTACATTGACTTTCAAGTTTTTCCCGCAAAATTCCACCAGAGGGCGTTGCGTCATTATTCTTTTGAGCGGCTATTGAAACCAACAATGACTGATTTGTCAGTTGTTCGCGGGGAGTGGAGAAAGTCAGGCTGTACATCGACGCAAAGGTAATTACGCCTCACTTTTTTGCGATTTAAAGAACAACATTGACATAAAGGCCTTATACGTCATTTTTAGCGTGTCACTGATGTATATTTAGATAAAATATTCTTTGCAATATTGACGTTTGTCGCAATTAAGTCATTGTTGTTCCCAAGTAGAATGTATCTTTATTAATACGACATTGACTTAATTGTGTTATACGTCATTTTTTCATTTTACTAACATAAAAAAATTGATCAAATATTAGCGCAATATCGACGTTTGTAGCAATAAGTCATTGTTGTTCCCAAGTAATGTATGTTTATCAATACGATATTGACTTATCTGTGTTAAACGTCACTTTTACATTTTACTGACATAAAATTAAGATCAAATATTTAGTGTAATATCGACGTTGTTCCCTAATAATATTGTGTCTGTTTTGTTATTTTGTTACACTTTATTTTTCGAAATCTACTATTTAGATAGTTATTTTGATATGCCAATTAAAAGTGTTCCTTATGGTGATTGTTCGTTTTAAAATAAATAAAGAATATTAATGCAGAACTGAAGTTTTATTTCTCTATGAATTTATCGTTGGGTTGTTTTGCTTATAATTAGTTGGTGAAACTGCTGATTATAATAAAAATATGTTACTTACGTTATATTTTAAATGCATATTTATTTAAACAATTTTATTACAATGCTGGTTTAATTTTTGATTTTAGTTAATAATAAATGCAAAGCATTTGTCGTTATTGCTTGCCAAAAGTTGAATATTTTTAAATATGTTCGATGAACAACGACTTAAATGTAGGTACCTTCAAAATAAAATGGCAATAACCAAAAAAATATAAGATTTAAGAAAATAAAATAAAACTATAAAAAAGGCTTATATAATAATGTACTATTTTATGATTCAAACTATTACTAAACACCTAACGAAAAAAATTTACAGTGATTACAGTGAAATAAAATTTTCAAATGCATTTTCTCAAAAAACACAAAACTTGCATTTACGTCGTTGTTGCAATAGAGGTGCGAATTATTATTAATTACTATTATAATTTGCTATTTGTATGGAAGCCGGACGCACCACATCTCATGTCGAGAAAATTGCTGCTTCCTTGGAACATTTCTCGGAACAAAGTAAAATAAAAGCAAATAGAGCACTTCCTCAGCCCTCGCACATCAATTTCGACCTTAAGCTCTCACACATAAAGTCTAAAAAACGATACCTTGATTTAGACAATTTGCTTTTGCACTGACAACCTTGTTCCTTGTGCTTAAAGAGCAAATCTGTTTGGTACGAAGCATCCGTCATTTTGCAGCCTTCTCACTATGTATTTAAATATTAACTCGAGATTAAACGAGATACTTGATCGATAACATTTTTTAACACTTTGCGGAAATTGATCTTTGTAATGGAAACAATGTTTTAATTAATTTTCGTTTAATAAAAAACACGCAAATTACACGATGGCACGGCAAGTAAGTAACGCTATTGCACAAATGTAAAGAAACAGACACAACAAATCACATAAAGAAAAAAACTATATATATATGCACAAAAAAAAGAAAAATAATGAAATTCTGCGAAGTGCGTCCCAACTATGTCACTTATCAACAACTAGCTTCTGCCCGCGACTTCGTCTGCGTAGAATTATACATAAAAACCTTCCTCTTGAATCACTCTATCTACTAAAAAAAACCGCATCAAAATCCGTTGTGTAGTTTTGAAGATATAAGCATACATAGGGACATAGGGACATAGGGACAGAGAAAAGGACTGTATTTTATACTATGTATAGATATAAATATATAAGTGTCGGTCATAGAAGCACTAGTTTTGATTTGCGGTTCTGGCTACGTGGTCTTTTTTTGTGATTTTGTCTCTGCTTCCTTATGTTTGTACAATAAAGCATTTACTTACTTACAATTAAATCTGGTTGTGACCGACAATTCCATGAGAATTCTGATTCCCTTTACACTTTTTACTTAAGAATATGATTATGTATGCGTAATTCTTGAGACATTATTTTTGCACGGATAATCCTCATGCAACGTTAATGAGCAGTTTTTGAAAAAAATCTACGGGAATTTAAAGAAAAAAAGAAAGAAGACAATTATTCCTTTTTGGAAGACACAGAAACATAAAAGAATAAACACAATTAAAAAAAAACAGGAAATAAAAACACAGACATGAAAAATAGATCATCAGCGTTGTGTGTCTTCGGAAAAGTGAGACGGTCGCTGGCTCAGCATTGCGCTGAGGTGTTAGACTCCTGCAGCACTGATTTCCAGCCAAGCAATTCAGTGCTGCAGGTGTCAGGAATTTCACTGCCACAAAAGGTGAAAAAGCCGCGAAGAAAGACAGTCAAATATTATAACTTTGTTTCTCGTATTGATATCCCTGGTGTGGTATAAATAATGGGAACTGTGTAAATGCAATAAACATTAAATTTATTGTTCGAATGAATGCATTAGGCACGACATTTAGCTATTTCGATATTTGAACTTTGGTTCAGCAAATTATTTTGATAACATTGATTCCTCAGTTTAAATATTCAATGATCTTCAGTTTAATATTGTAAAATATCTTCATAGCCTCATACAATCCGATGATATTTAATATTTAAGTTAAGAAATATTTTTGTAAAGGTTAGCTTTATCCCTTTTAGTGGCATTTCATTCATTTTGCTTGGGACGCCTCTGCCTTTTTGTGAACTTATTTTGCAACCTTTGTAATAGGGTTTAAAATGATTATGGCGCGTATACAAAAGTGAAGAGGTCACTTTGCCATACATACATACAATACATACATAAGTTCATTCTTCCATGCTAGTCTGGGAGTAAAGAAAAATCATAAAATTTACCAGTTGCTTCTCTTCTCGCGCAGATGGTAAAAGCCCACCAAGAGAATGGGCGGTCTTAGGAGTCATGTTATAGCCGATGCGGCTAGCGACACATCACTATTTTGATTTCCCTTTCTATACGCCCTTAATCATGCTAAATGTGGCCTTAAGGTTTTGTTAGGTACCTTAGGCTCTGTTCAGCCCGTAAGACAGAAAGACATAATATATGTATGTATGTATACATGAATCACGTCTTTATCCCTTACGGGGTAGACAAAACAGAACAAAACCTTAAGGCCACGTTTAGCATGACTGTGTCGCCACATCGTCTATGTAACATGATCCCTAAGATTTTCGCCCATTCCCTCGCGCGGGAATAGACGCAACTGTTAAATTTTATGTTGTTCTTTTTCCAGACCAGCATGGAAGAAAGTATTAACGAAATATCAATAAAGTATCACGACAAAGCAAATCTTCGCGAAGCTGAAGAGAGAGATATGATCGCGCATACATTTGGTTCCGAAGGGACCTATCTAACAGGCTATTTTTACTTTTTACCTGTACGTCACGACCGTGGTTTTGTATGCTAATAGTTGCACACTTTTTCTTTTGGTGCGAGTGTTTTCACATATTTGTTAAATAGAAGTGTCTTATTCCTCCTTAGTGTCTTGGTGAATGCGACATGAAAAAGTGACAAGTTGTCACTAAAATTGCCAATAGAATTGACTTCATTTATTGATTCAGATACATAACACATTCAGTCTCAAAGTTTGCATTATGGTAACGGATATTTATAATTACACAAGTATTTATCACTATCACTACATAGTACAAAATAAAGTCGCTTTTTCTGTCCCTATGTCCCTATGTATGCTTATATCTTAAAAACTACACAACGGATTTTGATGCGGTTTTTTTAATAGATAGAGTGATTCAAGAGGAAGGTTTCTATGTATAATTCTACGCAGACGAAGTCGCGGGCAGAAGCTAGTTTCATATATAAGGGGAGTTAAAACAAATTAAACTATTAAATTAAAAACTAAAACTGGCATAGTTCCACAGACGCTGGCAGCATTCCCCCTTTGGTCAGCGATACTAATACGATGTCAAACTGTTGAGCTGTTCAAAACATCTTTGAAGAGGCTAATAATAGCGCTAGGACCCCACAGACCAAGGATCTCAACACCGAAAGGGACAAAGTTATATTCGGTGCAGAGAACCCTATATTTATTTATATTTAGGCTTTGCTCTATTTATAATTATATAATTTAAATACGTAATTATTTACAGAAGTTATAATTAGTTTGGGATCAAAATGATACCCTCACATTAATGCATTCTCGCTCTATTTAAAAAAAAATGATTCTCTACGGGCCGGAGCCGCGGCATAATCTAGTGGAAAACCAAGGTGCAATTACATTCTATTGTTAGCCAGTTGCATATTGCTGCAGTTTTAGTGTGCGCCATTAAATTTAATGAACAGCTAACAACCATTAGGCTAGAACAGTTAAATCAGTCATTAAATTAACACACATTTCTGAGCGTAAAATTATGTAGTCAAATACCTTAATTATGTGCAACCTTTTGTAAATGCATGCGAATAACTTGGTAAAAGTATTTTATCTGTTAAAGGCATCCCTTCCAGTTGACTAATTGCATTAATACACATACATACATATATCACGTCTTTATCCCTTACGGGGTAGACAGAGCCTAAGGTAACAAAACTTTAAGGCTACGTTTAGCATAATTAAGGGCGTATAGCTGGAAAGGGAAGTCAAAATAGTGATGGGTTGCTAGCCGCATCGCCCATAACATGATCCGTAAGATTTTCGCCCATTCCCTCGATAGGCTTTTACCATCTGCGCGGGAAGAGAAGAACCCCCTTAATCATGCAATTGTTACCTTAGGCTCTGTTACCCCGTAAGGGATAAAGACGTGATTATATGTATGTATGTAAAATCAGATCGATATCGTTGCATCCCTTACCGGATAGCGAGTTATCGATATATCCGCGCACCTGTCCGGTTTATAGTCGATGTCGACGTCGATAAAGTGCGGCTGAATGGGACAGTTGCGCAAGGTTGTCGATGCAAAAACTTTAGCACATTAATGGATCTTTTTCTAATCGAATTCAAAAGCAAACAAAATGACGATAATAGCACCGAGACAAAAGTTATACAGCTAATATTGAGATACCCTTTGAGTGACTTGGACATCCCTTCTGGCAGACGTCGGCAGAGCACACTAACGCTACCAAAATCGGGTCGATTGCCAAAGGCTTTGAATTTTGACGTTGACCACCTCAAGGGTAAGAGTATCTAATATATTTATCTTGATATTCAAGCAATCGTAGGCCACACCTTCAAAATAATCACGATTCATAACACCAACAGGGAACAAAAAAAAACAAAAATCACCCCTATTTTCTGACCCTTAGGGTAGGTTTTTTTTTTGCAAATTTATATCCAACCAATTTCAAGGTATACACTATCTAATAAAACAAGAATTATCAAAGTAGGACTACTCTGTAAAAAGTTATGCGTGGTTATACATTTAAATCGGCGAGTGAACAATCATCATCCCTTATTTTCCTACCCTTAGGGTAGACTTTTTTTTGCAAATTTATATCGGACCAATTTCGAGGTAGGTACACACTATCTAATAAAAAAAAGAAAGATCAAAATAGGACTGTTGTCCTACCCTTAGGGTTGGTTTTTTTCCAAATTTATTTTTCCACTAGAAAAAAAAACTTACAACGGCTTGCGTAACAACGACCAATTAAACAAACCAACCAAATAAACTCCCTGATTACTTCTCAAAATCACCGAAGAAAGCTGGTTGCACTCAAATGATCTTACTCTAGGGGTCAGTAAAAGCGGCCGTCAAACAAGAATCATCGACATTTCCAAGTAAAGTTTAAAAACAAATAAGTGTTATGTATCCGAATCAATAAAACTGGTCATTTAATAGTCGTTTGACGTCTGGAAATCCGATACTCACCGCATTCCTCCGGTAATTTACTGACTGCTGCGACGATTTGTCAATCAGGCCTAAACTATAGTTTTTACGTACGTTATGTTACTTATTTTATTAAACTATAAAAAAAAGATATGTCAGGATTCACAATTGGCATTGTTAATTTTTTTTAAGCTGTGCTTTTAACACCTTTATTTGATAAAATGGACTATTTCAAGCAACTAATTTGAATATTATGCTTTTACGTAGCTTTGTTAATTAATAATAAATATTTTTTCGCTGTTTGATAATTCGTGAATTTAGACAGAATCCCAATCGCCTTCGATCGGCTGGCTGTTAAAAAAAACGGCTTTGTCTATGGTTTTGTCGATTTGACAGAGACACGTGACAGTTGCCATAGCTAAACTTTTTTTTTTCATTTTTGTGGCAAACATTCGATGCTGGATTCTGTCTAAAAACCGGGTCGTTCGGTCAAACAAAGGTTCAAAGTACTTTTACAAAAATATCTGCAATCATAAAGTATTTTTGAAATCGGACAAGATAAATCGGATAAATGATGGTTTTCGTATTGGAGCATACTAAAAAAAATTAACAATGCCAATTGTTTACCTCATTTATTTTGCAAAAAAACTGAAATACTTTTGGGCTTGATAACTATTCATTTGTTTGGCCAGTCGTTATTCAAACCTAATCAGCCTGCACCCAAATGTCATAATAAAACGCAGACAAATTAGCAAGCATTTTAACAGGGCCGTTAATATCAGCGAATCATTGATCGATCTACATTATGGATAATAAATCGAATTAGCGCTTTGCCTTTAAGCTAACAATAATTTTACTACCTGCCTGCCGCTTATAAGGAAGCCAGATAGTGTAATAGAGGTTTATCCAAAGATACTAGAGCGTACTTAGGTCTTATACGGAAAATTACACAAGTTCCAGCCTTTAGATTATCCATATCTTATAGGAAAAGGAACAATGTGGGTAAAGTGACAAGTGTCAATTAAATTGGACCGGTATGACATTTGGCACTATTTTTTAAATTTCAATTTGAATTAAGGCTATTACAAAGGCAATAAATTTCATTAGAATGGAATATATGAACTATTTACGTACCTGCAAAATTCATAATTTATTTTTGCAAATTGGCCGCTAAGGGTTCTTCCATCATTGCCAAGACGAATGCTTGGTAGAAAGCTATTTTTTCAAAATAAATTAAGCTACTACAATACTTCAATTCTACTTAAATTAAGTACAATTTATAAAAGGAATATAAGGTCCCCGAGCCTTGAATTATATTAGTCTATAGTAGAGATGTATAAAGTCTCTACAAGTCAACTACTGCGTAACGGAACCAACTGCGCACGAGTGCAACTCACACTTTTACTAATTGTTACCGATTTTCTAAACCACCAGCGAGCGCTTTCAAAAAGACCATCATTGCCAAGATGGCGGCGCAAGAAACTTGGCAGAATGCATGAAACGCAGTGTTTAATACTTCGAATATTTGCTCAGGGAAAGGATAGTCAGTTTATTATAGGAATAAATCGTTATAAATTAGCGGGTCCCTGTCATAGTTAAGTTTCACCAACACTCGCAAGTCCTCGGGTTGCGCAAAGGCATTGCGCATAAACAAGATCAATTTCCTGGATCAGATAGCTTCAATGTAATTATTGCAATTATTCGCTGTTTGCTTGCACTTTGATAGGCGAAGCAAATAAGTGAGAATATCTTTGATAAGATTGTAAGTAAGTAAATTTTTTATTGTTTTATTGTACAAATATTAAAAAAAGATACAATTCTCAAAAAAAAAATAACATTAATTATATGCACAAAGGCGAACTTATCCCTATAAGGGATCTCTACCAGTTAACCTTTGAGTAGATGAGAGAAGCATTAAACGAGGGACCGACAAAGTGACCGATTGTCTTGTCTATCCTGCCTTTTTATTTGGTTATCTGAATATGGTCAATAAAGTTTATAAGTGTATCTACTAGCTTCCACGCTGGTCTGGGAGTAAAGAAAAAACGTAGAATGTACCAGTTGCTTCTCTTTCTGCGCAGATGGAAAAAGCGCATTGAGGGAATGGGCATAGGAATCAGGTTATAGTCGATGGGGCTGGCATCACTATTTTGATTTTCCTTTCCACCTGTGCGTCCACAATAATTATGCTAAACCGTAAGGGATAAAGACTTGATTTTATATATGTGTGTGTGTGTGTGTGTGTGTGTGTGTGTGTGTGTGTGTGTTTCTACTTAACAAAATTTAACTTAACACCACAGCAACTAAAGAGTCCACATCATCACAACTTTTTTATAATAGATAGAGTGATTCAAGAGGAAGGTTTCCATGTATAATTTTACGCAGACGAAGTCGCGGACAGAAGCTAGTTATAAATATAAACTACAGAAACAAACAAGTTTATTTCATTAAGATAGTTTGCCGATTGGTATAAAAACAAACTCAGTAATTTTTTACTTTCCTTTCTTAAGCCTACGCTTGTGTAGGACCACAATGCCTGTAGCGAAGAAGCACAATGAAACACGCCTGCCTAGTAACTGTCTATACTAATAAAACTAATTTTAATCCCGAGCACAACACTTAAATGCGCTTGCGCAACAGCCAGCAGCATCTATTAAAACGCCACAACTTTCTACATTTACGAAGTGACAATTTACCCTATCAATTGAGTTGCGTGCGGAATTCCGCAAGTGCTGGAGGCTTGTGAATGTACTTAGTACTTAGTCTTAAAGTTTTTTTTTTACAAAATGTAATTAAAGAGCATAGAAAAATTACACTTAAAAAATTGCTAATTCGCCGCCAAGGGCTCTTTTACATGTCGTTTTTTGAAACTACCAGCGCATTCGGAAAGACCATCGTTGTCAAGAAAGCGCCGCAAGAAACTTGGCAGAAAGTCATATTTTCAAAATAAAATACAATACGAATACTTAAATTCTACTTAAATTAAATACATTTATAAAAGGGATGTATAATGTCCCCGAGCCTTAAATTATATTAATCTATAGTAGAGTGTCTAAAGCCTCTACTATTGATTAATTAAAGTCCTCTAGTCTAAAGTCTACTGCTTTCTTTCTTTCTTTTCTTTCTAATAAAACACATATAAATCCCACAAACGTAATTATCCCTTACACCACACAAACACTGACGCGTTTCGATCCCTCTACGGGATCATTATCAAAGTTTAATGAGCACAACTGTTACACATGCAAGGTAAAACTTTTTTCTTCATTGAAATGGACCTCCGTAAAGTAACGCCTGTTTCTATAAAATACTCCACAAAGTACTTCAAAAAATTAGGAAGTTCTATATTTTTCAATGTACAAACTTTATTTTCAGCAAAACTTGATCAACAAACTGACTGACAGTCAGTGTTAAAATGGTATCACATTTATTTTGTAAGATTAATGTTGGTTAGTGCTTTTTGACATAATTATCTAGTATCGGATCACAGTCACTTTACTTTACTTGGTAATTAATAAAGTTTTACTTAGCAATGTTAATTTTATTTAATTAAACGCGATAAAATAAACTAATTAATGCTGACGATGCAAATTCACGCCAAACTTGATTAAAAGTAACAGCCTAACTATTTAGTTTAATCGCGTAACAGCAAATATTGTTTATTTGTGAGTGTGTCTGTTAGTTTATCTGCATCTTCTTATAATAGTATAATTAGGAATTTTGTTGTGTGTGTGTTTGTTCCTTCTTCACGCTGAAACTACTAGACGGCTTTGGATAAAATTTGGAACGGAGATAGCTGGTGCCCTAGATTAACACATAGACTACTTTTTATCCCGTAAAATTGAGTAGTTCCCGCGGGATAGTGATAAACATTTCAAAGGTCGTAGCTGTCTAATGCAAGTCTAATTCTACGCGAAGTCGCGGGCAGAAGCTAGTGTTATATAAATGGAGAGATGGTGTTAACAAGGTTCGAACCTTACACAGGGTCTTACCAGCCCGCTATAAAGCTAAAGGAATAAAGTTAAAAATCAAAGGCCTGGGAAGTAGCCAATTTCCGGGTGAGTAACTTGTTTAGAAACACGAACTGCAGGTGAGTGTTTTTTGAACTTACGAATCCCGCAATTGCTCTTCCTGCTGAGGCAGATGTAATGTTTTTCTCAAACGTTGAGACGAAATGAATATAAATTTTGCACTAAACTTCCTCGCAACTTAGGTGGTTTTCACGTTCCCGCCTTTTTTCTTAAGTTTTTTTTATGTCATCTGTCAACGTAAGCTATTTGAGACATTGATAAAAACGTTGGACTCGAACAAAACGCGCACTCCTCAGCCATTGATTTGGCTGTATGACATTGTTGTTCATTATTCCATAGTCTCTTTGACTTTTTAAAAAGTTAAAAACAAATGACAAACAGCCCAGCAATCCGATTTATGGTCAGAAAATTGCGCCTGCGATGTAATTCGGCCGTCAACAAGGCCCTTTGTGTTCTGTTACTTAGAATACAATGACGACATTTACGACAATGTTTGAGAACACATACTTATTCGGTATCGTACGGTATAGTATCAAATACTTTGTGTGCAAGCCCGACTCGAACTTGGCCCGTTTTTCATAGGTCAAGAAAAACATTTTGCGAATAAAAACTCGATTCTAAAAACTGATTGCGTATCGCAATTAGCCCGCTATTCTTTGGCGGGCACCTGACGCGACTGACCCACATTCTCTAGAGATTTATAGGCTCCTGCGCAGCCTTGGATCCAAAACGACGTACGCGCAGAACGACGGGGCGCGCATACGACGTTTTGGGTTTAAACGTAGATAGGGCTACCGCTTTGAGAATACAGCTTGTTCACATTCTTTTGAATGAAATGTGGACAAAGGAGTGGGATATATTGCGTGCTTTGAAGTTTTTTTCAAGGGCACGGTTTTTTTTTTTTTTTTAATGTAGACACACGGGAGTGTGCTAGCCAAGTTCTTACTTGTGTACTTTGTGAATGTAAGCGAATTGTGACCCATATTTATGTTCCATTCTAAAAGTAGGCATGGGCATACATACATACATACAGTCAAGCCTCTTTCCCATAGGGGTAGGCAAACTTTGTTCCACTGACTACGATCATGATAATGTCTTTTCGCTTTATCCACATTCATCAATCTCTAATTTGCATAAGGGTATATAATATATGTAGGCTGGATAATAATGATGAATGATGGGCATTTGAAACTAGTTCTAGGTATTTACTTTTTAAAGGCGCGTTCTTCTTGGCAATGATGGTCTTTCTGAATGCGCTGGTGGTATAAAAACAAGACATAGACATGTGAAAGAGCCCTTGGCGGCCAATTTGCAAAATAAAGTTTTTGAATTTTGAATTTTTGCAATGATGGTTTTTCCGAATGCGCTGGTAGTTTCAAAACAAGAGATGTTGGCGACCAATTTGCAGAATAAATCTTGATTTTTTGAATGCGTTAACCCTACTTCCCACACATTCGATTTTATTCGCCCAAGACATTCAGTTCATGAAACTTAGTGCGCCTGCGACGCACGAAGAAATACTACTTCCTATTCAATGATTTATTCGCGCTCCACGGTTATTGCTACACAAAACAGTTAAAATTATTAATTATATCACCTGCATCGAAAAGGTTAAGCTACTTAAGCATCGATAAGCTTGGATTATCGATTTCGATATCGAACAACACTAAATCATCGTCTGGAAAATTGTATGGAAAACTAAGGACTTATTCTTTCCTTCCTTTATTATTCTTAATCACCCTTTTCTCTTAAAATTTCCAGACAAAAGCGGCAGTAAATGGCTTGTCATCACTACAAGATTGCACGAGAGACGGTCATCAGAGAAGACTGGCGGCGTGCTGTGAAGCTTGCCACCAATACCTGAAGTGATGACCACGAGCACTCTGGCGTGATACCTACAAGCAGTGGCGTAACTATGGGGTGGCAGGGGTGGCAAAATGCCAGGGGCGCCTAGCTCTACGCGGCCCCGAACTGGCTTGGTTTAGAGCACAGAAGGGACGCTGATGCGCTTCTTTATATTGAGGAAGGAGCCCCATCTGACGAATTTGCCACGGGCCGTTATAGTTACGCCAGTGCCGACAAGGAAGAAGACTCTTAAATTTAAAAAAAAATGCCCCCAAATTTAATGCCAATCAGTTCAACGAAGCGCTGAATGACGTCACATAGAATTCAAAATGGCGGCTTAGTATATTAAGATCACGGGGATTAGGTTCTTACCTTGGAAGATCATAAAGTGTAAAGAAAATGGGATCTCATTTACATCCCACTATGTTTAAACGATCTTTGCTTCGATTTTGAGGTTAGCGGGTCAGAAACTAAGTGTTCGCCATTTAGTCGAGATTGAATATCCTGTTCTCAATCTGATTCAGGAATCCATGCTGGTCTGGGAGCAAAGAAAAAACATAGAATGCACCAGTTGCTTCTCTTCCCGCGCAGATGGTAAAAGTCCATCGAGGGAATGAGCGAAAATCTTAGGAATCATAATTATTTTATAGGCGATGTGGTTAGCCACCCATCTTTATTTTTATTCCACTTTCCACTCGGAGCCTTTCCACCTATACGCCCACAATCATTCTTAACGTGGCCTTTAGGTCTTGTTACCTAAAGCTCTGTCAAACCCGTAAGAATTTAAAATATATTATGAATAAATTCACAAAAGCAAAAAAAAACTTGTATATAGACGACTGCATTAAAGATGGTCGGTTAATTTGCAACTCGTCCGTGCACAGTAGTTAATACTTCAACATTAATATCGTCTCTTATCAATGTACCGTTATAAACAACCGTCGCAGTTAAATCTTTCCATTAACTCAGCGTTTGATAAACCGATCATTTACAACTTTCGCCGTTTCGCTATCACCAATATAAATCCAGAACTTACGGCGACAACATTAACTAGTGTTTATCGATAAACCGAATAAATCACCCGCCACCTATTTGATGAATGACGTAGATCATTCGCTATTATCGCAAACATGGACGTAAAAAGTAGACCAGTTGATCAACTGGTCGGCATAGCAAATGCGATACTTTAAATGCGGCGTGACATACTTGATATAGACAATTTACATTTCATTGCAGATATGGAAGCAATAAAAATATCCTGTGATTATTTATTGCGGTTAGTTGTCGGTGTAACTTAACGTGTAGATAGAGTACATACTTTAGAACTGACGCCAAATTAGTACCAAGTATTCACCTATCCATCTATCCTTACTTGTATGCTTAGTCCTCATTATCACCATCACATCAGCCATAGGACGTCTGTAGCTACCCTTTTTTAACGAAGAGGATGCGAAGGGGTATACCCAAACTAAAAACCACTAGGGTTTCACCACAGACGTCTCCCCGGAGGCCCCGGCGCCCACCAGAACCGTATCAAGAAGGGGAGGGTCCGTACGCTAGACCCATCTTCCCTAAGATAATGAGACAGTGCAATGCAGGTAGGTAATGCCCCGTTACCGTTCCCGCTGGTCTCAAGGGGTAGACATAGCCTAGGGTAACAAGACCCAAAGGCCATGCTTAGCATGATTGTGGGCGTACAGGTGAAATGGGACATTAAAATAGTGATAGGTAGCTAGCATTGCCTATAACAGGATTCTTATAAGTTTCGCTAATTCCCTCGATGGTCTTTTACCATCTGCGCGGGAAGAGAAGCAACTGGTACACACGGCAATATAATCAGGTAAGCACCTACGCGCGCTCGCGCCGTATCTATCCTGCTTACCGAATAGCTTTGCTGTGTGTACATTCTATGTTTTTTCTTTGCTCCTAGAACAGCATGGAAGTATACATACTCAACTGAGTTTTTCTGAATTTGAGCGCAAAATCCCCTATAAGGCATGAGAAAAGCGTGGCTCATAAAATAATCGGAATAGCTTGCAAGCTCCCAAGGAATTATCTTAGACGTAAGCTTCTACCGATCGGTGAAAGCTTTCAATGAACTTTAAATATTCACTATTTAGCTGTGTGCGTGTTATTGCATAATTTGTCTTTTCGGCGACCGCTTTGAGGTTTGCGACGCAAGGCTTTCATTCATTTGTCTTGGAATTCTGTGTTAGTTTCTTCGTAGAACCATCTATACATACATACATACGTCTTTCGCCCTTACGGGGTAGACAGCCTAAGGTGACAAGACCCAAAGGCCACGCTTAGCATGATTGTGGTTGCTAGCCGCATCGCCTATATGATTCCTATGCCCATTCCCTCGATGGGCTTTTACCATCTATTCTGCGCGGGAGGAGAAGCAACTGGTACATTCTATGTTTTTTCTTTACTTGACCAGCATGGAAGCGTCTATAGTGTCTGGAATATCGCAAAATCGAAAACTGGCGAAGTGCGAATTAGACTCATCTTGTATTTCTAACTAACGGTACAAGCGTTTCTTCCATAAAAAAGCGCTGCGGGTGGGGGTGCGGGTGTCTATGGACAGTGGTGATCATTTAACATCAGGTGACCCACTAGTTCGTTTGTCTGGACTCTCTAACATAAAAAAACTGGTCTGGCAGTGAAGAAAAAACATAGAATTTACCCGTTGCTTCTCTTCCCGCGCAGATGGTAAAAGCCCAATATTAACACTACATTAATATTTATACAAATCCATACATACATACATAAAACACGTCTTTAACCCCTAAGGGGTAGACATAGCCTAGGGTCATCATCATCATCATCATCATCATCATCATCAACATCAGCCTATATTAGTCCACTGCTGGACATAGGCCTCCCCTAATGAGCGCCATAGCGCCCTGTCTTCAGCTTGACGCATCCAGCATCTGCCTGCTTAGGGTAACAAGACCCAAAGGCCATGCTTAGTATGATTGTGGGCGCACAGGTGGAATGGGACATTAAAATAGTGATGGGTTGCGTGCCTCATCGCCTAACATGATTCCTAATATTTTCGCCCATTCCCTCGATGGGCTTTTACCATCTGCGCGGGTAGAGAAGCAACTGGTACATTCTATGTTTTTTCTTTGCTCCCAGACCAGCGTGGAAGATAAGATAAGGTTGGAATAAGTATCCATGTAAAATATTCTGTTTGTGTTTCTGTGTCAGCTAATAAAGTTTTCTTATTATTATTCTTAAAAACGAGCAAGTGGGCTGCCTCATCGTAAGCAAGACCTATGCTTGTCCACATACCTAGGCTTTAACCAACGTCGAAAAGCAAAGGTATGCAACGAATTAGCATATTAATTCAAAGGAGCTAAACATTTTTATCAACACGCAACATACGCGTAATAAAAACATCGAAACACTGTAATTCGAACTGGCTGGAAATTCGGCTTAAAGCCGGTTAAAGCTCATTTAAAAGCAATAAAATGAAAAGCTGCCAAGTGCGAGTCGGATTTGCTCATGGAGGGTTTCGTCACGAACATTGGAACGTCAATCAATTTCATGAAATATGAAAGGAAAACCATAACTTATATTTAGAAATCCCATCTCATTTTGTACGTTTGGTACGTTCTAAATTTTCAAAATGTTAGTTAATTTATAAAAAAAGTTTTTTCTTATATGTTTTTCTGAATAATTCGGATTTTTCCTTCGTTTGAGCTATGGAACTTCATTTCTCAAATGATTCTAGGTCAATACAAAATACGTTAAGGATTTTAAATAGGTTTTGATTTACTTCCTAGCGTCAGGCGTCATAGTTGGAGAGACAAACAGACAGACAACAAAGTGAACTTTTATGTTATGGCTTCTGCTTTTTACTACTGAATTACGGAACTCTAACTCAAAACTATTGAGCATCAACGGCACATAAAAGTATGTTAAGCTAGTCACTAAAATTTCAATCACAACGTATAATGCAGCATAATTTTAATTTTGTGTTCGATCAGCCAATGAGAACGCGCGAAAGCGTGTGGCGTTCGAATTACGAATCCCAACTCGAAGCACTGGCCGGCGATACGTTTGAAATGATTTGAATTTGGAACAGATAACGATGCTCTTTCATTTTGAATGTGGAACATTTTTATAGCAATGTTGCTTGGAGGTCCGGAAGTAACTTACATATTAGATTGATATTAACGGTTTTATATCAGAGACTAGCTGCTGCCCGCGACTTTGTCTGCAAAAAAATCATTTTTCGCTATCCCGCGGGAACAGGAACTAGGAACAGGGCTAGGGTATCAACTGTCTCCGTTCCAAATTTTATCCAAATCCATTCAATAGTTTTTATCTCAAAGAGTAACAGACATTAATCCATACATCCATCCAGAATTACAAATTTTCGCGTTTATAATATTAGTAGGATTATTCATATTCGACACGTAAATGACAGCAGAGTACTCAGACTACTTAGTTTTACTTTGACTAGTAGAGACTTTATACATCTCTACTATAGACTAATATAATTTAAGGATCGGGGACCTTATACATCCCTTTTGTAAATGTTTTTATTTTAAGCAGAATTTAAGTATTCTTACTGTATGTAGGTATGTATGTATGTATGTAAACTCTTTATTGTGCAAAATAAACAAGACAAAATACAATTGACAAACACTGAGATACATGCACAAAGGCGGACTTATCCCTTTAGGGATCTCTTCCAGTCAACCTTTGAGTGACTGTATTTTATTTTGAAAAAATAACTTTCTGCCAAGTTTCTAGCGGCGCATTCTTCTTGGCAATGCTGGTTCCGAATGCGCTGGTAGTTTCAAAACACGTAAAAGAGCCCTTGGCGGCCAATTTGCAAAAATAAAAATTTTTGATTTTGATTTTAGAGTATGTTATGCCTCTCACTTTACAAACACATCAACACAATCTAGATATTGCACGTTGCAAGCTGGTTATGACGTGCGTGGCCAATAGAAAGCGAGATTTGTAGCGCTATTCCCACACTATGAAAGCCGGGGTCAAGTAGGAAGTAAAGGAAAGGGCCGGCTGATTTGCTATAGGCCGCGAACGAAAGTTACCGTTAACCGGGGTAACTTAGATAATTTTGGGGGCTACTTTCATCCTTTTAACATACATACATACCGTCACGAGGAGATTCGTAGAAGAACCAAGGTTACCGACATAGCCCAGCGGATTAGCAAGTTGAAATGGCGGTGGGCAGGGCACATAGCACGGGTCGAAAGGTCCTCGAGTGGAGACCACGCACCGGCAAGCGCAGCGTGGGCCGTCCACCCACAAGGTGGACCGATGACCTCATTAAGATCGGAGGATCGCGCTGGATGCAAGCCGCTTCCAACCGGTTTTATTGGAGATCTAAAGGAGAGGCCTATGTCCAGCAGTGGACTTGTAATGGCTGAAATGATGATGATGATGATGATGACATACCGTCACGCCTCTTTCCCACAGGGGTAGGCAGAGACTTTGTTCCACTTGCTACGATCCTGACTTGTTTCGCTTCATCCACACTCATCTCTTCTGCTCGGCGGTTTCGGGTACTCCTGACCTTTTTCCAAAACGTCTCCTATTTGGTCTCGGAACGTCCGTCTAGGCCTTCCCCTCCCAACGTAATCACACTCCAGGGGTACCATACGACTTTTTATACGTGAGTTTATGTGTAATTATGATTAAGTCTCACGGTAGTTTCATGTTGAAAATGTATCAGGAGTATTAATGATTAAAGAATGTAGATATGAACCTGCTACCAATTATAATACATACTTAACCGACAACCCACCAGTCGTCATGTCACAATCCCGTTTTTCTTTGCACAACTGAGCTATAAAAAAGTTATAACAGACAGGTGTAAGAACTTGGTTGTTTACATAACGGACATTAAGTCCTAATTGGCCATAAATCCTAACACGCCCTTCGAGCATTTAACTATAATTTTCTGCGGCTATATTGATTGATTTTGCTCGAATATTCTTGCCACATTTCGGACCGTGGTATCGGGTCCACGCCAACAGAACCTTCGGATCATACGTTCAATTCTCCTCCACCCGGAAGACCATTGCTTATGGCGAGTAAGAGACAGTTTATAAACACTGACGACCGGATAGCCTAGTGGTTAGTGACCCTTTTTTGTTTTATGGTGTGGAAAATGTGCCTTATGCATCGGGTTTACCGGGGGTATGTGGGGCTCTCCCGCGACGGCAGGCATACCCACTAAAAACCACACGGATTCCCTATTCAGTCGTATGTGAGACGTTACGGGAGCACTCGGTTTCACCGCCACGCCCCACCACCCCGAGATGGGGTTCCCTCTTTGCGGCACCTGTGCAATGCAGGTTTGGGAAGAGTGGTTAGTGGCTAGGGACCCTGAACTATGAAGTTAGAGGTGCTGGTTTCGAATCTCGGCAGGGGCAGACAGTTGTATGATGAATACGAATGTTTGTGTCCGAGTCATGGATGTTGTATGTGTTAAGTATGTATTTATCTACATTATATAAGTATGTTTATCCGTTGCCTGGTATCCATAGTACAAGCTTTGCTTAATTCAGGGCTGGGCCAATTGGTGTAATTTTTCTTAAGATATTTATTTATTTATTTTTATTTACATTAATATTTCAGTCTTTGTACAGTCGAACGCATAATTATCGATACAGCCATCATGTCAAATTATATGTCTATGTGTTCTATGTGTTCTAATTTACAATGTAGTTTCGAAATCGAATTACTAACGGTAAAACCGTAAAAGTAAACATAAAAAATCAAAAAGTTAAAATTC